>CM008280.1:14493363-15175167 GCA_002319775.1 Fagopyrum tataricum | reverse complement strand
AAAAACTTGGACCGGAGACCGGAACGGGACCGGACTCGGACCGGAGTAAAATAAAATAAATTAAAAATAATATATTTTTGAAAAAAATAAAAAAAATATTTAAAAAAAATATTTTTTTATTAAATATGTAACAAATATATATAATTTTTTAATATATATTAATTTAAATTAAGAAAAATATTTTAAAAAATAAATTCCGGTCCGAGCCGGTCATTTTCGGTCCGGACCGGAATTTCGTAAAATTCTGGACCGGAGACCGGACCGGATTTGGTTCGGGACCGGACCGGCCCGGATTTTCGGTCCGGGTCAATTTTGCACAGCCCTACTCGCTAGTCGCTCGGTTGCAAAATGAATTGTAGAAAGTGAACTGCAATTCTTTTTTTTTGGTAATGGTAAATTCGTAAGCCTTCCGGTTCGATCGGCTTAGCCGCTCTATGTCCGGATCGGGTAGAAAGTCGTGGCCCATTGCTGGGAGATACCCTCTCAATATCAATTTTTGCATACATGCCGCCAAGATAATTCGAACTCGAATCTCCAAGCTAAACACTTAAGGAGCCTAGCACCATATCCCACTAGACCAACGGGTGAATTGCAATTCATTCGTAGAAGATTAACATGAAGATGATGGTTCCAACCTTTCATCTCTTTGTTTCTTCATCTTTTATATATATATATATGTATATTATATTATGTAATAAAGTCTATCCAAATTATTTAATTGAAATACGGTTAAAATTTCCGGTCTCCAAATATTACGAAATTGAAATAGAAAATCCGGAATATTATTGGAATAATGTTTCCGCAATTTTTTTGGAAAATGGATATTACACATCTTAGTCACTAAAAAATAGAATATCGACTCTTCTTGTCATTTTGTCTTTTTATATTATTTTGTATGTTAGGCATAATCAATGTCTTAATCAATTTTTTCAATTGTGACTTTATTAATTGAAGATCTCAAATTCCCCAAATAATACCAGATGATAAAAATAATTTGTCGGATGAAAATTTTCCCATAATAGGTGAGGTCATTGACCTATTGTGACTTTATTAATCAATGTCTTAATCAACACCTTCTATGTTGGGTCATTGAACTATAACTCATAATTTTTTCAATTATTATACAAACTAATATGCAGGGTCATTCACCTTCTATGTTGGGTCATTGACCTATTGTGACTTTATTAATCAATTTTTTCAATTATTATACATCATTTTGTATGTTGGGTCATTGACCTATTGATATGTGAGGTCAATATAATACCAGATGATAAAAATAATTTGTGGCTTTATTAATTGACCTCACATATCAATAGGTCAATGACTCAACACATAGTAGGTGAATGACCCCGCATATTAGTTTGTAGTTCAATGACATACATATCATATATTAAACTATGATTTGTTTAGCCTTCATCCCTTCTACTTATACAAACTCTCAATCCATCAACTTACTCGATAAATGATGTATAATAATTAGGTATCATATTTTGTTAAATTAGTCTAACGGTATCAAAGTAATAATTTATTTTAATTGGGTTGTTTTACTAAAAAGAATTGTATGGCTTAATTAGGTATTTTTAAATTTTTTTTTAGGTATATAGGGAGTGGTTATGGTGTGGAGATGAGTTGTGGTGCTACTATGGAGTAATTTTGGTCGTTGATTCACTTGATCTAATGGGCTACATCCATCCATGTCATTAATGTTTTAAGAGAGGTATAGTGATAATTTTACAATTTTTGAAGGTACGAGGACACTTTTGTCCTTTTAAAAATATTTTTTCTTAAAGGGGGACGTGGTGATATTTTATAATTTTTATGAGAGAACTTACAGTTCAATTCAATTGAAAGTATACACTATCACTTCTAATATGTTATGTATTTAGTTGACGTATTATTTTGTTAATTTGGTAGTTATGTTTTTATGTACTTTATTGCTTTTACATGTATGAACTAATAAAATACAATATTTGAAATAACAATACACAATATATAAATTAACGATGCCCAAATTTTGAACTAATATTATCTCAGTTCATAATTTTAGTTCAATTCGTTCAAATGTATAATTAGTTCTGATATTTTCTTTAGTTAGTTCACGTATTATTTTGTTAATTTAGTATTTATGTTTTGATGTTATTTGTTAGTCGTACATGTTTGAACTAATAAAACACAATGTTGAACTAACAGTACACAATATTCAAATTAATAATACCCAAATTTTGAACTAACATTATAAAAGTCCATAAATTTAATTTAATTCGTTCAAAAGTATATACTATCAGTTACGACATCTTCTTTAGTTAATTCACGTATTTTTTTTAAATTTGGTAGTTATGTTTTTATGCACTTTATTACTTGTACATGTTTAAACTAATAAAACACAATGTTTGAACTAACAATACACAATATTCAAATTAATGATACCCATAATTTGAACTAATATTATCTCAATTTAATAATTTTAGTTAAATTCATTAAAAAGTATAGACTGCTAGTTTTGATATTTTTTGAATAAAACTGAATAATTATCCCTATGGTTGAATGACCTTAATTATAGAGTCGAAACTAATCCTACAACCCTATATTTCGAGGAGAAATCTAATAAGTCTAACCATATATGCTAACTAACATTATATTTAAGGGAAGATATAAGAAAGGGAGAGAAACTTAAATCTTCCAACTCTGCCAGAATCACCTAAGGGACTCAACCAAAACACATATCATCAACTTGATCATGTATGATCGACTCGAATAATGGTAAAACATCAAGTAATACTTCAACTCTCAATCAATTCAGTCTTGATCCGAACTTCCTTGACCGTAGGGAAAACCTTAGCTTGTAGTAGACATTCTTCTGAAGATATTTCCGAAGTGACTAGAAAGTCAGTGTTATCAGGAAAACACGGTGAAATTTTCAAAACAACAAAGTTAAAACAAATAAAATATCATAATGTGATGCAAATCTATCCTATATACAATCAAGAGATGAAAACGAATTAGGGTCGCAAAACATGTTAAATGAATGCTATCAAGTTCTTGAAAGTATACAGTGTGAATCATTGTCTCTTGCTCAAATACACAATGCTCTTGCACCCATTGTAACACCCCGAATTCTGGAAACTCGGAATGTTACTGGCTAGGACCTCACAGTGGGTCCCGACCTTAGGTTGACGTTAATAACGTCGGATCTTGCAACAAGACACAAATATTTCTAAATAAAATCCTTTCACAAATACGTATTTAAGTCTTGACAGACTTTAGACCCGTACATTAGTCAACTGTTAAATAAATAAACTCTACTGTAATAAATTAAATAAAACATAAATATATAAACCAACACCCAAACTCCTAGTACGGAAACGTGACTGGTCACTCCACTCCCGATTTCTTGGTAGAGATCTATCTTGCAAAAACCTAACAACACGGTAAAACCATTAGCTACAATTCTAATACTAAGGTCACTAAAGCGCACACACATATAAAGAAGTAATGTAAACCAATCAGCATGCAACACACAATGTCCCGATTTATTATCTTTTCTTTGGTGGAATTGATCATTCTATTTTCCAACTTTTCAAGGTAACACAAGAGTCTCCCGATTCTTGCCCCCGTCCCCGTTAACCAATAGATCTGGTGTTAGTGCCTCCTCTCATATACGCTACTGGACTAGTTGCGGGACAATCTTCCGGCACCCTCGACCCGGACAGACGGCTACGGCACGTTATAATACACTTGTGTGTCTCTTTAGAAATTTATAAGCAGTGATTTAGTTCATTCATTTTATTTCACAGTCCTAACACACACTACCCTAGTGCACACTCAGTATTAAAAGGTAGCTAAGTGAGTCCGATGAACTCACCTTATCAGTACTAGTCTCATTGTTTCTTGCGATCTTGCCCGTCAGAGATCCGATTTTCCTGATCAATATACATCAACCCTTAGAACTATATCCACCCTTAACATTGCTCGACTTATCATTCTAATCAATCAGGGTATGATATCTAGCATCGATATCTTGACGTTTTCTACGCCCTAAGTTTACGGACCTAGACGTTCATTCCAAGTTCTCATTTATCAACACATTCGTTTCCTTAAAATCCCGCTATCTCGAAAGTCCAAATTTAGTCTAACATTATCGATCTCTTCAACTACTCATAGTTCTCATTCCGTTTCCGCTAACATAATATTTCTCTTAACTTGTTCTAATTCTACATTTCAATTATTCTATACATTTCCGTAACTATACTTTATCACATTTCACACTTAACTAAAAGGCATCCACTAGTTTAGTTCACTAAATTATCACAAATAATTATTTAAATAAATAAATATGATTTATATAATTGTTGCTGATCGGAAATTAATTGATGGAAAGGTAAACGGTTTTGGGTCTAACCGGAATCGGATCTAGTTGCAAGGCTTGACGGCGCCGGATGACACCAGGTGGCGTGAAATGACACCAGCTGGTCTTGGCAAGGTGCACCAGGTCACGTGTTCGAGTCCTCTCAGTTGTGCTCGGCGTCTCTATGCGGGGAGTGTGGAGAATGTTTGGCCGAAAATTAGGATATGAGCGAGTTTTGACGAGGTGAGTTATGACAATGGGGAGTTATGACGAGGTGAATTATGTCAAGAGGGAGTTAGGACGAGGTGAGTTATGGCTAGGGGGAGTTAAGATAGGAACGAATGACATCTAGGTTCTTCCTCACCCATGGTCTTCAATGGTGGTGTTAATGGTGGTCTTCTTCAACGCCGGTCATAAATGCTCGTCTTTAAAGCTTCCTTGGTAACGGTTCAGTCTTATAAAATCACCTCACTTCGGTTCGGTTTATCTTATCGGTATTTCCAGAATTAAATTAATTATTCCTTATGAAATTTCCGAAATTTCCTGGTTATTATCCATGACTTATGTCTACTTAACTCGTTTATTAACTCGAGAAGAGTATCAAACCACATTTCCTCTTTCATTTTCTTATGGTGACGCCTCTAGATGTGTGTGTCGCGTGTGTACAAATGTAATGTTCCGATGAAGTGATGCGTCTGAAATATGGCCCACACATTCTCACCGTTCGTCTCTTGAATGAGAATACAAAATTTTGGTTCGGACCGGAAAATTGACTACTCTTGTCCATCGGACACCATAGCTTAGTTGGAAACAAATATTGAAGTGTAGTTACTCGTGAATTTCTAAAAACAATTTATTAACATATTATTATGATTAATTTCTTCAAATTATATTAATCAAGGAAAATAAGTTAAAACGACGGTTATTATCGTCATCTAAAACACAGTTTATTTCATTTATACTTAGATTAGATGATAATATTGATCAAAGACATTACATAAAATTGATTTTGTAGAGTAATTTTCAACTTGGATTTCTATTAAAAGAATTTGAGGCATTTGAGTTTTGAGATTTACGATCCGAAAAATAATATATATAATTTGATACAAGTTGGCAAATATTGTCGCCTGTCAAAAAATTGGCTGTTTCTTCTCCCTCGTCGTTCTCCCACTCCCTCTCCACGCATCTGGCACTCCCGCCAGGGTCCCACTTCCTCCCTTTTCTTCCTCCGCCGTGAACTCCGCCGTTTACCGGTCACTCCTCCGCAACCGCCGATTTTTCTTGTGTCAAAAAATATTGATCTTCTCCTAACTGCACATTCTTACGAGGTATTTTTTTTCTTCTTTTTTCTGGCGGATATCGTCGTTACGTTCCTTCAAAAACTTCGATCATGTATATTCGACGCCCTTACACTGCACATCGGAATCCCCTCCTCTTTTTTTCGATCAGTCCGCGCTATCAGATCCTGACTATACTTCGATCTTATTCTGATTTGTAATTCAAGAAAAACTTCGTTTATCGAGAACCCTATCTTCTTTGATCCTTTGATTTTTGATGTAACTGACTTACTCTTTCCCGCTTTTTTAGTTAGTTGAGGGTACGGGAGGGGCCGTACTTGAATTTTGATGAGTTCACCATTCTTGATCAATCTCTAACATACACTCTGCTGATTCCGAAGCTTTGTTGCATACGATTTTGAGCCTTGGTTCTTATTTCTAATTGCTATTTCCCTCCTTAAGGTCTCATTGAGGTGTTCATGTAGCGTTGTTACTTTTTGATATGGAGTTTGTAAGGTTAACAATAATCAGGTAGGAGTTATAGTGAGACTGCTTGAGAAGTAACGACTCTGGTTATCTGCCAATTAGCGAGTACACATTCTAGGAAACATGTGCTTGTCATCCTTTAGAAGTGCTATAGATTATTTTGGGATGATTATATATACATAGGCTTAAATTTTGTGTGATTAATCCTGCAGAAGATCGAGTCCTTTGGATGATTTGAAAGAGAGAGAACTAAGCTAGCACGTGATAGTAGAATCATTGGCCTGTGATAGTAGAATTGTTGACCTGCTAATTGTAATCCACTAATCCTCATTGTTGCATACGACAACATGTCACATGCGTGTATTGTATATGGATTTATAATGTACATAAAATAGTGTAGGTCGCATACTACATCTCTGTTACATTCATTTGCTTTTTTCTTGTATGGGATGTTATAAGCTTAGCTGCTGAAATGTTCTATAAACTCTGTTGTACAATCTTTGTTTTGTTTTCCATTTCAATGCAACTTATATGAATGGTTGTTGTATATTCTTCCTTGGATAGTAAAATACTATTATCAAGATGTTCTATCAATGGAAGCTCTATCTATGAGAGACTGTAAAATTTATACATGAACCACTTTAAAAGTCCTCACAGAATTACATAATAAAGACTTGATAAACAATATAACTAGAGAACAATGCTAAAAGGGGCTTTGTGCTCTAATTTTTTAATTGTGATTTTTTTTTGTCTTCTGTAACATGCATTTTCTTGCAGATGGTCTTCAATATTTTGCCTGGTTTCTGATATGAACAAATGTGTGTTATATTTTCATCATTCTTTGTAGTTCACAGATTATAAATGTTTTTGTGTCATAAATGATGCTAGTTATTTCTGCTGGTTATTTTGTATATTTCTCTGAATGATATTCTTCATAAAGCTCTGGACGATAGAAGGCTGGAGAAAAATGGCTGTTGAGTAATCCATGGATGAAAATGTGGGTGTATCATGCATATATATATTAATTTATTTTTCTTAAAAATTATTTTTTGTTTATCATAAATGGTGGTAGGATACTGTGATGCTTGTCAGTTATTTTTCTATTTACTGATGAAGCCAAAACCTTCAAGTTTATTATGCTTTCAGCTTTTATCATATACAATTGAAATTCTTCTGATTTCCTTCCCTGGTTTTATGTCTTATTTCCCAGATTAGCTGCTGGATTTGAGCCAGCTTTAGCTTGTATTCCCCTTTGAAAAAATGTTTGCCTCAAGCAGTGGTAAGTACATTTTTCAGAAAAGATGGTTGGAAATTATTGTGTTTAGGATTTTGCAACCGGTGACTTCTCTCTCTTAACAATATGTCCCATTATAGTGATAGAAACCAAAAATAAAAATAAAAATAATTCTGAGAGAAAGAATCTCACAATCGGCCAGGGGTTTTGAGGAATCCTCTTTGTATTCAATTCAATTCTTTACGTCTGAATCAATACATTGCTGATGTGCCTCCTTTTATAATAGGAAATAAATAACCTATTCCAAAATTCAAGCAACTAAGAGAAAATAACCTACTCCTAAAAGCAAGCAACTAAATAAAAGGAATAAATACTAATGGGGCTTGTGGGCTGCAGTCAGGAATTAGGAAAATAAACTAAACCTATTGTTCTCTTTCATTGGATTTCATTCATGCCACTATGGAAAGACCTGCTTGATGATATGTTTGTAGCTGCTTCCTGTTTGTTTGAAACTTCTTTGCTCCTTTTTGATAATTTGATGTGTGTATGTGTAGATCAAATTATTTGTGCCAAGTTACATACAAGTTATGGGTGTTTTAAGTGGAAATTGATTAGTTTTTTACTTATAATATTAGTGTTCCACTATAGTCAAATTAGGATAACTGTGTAAAAGAAGATTTTAATCATTGGTGGTAGATTCTGAAATTTTCCTGCAGTTGGGGGTTGAATTACAAAAATTTCTAACTTATAGGCTTTTATCATAAAGAGGCCTATAAAGTTAAATGGAAATTGTGTCTGTGAGCAATAGTAGATGGTCAAACAGGGACTCTGCCGGAAAATTTTTGGATTTGAATATTGCAAAATAATTGCCAGTGAGCTTTTCCCCCTTTTAAACAAAACCAGGCACATGTTTAGGCCATATCTCTGATTCTATTATTGGTTATGTTCTAATCCTTTCACTAATTGGCTGGACTCATCTGTGCTTAGCTTTATATCCATTGCTTTCATGAAATTGTATATGGTTGTATGGCCTGTTTGAGCTACCCCGTGTAAATGTGATTTGTTACTTGTCCGTTTTAGCATTTGGGCAATCTCCTGCAAATCCATTTGGATACCCCTCAGCTTTTGGGCAAACAAACAACCCTAGTAGTAATCCTTTCACTCCAAACCCTTTTGGTAGCCAAAATCCTTTTGGTCCACAAACAGGGAGTTCCCTATTTGGCAGCACTTCAACTGGTGTATTTGGTGCAACTCAATCCTCAACTCCGTCATTTGGTATGTCATCAACACCTGCTTTTGGAGCTTCTACAACTCCAACTTTTGGCAGCCCTTCACCATCATTTGGCGGTAAGTATCAACTATCAAGTATGTTGAGTATTACTTGCCACAGAAAAAGAAAGATGCAACCATGATATGTTCCATGCAAGTAATTTCATCACACTAGACATCTTAAACTTACTATTGTTTTACAAACTGGAGTATTTTTTTTGAAGAAGAGAAGCTGTAATACTTTCCTTTGTCAGACGAAGGATACTGATTATTATTAAATTACAGATTCTGGTTTTGCCCGGTAGCTGTAGATTCAGTGTTCCGAGATAATTTTTGCAATTTGGAAGTGATCAGGGATTACAAGAGAGTTATTTATTTAATCATGCAAAGAAATGTATTGCGTTTGCATGTAGTTTAGCTGTTCTTGAGTTGATATGGTGCCAGGTGTTGACTGTACCTGACTCAGATTTTGTACTTGATGTAGCTTTTATTTGTCTCGAGTGTTTTCATACGGTTAGTTACTTAAAACTATAATTACCTTACCTCTGTTATGATTTTGTTAGAATGTGTAGAATAATTTCCGTTTGGTTCCAATATTTTTGTTTATTCATGCATAATTTTGAAACATACAGAGCAAAAGCCTGCATTTGGAGGTTTTGGTTCTCCAGCTTCATCGAGTTCTTTAGGAAGTAATTTTCAACAATCAAAGCCATCAAATCATAGCAATTTATTTGGTTTCTCTCCGCCATTTGGTGTTTCAGGCCAACCCTTGTTTGGTGCCAGTATGACCTCTCCAAGTTTTGGTTCGTCCAGTTCTCTGGCTTTTGGCTCTTCAAGAACACCTGCCTTTGGGACCGCTACCCCTGCTTTTGGTGCTAACACTACCCCAACTTTTGGGGTCAGTACTACACTGGCTTTTGGATCATCAAATACAACAAATTTTGGAAATATTGGAAATGGTGCTGGTGTTTCAGCTAACCCTTTTGGATTTGGTGGAGGATTTGGTGTGCCAAACACTCCTACATTTGGTGCAACAAGCAGTCCGTCATTTGGTGTGGCGAGTACATCTGCGTTTGGTTCTATTCCTAGCACTCCATCCTTTGGATCTTCTACAACGGGGCAGACTACTCCATTTGGTATTAGCCTGTCAGGATCTAGCTCAATTCCTTATGGTCAACAGAGTGCTGCATTTGGTAGGCAACCTTTAATCGCAAAGATTTCATTGTATCATGGTGTTGATTAATCATACTTGATTGTTCGTGTGATCTTCATGTTTGTTTACATAGGATCCCATATTACTACTACAACTTTTGGTAGCAGTGGGTTTGGGCAGTCACCTTTTGAGGCTCAACGTGGAGGAAGTCGGATTACTCCTTATACACCCACATTTGAGGTAGATGCTGCTGCTGGTCAAACCCGTGTAAAACTGGAGGCAATATCTGCCATGCCTGCCTACAAAGATAAAAGCATTGAGGAACTTAGATGGGAAGACTATCAGCTATGTGATAGAGGTTTGCTCTATTAGCAATTTGTTTGATTACTTTTTAGTTTTAGTTTATATCATGATATATATTTTTTGTCCTTGTCCCATAATTATGATTTTAGTATGTGGATGTCTATATCTTCCTTCCCTTCTGTTATTGTTATGTTGTCATCAAGTTTGAGTACCCTATATTCTTGTTGTTGTTCCCATCGACAACGGCCCTCCTTTTATGTGAATGTGAGGGAGGATAAAAGACCTCTGTTGGGATCTTAATGAGCTCAACCAGACCCGTAGGCTTACACGTTTATGAACAGATTTGACTTGTGCTTTTCTTTTTTTACTCCAGGTGGACCAAATTTTGCAGCCCAGCCTGCTTCTGCTGTCGGCTTTGGTATTTCTTCTGCCCAGTCAAATCCTTTTGCATCTTCATCAACATTTGGTCAATCATCTTCAAGTCCATTTTCCTCTTCATCTTCTGATCTGTTTGGTGCAAAATCCTCACCCTTTGGAAGCACAGGCTTTGGAACATCAACTTCTGGATTTTGTTCTTCGGGTTTTGGCACTGCCAATGCATCAAACCCTTTTGGGGCATCAGCAGCAGTGAGACCCTCTATCTTTTCAGCACCATCTACTACATTTGGTTCCAACACATCTATTTTTGGAACTACTAGTGCGCTGGCATTGAGATCATCGCCTTCTTTGTTTGGTCCTGCTTCAGTTCAAGGAACTACTTCATCGTTTACTTCTGGGTTGAACTTTCTATCCCAACCTTTTAAGTCAACTACATCAATTGGACAAACCACTGGTGCTTTTGGACAAACTGGTTTATCCTTTGGGCTAACTTCAACTGCTTCTTTTGGTCAATCAAAGTTATATAGTACGCCTATATCTTTTGGTGGAGGAAGTATATTCCCAAGATCTTCTTCACCATTTTCTACCAGTAGCTATGGTCAAACAGTAAGAATTGATTTGCTGTCTGACTATGCTTTCACTTGGAATTTTTTTTTCTGCTGTTGTTTTTGTATGAAACTAAGTAGTTATGTTTTTTTAAGGATAGTGTCAACTTCTATTCATCAACTTGTACCTATAAGTGAATGAAATGATTTGTATATTAACTCACATTGAAATCAAAGTGAAGTACAACGAAAAAGGTTATTTTTATTCTGAAAGCTTACATATATTATCTTTATCATGTACTTCTTGCTTATCCTGCTGATGATATTTGTCTTACCCACAGCCACAAGTTACAATATGAAGTTAGATTAGATATACTAGTACCTTGAGAGATTGTTGATCTGTGCTAGTACTTGTTGGTTGCTCACTGTGCTTCCAGCCAACTCTCTCAACTCTTTTTCCAGTAGCTCAATCAACACCGGCAAGCAGTCCATTTAGCTTTGGGAACTTCAATCACACACTAACAGGTAAGATGTCCTGTGTGCTATCTGTTAGTTGTTGATACTCAACTTGTAGTCTTGACTAATTAATTGTTCTGGTTTTCTTTGAAATATATATGCAAGGTTTAGATGCATTTGGTAGCGGATCAAGTATTTTCGGACAGAGTGCTGGACAATTGTATGTTTTGCATGCTCTTGGATATCACTTTCTATTCCATGAGTTTAATATATTGTCATCTTTTTTCCTTCATATTCAATCTCATCTGTACAATGAAGTTTCCTGATAATGATAGCATATAACTAAGGAAATGTTTTAAATCCTATAGCCCCTCTAGGAACTTGATACTTGTCAATAATTCACATGTGATAGCATGTATATCACCAGGTTTTTTAAGTTTATCTGTTAGATGTCTACAGATTTTCTACGCAAAGTTCTGCAGTGGTGCAAAATCCATTTGGAGTGCTTCCTGCAACACCCCAGATATCTATTGGTCATGCTGGAACATCTCCAATTCAATATGGAATTTCTTGTATACCTGTAAATATATTCTCCTCTAATTTTTGTAGGATATGCAGCACATTGCTCTATCCTTATTGTGTCAACTCTCTGCTGGCAGGTGGTTGACAAGCCTACACCTGTAAGAATTTCTCCCCTTTTAACCTCAAGGCACTTGTCACAAAGCCGGATTAAACTGCCTGCCAGAAAATATCACCCCAAGAGTGATGGCCAAAAGGCAAGGCAGTTGCATTGGTTTTCATTTTAGTAATAATTTAGTACATTGCTTAAGATTTCTAATTGAAAATATTGCACAGGTGGCCTTTTTCAGTGATGAAGAAATAATACCAAGCTCACAAAAGGCAAAGGGTGTTTTCATTCCCAGAGAGAACCCTAGAGCTTTGATTGCGCGGCCTATAGATCAATGGCCTTCTAAAGCAAATATAGAGAAATCATCTCCACTGAAAGACATAACTTCCTCCCTGCATGAAAATGGTAGTTACTATTCTCAATCTATCTATTCTTAAGTTATGTATCTATCAGGTGTCAGTCATGTCTCCTATATGATCATGAAGTCACACTGTCGATTTTTTTACTTATCTTAGACGTTAACTATTGGCCAATATGAATTTTTTTTATCTTGTTTTGTGGAGTACCTTCTACTTTCTTCGTGAATTGTGATGTCAGAATAAAGCGCTCCGTATGGTGGCCTGGTGGGGGTATTTGGATATTGCTCGGTTGATGTCAACCTTGATGATGGTGCATTATTAGTTGTGCATTTGTCTGTTAGTTGTTTGCTCCCATCTCTGAGTTGTATTTGATCTTTCTAGTTACTTGCTCTGGTTTGTCCTGTTCAGGAAGGACACCCACAGAGGAGAGTGAAAACGTCTCCAACAGCTCTGAGGCTGCAAATAAAGGGAGTAAGTATCGTCTTCTTCACACAATAACCGTTATAAATCTTAAACTGTATTTTGTGAACTTGGTGGTTAAAATTTACTTACTCCCCGTTCCTTGTGCACAGAGAGCATAGATGACGATGAATTGGAAAAGGAACGATTTCATTTGAAAAGTAAAGGTAGCCAGAAACATCACTGGAATGGCATCCATGATGATCATCAAAGCCAGAAAACAAATTCATATATTTCACTGGGTGGTCATAGAGCTGGGGAGGCAGCTATTGTATACGAGCATGGTGCTGAGATTGAGGCTATGATGCCGAAACTGAGGCACTCGGATTATTATACAGAGCCAAGAATCCATGAAGTAGCTGCAAAGGAAAGGGCTGAGCCAGGTTCATGCCGTCGTGTGAAGAACTTTGTTGTGGGCAGACATGGGTACGGAAGCATCAAGTTCCTTGGAGAAACGGATGTGAGAAGACTTGATCTCGAGTCGTTGATTCAGTTTAACAGCCGAGAGGTGATTGTGTACATGGATGAGTCCAAGAAACCTCCTATAGGGCAAGGGCTGAACAAAGCTGCAGAGGTATGCCTCCTCAACATAAAATGTTACAACAAAAAGACGAGAGAGTACTTGAGTGAAGGGCCCAAAATAGAGAAATACACAGAGATGCTCAGAAGAAAAGCCGAGAATCAGGGTGCTGAGTTTATGTCTTACGATCCGGTAAAGGGAGAGTGGAAATTCAAGGTGAACCATTTTAGCAGCTACAAACTTGACCAAGGAAGATGAAACTGTGACAAGAATGTGCTCGAGTTGTATAGTCAATGTTTTTTGCACTCTTTGCCGTATACGTATAGTTTGGTACAAAAAGCTGTAGCCCCTTTATGAGTGAGAAATGTGAACACGTATGTGCATCTAATATTTCTTTCCATCAACTACCCAATTGCTCTGTAAAAGACTATTATTCAACGGCAACCACTCAAAGAAGCCAAGTCGTTTTGTAACGTTCCTGACCATATATCAATTCAGTTTCCTCGGACAATGTTTTTTTTTTTTTTTTTTTTCTTTTTCTCCCTCTATATGTTTCATTCAACGGGCAATTTGGTTGTGATTCAGGAAATGAAAAGAAAACAAATAGTCTATTTCTATGTCTGTTCATCTATAGTTTTACTTTATTTCCTCTGTTTTGTTTTTGTTTTCTCGTAGGGTTTTAAAATTCATCATAAACACTCGTTAACCAAATGGGATGTTTCCAAAACAATAATAAATAAGGATACATATATAGATTATATTTCGTTATATACAGCCAAACACTTGGTAACCAAATGGGGTGATTCCAAAACAATAATAAATAAGGATACATATAGACTAAATTTCGTTATATACAACCAAACACTCGTTAATCAAATGGAATGATTCTAAAAGATACATATATAGACTAGATCTCGTTATATACAGTTAAACGGATGCTAAATGTTTTATTAGATGAATTAAATGTAGCCATGAGCCTCTCAAATAACATAAGAATGGGATTTTACTGAAGAACGAGAAATAAAAATTTATTATCCAACATTTAATAATTTACCAATGTTTTTATGGTTCCTCTGCGAAATAAAACTAAAGCTAAGTGGATAAAAGTATAAATATCTTTATAAATTATGCTTATTAATCTAGCGACGAATTTTGAAAACCCTACCGCATAAATATTTTGGTATGTAAAAGAAATTTAAAAATCATCAACTCTGGATACGGGAATCATGCAAATTTGGAATCTATGAACTACAAAACAAGCTTTAAAATTATTCCAATTTGAGGAGCTTAGTATTAGTAATGGTAATAATCACAAATAATAGCGAGAGCCGTTGAGAAGGAAAGAGACGACCCGGAAACCAGAGAGGAGGGAGGAGAAGGCTAAGAAGACGAAGGCAAAGAATCCAAGGGCCACTGATATATCCGACTGCAAGCAGAATGCAGTCGTGGCCGAGCATGTGTCTGTCGCCTTCAGCGTCTTTGCCAGTGCAGTCCCCGCCGACACCGCCGACAACAGCATGTATGCGAACACCTACTCAAAACGCAGCGTTTCAGGGCTTGCCGCGTAACCAATTTGAAATTCAAAATTCTGCTTTTCTAGGGTTTGGGACGAGAAATTACCTGATCGTGGCCGAAATCGAACCAGACTTGGATGAATTCAGGAAGGAGCGTGGTGCTTCTGGTGATCTCCCAAATTGAAGCCACCGTTTCGAACAGAGAGTAGAGAGCGACAATCGCCCCAGCTCCAAGCACGAATCTATATTCAAAACGAAGGTTTCAGATTCCCTGAACTCGTAAAATTGTGCAAACTCATCGAATGAAAACTGACCTGAAAGCTTCGAAGTCGTACCAGTGGAGGGAGTCGGAATCGTAATCGGAGGAGGTACGGGAGTTGGTGAGCATGAAAACGGATGAGGAGAATGAGAAGATGAAGGCGACAACACGGAAGATGAGGATAAGGGAGTTGAAGCGGCGGAGCTTGAACAAGGAGAGTGAGGAAGGGAACGTTGGATGAGGACTGGGAGTCGCTGTCAAGGGGATCGGAGGAGGGAGGGGAGGGCGCGGCGAGGAAGACGGGGTGCTGATCGCCGACTCGCCGTTACGCCGGAGAGATTGCGGAGAGCGCATCGTCGTACAAGGCGTTGTCGGTGATTGAGAGAGCAAGCAGCAGCAGCTTCAACTCATGAGAGTTGGAGCAATGTAAGAATGTGATTCGAAGAGAGTCACGAGAAACGGTGAGAGATGGCGGAAAAGTGGGTCCACAGAAGTGAACCAGAAGAGTATGTATGGGTGTGTGTGAGCGCGAGCTGCGATTTGGGAAGAAGTAGCAGACTCAGAGAGAAGAGAGGGTTTCTTCTCATATATTATATTTTCTTACTAGTTTATTGTCTGCACACGCGGTTCTTTTTCTAAAAATAATAATAATTACACATTAAATATTGTAATATTATATGATACTGTATAATTTTGTGCTTATTTCAAGCCAATTTATATTAAAGAGGATTTTGGAAATTAACCACTTTATTACTCGAAGTTTTCAACGCTAACCCATATTTTAAGAAATTTAATTATCATGGCTTCGTCTTTGTAGTTCACTGAGTTGCTTCATTCAAATTTACTTTAGATAAGAAATGGGACTCATAAATAACTTTTACAACTTCTCATAATAGTCCACGGTTCATAATACGTAAATCAGACTTTTCTTCTTCCCTAACTCAACAACTTCCTGAAATGACATATATTTATCGTATATGAACAAAAAAATACCTAAACTCCTTCATCTCTCGGTTGCCGCTTCTTCTACCATATCTCCATCCCAACACCATCTTCCTTTTCTACAAAGACTCTATCCCCATTGTTTCTCCTCCTACCCAAACTTCTTCGCCTGCCAGTCTACCACGCCCACTTCTCCGGTTGTTTTCTCAATCCTTCCCCGCCTAATTTTCCCCGTTTCTATTGTTGCTTTCTCCCTTGGCAAGGCTGCTGTCGCCGGAGGTGCTCTATTCGGATATCTTGTAGCCACTTTGATGGTGTGAGATGTAGATCTGAACTGACCTTGGGTCACGTTGCCGGATATGCTCTATTTAGATCTTTTGTAGTCGTTTTGATGTTGTGAACCAATCTTGGCTCGCGATCTCTCTCTTTGTAAACCTAGTATGACAAGAAGTATGGTCATCAAATAGATTTTTTTAGAGGTGGTCATCCAACATCTAAACTTATTGAAAACGGATTTGTTTTACTAGGAAATCCCTCTATTCATTATTATTTGATGTTTTCAACACTAACCCTCATTTTAAGAAATTTAATTATTACCAAAATGCTCCGTCTTTGTAGTACACTGAGTTGCGTTATTCAAATTACTTTAGATGAGAAATGGGACCCATAAACAACTTTTATAACTTCTAATAATAGTCCACGGTGAATAATACGTAATGTCAGACTTTTCTTCTTCCATAATTCAATAACTTCCCTGAAATGGCATATATTTATCGTATATGAACAAAAAAACCCTAAACTCCTTCATATGTCGGTTGCCGCTTCTTCTACCATATCTCCATCCCAACACCATCTTCATTTTCTACGGCGACTCTATCCCCGTTGTTTCTCCTTCTACCCAAACTTCTTCGCATGCCAGTCTACCACGCCCACTTCTCCGGTTGTTTTCTCAATCCTTCCCCAACCAGTTTCCCCCGTTTCTATTGTTGCTTTTTCCTTCGGCAAGGCCGCCGTCGCCAGAGGTGCTCTATTCGGATACTTTGTAGCCATTTTGATGGTGTGAGATGTAGATCTGAACCGTTCTTGGCTCGCGTTGCCGGATCTTCTCTATTTAGATCTTTTATAGCCATTTTGATGTTGTGAACCAATATTGGCTCGCGATCCCTCTCTTTTTAAACCTAGTATGAATGGAAGTTTGGTCATCCAATAGTTTTTTTTAGATGTGGTCATCTAACATTTAAAGTTATTGAAAACGACTTTTTTTACTAGGAAATCCCTCTATTCATTATTATCTAACATTTAAAACACTAACCAACATTTTAAGAAATTTAATTATACCCAAAAAGTTCCGAATTTGTAGTACACTAAGTTGCTTTATTCAAATTACCTTAGATGAGAAATGGGATCCATAAACAACTTTTACAACTTCACATAATAGTCCACGATGAATAATACATAATGTCACACTTTTCTTCTCCTTAACTCAACAACTTCCCTGAAATGACATACATTTATCGTATATTAACAAAAAAAAACCCTAAACTCCTTCATATGTTGGCTGCCGCTTCTTCTACCATATCTCCATCCCAACACCATCTTCCTTTTCTCCGATGACTCTATCCCCGTTGTTTCTCCTCCAACCTAAATTTCTTCGCTTGCCAGTCTACCATGTCTACTTCTCCGTTTATTTTCTCACTCCTTCCTCGGCCAGTTTCCCCCCGTTTCTATTGCTGCTTTCTCCTCGACAAGGCCACCGTCGCCAAATGTGCTCTAGTCGGATATCTTGTAGCCATTTTGACGGTGTGAGATGTAGATCTAAACCGAACTTGGCTCGTGTTGCCGAATATGCTCTATTTAGATCTTCTGTAGCCGTTTTGATGTTATGAACCAATCTTGGCTCGCGATCCCTCTCTTTGTAAACCTAGTGTGAATGGAAGTTTGGTCATCCAATAGTTTTTTTTAGATGTGGCCATCCAACATCTAAATTTATTGAAAACGGCTTTTTTTTTTACTAGGAAATCCCTCTATTTATTATTATTTGACGTTTTCAATACTAACCAACATTTTAAGAAATTTAATTCTACCCAAAAAGTTCCGTGTTTGTAGTACACTGAGTTGCTTTATTCAAATTACCTTAGATCAGAAATGGGACCCATAAACAACTTTTACAACTTCTCATAATAGTCCATAGTGAATAATACATAATGTCAGACTTTTCTTCTTCCCGAACTCAGCAACTTCCCTGAAATGACATACATTTATCGTATATGAACAAAAAAAACCCTAAGCTCCTTCATATGTCGGCTCCCGCTTCTTCTACTATATCTCCATCCCAACACCATCTTCCTTTTCTACGACGACTATATCCCCGTTGTTTCTCCTCCTACCCAAACTTCTTCGCCTATCAGTCTACCATGTCCACTTCTCCGTTTATTTTCTCAATCCTTCCCCGACCAGTTTCCCCGTTTCTATTGCTGCTTTCTCCTCGACAAGGCCGTTGTTGCCGAAGGTACTCTATTCGGATATCTTGTAGCCATTTTGACGGTGTGAGATGTAGATCTAAACCGACCTTGGCTCGCGTTGCCGGATCTGCTCTATTTAGATCTTTTGTAGCCGTTTTGATGTTGTGAACCAAATTTGGCTCGTGATCCCTCTCTTTGTAAACCTAGTCTGAATGGATGTTTGGTTATCCAATAATTTATTTTTGATGTGGTCATCCAACATCTAAAGTTATTGAAAACGGATTTTTTTTACTAGGAAATCCCTCTATTCATTATTATATGACGTTTACAACACTAACCAACATTTTAAGAAATTTAATTATACCCAAAATGTTCCGTGTTTGTAGTACACTGAGTTGCTTTATTCAAATAACTTTAGATGAGAAATGAGACCCATAAACAACTTTTACAAATTCTCATTATAGTCCACGGTGAATAATACATAATGTTAGACTTTTCTTCTTCCCTTACTCAGCAACTTCCTTCAAATGGCATACATTTATCGTGTATGAACAAAAAAACCCTAAACTCTTTCATATGTCGGCTTCCGCTTCTTCTACCATATCTCCATCCCAACAGCATCCTCATTTTCTACGGCGACTCTATCCCCTTTGTTTCTCCTACCCAAACTTCTTCGCCTGCTAGTCTACCACGTCCACTTCTACGGTTATTTTCTCAATCCTCCCCGGCTAGTTTCTATTGTTGCTTTCTCCCTCGGCAAGGCCGCCGTCGCTGGATGTGCTCTATTCAGATATCTTGTAGCCATTTTGATGGTGTGAGATGTAGATCTAAACTGACCTTGGCTCGCGTTGCCGGATCTGCTCTATTTAGATCTCTTGTTGCCGTTTTGATGTTGTGAACCAATCTTGGCTCGCGATCCCTCTCTTTGTAAACTTAACCTGATTGGAAGTTTGGTCATCCAATAGTTTTTTTTCCTTAGAGGTGGCTATCCAATATCTAATGTTATTGTAAACGGCTTTTTGTTACTAGGAATACGGTACTTCATTAAAGTTATGCAAATCAGATTTTTTTTCTAATAAACGAAGGATAAAATAAGAAAGTAAGAGATAAATAAGTTAAAATGTCAATCAATTATGAACACTTTGATTCTTCTTAAACGTCAAATAATAACTAATATAGGGAGTATGTATTTTTGTACAGTCTATACAAAATATGCACTTTCTCTTTGTAAACTAGCTTAATATCCGTATATTGCACGGAGTTGGTAAAAATTTATATTAAGTAATAGTTATTAATATAATAAATAGTCAATGTCACAATAAAAGATAATATATAAAAACTTTTAAATAATATTTTAATCTTTTTTAATAATATCAAAAAATGACTATATATATTGTAAAAGCTAGGATTTCTTAATCCTAATTAATGATAATTAACTTAATCATCGATGATAATTGACTCATAACTTGCAAACAATGCGTAAATGATGAGTATGAATTCCACCATTGTGTTCTTGGTGTAATTCTGGATTTGTGAGGAAATTTTCACTTTTTTCTCCGGGAAATGATTTTTACCCTCCAGTGTTATTTGGAGCATTTGGGAGCTCCAATTAATAAAACTGCAGTTGAGAGGAATGATTAGGACATCGAATATGTCCTAGATATGAAATAATATGAAAAGGCAAAACGGCCAAAAGAGTCGCTATTTTGTTTCTTAGCGGCTAAGAAAGGCAGCTTAAGATTACGCATTTTTTGAGGAAGTTGTGAAATAATTATCCACACTATATGCCGGATTTATCGCTCCAACTTCGAGAAGTTTGGAGAATGGACTCAAACTGCCTTCGGAACAGTAAAGGGATGATTATCGACTCCGCTAAAGGATAATTATCGTCTTCGCTATAAATAACGGAAATTCATTTATTAATTCATTTCATTTCCCATTTTTTCGTAAAAGCTCTGATTTCTCTCGACCTTCAAACTCAGATCTACTCTCCGTTTATAATCCGATTTAAATTCCGTTTGAGGTTTCGGATTCCTCTCTTCATTCTCTTCATTTCGGTATCTACGTTTCGCGTTTCTGTCGAAGTTAAGGTCAGGTCGTGCATATCCCTTACCTAGCCGGTTCTGTCGCTCAGTTTCCGGTGAATTTGGCGGTGTCGGAGCGTAGCCTTCGTCCCTGTGATTCCGAATCTTCTTTCGGTTCGTCAATCAGTTTAGTAACGAATAAGTTATGAATTTATTCGTTTTCCGTATTGAGGGTTACTCTAATATGACCTTAGGCTTGTCAAAATGGATAAATGAAAATTCCATTATGCTCGTTATATTATTCTGATGATCCTAGGCTGTTTGAATGACGAGATCTGATAACAGGTGGTTTTGAAATTTACCTTCAGGCAAAATGTTACGCTGCCGAAATTTAATTAATTAATTAAAGGATTAATTAATCAAATTAGGATTCGGGAAATGTCGTAAACCTAATTAAATTCAAAGGAATAATTTAATTGATGTTTGAAGCGAGAAGTTTAATACGAGGAATCTGATATTCCTTACAGGTGTTGCAGAAGGCAATAAACTAACTGTAGGTTGACTTGGTTGTTTGCGAATTCTCACGTAAGTTTTCGGACTTAATTAGTCTTGATCTGCAGAGGTTACTACCTGAGAGATTCGAATTGTGTGGCATTATTTTTGTTATGAAAGTATGATGAATGTGATACCATGATGATTGTGATATTTGTATGAAATGTTGAGCATGTTGTGTGGTATAATTATTTGGAGATAATGTTGAAAGTTATGATAAGCATGCTCATATGTTGTTATGGTATATATATATGTGTGTATATATATATATATATGATACATGTGTTAGCTATGATGTGTGGTAATGTGTGAAAAGGTTATATTAATTCAAGTGAATTAATAATGTGTGGCATATAACTAACAAACAAAGATGTGTGAACACATGTGATATGTATATGTGAGAACGAGCCTGTAATCATATGGTCATAACCCATATGGGGCGAGACACATAAGTGCACCGGCTACACACATGGACTTGGGTAAGAATGCCGTATTAGCCTGGACTGGCGTTAGCCCGGATTGACGATAAGACTCTTTGAGTCGCGGCCGGGATTCCCTCAATACTAGGAGTGGAGGGTGCGACCGTTGCGAATAGGATATGCCTGCTATCATGGGGTACTGACATAGGGGCTTGCTCCATGGGGCGATCAGAGTGCAAATGAATTAATAAGATGGTATTACCGACCTATAATAAGCATGTAAATTAATGTTCCGGCTATAGGTGCATGTGCATATAGTATGGCTAGGTTGGTGTGTTGCATATATTGTATATGTGTTTAGTAGAATCTCTCGTGGATAGAATTATGATCTTGAACTAACGTTTTATACCGACATCTTTTTAGGTATTCCTGCTCATAGGGACGTTGCAGGGACGTCAGCTGCTGGAAGTGGTCCGCCGGGGCAGTGATCTCACAGTGGTTGGTTTGTTTTATTTTGAGTTTCCCGCTTGTTGGCGGAGGTGTACACCTGTCGGTGTATAGCGTTGTCAAATGTTGTTTTTGCAGGAACGGCGGTTGTGTTTTTACAATCATAAAGTTTATGTTGTCATTTTGGGGGCATATGCATGTGCATGGTTCTATTGCGTGAACGTTTAAATAACAGGTTGAATGTTTTCATTATTTGTTCGTGCTTTTTGTTGCAAGGTCCTATAAGTGATGTTGTTGTCATGCTAACTGATGAGACTCACTGTGTGGTCCCTAGCCAAGTGGCGACTTGGGGTATTAAAAATCCGGATCGTTACAACGTGGTATCAGAGCTTAGTTTGACAACAAGAGCATATGTGATCTAAGACGAGACTTGACAATTCAACCTAACTACAACCTAGACCAGGTTGGTTTTGAAATATGAATTTAAGCTTTGGAAAATGTTTTGAAAATTGTCATCATATGATTTTTTGTGAATTTAAAATCATAGGCATAGTCGGGAGTGTTAGAATAATCACTGTCTTACCACTCCTTAGTGTGACTCCTTGTAAGTGTAGTTCTCTCTCTAACTTTTAAGATTCTTAGTATTCTGATTGATATCACTACTGCTATACGTAGTGGATATGTTTAATGAGACAACGATCTCGAATGTTAAGGCTTGTTAAAGTCTTATAATGACAACCAAGAATGTATTGATTAAGAGATAAGAAAAGTCGCAACTTCATTGCAAGTGTGCCAGTGGGAAAATAACGTACTAGAAGTGTGGGAGAATAGTGTTGATAGTTGGAGGTCGAGGTCAAGTGCCTCTACCCATCATGCTATACGAGATGAGAAGATGCAGGAAATGATTAATGTAGTAGTAGAGAGAGCTTTTGCTATGAGAGAAGCGCAAGGGCAAGCACGAATTACTGAACCCCAAGCACTAGAGGTTCCATCTGTGGAACATGAGGATAGTGAACTTCATTCAGAGAAGTGGCTAAGGGCCTTGAAGAGGAGAGATGTACCAATGTTTGCTAGATCTCATGGGATGGAAGTGGATTGGTGGTTGAACCACCTGGACATGACTTTTGGAGACATAGAAGTACCAGAAAAGTATAAGATAAAACTTGCAGCAACCTTTCTGCAAAATGCGCTGTATTCTAGTGGATGAGAACCCGTTCAATCATTGTGGATTATGAGACTTTCAAGAGTCGGATTCGGACACACTTTTGCCCGATTGCAGTCCGCACTAATCTGTTGAAGTCTTTTCCGGAAGCAACAGTTGAAGATTCTCCTATGATGGAGATAATCGAGAAATTTCACGAGGAGTATACATTGTTGGGTGAGAAGGCACCAGATGGGGATCAGTTAGTAAGCTTGTTTGCGAATAGACTGAAATGACCTCTCAGCTTGGCATTGTCACCTTTTGAAGATCTGACATTGTTGGAGTATCAATAGCAAGCCCTAAAGCTTGAAGCAAGACAAGGCTTTAGGAAAGAGGTGTATTCTCGAACTGGTGGAGGAAAGAGACAGAAGTCCACTCCAAGTTTCTTTAAACCTACGAGTATGAAACCTGTGACTTGGGGAACAAGGCCTCCTTCACAACCACGAACTGGAGGAAATTGGGAGGAAAAAACGTTTTTCAACTGTGGAGACCCAAATCATTACAAGAAGGATTGTTCGAAAGGTCCAACTACATGCTTCAGATGTAGTCAACCGGGGCTTATGGCCAAGTTTTATGGGACTCGAGGGACGATGTCTTCTCAAGGATCTTCTCCCAACATTGGAGAAGAAATAAGTCAAAGTGTACATGGAGGTTAGGTCAAGTAGAATGGCCAAAGAATTTCCTTATTACCCGATTGGATAGTGATGATGTGATTCTAGGCATGGATTGGATGATCAAGTATAAGGCTAAGATGGATGCAGAAACACGAACAATAACAATGTTAGATAAGGATGGAACTTATCATGTATTCAAAGGAGGTGATTCCCGAGAGCCATTGATTTTGATTTCTGCTATGAAAGCTGTTAGTTTGATCAAAAAGGGTTGTCAAGCATATTTGTGTTATACTTCAGAGAAAGAAGAAAAGATTTGAAACACATTCCAATTGCTCGTGAGTTTAAGGATTTTTTTCAAGATGAACTGCATGGATTGCCACCTACGAGGCAAGTTGACTTTAGGATTGATCTAGAGTCTGGAACTAGACCAATTTCTAAAGCAACTTACAGAATGACACATGTGGAAATGTTTGAGCTGAAGAAGCAATTAGAAGAGTTGACAAATAAAGGATTTATTTGACCAAGTGTATCACCATGGGGAGCGCCTGTGTTGTTTGTGAAGAAGAAGGATGGTACCTTGAGGTTATGCATTGACTATAGAGAACTGAATAAGGTAACGATCAAGAACAAGTATCATTTGCCACGGATTGATGATTTATTGGATCAATTACAAGGAGCGACGATTTTCTCCAAGATAGACATGCGGTCGGGTTTCATTAACTGAAGATTCAAAATGAGGATATCCAAAAGACGGCATTCCGAACTCGGTATGGACCTTACGAGTTTGTAGTCATGCCATTTGGATTAACTAATGCACCTGCTGCGTTTATGGAGTTGATAGATATGATTTTCATTGGATACTTGGACAAATTTGTTGTGGTCTTTATAGATGATATACTGGTTTATTCACGAAGTAAGGAGGAGCATGCAAACCATTTGAAAGCAGTACTTCAAGTGCTGAGAAAAGAGAAACTTTATGCCAAGCTATCCAAGTGTGATTTCTGGATGAAGGAAGTTGCATTCTTGGGACATGTGATTACTGTAGAAGGAGTCAGAGTTGATCCATTAAAGATTGAAACTGTGCTAGCGTGAGAACCACCCAAATAACGTGAAGGAGATGCTAGTTTCCTAGGACTAATGGGATATTGTAGACGTTTTGTAGAAGGATTCTCCATCATAGCTAGACCTATGAACAACTTGCTGCAGAAGAAAACAAAGTGTGTATGGACTGACAAGTGTCAAACAAGCTTTGAAGAGATCAAGAAAAGATTGACAACTGCACCTGTGTTAGCTCAGCCGAATGGAACTTTAGGATTCATTGTTTATAGTGATGCTTACAAGATGAGTCTAGGATGTGTTTTGATGCAGAATGACAGAGTTATAGCTTACGAATCTAGACAATTGAGGTAATATGAGCATAACTACCCAACACACGACTTAGAGTTAGCAGCGGTAGTTCACTCACTGAAGATTTGGCGGCACTACTTATTTGGAACAACGTGCAAGATTATGACAGATCATAAGAGTTTGAAGTACATCTTTACTCAAAAAGAGTTGAATATGAGGCAAAGAATATGGTTAGAGCTGATAAAGGATTATGATTTGGAGATATTGTATCATCCTAGTAAGGCTAACGTGGTTGCTGATGCATTGAGCAGAAAGTCAGTTCAAGAAAAAGTAATTGCCTGTATAACTGCAAAACCCGACATGCAAAAAGATTTGATTCGTATTGGAATCGAAGTCTGGGTTCGAAAATGACCAAAGATATCTATGTACCTTGGAGATAATGCCTAGTTGGTTGGAAGAGATCCAATAGAAACAGTTGAGTTGGCCTGATCTGACCAAGGTGAGGTTAATGATAATAAATGGCGAAAGTTCAGACTTCTTTATAGATGACGACAATATGATTGGATACCAAGGAAGGATATGTGTGCCTCATGATGATGAGATCAAAAGAAAGATTCTTGTTGAAGCCCATACAACACCATATTCCATACATCCATGATCAAATAAGATGTATCGGGATATTAGACCATACTTCTGGTGGAAGGGTATGAAGAATGACATTGTCAAGTTTGTGGCACGATGCCAAACATGTCAACAAGTTAAGATTGAACACCAAAGACCGGGAGGAGAACTTCAGTCACTAGAGATACCAGAATGGAAATGATAGCACATCACTATGGATTTCATAACTAGTCTACATAGTAGCAAAGGTTATGACTCCATATGGGTGGTGGTGGATAGATTGACCAAGACAACAAGATTCATTCCAATCAAGAAAAGTTGGGCTGCAAACAGATTGGCGGAGGAATTCGTGAATCAGATAGTTAGATTACACGGAGTTCCTAAAACCATAGTTTCAAATCGAGATGGACGGTTTACTTCTAGATTTTGGAATCAAGTACAAACAGTAATGGGAACCAAGTTGAATTTTACATAATCGTTTCACCCACAGTCATATGGTCAGTCAGAAAGAACTATTAAGACTTTGGAAGACTTGTTGAGATCTTGTGTACTTGATTGGGGCCCGGTATGGCCAAATCATCTGCCATTGGTTGAATTCACGTACAACAATAGTTGGCATGCATCCATTGGAATGGCACCCTATGAAGCATTGTATGGAAGGAAATGTCGAACCCCGTTGTGCTGGGATGAACCTGCAGATGTCATAGATACATCTCCAGACAAAGTCAAAAGTGATATTGAGAAAGTTGGTCTAATCCGAGAAAGGATGTTTGCAGTACAGAGTAGACAAAAGTCTTATGCCGATAAGCGACGACGTCCATTGGAGTTTAGAATAGGGACACAAGTTTGGCTGAAAGTATCACCAACTCGTGGAGTCATACGATTTGGTATTAAGGGAAAGTTGAGCCCTCGGTATATAGGACCGTTTGAGATTCTAGAAAGAATTGGTAAAGCGGCATATCGTTTGGCTTTACCGCCAGCTATGGATGGAGTACATCCAGTATTTCATGTATCACAGCTAAGACAATATCAACCGGATCCGAGCCGTGTACTCAACTATGATGATATTGAGGTGGAACCCGATCAAAACTTTGTTGAATATCCTATGGTTGTATTAGATAGAAAGATGAAGAAGTTAAGAACCAAAGAAATTCCATTAGTAAAGATTCAGTGGTCCCGAAGGGGGATGGAAGAAGCTACATGGGAAACAGTTGAACACATGGAGAGGAATTATCCAGAGATGTTTTAACTCTTTGCTCAGCGATTGGGAAAGAGGTAAAGAGTAGTACGTAACTTTTCCACTAACTTATGTGTTAATGTGATTATTTGCTTATTTGCATTGACTTGTGTTTGCTAACTTAGGAAGTGATAGACTTTCCTAGTGTGAGCTCGATGACCCCACTAATGTGGAAATAATCTATAGTTGCATGAAATGCAAAGATAGTTTATTTATGCAACTGATGGATCTAGTCTTCTCGCGAGTTGTGTACTAAAGTTTCGGGACGAAACTTTTCTTAAGGGGGGTGAGAAGTAAAAGCTAGGATTTCTTGATTAACTTAATCATCGATGATAATTGACTCATAACTTGCAAACAATGCATAAATGATGAGTATGAATTCCACCATTGTGTTCTTGGTGTAATTCTGGGCTTGTGAGGAAATTTTCACTTTTTTCTCCGGGGAATGATTTATACCCTCCGGTGTTATTTGGAGCATTTGGGAGCTTCAATTAATAAAACTGTAGTTGAGAGGAATGATCAGGACATCGAATATGTCCTAGATATGAAATAATATGAAAAGGCAAAATGGCCAAAAGAGTCGCTATTTTGTTTCTTAGCGGCTAAGAAAGGCGGCTTAAGATTACGCGTTTCCCGAGGAAGTTGTGGAATAATTATCCACACTATATGCCGGATTTATCACTCCAATTTCGAGAAGTTTGGAGAATGGGCTCAAACTGCCTTCGGAACGGTAAAAGGATAATTATCGACTCCGCTAAAGGATAATTATCGTATTCGCTATTTATAGCGGAAATTCATTTATTAATTCATTTCATTTCACTCTCAACCTTCAAACTCAGATCTACTCTCCGTTTATAATCCGATTTCAATTCCGTTTGAGGTTTCGGATTCCTCTCTTCATTCTATTCATTTCGGTATCAACGTTTCGCGTTTCTGTCGAAGTTAAGGCCGAGTCGTGCATATCCCTTACCTGGCCGGTTCTATCGCTCAGTTTCCGGTGAATTTGGTGGTGACGGAGCGTATCCTTCGTCCTTGTGATTCCGAATCTTCTTTCGGTTCGTCAATCGGGTTAGTAACGAATAAGTTATGAATTTATTCGTTTTCCGTATTGAATATGACCTTAGGCTTGTCAAAATGGATAAATGGAAATTCCATTATGCTCGTTATATTATTCTGATGATCCTAGGTTGTTTGAATGATGAGATCTGATAAAATGTGGTTTTGAAATTTGCCTTCGGGCAAAATGTTACGCTGCCGAAATTTAATTAATTAATTAAAGGATTAATTAATTAAATTAAGATTCGGAAAATGTCGTAAACCTAATTAAATTCAAAGGAATGAATTTAATTGATGTTTGAAGCGATAAGTTTAATACGAGGAATCTGATATTCCTTACAGGTGTTGCAGAAGGCAATAAACTAACTGTAGGTTGACTTGGTTGTTTGCGAATTCTCACGTAAGTTTTCGGACTTAATTAGTCTTGATCTGCAGAGGTTACTACCTGAGAGATTCGAATTGTGTGGCATTATTTTTGTTATGAAAGTATGATGAATGTGATACCATGATGATTGTGATATTTGTATGAAATGTTGAGCATGTTGTGTGGTATAATTATTTGGAGATAATGTTGAAAGTTATGATAAGCATGCTCATATGTTGTTATGGTATATATATATGTGTGTATATATATATATATATGATACATGTGTTAGCTATGATGTGTGGTAATGTGTGAAAAGGTTATATTAATTCAAGTGAATTAATAATGTGTGGCATATAACTAACAAACAAAGATGTGTGAACACATGTGATATGTATATGTGAGAACGAGCCTGTAATCATATGGTCATAACCCATATGGGGCGAGACACATAAGTGCACCGGCTACACCCATGGACTTGGGTAAGAATGCCGTATTAGCCTGGACTGGCGTTAGCCCGGATTGACGATAAGACTCTTTGAGTCGCGGCCGGGATTCCCTCAATACTAGGAGTGGAGGGTGCGACCGTTGTGAATAGGATCTACCTGCTATCATGGGGTACTGACATAGGGGCTTGCTCCATGGGGCGATCAGAGTGGAAATGAATTAATAAGATGGTATCACCGACCTATAATAAGCATGTAAATTAATGTTCCGGCCATAGGTGCATGTGCATATAGTATGGCTAGGTTGGTGTGTTGCATATATTGTATATGTGTTTAGTAGAATCTCTCGTGGACAGAATTATGATCTTGAACTAACGTTTTATACCGACATCTCTTTAGGTATTCCTGCTCATAGGGACGCTGCAGGGACGTTAGCTGCTGGAAGTGGTCCGCCGGGGTAGTGATCTCACAGGGGTTGGTTTGTTTTATTTTGAGTTTCCCGCTTGTCAGCGGAGGTGTACAGCGTTGTCAAATGTTGTTTTTGCAGGAACGGCGGTTGTGTTTTTACAATCATAAAGTTTATGTTGTCGTTTTGGGGGCTTATGCATGTGCATGGTTCTATTGTGTGAACGTTTAAATAACATGTTGAATGTTTTCATTATTTGTTCGTGTTTCTTGTTGCAAGGTCCTATAAGTGATGTTTTTGTCAGGTTAACTGATGGGACCCACTGTGTGGTCCCTAGCCAAGTGGCGACTTGGGTTATTAAAAATCCGGGTCGTTATATTTATGTTACTAAGTAAGTTAAATATTTATTTGTGTGATAACACTTGTTATATAATCTAATAATATTATCAAATCTTTCATATCATAAATTAAAAAGTCCAATACGGTGCAATTTAAAGACGACACTTAGCGTAATCTGATGAGGTGTAGTATGAAACACCCTAAAATATGGTGAGTTTATATAAATATTTTACTAAATTTTTTTCCCAAAACCGGAATATCTATTATGTATATTTTATCGAATTTTACTTTATGTTATTTTAATTTGTTTGTTTATTTTATTCTTATTTTCTGTTTCTTTTTTCCCTGCTCACTTTTCTCCCGATCCATCTTCCTTCTTCTCCTCTGTCTCCTTCTCTTCAACATCCCAGCAAGCTCTCCATCTCCTTCAGCTTCCTTTCCCTCGCGGATCACCTCCAGCCCCTGCTTCCGTCGGATGGGCACCACCCACCTCTCTGTCACCCGATCTCCCTACACTCTCACTCTCCTTCCCAGTTTCTTCTCCCCGGCAACCACCTCCCCTTCTCCCTCCTTGCCTCACCATGCCGGAAGCATCCCCTCTGCAAACCACCGGAACCACACTCTCCTTCCCTCCTCATCATCGCCGGGTATCGTTGCCAACTCCTCTCCCCCCTCAGTTGGGTTCAAATCGCCGGAGATCTGTTGCCCAGAGCCACTGACGCCGGATAAAAGCTTGCCTCTCTAGCACCGCCGGAGAATATATGTCTTCCCTGTTGCCAATGCCGGATCCCGAGCCACCGCCTCATCTGGCTCGTCTTCCATCTGCACGCACAAGAGCAAGCAGCCTTATTCCTCTCCAGGATCTGTCGTCGCCGGAGAAGACAAAACCGGGACCACCAGCACCGGAGGATGTCGCCGTCTTCATCTCCTGCCGGCGCCCAGCCCTCGCCGTCGTCGGAGAGTGTGCAGAGAAGCCGGCCGAGCTTTTCTTCTATTTGCAGTCGGGCAGCACGGGATTAAGGGTATACTACACAAAACCGCCCAAAACTTCTATTTACATAAATAGCCCATATTTCGTATTTAAACATTTATGCTCTCTTTTTATTATTTATAAAAAATAGCCAGGTTTTATAATTGCAGAAAGAGCCCAACTTTTCTGTTTTTGCAAATATGCCCCTGGCATATATATTTACAATTTTTGCTTGAAAGTTATATTTACAAAAAGAGCCCAAACTTTCTTATATGCATTATTTCTCCCAGAAAATTAATGTTTACGATTTATAACTCTTATTTTAATTACAAAATACAACCTATATTATTTTATATTACAAATTATGACCAAGTTTAGTTTTATTAAGCCAAACTTGTTTAGTTTCATGATTTAGGTTCGGTTACGCTTTCGGGAAGGGTTTAGCACAAGTCGAAGTTCGACAAATTTCGATCAACTTTTCGTTACCACGACGCTACATGAGTTTTCTCCGAACTTTGGAAGGGTTACTTGCATGTTAAGTTATAAAAGATGGAATATGAATTGATATGCCTAGTTGGATATTATAGGAACGTACTCGGATGGATAACGGGTTAAGACAAGCCCTAAATTAAAGAGAAGTACAACCCAAGTACAAGTTGGAGCTACGTTGTTTGACGTGATAGGTTGACGTTGTTGATTTGGCTTAAAAGTCGTTACGTACGATTTATCGAGGCAATTACTTGTGAGCTTTTTATATGAGCATGCTTTAAGTTTAAGTCGTTATAATAATACATGCATGATCTGACGTACTTGGTTATTATTACGAGTTATGCTTTGAAACGTTTTAAAAGGAAATGAGTTGATACGTGTTTAGATTTATGAATTTGACGTTGGGTTATTTGATTCATCTACTTATGATATATGCTTTCATGCATTTTAAAGAAATCAGTTGTTATATATATTTATGTGGATTTGAAAGATTTGAGAGTTATGACTTGTCTTAGTCAGTGATTGTGTTTTATTTTGGTTTATGACATTTTAAAGAGTTTATACTTGCGGGATTTTTATAGATGATTGATTGACTTGGTCTTCGATTTCAGCGGCTTATGCCATATGCATATTTGAGATGATTTGGTCCATGACCATAGCGGACTTTTGTCTTACTTATTCAGTGGTCTATGACCACGGCAGCATCATTGTCGGCATTATTGTTTTCATGATTTTGATGCACGTACTCCTTGGTTGAGGCAGACCATGTTTACCATTAGTACATGGTTTGAGCGGGCCAAGGTTATGACCAACCATTGCGTGATTGATATGCTCATCCCATGGTTGGGTTATACTGCTTTTATGATTTTATACACTCTTCGGTTAAGGCAGACCATATCTACCATCAATACATGTGTTTGAGCGGGCCATTGAAGTGGCCAATCATTGTGTGATTGACGAGGATTCACCTGATCCGTGATTGCGGTGTTCATCTCATGGTCGGGTATTAGGAGGTACCTTCATGTTTAATACAACTTGGACATGTTTTGAAATAAAATACAAGCATTCGTGATTTGAATAAGATTTCTAAAGAAGTAAAAATGCTCGAGCATGTTTTTTATTTGATTACTTGGATGATTTAATGAGTTGAGGAAGGGACAAGTTTTTACCTTTGTTATCCCATTTCGGTCAATTGACCCTTGAGACTATATCGAGTTTGAAATATTATGAGTATTCTTTTGAGATATTTCCGGTTTGAACCCTTTCAATTTGATTTGAGATTCCAATGCATGTTGTTATGATCTTTTGAAACTTATGATGATTTATGAGGCATGTGTTTATTTAAAACTCTTTGAGTATTTCTAAAGATTATGTGATACTATATATGCTTATATACATGTCTCGTTCATATATTACCCTGCTTATGTATCGGCTTAGTCTATGTGGCAGACTAACTCCACCACGGTGGGGCTGATTATGTTTTTGACATAATCAGGTATAAGAACAGTTCAAGAGCATGGAGGTTAGGAACCCTCGTAAGAGTTTTTGTCAGTTTTGTGGGATGGTCGGATTTTTTTTAAGGTCTCGTTCCTAAACTTATTTCCATCTTTTGGGTCGGTTTGTATAAGACCCCGGTTTGTTGTTGGTTATTACGTTATTTGCTTTGTGTGTTTGGACCCTTTGTGGTTGACGATTCGGAACGTCTTTGAGATTTCTATCTTTTGGCAAGTCAAGACCGCTTATGGTTTAAGTTTTATTTATTCACCTATTTCATATTCATTTAGCATGAGGGAGTCCTTGTTTGGGGCTCCTGACGTTGTGACGCCTATCCCGCTTTTGGGGGCGTTACACAATGTTAAGGTGACAAGTGACAATAATCGCTTATGTTTTAGTATTATATAGTAGATGAATAATTTTGTTTTTAAATAATCCTAGAAAAAAGAACAAAAAAAGATAATCATTAATTTAGTTAAATGATTTTTTTTTAATATCAAAGGAATAAAGAAACAATACAATACCCAACTTCAGTCACGTACTCAACTTCACACGTACCCATCTTTACATGCCCAACATCGGTCACACAACTTCGATTACCCAACTTCGGTTACCTAATATTAGTTATCCGATTTTACATACTCAATGTTACTTACCGGATTTTACTTACCCAATGTTAGTTACTCGGTTTTACATACCCAAAGTTACTTACCCGATTTACATTTACTTATTCATTGTTAGTTACCCGATTTTACATACCCAATGTTAGTTACCCGATTTTACTTACCCAATGTTTGTTACCCGATTTTACATACCCGATGTTACATATCTGATTTTACATACCTAATTTTACATACTCAATGTTACTTACCCGATTTTACATACCCAAATTTACATACCCGGTTTTACAAACCCAATGTTACTTACCCGATTTTGCATACCCAATGTGTTACTCTCCTACCCGATTTTACATACCCAGTGTTACTTTCCAAGTTTGGTATAACACTGACTACAAGAACAAAATAACGATCTTTATCTAAAAAAAAGTCCTACCAAACAAAATATGGCTATGTAATGCAACATGTATTGCACTTGAATCAAGATTGAATATGTTTGACCACTATAATGCAACATGTATTGCACTTGAATCAATATTTAATATGTTTGACCACTAATACAATTGAGATACACATTAAAAGCTTATTACTTGAGGTGAATGAGTTACATGTACAACACAAATACATGAATTTTGATAATTAGTATTGACATATATAGCAGACAGTTCTTCTTCATCACCTTCTTTAGGAGGTATTTGTTGTACTCAAATCAATATCGACGTGTTATGTGTCACAAGATCGCACTTTCATGTAAGACTTTCCATCAAAACAAATTACATAGTGAACTTGCACTGGTGAAGTGTTTGATTATTATCTACGAATTATTTTTCAAGGCGTTTTACAAGAAATGAGTTAATATGTATATATATTTATGGATTTGACGTTGAAGATATTTGATTTATTTATTTACGAGATATTTGATATATTTTTGAGACATGCTTTGATTTATATGATTATGGATTTGAAAGATTTGAGAGTTTTGACTTGAGTTGACTTGGCCTTAGGGGTAATGTGTTTTATTTCGAGTTATGGCATTTGAAAAGAAATGTTATTTGTGGATATTTTTACGGAGGATTTGAGATGACTTGGTCTTTGACCTAATCGGCCTTTTCCATATATATACATGTGAGATGATTTGGTCTATGATCATAGCGGAAATGCCTCATTTGTATTATGATGAGATACGTGGTCTATGACCACGACGGACATTTTTCCTGATTATTTTATTGAGATATGTGGTCTATGACCACGGTGGTGGTGAGCCAGTATTTTGTTTTCATGATTTTTATGCTCCTGGTTAAGGAGATCTATTGTACCTGTGGTACTTGGTTTGTGCGGGCCGCTGGTTGTGCCCGACTTTAGTGGATGACAATGACTCACTTGATCCATGATTGTCGTGTCATACCATGGTTGGGGTTTAGGAGGTACCTTCGTGTTCAATGTGGATTGGACATCTTTTAAAATAAAATACAACATTTACATTTTAAAATATGATTTCTAAAGTAAAAATGTTCGAGCATGTTTTGATATTATGATTTGGATGATTATTGTGATGATTTGAGAAAAGGGAAAGGATTTACCTTGTTACCCTATTTAGGTCAATTGATCATTGGTTACGAGTTGTAGTTGTTTGAGATGATATTGATTTGATTATGAGTTTTGGATTTGATTATGAGTTATGTGATTTGAGTTATTGGTATTCGTTTTGCCTTATGAGTATTTAGTATGGATTTTTGAGTAATTGTTTTCGATTACGAGCTATTGAGATTATATTAAGTTGAGTTATTTTGAATTGGTTTATGAGTATACTTTTGAGATATTATCAGTTTTAAACCTTTCGAGTTAATTTGAGATTTCATGGCATGTTTGAAATGATCATTTTTGAGACTTATGACGTTTTAGATGTGTGTTGTGTATTTATATCTCTTGAGTATTTGAGCCATGATGATTTTGATTATTCTAAGTATTGATGATTTTGAAGCATTAGGTTATTTAACACTTTTAGTATTTACACTGTGATCATGTAATATTATATATGCTTATACTCATGTCTCGTCCATACATATTACCCTATTTATCTATCGACTTAGTCTATGTGGAAGACTAACCCACCATGGTGGGGCTGATTATGTTTTTGACAAAATCAGGTACATGACTAGTTCAGGAGCATGGAGGTAAGGAACCCTAGTGAGAGTCGCGTTGGTTGAACTTGGGGTGGTTGGTTCTTTAGACTTGATCATTATTTCCTCCTTTTTGTATGTGGATTAGTTCACGTTTCTACACCGTGATTATTGTTGACCTCGAGTTTGACCATTATATTTATGGTTGTTTCTTATTGTGGTTTTGGAATCCTTTGTGGTTGGCGTCTTGGAACGTCATTTGGTTTTCCTTTGTCCTTTGTTGGCAAGTGATGCCTTGATGTGTTGTCATTTATCGTTATCCTTTTACTATTTATATTAACCCGAGGGAGTCCATGTTTGGGGCTCATGGCGATGTGATGCCTACCCCATTTTGGGGCATTACAATTTTGTCGTTTTGAAAGATGTTTGGTTTGATACTTACAATACGTATATACACATGATGAGGTTTAAAGACTAGTGTTTGTGGAAAGTGTATTGATATTGCCTTTTATTTGAGAGTATGATATGAGTTTGATGGTTTGATTTCAAAAGCTTGAGAACATCTTGAATTGAGTTGTTTTGTCATTATTGGCGGTGTCGTGTTATGTTGACTTGTAGTATTTTAAAGAGTTGATACTTGGGATACTTTTGAAAAGAACCAGATTATTTTGGAATTAAGGATTTGAGATGTCTTGGTCTTTGACCTGAGCGGCTTTTTCCATGTGTGTATATGTGAGATGATTTGATCTATGACCATATCGGGCAATTGCCCTGGTTATTAACTTATTTGGTGTATGACCATGACGACATTGTTGTCGGTGATACCGTTTTCATGATTCTTATTCACTCCTCGGTTAGGGCGGACCATGATTACCAGTGGTACATGGTTTGAGTGGGTCGATGGTTATGCCCGACTTTAGTGGATGGAGAGGGTTCACATGATCCATGTTTACTATGCCCATTCTATGGTGGGGATTTAGGAGGTACCTTCGTGTTCAAGAAATAAGCTTGAACATTCGCTAAATATAACAGTTTACAAAATGTATTTGAAAACAGTTTTGAAATAAAGATTGTTCGAGCATGTTTTGATATTGATTTGAATGATTCTTGTGATGATTTGAGGAAGGGGCAAGGATATACCTTGTTATCTCAATTGAACATTGGATAAGTTATACCGGTTATTGGAGATGATATTGATTTAATTATGAGTTTTGGATTTGATTATGAGTTTTGGGAATTGAGCATGAGTTATGTGATTTGAATTATGTGTATATGTTGAGACTTTGATGGTTTTAAAACTCTTGTATGTATTATGAATATGATTTGAAATGATGTTGGTTTGAAACCCCATTTGGGATGTTTTGAGTTATTTGAGACGTGTTTGATTTTGAAACTCTTTTGAGTATGATTGTTCCTATTTGAGATGTGATTAGTTTAAAATTCCTTTGAGACGATTATGAGTATATTTGAGATGACATTGATTTGAAACGCTTTAAGATGATCTTGAGTATTTGAGCCATGGTGATTTAGATTCTTTTGAGCATTGATTATATTTTCAAGCATGATGTTATTTAACTCTTTTGAGTACTTCCAAAGTGATCTTGTAATTTTATACATGCCTATACTCACGTCTTGATCATATATGTACACTTCTATGTATATGATTAGTCTATGTGGAAGACTAACCCCACCACGGTGGGGTTGATTATGTTTTTGACATAATTAGGTACATGACCAGTTCATGAGCATGGAGGTTAGGAACCCTAGTGTGAATCTTGATGGTTGAGCTTGGGGTGGTTGATTCTTGTAGAGTGAATCCTTATTTCCGCATTATATTTTCAAGTCGTTTTACACTTCTAAAACTCTGGTTGTTGTTTACCCCGAGTTTGACCATTCATGTTCGTTTGTTATTGCGGGTTTTGGAACCCTTTTTGGTTGACGTCATGTGACATCTTTTGGTTTCTTTTGATCTTTCCTTGTTGACATTTCATGTCTTGTGGTGTGTTGTCATATTATCTTATCATTACTATTTATATTAGCTTGAAGGAGTCCTCGTCCGGGGCTCCTGGCATTGTGACGGCCTATCCCATTTTGGGGCGTTACACTAATTTTTCTTAGACAATAATTGATATTGAAAGGTGTGCTCCAAGACTTTATTAGATGAACAATTTTTCTTATTCTTTTTTTTTGTCATTACTTGTATTAAGATTATATTAGTGACAAAGTATATGTAAATATATTTTAAAAAATAAACGAACTTATTGTTATTGTTATTATAAATTATATTATATTTATTATTAAAAAAATATTTAGACGATAACAACGGTATATTTATCCAATAAGTTTTCATGGATACAAATAAAAACTGTCAAATAAAATAAATTTACATCCATAAAACTATCATACATGAAACTATGAATTTAAAATATACTATTAATATAAATATAATAAAGACGCAACACAACAAAAAATACATTTAGTTCATATTTTTTTCTTGAGGACAAGGTAAGTGACTCAATCATCGTGAAACAACGGTGAAACGAGAGGCCGCGAAAATGTGACAGGCGGAGACAACCGTCAAGAAGACAGTACAAGAAACAAAAAAGAAGAAGAAAAGAGCCGAAGAAGAAGAACAACGGATAATCAGGGGTGGTGAAGGGAGAACTCCAAGAAGACGAAGCAAGTAAGACAACGAGCTAACCACTGCCGAAGAATGCAATATGAAGAGTAATGCAAAAGACTTATCCAAAGTTGTTGTCATGACTTGTATTTCTGGTCATAGTTGTTGTCATGACTTATTCGCTCCTAGAAAGAATGCAATATGAAGAGTAATGCAAAAGACTTATCCAAAACCATATGATAGAGAAAACACACCAGTAATGTCCACATGACAGCAAACACTAAATATTCCAATGTTGGGCGATAGATTAAAACCATTTTTTTATGACCTTGTTCGAATGGGTAGCGAGGTTCAAAATTAAACCCAAAAGTTCAAAATTAGAACCATTTTTTTGAGGAGATTTATATTGTTAACAATGGAGAAGGATAGATTGGATTTAGATCTATCTTGCTCATGGTTCCCAAATTGACGAAGATTAAAAATGGATGTATCACCTAAAAGAATATGAGTAAGAGTACACCAAATTTGGTTTGGATGTATTGGATTTGTGTTCACGAGTTGGGGTCGACCATGGGTCTGATTGATTTCACATGGAAACACAACCGCATTTCTTCATACCTAACCAAAACCTTACCCCCCGTTTGGTTGTAACTCCGGAAACGGAATGGAAACGAATCTAGTCCACATATGTACCTTGTTCATAGAATCATTCCGGTTGGTTTCATGCAAAATGCACTTGCTTTCCCCTACTTTGTTACCCTATAGGGTATTAAAACTAATTAAATTCTACTACAATTAGTTCAAACTACAAGGAATGATTCCCAACAACTTCATGAACAAGGGTGTACATATGGACTAGAGTCGTTTCCATTCCGTTTCCGTTTCCGGAGTTTAAACCAAACGGGCCCTAAGTAGTTATCCAAAAGGAGATCTGGCAATGCTTCCCTTTCGATTTGCTAAAGCTCTTTCTTTAGGAGGATATAGATAAACTTCATTTGAAGAAGATTAACAACCATCAAGCTCTTACTTCCTTGATACAACCATGGTTGATTTTGAATCCGTCGGGGATCTATTGCTCTTCGCTTTAGTTTCGTTTCCGGATTTTTACGAGAGAGACCAAAAATCTGGCTTAATCGCACCAACACAATATTTGGTATATGGGTTAATTGTTCCTGGGCCAACATCTCTCATTTGTTCAAGTTGAAGTCTTTCTTTGATTTGAGTTTGCGAGGGATGAACACTTCTTTCTTTTCGGTTTGACCTTGTTTCGGGAGTTAGGGTTTGTGCCGGTGGCCATAGTTTCTTGTTTGAGTTCAGGGTTTTTTAGGAGTTATTTTTCAGCGCGTAAGGGCGCGTTCTCTTGAGTGCGGGGTTCTGTTTATAATTCTTAAGAGTATGCACGGATACATTTGATTCATATAATTCACCTTAAAATGTATTTTCTTCTATTTAATAAGAGTTAGTTAATTGATTTAAAAATAAAAGGGGAGAAGAAGAAAAAAAAACTCTCCTAGTAGGAATTGAACTCAACTCCTTTAGGTGTCTATATATGCAAATTACCACTTGAATAACAAAACACTTATATTCCTATTGCGTACTTTTTATTAATATAAATATTTTTGGGTAGGCTAGAACAACCCTAGCCTATTCTAGATCTAGCCCTGGCTCATTCAATTCGGTGGCCCCGTGCAAATTATATAATAAGGCCCTACTAATATAAATATACTAATAATAATTCACGATAATATCATTTTTTTATAATATCTTAAATTTTTTAATAGAGTACCAAACATACAAAAATTTACCTAAAAAGTTTGATCCTTCTAACATTTTTTTGAGGCAAAATCTTCGAACATATCATTCTAAGTGATATCAAGGCTAATCCATTAAGTCTTTTTTTTTTCTTTCATTGTGGGATGCAGGTAGGTCTTTATCACCTTCAACTTTGGAAAAACTTATTTACGCGGGTGCAACAGTTACACGATTAGTCAATAAAATTCTATAAGAAATAATTGTATTAGGGAAGCAATCTCGCTGTTTTAGAAACTGTAAAATATCAATAGGTTCCATTTTTTATGAGGAAAAAAATCTTGAAGTAACTTTAACTCTACGTAAAGTTCATTTTCATCAATATCATATTTCCATCTTTTGTAAGTCTAGCTTCCAAATGAATACAAGAAGATTTTAAACAGTCGTCATCCAATGAGCAAAACTCCATTAGAGTAAATAAAAATCCAAATATTTTTTCATATTCTTGATATTGTTCAAACCTCCTAGTTAGAGAAACGATTGTTTGATCCATAATATATAAGAAATAACTAACTCTAAACGACTCTTTTGTAGATTGTGAAGCAATTATAGATATATCACTTAGGTTCTGATCAAAATGTTTTTTTTTCTTCGTATTACATGTCTTTGAGGAAACACTAGATCAATATCTATTTCATTGACAATACCTTTTGCTACTTCTAAGACATTTGCAAAACCTATCTCTCTATATCTCTCAAAAAAGGTTATCAATTCCTCTACTTCTTTAATGGAAATATCAATAAGCATATCTTTGATTGATTGTTTACTAACCAAATTAATTATATTCAATATATCATACCAAATAACTATTGACACTAAAAATTCAAAGTCACCAAGTTCGTTATGTGCCAATGATTTAACTTCACTTCTTATTATTGAATCATTATCGACCTCCGCTAGTTGAAGTAATGCTTCTCAAATATCTAAAACTTGAAATCTTATTACCTTAACACTATCAACACGACTCTCCAACCGAGTATATGATAATTGTTTAACTACCAATCCTTCTACATTTTGTTTTAAACTCTTCCACCTTTTAGTAGAATTAGCAAATATTGTATATATATATGACTCCAATGAAATCTTTGACTTTGCCTGAATTGTTTGCCATATCACATAGTGTCAAATTCAAACAATGAGAAGCACACGAAGTGTGAAAAGCTCTAGGGTATATATCTAAAAGTTTTTTTTTGTACCCCCTTGATGTTTTCCTTTCATATTTGATCCATTATCATAGCTTTGCCCTCGGATATTATCTATATCAAAATCAAGTTACTTCAATTCATTTTGTAAAACATCAAACAAGCCTTGACCCGTTCTAATATTCACATCCAAAATCCTTAAAATTATTTTTCAACTCTAATATAATTTGAGGACATATCCACATATCTTAGTATCAAAGACATTTGTTCTTGATGACTTACATCGCAAGTACAATCAAGAATGACCGAAAAATACTTTGATTGATTCACTTTCTTAATAATTTCACGTTTGATGGTTGAAGCAAGTAAAAGTATTAACTCATTTTGTATATTATGACCTAGATAATGAGAATGAATATCATCATTTGTGATACATTGTACATGCTCCTGAATAATTGGATCGAAATCGGCCAACATTTCAATCAAGCCTAAGAAGTTTCCATTACTATCTTGATACAATTTTTTATTACTACCACAGAAGGCTATATTATGTTTTCCAAGAAATTTCACAACTGAAATTATTCTCACCAATACCTTTTTTCGATAGTATTTTTCTTTCTCTAGTTGTTTTTTTTTTATCCAGTTTATCAATAGTTTGATTATTTTGAAGTCTCAAACGCATATCATACCAAGTGCTCATATTCTTAACATGATCTAAACTTGGTTCATGCTCCTTAATTCTAGTATTAAGATGTGACCAATCCCCAAAACCCTCATTTACTAGTTGACCTCTTAGACATCCGGTTTTAAATATTTTACAACAAAAACAAAATAATTTATCAATACCGTTGGAATAAACAAGCCAATCTCTATCACACTTTTCACCATTTGATAAAATTCTAGTGTAGTATGTTGTAGAAAACCGTTTCAAAAATTTATCTTTAGGGCCTTTTTGAATGGATAAATCTCTTTTTGGACCCTTTGCAACTAGAACATCAATCATTTTAAGATCAAGAGCATCCCAATATCTTGGATTAAATATATCATGCCAAAGTTATCCTTAACATTATTTAAGTTAGTAGACTTGTCAACATTTTGGCTTTCAAAGTCATCAACATCGACATTTTGGTTTTCAAAGTCATTAACATCAACATTTTGGTTTTCAGTATCATCAACATTAACAACATTTTGATTTTCAATACCATCAACATTTGGATTTTCAAGACCGTTAAATTGAAAATATACTTCTTTCATGATCACCATTAGCACTCTTGTTCAAAAATCATACAATGCAAGAGCTTTTTCTTGTAAGCAATTGGTAACATGAACATCTAAAGATACATTGCTTCTTATTTGACGGAAGAGAACAAGGCAAGATTGCTCAAATATGCTAACCTATAAAACTCAGCAAAAAGGTCCTTGTCACTAACATATATAAGAAGCTTGACTTTTGGCAAAAAAAATACAAATAGGGATAGTTAGAAGCAGTCCAGAACAAAAGCAAAAATAAGTAGTGCCGTTTAGAAAAACCGGCATACTCCCGTTAGGAATTAAGCATGGATGTCTTCAATGACATATAAAAGAAATTTGGATTCGGAGGGTACAAAATCCACCCTTAAAGCAAAAATCTTCACTCTAGCTTCCAAAAGGCCTGCGACTACTCTGCAGTTGGACTCCCTGTGCCGTCTGCTATCATCAGAGCCTAGTGGAGGAGGATGCTCGCCGATGGAGGTTGCGGTTCCGTTTGGCGAAGGTGAAGAAGAGTGCAAGCGATCGAGAACAGAAGGCCAACGACTACTCCGCGGTTCGACTACCTGCGCCGCCTACTATCATCCGAACCCAACGGAGGAGTATGCTCGTCGATGGCGGTTGGGCATCGGTTTGAATCCCTATGACGAAGAGTTCAATGTTGTGGGGGAAGGATGTTAACCAGGAAACCCTAACTACGTTTGAGATTTTATAGGGCTTTTATTCTCAATTTACCTTTATAACCCATGATTAATTGTTTTAGATTTAAAATTTTATCAAGAAAATAGAGAGGCCTAGTTTGTATCATCGATACAAATAAGGTTTTTCTACCCTATTTTTCTCAATGAACAAATGTTCATCATAATCTTTTCATATAAGTTGGTCTTGTATAAATGAACAAATGTTTATAATAATCTTTTATTATAAGTTGATCTCATTTAAGTGAACAAATGTTCATAATTATCTTTTATTATAAGTTGATTTCATTTAAATAAACAAATATTCAAAACAATCTTTTCATATAAATTGGTCTTGTTTAAATGAACAAATATTTATATTAATATTTTATTATAAGTTTGTATCGTTTAAATAAACAAATGATCAAAATAATCTTTTCATATAACTATATAAGTTGGTCTCGTTTAAATGAACATATTTTTATAATAATTTTTTTTTATTATAAGTTGGTCTTGTTTAAATGAGTAAATGTTTATAATAATCTTTATCATAAGTTTGTTCCGTTTGAATAATCAAATGTTTAATAACTGTTCATAATAATCTTTTCATATAAGTTGGTCTTGTTTAAATGAACAAATGTTCATAATAATATTTTATTATAAGTTGGTCTTGTTTAAATAAACAAATGCCTATGATAATACATTTTTTTATATAAGTTGATCTTGTTGAAATAAACAATTATCCACAATAATATATCTTTTGATATAAGTTGGTCTTGTTGAAATCAATAAATGTTTACAATAGTATTTTATCATAAGTTGGTTTTGTTTAAATAAATAAGGAAAAATGAACGAAAATAATACAAACTATCACTAATGAACCAAAAATAATACAAACTTCAAAAATTACTAATTCGTATACAAACTATCACCTATTAAACCAAATACAATACGGATAACATTTTGTGGCTACAATTTTGACTAAAGTGCTAATCCGGTAACCCGAAATAAATTTTGACCTTTTAAAGTAATTTAGTTAAAATGTATGAAGAAAAATGCAACTTTAAAAAAAAATTATAGCTTCTTCATCGTTGTGCTCGTTGTTCGTCATTTAGGTAATCACCGGCCATGGAAAAGGATGAAGCATTTTCTGATTTCACTTCCTCGAACGTTGAATTTACAAAGTAATATTATAGATCTAATTAGTTTATGTACAAATCTACAATTAGCATCACCATTATCCAACAAATCATCTCAATCACAAGAGAAGCTCAAATTATGCTACAGTAGATGGAAGAAGTATTAGGAGATCTGTAACCTGGGCGACGATAATTCATCTGAAGTCCAAGTTGAATCATTTGAATAATGCGTTAAATGCCCCAAATCATTTGCAGTTTTTTAAAAACCTACCGTTGCAATTTTGGGTTTTGAATAACCGTATTTGATTAATTGTTGGGTGTATGAAATAAAAGGTACATCAACAACCCCAAGAGAGGTAGGCGGAGTTGACGGATGTCGGAGATTTTGCAAGTACATTTAAGCATAATTTTGAGGGCTCATGGGACTTCTCACCATATTTTTGTTGTGTGCTCTTCCATGGCTTCTTCTCATGGATTAAAGAAATCTACTGTTTTGGGGTTTTTATATATTGTTTTTGTTTTCAATATAGTTTGAAGACATTGTATGTTAATGGAAAATTTTATAGGACTACATAAATTTTGGATGGTTTTGTGTGTCTATTGGTTGACCATTGTAAATCTTGAATCGTTAAAACGTATGAGAGCACAGGGATGAGCAAAGGGGAGAAGAAGGAACTTTCAATAAATTACATTTTAAGTCCAAAATCAATTTCGGATTACCGGATTGGCACTTTAATCGAAATTGTACCCACAAAATATTATCCATATTAAATTTGGTTTAATAGGTGATAGTTTGTATATGGATTAGTAATTTTTAAAGGTTGTATCATTTTTGGTTCATGAGTGATAGTTTGTATTATTTTCGGTTATTTTTTCAATAAATAAATGATTCTTAAACAAATGTTCATAATAATCTTTTCATCTAAGTTGGTTTTGTTTAAATGAACAAATGTTTATAATAATCTTTATTAATTGAACAAATGTTTATTATAATCTTTTATTATAACTTGGGTTTTTTGGGTCGGGTTACTTTAGGTCGGTTTACTTCTAGTTATCGGGTCATTTCGGGTCGTGCTACTTTGGGTTATTGGGTCATTTCAGGTCGTGCTACTTTGGGTTATTGGGTCATTTTGGGTCGAGTTACTTCGGATTATTGGGTCATTTTAGATCTAGTTACTCCAGGCTATCGGGTCATGTCGGCCGGGTTACTTCAAACCATCTGGTCAATATCGGGTTGTTCTACTCGAGTTTTATCGGGTCCGGGTCATTTTTGGGTTTGCCCGTTCGGATTATTTATTATTTCAGGTTAAATCGTTTTGAAGTGGGTTGGTTAAGGTATTCTCTTTTTTTCCAAAATTTTCGGGGCCAGGTCGAATTTGGGTTCGTCAGGTCGGGTTAGGTTTTGCCAACTCTATCTGTGATCATATTCTCGTCTATCTACAATCCTAATATCTTCGTGATGTCGTGAAGTGTGATCTCACCCCAAGGAAAGAGAAAATTGTCAGCACTCCACAAAAGCAGATATTAGGCTATCAACGACGCTCTTGAGGTTGAGGTTGTGCCACTCGATGAGTCCACTAAGGCGAGCATACCATAACTATGTCTTTGGCTCATTTGGTTGAAGCAGAAAACCTCGGACCACCGACCAACTATCTAAAGATGTCGATAAAATCGCAAAACACCCCCTCAATGTCCTCCAAAATGTCGTTGGCCACGTGTGTTGTAGTGGTTTATGGTATCGACAATCAAAGGGTTGGAGCATCCGTCTCCTCCTCCAAGACTTCAGACCTCCTCGACCGGGAACTCGGCCTTCTCCTCCCGTATCTCCACATCTAGCCGCCGCCCCCCCCCCCCCCCCCCCCCAATGTCTGTCATCTAGGACCTCCTCCTCAAAAACAACTAAATCGATGAGCAGTAATAAGCACTCAAGGGCCATCAACATTAGGCTCGAGTTTTTACGAAGCAGCAACATAGTGGAGATGGATTGTTCTATCACGCATTGATGCAATTACAGGTCAACTCGAAATATTTTTATCAATCTAAAAATACAACATTTAAACACTAACAAGTTCATTTCAATACAAACGAATGATATCAACATTCAAACACAAGCAAATACTTTTCAAAATAAACATATGTAATCAACATTCAAGCACAAACAAGTGTTTTCAAAATCAACTATGATATCGACATTCGCATATTAAAAGCTCTTTTTGGAATTTCGTCAAACACCTGGCGTGCAAGAAAACAAGTGCACAAACTCGCATACAAAATGAATGTTACCAAACAAGTTCATTTCCGATATAACTTCATCCCATATTCGAAATTATTTCATATTAGATTCATATTCAGATTGAACTAATAAGAGACCCAAAATTACAAATTAAAAACACCGAAATCTGGAAAATATGAAACAAAATTTTAATATGCAAATTCGAAATTTGGAACGAAATTAATCAAAATGTTAACAAAAAAAATCGTAATCGAAATTATTCAAAGAAGCAAACTCGTATACTAAATTACAGATTCAGAGAAGTAGAGAAGCGTACCTTTTGACGCTTTCCTTCTCTTGTCTTCGGTAGAAACCTGGAGGATAGTCATCGGTGAAGAAGGAAACTAGCATCGGGGAAGAAGAAACGCGTTGGGGAAGACCGAGGCTCGCGTCGGAGAAGAAAGAAGCAACTACGGAAATGAAATTCACTTGCGTATTTTATTTATCAAATGTTAAACTACGGTTCTAGACTGCGTATTTATAGTTTTATTTTTAAAAAATGGACCATGCTTGTGGAGTATAATGGAGTGCGTTGTTATAGTAAATTTTAGATGTTCCAGAATTTATGAAATTCAGTATTTATGTTCCAGAATTTTTAATCCGGCATTGAAGAAAAAAAAAATGAAGATAACTTAAGGGATTAACCTTCCGATATTTCTTCCTTCAACATCGATTTTAGATACATTTTCCATTAAAAAAAACATACAGACCATGTAATTAGTTGAGAAGGAAAAAAATTTACAATCGAACCTGGCTTATCATACCAATGAACCGAGGCTCCAGGAATGCTTAATGCCCTTTTCATAAGAGATAAGAAAATTGATTATTTAACACAGAATATATTACTTTTTTCTTGTAAGCAAACCACCAACTTCACATAACTAAAACATAATGCCTGATCATAGATGTATGGTGAGTATAGTGAAGACATCAATAATGCTACTTGCTAACTGCATGCAAATCTCCCTTCAGTATAGACGTCTTGAAAGAGATGAGCACACAAGCAAACTAAACTGTAAGTATGCAATATATTATATAGCTCACCTGAGGCACCACCTCCTTTAACAGTACATTTGACATCCCAAAGACCTAACTAAAACATATTGCAATCAGAACTATACAAAAAGAACGAATAAAGAAAAAGCAGAGCAATGAAAAATCACGAGCTCACCTCGTCTTCACCAAGTATATTATACATAATGGCAGCTGGTGTCTTCATTGATGGATCACCAAGGGGAAGACCAATAACTGCCCTCAGGTGCTGCATATGTTGAGTAAAATCTGTGGCATAGGGAAAAAATGGATCTCATAGAAGTACTAGATTATGTATATATGCAGAAGATAGTGGAGGAAAGAGCACAGGAGGTGGAACCTGGTCATCCTCTGTTAGAAACATTTCAACTGCAAAGACGCCAAGCTCCTTCCAACGAACTAATGGCATTATGTGCAACCTCAGTGGCAAGTACTAGATTTTGTCGGAACACAATCATGCAATGAAAATGCAACCATGTCTATAAATATAAATATAAGTATCTGTATCTGGTGTCCCTTACAAAAACCAGTTTTTGTTTGTCCTAAAAATAGCAGCCCTAGGATTCCTAACCCTTGTATTTACAATCCGCATACAAATTGAAGAGGATAGCTTGATCTGCTTTAGGTGAGTTAATAGATTCCAGGCACACGAGGAATAGCAGATTCAGGCTTCCTTGTTTTGTCCACCACTATAGCTTCGGTTGTCAAAAGCATACCAGCAATGGAGACTGCATTTTCCAATGCACAACGGGTGGTCTTACAAGGATCAATGACGCCAGCATCGATCAGATCTTCAAATTTATCACTCATTGCGTTATATCCCCTTCTCCACTCACTTGTTCGGATCTTCTCTACGATAACTTCCCCATCAGCTCCGGCATTTGCTGCTATTGATTTTGCAGGTGCAAGGAGTGCCTGGATGTTGCTCCATTTGATCAAAAGTTATTGATGGAGATGCTTAAAATTCAGAAAACAAATCTTATTATAGGCTATACCTTTGCAATAACTTCAGCTCCAATTTGTTCTTCTGGATCATCCATTAAACTTTTTATCAGAGGAATCTCCTCTGAGAGATGAACATATGCTGCACCACCTCCAGGAACAATTCCTTCTTGTAAAGCAGCAAAAACTGAGTTCTTTGCGTCTTCAACTCTAAGTTTCCGCTCCTCAAGTTCCATCTCCGTGTGTGCTCCAACCTGTATGTAATTCACACTATTCAAACTGTAAATGATGCAGCAGCATGACAGGAGCCAAATGTTAATAGCCTATCCAACATTCCATAACATCAGAAATAACCAATATAAACTTCATGTATAATTTCAATATTTAAATGAACGAATTTCTAATTGAAGCAAACATTAAGGGGTGCACCAAGTCCACTTTTAGTTTTTTATTCATCAATCCAATGTTCTCTACGGTAGCACTTATTCCTCATTCGGCGAAGGTTTGGGAGGATTTGGTGGATTGATGGAAGCTAAGGTTTGGGATGATCATTGAAAATAATGCAAAAGGCTAGATGTTTCCTTTAATGTTTATATACTGTGGTTTGTACCAAATGAGCCCTAAAAGTGTAAACTTTTTCATAGTCCAAAGTAATGGAATTCAAAATGGGAAAACTGAACAGCTAGCATGGGCATCAGGCCAGCTTCAAGAAGAAAAAGGGGTAAAGAAGTTCTGGCAACAAGCCGAACCTAAATTTTAACCGAACTTGTTCATATTCAGCTCATTTAGAAAATGACCGAGCTCGAGCGAAGCTTTTGCCGAATCCGAGTAGCTCGTCTCATATAACAGGCTAACAACCCTACTTTCCACTAGCAGCCAGCTAAACATAGAGATAAAAGAGTACCTTCTCTATCATTGACAAAGACTCCTGCCCATAGTGTGAAGTACTTCCCATCTAAATTACTGAACAATGCAAGCTAAGAACTGGGAACTAATACACCATGGAAACTTTGTACTTGGGGAACAGAACTTTTGTGGAAGGACTTGGGGTCCCTAAATAGGAATTTTTTGTTCCTGATGTGTGCTACTGTAATTTGAGGAATATGTTCAATGGTGTATAACTGTATAATTTATGAGTTGAGTGCAGGAAAAATTGTAGAATGAAATTTCCATCTGTGTGCGTGACATTGTGAAAAAACTTTGGTTTTAGTCTACTAGCCCAGAGCAGGACAAACCCATCAAAGAAATGTCAAACAGAAATTGACATTGGCATGTGCTTCCAGGATTGTCTCCATAAGAGAGGAAGGCAACATAAATGTATTCACAGCATTATATTGACAACAATAGACATGCATGCTGAAAAAAGAAAAGTGGGGTAGACGTCTTTGACTTCTGGTGAAAACAGAAGGTAAAGGATTTTGGTATGCATCAACAAAAAGTGTTCTTTTTTCTGTAAAAAAAAACTTCAAAAATGATTGCTAGATTCCTGTTTTTCTTATGCATAACAAAAAATGGTTGTTACTGAACTAACCCTGCATATGGAATAGGTGCATGCGTCCTATCACTCAAACGTAACTAACACACACATAACTATGGATAAACATATTCAGAGTGGCTATACATGTTTCGGACTAACCTTGATTACAGCCACACCTCCAGTAAGTTTAGCAATCCTCTCTGAGAGTTTCTTACGCAAATAAGCACTATCAACTTCAGCTAGATCCTTCTTCATCTGTGAAACTCTTGCCTGAACTTCAGCTTTTGTTGAACCATCACCGACAATAGTGGTTGTTTCACTTGTTATGACTACCTTTCTTGCTCTGCCCAGTTGATCAGAAGTTGCAGCAGGTAATGACATCCCCAATTCTCCAGAGATATAATCAGCACCTGATATCACAGTCAACGATAAATAAATATAAAGTTGCAATGCAGACTGAGAAAGTGCAATATATGGATTTAATGATCAAGGATGTCATCGTATCCATATACTTCTTTAATAAGAAAAAATGTACGAGGTAATTCTAATATCTAATAAGTAAACAAATAATCATGTTACATATTAGCTCGATTAAGAATAGGGCATATGTAAAGCAAGCAACTATTTCCTCATGCCTATCATCTTCTGTGACACAAGTTTGATCGAGTACTCGCACTCAGTTAATTCAAAAGATTTCTCAAATAGGATCCTCTGTTGACAATTTTGACAAGTACATGCTATCAAATCAATGGTCCTATCGACCAACATAAGCATTCGTCTCTTCAAAATTTAATATATCTTCTTTGAGCTCTAAGAGCATTCACAAAGGTGAGACTAAGGGCTTCTTATAAAAATATAAAAAATTACTCCTGATTGTGGATGTCTAAGTTAACTATGTGCACCAAGCAAAGAAGGTAAAAGAGAGAAGAGTCTCTGGAAATGGACAACTGGAAGCATGTGAATGGTCTGGAAGAGTGACGCACAAACTTGCTGTTTTATGAAATTAAGCATGCTGAAGTCTCCAGTTCATAGATTTTGGTATGACATTGATGTTATAATTTTATCCAAAAAATACATTGAGATCTATATATATTTTGAAAATTGTTTAAGGTCTTTATCATTAATTTCCAGAAAAGAAAATTGCATATTGAATCAGTGTAGGAAAGTCCTGAATAAAAAAAACAAACGCATGTGGTTAGCAATTCAAAGTCAATATCTCTGTAATTTTTCCATAATTTGAGATTACCCTCATTAAAAGTCTGATTGAAATATTCAACTACAAAATTCTTGCTTCCAAAATTTTTGGCTAGTTTAAATCTACGAACTAACCTTGTAGCCCTATTTTCCTTGTAAATACCAGGAAACTGTTACGGTTCCAGAAATAGGATCGAATCTCAGATAAAGACACATGAAAACAAGATAGGCGAAAGTTTGAATGGGGATGGATGAATTAGACTCATCTGTGATAAGTCTCCTTTTGAAACGTTAACCTCCTTATTCATAAAATTTTTGCTTCTCTTTATTGTATAAGATAAGCCTTTTATACGCTAACAAAAAAAACTAAAACTCTATCCTAATACTAAAGTAAGATAATTAAAAAATTAGAAAAGATACAAAAAATTTATCGTAGAATATAATAACCTAGACATATATATCATTGAGATCCTAATTATACAATTATAACTATATCCCAAGTGTGTGTATCCATATTAATCTCAGCCTGGTGATCAACAACCGCATCAGAAACATAAATATAAAATGTAAATTCCAAGTGAGCTTACCTGTCATTAAGGCTATATCTTGCAGTAAAGCTTTTTTTCCATCTCCCAGGCCTGGGCATTTGACAACTGCTGCTCTAAGTCCTAGCTTCCTATTCTTAACAAGTGTTTCTAACACTCGCACGGTAATGTCCTCAGCAATAATCAGCAAAGGGACATCCAACTGAATCGTCTTCTCCAGCAAGGGAACGATTTCTTGCACTTTCATTACAGTATAATCAGTTACCAAAACTCTGGCCTTCTCAAATTCGACAATTGATTTCTCCTGGTTTGAGATGAAATGGGGTGACATATATCCCTTGTCAATCTGCAGGACCAGGATAGTTCTGCAGTTATCAAGGCACGGTTTGCTTATGAAAAGAAGTATTATGAGATTTCAGAGCAATACACAACATATTAAACATGTCAACACAGTAAAAATAACAAGGAATCCGTCGAATTCAAAGATAGTTTGAAGGGTGAAAGCACCTGTTCTCACCATTTATCAATATAGAGAAGTAAGAACTTCCAAATAAATGAATTACATGCGTGAGAAAAAGAAACCCACTTACTCTAAGAGACTATGAAGTCTTTAAATGTACAAGAGGATAAGCCTTGAAAGGCTTTAAAAGTAAATTCCAGAAAAGTACAAAATTGTCTGTTAGACCTTGAAATCTGCCTGATTTGGTAAGCTGGGAACGGTTTAGGCATTTTATTCAAGCTAAGGGGGAACCGTTATAGGGTAATTAGCCAGTTAGAGCCGTGGGGAATTAGCTAAGGTCACCTACTGTGAACTTAGCATTAGCCTGCTATATAAAGGCAGTATGCCTCATTTCAAGCGATCAAAAATCATATTCTGTATGAGGCTTTTGCCTTGAGCTCTTCAGAGGTTTTAACCTTTGAGAATGGCTCTTGTGGAGTTGCTCCCTTGAGTAGCTTAGTGGATTCATTTGGTTTCTCCTAAGATTGTGCCTTACGTTTATAATCTACTATTTGTGTTGATTCCCAATTTAATATCTATCACTATCAAATCTAGAAGTAGAAAGTCAAAGCCTATATCCAATAGAGTATACTCTAAGAGGTAGTTAACACTTCCCTCGAGTTGGATGGTAAAAACATACCAATCCAAGCTTAGAAGTCAAATCTACAAAATTTGGAGCAATTAGCACATCTGCAAGTTTCTCTTCTGATCTGACAAAGGATATCCTAATTATCCCTTCTTCCAACTTTTCTTTGATACACATTACATGTTTTGCCATGTTGAACTAGTCCTCATTATTTTGCTGCAATAAAATCATTATAAGACATCTTTAACCTTCCACCCTCATTGCTCTACTTTCAAGCTTCATTCACAATCATTTTGAGATAGAGGGCAATAGTATTGGTTCTTTATTTTGCTATAATATTAGTTGTTTTACTCCATTATGACCATAAAAAAAAAAAGATAAGAGTACCTTCATCCCTTCTTCGACAATAATAGATGTTTCCGAAGTTGATGATGACTCAATGTTGATGACCCCATCAGGACCAATCTTCTCTATGGCTTCGGCAAGAAGATTCCCAACATAGTCGTCATTCCCAGCTGAAATAGAAGCCACGGCTGGAAGATAGGAATGCAAAAGATTATGTTAATATAGTCCAAACTTAAGCAGCTACAATTATTGAATAGCATTCTTAATAAAGACCTTTTACAACATCTCACCCTTCAACAAGAAAGCTTCTTGTTTTCAAAACCTTGACCAGTTCCTTCACAGTCTTGTCCATTCCTCTCTTCAAAACCATCGGATTAGCCCCAAGAGACACTGATAACAAACCAGATTTAATGATTTCCCTTGCCAAAATAATTGCAGTGGTGGTGCCATCACCGGCTGTATCATTCACCTTGCGTGCAACCTGTATGCAGAACACTATAATAGTAAACATACAATACTGATTATTTGAACTCAATTTACACATAAGATAATTTTGTGCAACAACATTGTCTGACCTCTTGAATAAGGCGTACTCCTGCATTCTCAATTGGATCATGGAGTTCTATGGCCTTTGCAATTGTAACACCGTCATTTATTACTTTCAGTGTTTTCGAATCAGATAGAACAACATTACACCCTGCAAAGGTAGGCCGAAGGATAAATGGTTATAATTCTACATCACATCTGGTTACTAGCAGGAAAAGGAAGGTGATGTGAATCAATAGTAAGCTTTGTCTGAGACTATTACTGTGTTAATCTCTATTCAATAAATATCTATGCAGAATCTTTTCTCAGATTTTTTTTCATTCATTATTAGTTTCACTTTAATAATTTATCCAGGTGATTTTCCCAATAGCAAAATCCCATATCAAAAGCTGTTTAGATGTATGAATTTGCAATTAGGTTTGATAAATTGTGAAGTTTACTAACTACAGTTTTTCAGAATTTTTCCGTTCATTGTAGACCATTAAGCTGTGCTATATTATATCAGAAACGATGTATTATAGAGAAAAATATGCATTTCCTCGTTGACCAATAAGTTGTGATACATCAGAAAGGATGTATTGCTACCACCTTATAGGGAAATAAATGCATTTCTATTATTAGAGAAATAAGGACACCACTACACAACATTCATACTAAAGGAACTAGCAGAATAACTAATAGCCTACAGATTTTTCCCTAGAAAGCACAGTTGCAAGTGTATTATTATTGCCAGACAATAAAGCTAGTGCGTGCATATGTAAAAATAAACGATGGCCAAGGGCAGGTTAGCACTATTACTATTTTCATGCAAATACATATGAAATAATCTTCATTCGTATTGTTAGAGTGTGGTACAATTGTGGAAACAATAATTTCTGAAAGGAAGAACCGAAAGGAAGAAATACAGAGCTGAAGATACCTTTAGTTCCTACAGTAACAGAAACAGCATCAGCAAGCTTATCAATCCCAGCTTGTAGAGCTTTCCTGCATTTGACATCAAAACTGATCCTCTTTTGGCCAGATCTCACAATGAACTTGTTCAACCTTCGAGGATGTTGCTACATTCCATAAAGAATGAAATTATTCCAGGTGTATAATTCACATATTCTTATCACTGATGGGGTGCAAGGAACGCTAGAACCATAACTTCTACATTCAACAATCAATTATTTCAGCACCAAAACCCTTGCCATATCAAGATTATCCGAGTTCAGGCTTCTTTCACATAGAGAACAACATCAGTCAACAAGTTGTGCTATTAAGTAGTATGAGAGCATTAAACATTATACTTGTACAAGTGGTGCTTCATAGTGCAACGTTTATGTTTCTTCCTTTGGGCATAAATGAAAGAAGGATAAACTGGATAATCAAAATTGACCTCACCTAGAATACTGAGACAATAGGACATCAAGGAACATTTAAATTAGAAAGGAAATAAGGATTTTGTTGCGTACAACTTCCCCCTGGAGAAAATGAAAAGACATGCAATGAGGAATTTCATACAAGAAATACTGCAAGTTGTAGATTCATCAGGCATCAACTCACCCACCACACAATATAGCAGAATAAATGTCCCTCCTAGAAAAGCATCATCTTATAGGCCTTTGAAATTCAAACTTGAAAGGGATTTCACAGTTCACACATAAATCACTAAAACTCCCAATGGTTGGAGGCATTACTGCAGATGATTTAGAAGGCAACACCGTTACAAACCTGGAGAAAGAAATAACGAGCTTCAAGCTTTGTTGCATTTCCTGCAAGAAACATGCTCTTCCCAAAAGCTACACAAGATAAAATCAAATTGAGTTTATGAATTAATAATCATATAACTGTCATAATATCATTTCAGTGCCACTTGAACAAAGAAATTTTAATCTAAAATATTATACTCGGAATTTGCATTTTAATTTTTTATTATAGTTTGTCCACTATTAAGGACGCAATTGGAAAGAGATAATGTCTCAACAAAAACAGAAAGCATCAATACCACACACTCATATGATGATTCCTAAGAAATTGAAATACGGTCATAATTGAAATCAAGGAGAAGTCCATAAAGTAGGTATCATTGCCATTCATCAGGTCCAATTTCTTATCTACCACCTTAAGCAGTTAGAAATCATATAGACAAAGATCTAGAGCGAAAGACTACCGACCAGAGAGCGTGAGGGAGGAAGGACCGTATTGGGCGGATGGAGTAGTTGCGACGCAATTACAAAGCCGCAAATTGACTGCAACAGAGGCACTTGGAGCTCTGCGAAAGCAAGAAAGCGCATAAAATTAACTGAAAAGTAAATAAGTGCACCTGTAAAGTCCTCAAAATGCAAAACCTTAAGTTAAAACAGGGTGGAGCAAAGAAAGATGCAAAACCTTCAGTTAAAATGGGGTGGAGCAAAGAAACCCAACGATTGTGCTTTATACGGATATTTGGTTAAAAAAATTAAAGTAAAATATATTATTAAAATAATATTTTTTAAATTTTATGATTAAAAAATACATTTTTCTTTTTCTTTTTTATAAAGGTAATATATTGTAATTTTCGGTAATTTAAAATTTAAATTTGAAAAAAAAATCTACAAATATCGATTAGCTAGATAAAATGTGATACACCTCTCATGCTGGTTCATCTAAAAACTGATACATTTTTATTATCACCCGCTTCCTAACATGCAAAATCTACAAAAAAACAAACTGTAGTTCTAGACAGTATTTATATGATATTTAAGAACAATAGTTAGCTTAAACTAATTCGCTCCGAGTTTAATGTTCATCTAAAGGTAAGCCATATGAAAATTAATACTAAAAATTGTTCTACTGGTAATGATAAGCCTATGAAGTACAAAAGAACATTAAGTTCCTACATAATTTGTGAACATAAAATGAAAACACAATGCACAACGAGCAAAATGCTTATGGCTAGCTAATTATGTTGAAGTCAGAGTTTAATATGAACACTGATGTCAGCTGGGAAGGGTTGTAAATTCGAGAAACTATTCATCAACACAAATTGTGATTTACATCATGGGTAATGCAGTCAGGACAATCCCCAATCCAAGACTTATAACGAGAAAAAGGCTGGACCATTTTGTTTGATCATGTATTGCCCAATATCGACTCTATAAACACATCAGAAAGACAAAAAGAAAAAAAAAAAAGTATGTAAAACGTGTCATAAAAACCCATGAAATAGAAGTAGTAGATGAAGATCACTACTCTAAAAGGGGCACATGACCACTAAGGTATCCATATCAATCTCCACTGAAGTGTAATCGACATCTTGCAACGAAATGCACTACTGTCTAAGCCACAATGCCTCTACCAAATGAGTACAAATATCTCGCCAGGGCACTCTACCCTACTGCACATTAGTTTACAGACATTGCCACATCAACGTGAATCTAGCGTTTCTCAAACACACCCACTACCATATACAAATCTATCCAGCCAATATACAATCCGAAAAAAAGTGACATTTGAGGATAATAGCCCTAGACCTATCTCGACCGCAACCCCCTAAAGTCGAAATTTCTTAGACCCAACCGTCCAAAAGCCACCATGGACGATCTTTAAACTTCAATATTAACACCGAACAAACATACCCTTTCAGAATTAGAGAGATTCAAATCAAGGGCTGTTTAACAAGAGAGAGAGGGCAACAAACTTGAATTTCATGCGAGCAAGAGGATTGGCAACGAAAGTATCCTTCTCCATCTTGGGCTCCCTGGTGCCAAAGGAGTAGCTTGAAGGCGGGTGGATGTTCACGGCCGACGGCGTGGTCATTCCGGGACTAGCAGCGTGGAACATTGGAACCCCGAGTTCGCTGTTCGCCTGAGACGAATGAAAGAGAGAAACTGGAGACTCGAGAGTGGAGAGGAGAGGAGAGGAGACGAGAGAAATGAAGACCGGAGACTCGGAGAATGGAGAGAGAAGCTCCACTATCAGTCCAGTACAAATTTTGCCAATCGCCGCCGAGTCTCTGTTAGCAAAATGGGAGAACAAGAGAAGAAGCCGCCGACCTGGAAGCAAAATTAGGGGCGGTCCATGATCGCAAAAATCGCAACCGTAACCGTAACCTCAAAGCTGAAAAAGTTGGACCGCAACCGCAATATGCGGTTCGATTGCAGTTCAAACCGCAGCGGTTTGTGGTTTGGTTACGGTTTAAACCGCACTTGAACCATATATTGTGGTTCCGGTTTAAACCGCATATTGCGTTTCTAGCTTGGTTGTGGTTTGCGGTTCAAACCGTAAACATGTTAAGATTCAAGATGATAGATATTGAGATTGAAAGACTTGCTAAGCAAATCACTGAAATCGGTTATTTTTCTTATGTTGACACACATCACAGATTCACACATGTGTATTCCCCTTCACACTGTCATTTCGTCAAGGGAAAAATTCAAACAATTTCAACAATTCAACATTTTGTAAATGTAAATGAAAATCAGTACTCGTACTCAATAGAGAATAGAGATTGTGAGTTGAGACTTGCCGCCGGAGCACAAACTCGGAAATTGGACAAGACAACTGCCGGAACCCAGAAAGGACAACTGGGCGTAGGAGCACAAAAAAAGAGGTGTTTGGAGGGGAATTGGGGGCTGAGGAGGAGGCGTTCGGAGGGGAGCCGGGGGCTGGTAAGGACCGACTCGACCTTCGCAAGTTCGTAGTCGTGGATTCACAGTCGGCCGGTCGTAGTCGGGGGCTGAGGACATTGAGGAGGAGGCGCTCTTCGGCCTTCGCAAGTTCGTAGTTGCAGCTCGTTCGTTGTTCGCACTTGGAGCTGTTGGAGGAGTTGGAGACTTGGAGAGGATTAGGGTTTCTTCGTTCGTTGTTCGGCTTGTTCGCACTTGGTTTGGTGTTTGATACGTTGCGTTTCATACATTGCGGTTTATGCGGTTCAAAACCGCATTTTGTAGTTGCGGTTGCGGTTTTGACTACAAACCGAAAATCAATTTTCTTTGAACCGCAAACCGCAACTGATAAGTGCGGTTGCGGTATGGTTGCAGTTCGGTTAACCAAATCAACATCTGCTCAACCCTAAGCAAAATGGGAGATATCGAGAAGAAGTGACGCAATAGGTTTACGGTCTTTCCCCTACCAACTCGGCTATAACATCATGGTTTGTATGTTGTGGAAACATATAATATATATTCGGATATCAGTTATCCGGGTATTTAAAAACCTCAATCCGTAGCCGATCCGCATATCCAGACATTTTAAGCGGATACGGATATACTTCCGTCGGATCAATGAAAGTTGGATTCTCGGATTATTGTCAGATCGGATTATTTGAACACCCCTACCTGTAGTTGTCCCCCTCCCTGGCCTTGTATTCCTATTGGTCCATGTGGTTGTGTTTTGCTTAAAAAAAGCCTTTAACTTCCAGTCCGGTTCAAAGATTTAAAAAAAGTAAAAGAAACCGAACCAATGATAAACAAGAAATATGGATTCCAGCCTTTCAGACCTCCTCTCTCTCCCCTCAGTTCGCCTCTTACCTTCTTCTACGGGTAATAGTACTCCCTTCCTCTTAGGCCATTAAGGTCAATGCTTACCTTCTTATCAAGCGAATAAGTCAATTGTGTATGGCGGTTCCAGCTTTATGTACTTCATACGCAGCAATGTAGGGTATGCGATTCTTGGGCGATTTTCAATATTTTGGCTTTCGTACATTTACCTTCCGATTTCAGTCTTCTGGCCTTCATTCTCGCTTGTAATTTTAAGTCTTCTTATGCTAATAACATTTCTAAGCTAAAATATTAGTGTTAAATCTGTAGGCAAAAAAGACACATGTGAATCTCTATGGCAAAATGAGCCCTACGTTGTTCAGCCTAAAAACAAATGTGGTTTTGGATGTTGCGAGCAATGCGGCACAAACCCTTGAGCATGCCACATGGTCTCATATGCACATTCTATATGTTTTGATGTCTAATCCCAATAGCATTTTGACGATTTCCTTCTCTTGGCATCACTAGAAACTTGTAGGATAGTTGCACCAAAAAAAGAAACTTGTAGGATAGTCGCCAGTGAAGAAAGAGGCTAGCATCGGGGAAGAAGAAACACGTTGGGGAAGACCGAGTCTCGCGTCGAAGAAGAAAGAAGCAACTGCGGAAATGAAATTCACTTGCGTACGTAGGTCATTTATGAAATGTTAAAGTACGCTTCTAGACTTCTTATTAATAGTTTTATTTTTAGAAGATGGACCATGTTTGTGGAGTATTGGAGTGTGTTGTTACAATACATTTTATTTTATTTCCAAAAAGCAACTATGTTTGTAGGTTGCACATACATAGTTAATTGGCTCCTCTCAACTTGAGAATAGCTCAAACTATGCATATCACACTCGTCATAATCCTAAATTGAAAATCAAAACACACAAACTGCGTAACTATAATATTGAACAAAGATTTTTGCCGGTACGTCTAGAAATCTCTTTTTTATTTACTAGAAAGTCATAACAAAAGAAGGGCAAAACTGGCAAAATTCTGATGCTTACAAGAAAAATACATTAGAAAAGTGAAGTTAAACGCTTCTCAAAATGTACAACTATGAGAACATGGCTTGTTAATAACAAGTTGAAAGAGGTGTTACCGGCCAAATCCAAAAGGGTACTCTTGAGAGTAAGTCATAGTTGATTCTATAACATTAGGCTCTTCCGAATTTTACATAGATGATCTCTCTACAATTCCGCAATTTAGCGTCGGTTATTAAATTAGTCGTCTTCTTCATATTATTATGCAACAAAGTGAAGCACAAACAAGGCATTATTGAAGCTTAGTGATTCAGATAGGCTTCCCATTCTAGCTTCTCCAGTCTATACGCTTTGTCAAAAACTTCGTTTTTCTGGTCTTCAAGGTATTGGAACATCTTGTATGTACAAAATTTACCATATTTTAAGGAAGTGTTTTGGCAAACAATTGATAAATGTGCAGACAAACAAAAGAACACTCCCTCCATTTAATCTTAAAACTCCTAAAATCACTTGACACTTCTTCAACATTTTGTCCAAACAAAGATTAAGTGCTAATTGTTCTTACCTATAGTTGTAGGGAGAGGAGAGGGAATAAGTTTACCCGGCTTGAAGTGAAGGATCACTAGCCCCGAGTATTATGATTGTCAAAAGACCAGCATTTGTTGCATTACTGGTTATAACAGTAGCAACTGGAACTCCTCTAGGCAACTGCTTGTTAATAGAGCTACAAATTGTCATTCTGGTATCGCAAGTATTTCGTGTACTATAAAAATAAACCCCCTATATTTCTGAGTCCAACATATTCTAAATGGGATTGACATTGAATCCATTATATTATATTGTTATTGCAAATATGATCTTCCCAATATCTTTTATCCCTTAGCCTACTTACCTTATATATCATTAACACAAGATAATTAAGATATAAACCAGTGTAGCCTTACCTTAGTACCACGTTCTCTATCTGGTATATACACTCAAGGTTCCATATCCTTCGTACACCAGTTAATAATCAACACATCAGTTTAGCACAATCCCAATTTCCTATATTAGCAAAAAAGACCCAAAACATGCTAAGAAAACAAACTTGTAAATTTGAATTTCAAAGGGCGTGATACATACAAGAAAAGGAAGGATTGAGATATGTTGAGAAAATACATGCACGATTGATAGAAGACAGTCAAGTCCATCCAGTGAAGAACCACAAACTAAAACCCCAATAGCCGACATAGGTGTCAAAGCAGCAGCCATACCTAAAGGACTTACAAAACCTTACGAAACTTCATATGCAATAGAACACTAACCCAAATTTCAATATATAGATATTTGAGGGAACCTGGCAAATGGGAGGCACCACCAACACCAGCAACAATGACCCGTGCACCACGCTTCGCAACAGATGCAGCATAATTGAACATAATTTATGGTGTCCGGTAGGCAAAAACAATTCTCACTTGCACAAGTACAAAAAATTGGTTATTTTGATTTTGAGATGCATCTGTATTCGCACAACATACCTCGTGCGGCACTCCAAATAGATCCAACATTCTAGCAACATCCTTTATAACAGGTAGATCAAAGTCGGAGCCCATTATGATCCCCACTTTAGGTGGAACTGAACCTGCACAACGGCCGCACATAATTCAATATTTATGTTTCAGAATTTTCAATCCGGCATTGAAGAAAAAAAATGAAGATAACTTTAGGAATTAACCTTCGGATATTTCTTCCTTCGACATCGATTTTAGATGTGATTCCACATTGGCCGTTGATGAACCAACAATAGTAATATGACCCATTTTTTGTTGTTTCCTCATTTCTGTCACCATCATTCAAAACATGGGCGATATCAAAAGTATGAATTTTCCATTAAAAAAACATACATACAATGTAATTACTTGACAAGGGAAAACAAAATTACAATCGAACTTGGCTTTTCATACTAATGAACCGAGGCTCCTGGAAGATACATAAAAAAATTGACTAGAAGAGAGATACAATTTATCATTCACAATATGGACCATAATCAATTAAAAATATGAATTGTACATCCCATCTCAAGATATAAAGTGCAACGTCAATATCAAGTTTTTGGACATTGATATTAATTGCTAGTGATACTCTTGTCGTGATAGTAAAACATTGACAATAAGTCAAACATTGACAATAAGTCGTGAGCAATAATAATATTATCTTTGGATAAGTTATTATCCCCGTGTATGACCTTACAGTTGTCACATGTTCACCATCATAAACATATATGTAATAAGAGACTAAACTTTAAATTATATGAAAAGATTAGGATGAACATTTGTTTATTTAAACAAGACCACCTTCTAATAAATATTATTATATATATTTGTTCATTTGAACAAGATCAACTTATAATAAAAGATCATTTCACCTTAAAAGTTAAACTTGTACAATCCAATACTTGTATGTTGATTAATAACAAGGAGATTGTATTTATGTACTCAAAATGCATCTTTAAATAAATATAGCAACATAATGTACAAGAATAAAAGTAATTAGAATCTCCACTTTCAAAACCTTATCGGGCCTCTTTGGTATTAAATGGGTTTTTTAATTAGATTGTGGTAGATGGAGATTGCTGAGGATTGTGGTAGATGGAGATTGCTGAGGATTGTGGTAGATGGAGATTGTTAGATATTGTAAATTTTAGGTGCTTGGTATGGGTTTTTGGGCTGAGACTATTTATTTACAATTTACAAACATAATACAATCTCCTACAATCTTGTCTCCACGAGATTGTTTTTAGGTGTTTCTTTCTCAAGTATAATACAATCCCTAAACCCCATCTAATACCAACAGCTGCTTAACATAATTCTCACCTGAACAATCTAAATGAATCTCTAACAATCTAATACCAAACATGCCCTTAATACTCACCCTCTAAATTTCCTATAACAATTCATTTACCAAATATGGACATATACCCACAAATAAAAAGTATAAAAAAGTAGATATGTGGTATATTAGAACACACTTCATAAAAATTCCCCTAAAAAACAAACAAATGAGTGCGCCCCACACTCTGAAAACCTCCCACAAAAATTCACCTAATTCTAACCCTAATCGATTGAAGCCTAATCTTTCAAAAACCAAACCAGTCGATGAGAGATTTAATTTTTCTTTCAAATATCTCAATAGATCTGAGGACTGGAGCAAGATCCTAAAGCATGGCTGCTGTAGAGCCGCGGATTCTACGGAAAATCGATGAAGAAAAAGAAACCGAAAATTCTCTGTCCTTAGGGCCAAATTTCAGTATGCGTATCTTCAAAAAGAGATAGGGGTAAGGGCCCTAGTGCTGCCAAAAGCCGAGTGCGGCTCCTACTGCGAACCTCTGCGTCTTTGATCCGGCTTCGATGGCAGGAAACATTTCACCTACTTGGATGGTGGCTTGGGCGTGAAGATGTCAGGGAGTTGGTGGACCTGCTTCTCTCTCACTAGTATCTCAAAAGAAGCGGGTATAATCCTCTTATGTCCACCATTTGTGCGGCTATTTAAGGGATTAAACTCTCCATTCGAGCTAAGCTTCCAATCTCGTCCCCTATCCCTTTTCCTTTTTCCCTTCTAGTTATGGCTATTCCGGCCGAGTTTCATCTATCCTATTTGCACTTTCTTGGGTGATTGGTTTGTTGGTGTCATGGAAAATACTGATGGCTCCTATAAAGATACTCTAATGTCTAACCTAGATAATCCCCCCAATAACTATGAAAACCAAAATAAAATTCCAACAACCAATATTGTCTTTGAGGCCTTAAAGCCCACAAAAGAGTCGACTAACCAGTCTGAGACTCCCTACAAAGGAGATACAAAAAACACTACAAGCATGGATAAGGGGAAAAAGCCGATGGTTGACACATCTGTTAAGAATGACACTAATTCTATCATCAATGATGAAGAGGATATGGACATGGATGCTTACATCCAACACATTGAAAAAGTTCGAAGTGATGCTCTTAAATTCAAAGACTCCTCCTTCCTTGGAAGAGTGTTTGGGGAAGCCATTAAGTTTACCAAGATTAGGATGAAACTAATGAAAGATTAGCGTTTTATCTACGGTGAGTTTCAGTTAATCCCTAAGCCAAACCATTGGTTTGAAGTCAAATTCGTGAATCCCATTGACAAGAAAAAGGTGTGGGAAGGTCGACCCTTCCATATTTTCGGGGGCAAGTTCTTATTATGAGGAACTAGTGCCCAAGCTTTGATCCTTTCTCCGAAAACACAACTAGGACTGATACTTGGGTTTGCATCCCTCTTCTCCCTGTAGAACCATGCAATGCCGAAGCAATCAAGGCCATAGTCAAAAGACACAAGCTTGGATCCTTTGTCAAATTTGACAATAACAATGAGAGGAAACTTGGAATCAAATTTCCAAGATTTTGTATCAATGTTGATATGGCTGAAAAAATATGTGGTGAAGTCCTGATACTAGATGCAAAGAAAAAACTAATCAAGTACAACGTCTGGTTCGAGGATTTCACAAAAGGATGTGGAAACTGTGGTCACCCTGACCATGGTTTTAATCAATGTCCACTGAGAGTGAACCACCGAAAGAAGATCCAGATTAACATCTTCCGAACTTCGAAGTTTGGAGGATGACAAGGAGGAATGCTAGAAAAAGATGGAGGATGACAAGGGTGCTAAGGTGAATAACGAGGGAGATTGGATTTCATCGGACAAGAAAGCCAAGAACGCGGGCCAGGGATCGACAAACCATTCTTCTGCTAAACCGTATCTTGATGGACAGGGAAGTGTCAAGGTCTCTTTCATCTACAATCCCGAGACTGAGGCTGAAAAAGATCTTCACCAGACTGAAAATGCTAAGGCTAAACCACTGCAGACTTCTCTTGACCAAGATCCGGCAATAGTTACAACAGAGAGTTCTAATACAAATTCTACAGCTCTACCTATCTCCCAACAACAAGAGACTACCAAAGACAAAGACGTTGTGACCATGCATCGTGGATGAACAATGCTCGAAGAAGATAAACACAACTGATCATTTGCTTAATATTGAATTGTTCTTGAAAAATGATGATCTTCTTAATGAAGAAGATCTTGTAATGAACTATTTTGATGAGGATATCACTTTGGAGGACCACTTTTCTGATGCAAAAGAGGAGAATCTACCCTCCAATATCTCACTCCAATCTATCAACACGGAAGACGGCTTTGTGATTCAAAAACTTGAAGTCTTGAAGGTTGTCACGAGTGACAAATCTTTATCTAATTCAAGCAAAAGAATGATAGTAGATGACGATCTGGACACTGCTTCCTCCGACCTTTGTGGAAGCAACAAGAAGAAAAAGATGGGTTAGCTATGAAGTACATCACAAAGTGGTCTTATGATTCCTGCAAGCTTCACAAGGTTGGTGGGTATCAACTTTTGGTTTCCAAGGCATATCAATCAGCACACTTCTTTTGATGATCATATCAAGGTTCTCCTTTGCTCCACGGTTAGCTACCTGTCTTTTATACCCCAAGAGTTTCATATCTCTAAAAGGGGATTACTACCAGTTTCCGGTTACTTTCTTTAATTCCAAGTTACTTAACAATCCACTCTACAATCTGGTTGTTTTTCCTTGATTACTCCTTGTTCTTCTGGGATCATTTTGATGATGTTTGTGTACACCTACTGAACTATATTGTGAATGAATTGATCCTTCTATATGACCATAGTGCATTGGAAGTTCCTTCTCTTATTTATGATCTGGTTCTATGGAATAATGTCTACCGCGCTACTACTTTATACAAAGGCCCTATATATGATACAACAAGAAGGCACTAGGTGGTTTCCTTTTATTAAAATCATTCGAACCCCTGAAATATTTAATATGGAATTAATGAATCATTCACTCTTTGAAACATCTCTTGTTCGTACCAAGATGTATTCTTATGGTATGGACCTGGCCTTTGGGTTTAATCAGACCAAATGTGGCCCTTTCGGAACAGGTGGGCGGGCTTTTTCATGCAATTTTTCCTCTAGGCTCTTACACAAACTGGCAACTCCTTACTAGGATGAGATTACGTGTACTAAGCACACAAGCCCCCCCCCCCCTTCTATTTTGGGTACATATGATGTGCTCTCCTGTCTTATTGGACTTGTGGTGCACAAGCCAAGCAACCCAATGGTGTGATTCCATGTACAGAGCCTACGGTCCCTTCTGTAAATGGACCGGTTTTGCCATAAAAATTGTGACCACAAAGCTTAGACTAAGCCTTTATCTCATTCAAATCCCCTATAGATTCTTGTCTTTTAAGATTTTGTGTACTAATTATTATGACAATACCAAGAGAAACTCGATTTAATATCAAATCCCACATTGTATTTATATCTAAAAGATCCGATATGGACTTAAGAACCCTCAGAAGTTTCCCTACATCCCCAAAAAACATAATCACTAATCGTCTCATACCACAATCGCTACAATTTGATAAACGTACAAAAGTAGGCATATACCTTTCTCGACTTACATTGTTTAAATGATAGTAAGCTTTTGGAATATTAGAGGAATGGGTCGGAGTAACCTCTGGACAAACCTCGATGCAGTCTGTAAAATTCACAAGATTAAACTTATCGCCCTTGCCGAAGCTAAATCGGAAAAACCACTTGATGATTTCCATTGGAAATCAGCAGGTTTCGACAACATGACGTAGGCGGGAGGTTTATGCCTCTTATGGAAATCTTACCAATTGAGTAATCAAATAATACGCATCATTCACAAAGATGATCGATTCATTTGTATCGAATTTACCTGTAACAATTCAAATAACAAAATGAATATCATTTTCGCTTATGCCCCTCCACAAGAGGCTTCAAAAAACCATTTTTGGAACTCACTTTCTTCGTTTATTCAAGAGTCCACCCTCCCTTGTGATGCGCCCTTGATTATTCCCTTGACTACTTGACCGTAGATGATGAGGACGAGGCTTTGAGGGTTCGCTCAGATGGACCGATCACCCGCTCCCGAGCCAAGGCCATCGCCCGAGCTACCGGCTCTATCATCGCTCGCACCATTACTTCACTTGGACCCGTTAGAGGCATGCCGTGTCTCCACACCACCTTGGCATAGACTACCGGTTCTGTCCACTCCTCTTGGGCCTGTTAGCGGCATGTCTCGTCTTTCCGACAACATGGCACGAAGCTAGCTTATTTTGGACTATATTTTCATGTTTTTCTTTTAATGTAATAAAAGGGATATTCATTATAGAATATTTCCTTTCGATCTTATCTTTTAAGTTTTCCCTTTTGGGGTTTTTCGTTATGAACTTGTTTGGCCCGTTGGCCCATAGGTAGGCAACACCCTCTATATAAAAGATGTGTTGTCTCACTTGTTTTTTCATGTTCAATTTTACTAAGTATTGAGAAGAATTTCCTCTTACTTAGCTTTGGCATCAAATCTCCCTTTTATCTCTCAAAGTTCTCCAAAGGGAATATTTGATGCCCAAACTAAGTAAGAGGAAATTCTTCTCAATACTTAGTAAAATTGAACATGAAAAACAAGTGAAGCAACACATCCTTTATATAGAGGGTGTTGCCTACTTATGGGTCAAAGGGCCAAACAAGTTCATGACGAAAAGCCCAAAAAGGGAAAACCTAAAAGATAAGATCAAAAGGAAATATTCTATAATGAATATCCCTTTTATTACATTAAAAGGAAAACATGAAAATATAGTCCGAAATAAGCTAGCTTCATGCTATGGTGTCGGAAAGACGAGACATGCCGCTAACGGGCCCAAGAGGCATGGACGGAACCGGTAGTCTATGCCAAGGTGGTGTGGAGACACGGCATGCCACTAACGGGTCCAAGTGAAGTAATGGTGCGGGCGATGGCTTTGGCTCGGGAGCGGGTGATCGGTCCATCCGAGCGAACCCTCAAAGCATCATCCTCATCATCTACGGTCAACGTAGTCAAGAGCATAATCAAGGGCGCATCAGAAACTCTTGTGGAAAATTTTAGCAGATCCAAACAATATTTGGGTTAAAATTATAACGAAAAATACTTAAAAAAAATAAGAAAATCCTCCATTACCAATTGAAAGGTGGAACTTTATGGCAATGGAACAATCTTATGAAACTTAAAAATGAGTTCAAAAAATATATCATTTGGCAGATCGGAAATGGGAAAACCATAAACTTTTGGCACGAAAGTTGGCTATCTACGACATCACTTATAAAAATGGTCCAAAATATCAACCAAATTGATACAGGTATTAAAATCAGTCATTTCATAAATAACTCAAAAAATTGGAATAACCACAAAATTGATAATGAGCTACAAAATATCATAAACCAGGATATTAGGAGAATGATTAAGAAAATAATCATCCCCAAAAATGAGATCCAAGATAGACTATATTGGAGATGTAGTAAAAATGGATGGTTTTCCACAAAATTGGCTTCCGATATGATTGAAGAGGAATCAAATACCCAACCAAACTATTTATGTGAATGAATTTGGAATTTGGATACCCAACCCAAAATCAAAAATTTCATTTGGAAAATTTCAATAAACGGACTTCCGACAAAAGCAAAACTTGATGAAAGAAGGATTGCCGTCACAAGGCACTATAAACTTTGCAACCATCACCTTGAGGACTTGACCCACCTACTATTTGAATGTCCTCGCACTAAACAAATTATCGTAAAAATCGATAGGACAATTTTCACCGAACTTAACAAAATTTAACATCCAAAACAAAAAAAGCTCATGCCATCTTACAAGATATTAAAAACAAAATAGGAACACACAAATTTGCGTGCCTCGCAACTGTATGGTGGAGTATCTGGTTCTTCAAAAACAAAATTATCTTTAATAACAAACCTATGGGCCTGATAATAAAGTTATTACTTTCATTAAAAACCAAATTCAGAATTGGAAAACAAACATTATTGATGAGGATGATTACAACATAAAGCAACAACCAAAGAATTATAACTCAAACATAAGAAGAAAAAAAACACAATATTATATGGGGTAAACCATAACCCGGTTTCTTTAAACTTAACTTTGATGGTTCAAAACTCGATTCGGGAATAACATTTATTGGATATGTCATCCGGAATCACAATGGTGATGTTATTAGCCTCGACGCAAAAGAAATAATTTCAATTCGGTTATAAAAGTTGAAGCATTTGCCCTCAAAACAGGGCTACAAGAGGCGATTAGACTACAAATTAAAAATATCGAAATCGAAGGTGATAACTTGTGTGTGATCAAGGCAGTCCAAGGTTTGTGGAGTTGTCTGTGGGAGGCCGAGATGATTATATCCAACTCTAGACTGGATCTTCGTTTTTTTGATGAGATTCGTATTAGACATATTTTCAATGAAATTAACTATGTTGTTGATCGATTGACCATATGGGAAACTCGACCCCCAACACCAATTTTTCCGAAGACCCTGAACTTCGTGTTCTCATCCGCAAGGATGCTTTAGGTTGGACTACCTCTAGGAGATAGTCCAATCTAACCGCTTTCCATTTTCAAAAAAAAAACACTTCATAATTTATCAACTAAACCCAAAAATAGGCCAAATAAATTGACAAAACTAGAACTGTGAAAGAAATTAAGGCACATAGTTTATATTTACCAATCTTAGAATCCAAAAAGAATCTAAATGGATACTTACACTATAACTCTTAATAAAGTAAATTCAAGAGAAGACGTAAAACCTCATATATAAATATATGAGTAAATTACCGAAAACCACATGCTAAATGGGGTCAATTGCACCTAACCACCTTTTAAATCTTTAATTGGAAAAAAATACTTGTTAAATGCATTCAATTAGCGTTTTAACACCCCTCCCAAATCCGTTAGTTTTATCGTTAATGGGGCATACTTTTAGAAATTTTATTATTATTCCATATGAACCTAGACGATTCTTTTTTTTTGATACTACGAGTCTACGAGGTAAGCAGTTAGGTGGATCATCTCCTCGAGACTTTCCAACCTAGAGCATCCTTACGGATGAGGTTATCCACCAACAGGGTAGATGAGTCCGACGCAAGAGGAAAGTCGTGTCCCAACTCAACAAGCTTGTCTGCAACACCGTTGACTTCTCTAATAACATGGAAAATCCTGATCTGACAAAAACTAGCTAAAACGTTAGTAATATCTGACAAAATAAGGTCAAGTTTCCAAGGGGGCTTCCAAACATGGAAAATCCTGATCTGACAAAAACTAGCTAAAACGTTAAATAGACCTTCCCTTGGCGCATATGCTTCAACATTGAAGACCGATATGTTACCACATTACCCATAGCCCAGGGAAACCGTCACAACATCATGATTTCTAAGAATAAAACCAAAAGCCGATTCACTAGATTCTTTTTTAAAACCATCCGAATTCAATTTGACAAACTCTTTCTCTGGCTTAATCCAATGGATATTTCTAGTTTTTCTTATATTCTTTATTATGTTGACTTTATGTTGGTTCATTTTTTTCCTTGACCGAGTCCAATCATTAATCTAATTCCGGACAACTAAGTCGATATTTTGAGATTTCTCATTGTTTAAGATAATTTGATTTCTTGAAGACAACACATTTCACCAACATAACACATGGTTGATGAGATCACTTTCAAATAATCTATCCTTAAGCCTTCCAAGCTTAGAGGGAATGTTAGAGTTCTACGTATTAGTCAGACTGATGACTTTCTTGACCAAATTTCTCCGCATCTCTCTTTTCCTATCCTTTTATTTCCTCTCCCGTCCCCGGTTTCTCTCTCACCCCTGGTTTCTCTTCCTTCGGCGCAATTGTTGTCTCAATCCAACGTTGGAACGCCTAATTCCATTTCCTCGTTGTCAGATCCGATCGGCGAGTACTCGATTGATAAAGATGATTATGCGAGGGAATTTCAACAACATGAATCGCTTTCTGATAAGATGTAGAGGAATAGAGGTGTGATTATGGTGGTTTTGTTTCCAACTGTTTTCATCTTATTTGTTCTCTCCGTCATGCCTCGGCTTTCTAGTGGTGATTTTGATCCTTCTTCTTCGTTTTCGAATATGAACAATCGGGAAATGGGAACGAGGAATCGTTTCACGATGATCTTTGGTGCGAGGAGTTCTTGGAGGAGAGTTCACAGGTTTTGTTTAGATAAGAACCTAGATTTCGTACACATTGGTAAAGATCTTGAGCTTTTTGAGCAAGTACACATTTTTTTTGAACAGACAAACAAACTATATTAATTTATGTCCATTTCCGCCAAGGTTAGTATACCCTGAGGGAAATCAGAACGTAGAATACATTCATCACCTATATGAGTAAGATATCTAGCCATAGAATGTGCTACTGTATTCCCTAAACGAGACACATGATTACAAGTACATTACTGAAAAGAAGTGAAAGCAAATTGAATATTATGCAAGAGGATATCATCATAGGTACGCAAAGTAGGAGGCAAAGGAGCATTAAGACAGAGGACACAAGCTAAGGCATCAATTTCGATCACAACTTGATGGCAAGGTAACGACTGAACTACGACTGCGAACCCCAAATTCACAACTAGCTTCCTATTCCCCTCTTAACGGTGTATGATAGTCATGGACCCTTTTAACCGCCAACGTTATCATAAACCCATAAGAGTCACGAATCACAATACCGAGACCCACAAGACCATTACCTAGGAAGGTTACATCAGATTTAACCTTTTGAAAGCCGTCCATGACCCGGGGAAAGCCATGAAGTACAAGAGGTAGGTGTGACATAAGGTGGGATAACCAAAGATGAGGCCATCATAAAATCAATCACAAGCTTCTGCAGACGGTTTTTAATAACATATCCTGGACGTAGAGACTCCTGGAACACCATTTCATTACGAGTGGTCCATGCGACCCAAGCTAGGAGTTGAAACTCATCAAGACATGTCTTCCCTTTTGATGATAATATTGCAACAGCTATAGTCTGGAGTGTTGTCGGCATCAACGTATCAAGCAAAGCACAAAGGTGAGAGTCTTGCCATAGTAGTTTGGAAGTAGGACACACATAAATTATATGCCATACAATTTCATCCACCATCCCACAACACCCACAAACCGGTGTGTCGGTAATATGCCGGTGATACAAAGTAGCCTTCACATTGAGAGAGTTTGACAAGATCCTGCATACGAAAACACGCAATTTTGGGGGAAACCGTAGAGCCCAAACAACCTGCCAACAAGATCCCGAGGCGCCTGCAGAATGCAACGTCACATGTGTCGGACCCAATAGACCCCTCCAGTAGCCAATTCTCACCGTATACGTACCATCCTTTGAGCATGCACAAGATAGAGCATCATAGATTAGTCAAGCAGGTAAAGGGATAGATAGTATAACCTGGGCATCCAGGGACCAGAGGTGTGAATAATTGATGAATTAGATCAGTGTTCCAAGCACAGGAATCGTGATGAATGAGAAAAGAAACAGACATCTTCGGATCATACCATATTGTCGGTACAAGATTTCTAAATTCACCATTGTCAAATAACCACTTATCCCTCCAAACCCATACTCCCGAACCGTCACCAATACGCCAACCTAAACCATGGAGCAATAAGACCTTAGATCCCCAAATGCTGGCCCATTTGTAGCTAGGATTCTACCCCCTCTAGGCTTGCAAAAAATTTGTATGCCGATAGTACCCTGCTTTGAGAATTTGGGCAACCATGGAATCCGGAAATGTTGCGAGGCGCCAACACTGCTTTGCCAATAAATCTTTTTTTAAAAACCCACAGATTTCGGAACCCTATACCACCATCCTTATTTGGCCGACAAAGATCGTCCCAAGACATCCAATGTAGTTTACGCTGTTGTCCCTCCTTTGCATGTGAAAGTAGCTTCTCCTTTCTTTCAAGATTCAAAACACACTCTTCTTAGATCGTCCAATAATCGTAGGGAGACCTAAGTACATTGAATGCCGATCCACCTCCTTTACCTGGAGAAAAGAAGTGATAGTTGTTCGCAGAGTAGATGAAACATGTCTGCTAAAAAAATTTATGACTTAAGCATATTAATCTTCTGCCCTGATGCTCCCTCATACACACTAAATATTTCAGTTAATTTGGAGCACTCGTTTAAATTTGCTCTAGAAAAAATGATACAGTCGTGAACAAATAAAAGATGTGAAATTTGCTTCCCAAACCGACTAACCTGAAGCCCCTAGATCTTCTGGTCGGAAACAACCCTAGATAAAGAGGAAGATAACGCCTATGCACAAAGAATAAAAAGATATGGTGATGGTGGACAACCCTGTCGTAACCCACGTGTTGAAATCATCGTTTCCCGAATACTCCCATTATACTTAAAAGTAAAAGAGACTGAGTCCAGGCAACTCATAACCCGTTGAACCCACTCCTCAAAAAAACCCAATTTCCGCATTAGAGCATCCAAAAAACGCCACTCAACACAATCATTGGCCTTCATCATATCCAGCTTTAGACCAAAGTATCCATGACCCGTACCCGGTTGTGCTTTATCGTATGAATTGAAATGCCTCAAAAGTAATCAGCGCATTATCTGTAATTAAGTGTTGAGGTACAAACGCACTTTGTGTCGGGTCAACCAATGTATGCAATAATGGTTTAAGGCGATTTGCCAGAGTCTTTGAAGAAATCTTATAGAGTACCATGCAAAGGCTAATTGGCCAAAAATCCTTATCATACTTAACATTATTGTGCTTCGGAATCAATGTAACGACCGTTTTGTTTACCTCCTGAAGATCCGTTTCTCCTTTCCACCGTTGTTGGATATACTTCACTACATCACTTCCCACAATCCCCCATAACTTCTGAAAGAACAAAGCGTGCATGCCATCATACCCCGGTGCTTTAGTGGATACATCTGGAAAAGGGCATCCCGAACTTCTGTCTCACCGGGAGGAATATTCAAGGCATTATTCATCAATTCTGTTACTTTAGGCTGAATTCCCCCTAGAGCTCGGTCATGGTCAATTGATCCTTCCGTTCGAAACAACTCCGAGTAAAAGCGAACAATAACATCCTCCAAATCCCCCTCCGAATCCTGCCAAACACCATTCTCATCATAGAGACCCCTAATATGATTACATGCTCAGCGATTACTAGCCTTCGAATGAAAATACGGGGTATTGTGGTCGCCATCTGTCAAAACCTTCGAGCGTGCCCGCATATACCAATAGGCCTCCTCTTCCCTCGTTAAGCGCTCAAGATCCGAACAGATTGTCGAACATTGGTCAAGTATAACATCATCCGGTACCCGAGATTGAAGATGTAATAAAAATTTCTCTAGGTGCTTAATTCTGGTACGACGGCCTCGAAACTCAACAGACGCCCAAGCTGCAAGACTCCCAACACACGCATTAACTTTATGGATTGGGGTTCCATTGGTTTGCTGCTAAGTTTTTTCCATCATGGGGGCACAACTCTCACGTGAAAGCCATAACGATTCAAAACGAAAAGCACAGTTAGATAATTGCCTTTCGTTTGCCTCTACATGGAGATTAAGACAAAGCAAAGAGTGATCTGATTGTCGGAGAGGAAAGCACTGCACAACCGCTGTTGGGTATAAGGCATACCAATAAGAGGTGCATAATCCCCCTCAAGGCATTGACGAAGGACAAATCCCTCTCGGCTGCCCTGCTGCCATGTAAACAAAGACCCAGAGCAGCCCATGTCCATTAGCTAGAGGGTATCAATAACATCCCTAAAAAGTTGCATATCCCGATCCACTGGCGCCGCACCACCAAACTTTTCAATTGAAGCAACAATTTGGTTGAAATTTCAAACAAAACACATAGGTGTATCCCTATCAATTGCCAATTGGTGCATTAAGTCCCACAACTTCCTTTTTTATGACGCTATGGGAAGTCATAAAAACCCACAAAAGACCATCCGCCGCAACAAAAGGGTCCTTAATACTTGCCTTGATATGGTTATTGGAGAAAGAAGAGATAGACAAGTCAATATCGTGCCACCATAACCCCATACCTCCTGAACGACCAATGCTAGCCACATAAATCCCATTGAATATCCACACCTGTGGATAATATCCTCATGATCTCTCTTCAAGATCTTAGTTTCCATCAAGAAAATGATGGAAGGGTGATCCTTCCTGAGCCAACCCTGAAGGGTGGCTATTATGTTGCGGTTGCCCAAGTCGCAACAGTGCTAACTGTATATCTTCATTGTTGTTCACGAGTGTAGGATTCAACCACACTCGTTACTTGAGAGTCAGGAACCATTGAGGTCTGACATAACCTCTTCATATCCTTAATCTTAATACCATCATCGACAAGAGCCTCAATAGGCGCCTGATCATCCTTGCGCTTCCCTGCCACCGACACATCATCCAACAACATCCTTGTCCCCAACCACGGGGGAATCGTCAGACCAGTACCCCTCGTAGATGGAACAACAAGAGCCTCAGTCGGTGCCATCAATGTTTGTTCATTGATTATGGTAGGGCTACTCCGAAACTTTTCATACCATTGATATTCATGTTCAAGTTGAACTTTTTAAGGACGGTAACGGCCGCGTGGGGGAGAGGCCTGAAGCCAGTGCCCAAACTCTAGATCCCCCGTAATTTGTTTCTCACAAGCTCTTCGCAAATGGCCAAGCAAACCACAACAGAAACAAAAAAGGGGTAACCGTTCATATTGCGCGGGGAGAGTAGTAGGGACACCTGAAATGTCTAAAGTAACACACCGCACTAAGGGCTTCATGACATCCAACTCAATCCTTAGTCGAAGGTATGAAGATATCCCATGAAATGAAACCCCTTAGATGGTTACCAATTATAGTTGCAATCGAGACCGAACGATATTCCAACGGCAGATCTTTAACTAACACCCAAAACATGGCCCTATCAAACCGCATATCAGATGGGAGGCTAAGCGGCAACATCGTCCAGAGAACAAAAAGACAATCATCAAAGTACAAAGGGCCATTAATCATGGCATACGTCATATCATCCTCATCAAAGAACTGGAAGACAATAACTTGTTGTGAAAGTTCTCTAACCGCCATCCCACACTTCGGATGCCATACCTTATGAAAAGCATTCTTTAAAGCATTTATGTTGATGCGGGAAGAGGACAATAGTTTTCCATCCAAACACAAAGAAAGATTAACCCCCTTCGGGGCGGTTGCAACATTGCTTGGGCAAGCGAGAACCGCTCCTTCTATCGCTGAGAGCGTGAGATTTCGACAAGCAGTGTTCAAATCATCCACGAGGATGATCTTAACGAACAAGCTATATACACTAGGTTCCTTTTACTAACGTCAAATAAAAATGCCGAGGGTGCCGCCACCAGGAGCTGGCACCCAATTTTATTTATTTATTTTTTGAAAAATCTAATTTTATGCTGAAAAAAGAATTGGCATTCTAGACGACTTCTTCTTCCCCACACTAGCGTTCTAGACGACTCCTTCTTCTCCACACTTTTCTCTAACTTCCACTTTGTCTTTTCTTCTTATCGCTCACTCCCAACTGCACCGTCATTCCTTCCGCCTTTGTCTTCGCTAGTGTGGTCTTAGGAATCATAGTTCCGACTAGGCCTTTGTCATCTCCATCTCGGTCCTTCGACTTTTGAAGGCCTCTTTCTCCTTCGTTTCTCCTCAATTCTCCACCATCTTATCTTTTCAATTGAAATTAGGTATTTACATGAAATTTTGTAATTGTGCTTCAAATTGAATTCTGATCAATGTCAATGGTGGAGGCCGGAGGTGGTTGGGGAGGTTCAATTGGAAGTGAAGCATCCGGTAAATAACAATTTGGAACTAAGAATGACGTCCTCATGGCGTGGTTTTCGAAAAAACTAGGCCTAAAATCGGCGCCCATGTTTTTTTCTCTTTTTGAAAAAACAAAAACTAGACGCCGGATCTTGATGCTGGTCCATTGGGCGTTGCCGGGTGGTAAATTTTTGGACATTAGTAAATCAAGGTTCGTGTGTATAAAACGTCCCACTATTAAAATACAATCATCCACTATCAAAACACAATGATACTCTACCTTTTTTCTACCTGCAGTTTTGTCTACTTGCGATATTACTCAACTATTTTTTTTGTGAATAAAACCTTGTTCGAGCTTCTACGCCAACAACCTTCAAAAGGCATCAAACTCTCTTATTGAACTTTTGCAAAATAAGAAATATTATTCCTAAAAAGTTGCTCATCATAACACCATTTAAAGGCCGAAGAAGATAACCGTAATCATCGGAGGCACAAAGCTTGGACTGAAACCCTAGGAACAAAGATTCAAGGCCGAAGTTGCAATTGGGGAGGGTAATTGATAACATGAATTATCGACCTAGTTTAGTAGAGCATATAGTTAGTTTTCCCTTTTCCACATGAATGTTTTAGCCTTAGTTTGTGTTCTTTATACTTGTTTAGTGCAACTTTGCGAGTATAGATGTCTACACACTTTTGGTGTCTTTGTAGGTATTTTGGTGTGTTTTGGAGCTAAAACGATGCATTTGAGGATCAAGCCTCGGGATAGACACTTTGGAGCGATCACGCAGGCACGGGAAAGGAGGAAAAGACGAAACGCACGAGATTAGAACAATCTCGGTCGAGATCCACATGATCTCGGCCAAGATCCCAAATATCTCGGCCGAGATCCACATGATCTCGGCCGAGATCCCAGCTATCTCGGCCGAGATCCGAGCCATCCCGGCCGAGACTCACTATCTCGGTTGGGTTGAAAAGTTTTTGTCGACAGATCTCGGTCTCCATCTCGGTCCCAATCTCGGCCGAGATTTGTGCCATCTCGGGCGAGATTTTTCACACTTAGACCGAGATGATCCGGCCGAGATTTCCTCAACGCTGGATCACGAAGCCATTCTCGGCCCCGACGTTCAAAAATCTCGGTCACCGACCGAGATATCAGTGCACCGATTTAATTCGCTCTTTTCGGATCTATTTTTGCCCGGCCCGTTCTATGGAATATTGTAGGGTATAAAAGGGAAGCTCTAAATGATTTCCGGGGTTCCGCTTCATTCTATTTCGGAAGCTCATACCGAGAGAGCCGTTTTCTCTTCTTCTTCTCCCTTTGCCCTACACCATTGTCACCATTGTTGAACTTCATTGAGTTTTTAGGAACTTCGCGATACTGGGAATTTGTCGTTTTGCTGGTTTCTTGTTAATAAAGCTGAGTAATTTCTTCATTCTCTCTTTTAGTTCTTATTTTATGCATTCTTCCATTGAATTGATTATTGCTTTTGATATGTTAATTGTTGGCTAGAACCATTGTGGTTCTAAGGTGAATAGGGATTTGTTTATACCTGGACTATGATGGAATAGTGTTTTATGCTTGGTTTGAATAGCTTTGAAATCCTAGTGGTTGGCTTGTTCTTGAACCTAGTTAGAATCCTTCTAGCTAGTAACCTAAGTTGGAATTGAGACTTACCCGGTGATATTCCGCTTAGATACATGAGTGATTGACCATAGGTAATAGATGTGAAAACCTCTATTGGGTTGAGTGTGCTTAGATTCCTTCCTAAGTAGGGTAATACCTGAGACTTATCCGGTAATGGTTTACCTTTCCCTTAGTTTGGAGTCTGGTTTGTTTATAATTTCCTACCTCTGTACCTTGAGACTTACCTGGTAATAGGTGGTTGGTTTGGAACTAGATAGTCTTGAGACTTACCCGGTAATAGACTGTCAGCTTAGAAACGTTCTTCCCTGAAGCTTGTTAACCATAGATCCTTTGGGAGATGTCCTGAGTCCGTGCGTATAAATAATGACCTTGAATCCTTGGAATCCGCGTTCTCTTTTATTGATCAATCTTTCATTCATTTGTTTTACTTAATTTTCAATCAAATCCGATATTTGATTGCGGACTCTACAAAATCCTTCAAAACCTTTTTGATCTTTCTTCCCTGCTTTTCCAACCTCATTCTTTTACTTTGATTTACTCTATCTTTGATCACATTCACATTTCAAACACTTGGTCCCTGAGATCGACCTTGGAATACTTATCCTTACTGTGATTGACCCATACACTGTGGGTTCGCTACAATTTGGGTGTTTATTTCTTGTTTACAAATTTAAAGCATACCATGGTTTTTACTAACCTGTAGCTTTTATCATTATTAATAAAGGTTTATAGGGGTGTAAAAATAGCGAACGAGTTTTTGGCGCCGTTGTCGGGGACTAAGTCATTTGATTTGTTTTGTGATTTCTTATAGTGTAAGTCTTTCTTTTACTTTTGATCCCGTTTTTGGTTTAGTTTTTGGAATTTTCAGGACTTTAGGTATCCTTCACAATGTATGCGAAGAACTCGGGGTTCGAAAGAACTAGTTCCGTACAATCCCGAACCTGAAAGAACACTTCGAGAGAGACTCAGAGCCCGAAAAACTTCTAAAATGGCTGAAAATAGAGATTACGAAGCTGAACTAAGAGATGCTTTAGAGCAACTAGAAGTTGAGAGACGGACTGGTAGAGAAAGAGAGGAAACTACTGAGAGGGAAATGGCTGTAAAGAGAATTCAAATGGAAGAGATAGCCAGAGCCATGAACCAGAGGTAAGCCGTAGCTCCAGCTCCAGCTCCAGTGCAACAAGTAATGCCAGCACCACAATTAGCTCCAGTGTCTCCTCGAGTTGAAGCTCCTCCACAAGCTCCACATCCCGCTCCTCTCAGACTTGTCCTTTACCAGCCTTTTGTGGAAGTTCCACAAACACTTGGACAGAGAATGGATCCTACCCAAAGAGTTAACCTTCCTAGAGTTAACTTTGGAGATCCCGCAAACCATGAGCATGAGCTGCGACCGTAGGTAATACAGATGATTCGCCAGAATCAGTTTGGAGGGACAGAGACGGAATCTCCTCACCAACACATGAATAACTACGAGACTCTTATGGATGCGGTAAGTCCAGCCCGTATGGAAGGTAACAATCATAAGATAAGGGGTTTTTCTTTCTCTCTTAAGGATAAAGCTTTAGCTTGGTATCAAACAATACCATACGGGCAGATTAACACATGGGAAGAGATGGTGTCTGAATTCCTCACCAAATTTTTCCCACCTTACAAGACTACTGAACTTAGAGGGAAGATAAATGCCTTTGTAATGAAAGATAAGGAGAGTTTGTATAAGTCTTGGGAGAGGTTCATTGACCTTACGCTGGAATGTCCTCATCATGGAATCTCTAAGATTGAATTGCTAGAGATTTATTACAAGGGACTTGATGAAGATACTCAATTCAAGTTGCAATCACTTTCTGGAGGTACTTTTATGGAAAGTTGAAGAAAGAAGGACTAGACCCAGAGTCTATGAGGTAAATGAAAGTACTATTAATGATTCAAGGTTAGATGCTTTACAAGTTGAACTTAAATTTTTGAAAGAATTAATTGCATCTAACTTGAAAGCTCAACAAGCCGAAGTGTAGGTAGCATCCAAGGAAGAGGATGCGAACTACATGGGTAAAGGTAACTTCTAGGGAGGCTATCAAAACCAAAGAGGTTACAACAACAATTATAATAGGAAAAATCAGGGAAATAACTACAAGCCTAACCATAATCATCCTGGTTTTTCTTATTCTAACCCTGAGGGTGCTTTGAACCCTCAAGCTTCTTCTAGCAATGCAGGTCATCCGTCCAAGCCAGCTGAACCCGCTCAACCAAAGGATAGAGTTGAAGCAATGTTTGAGCAATTAATGGCTAGGATGGAAAATCTAGAGAGTACGGTCACTAGTGTAACCAAAGCCCAAAAGGTTTTGGAAACTCAAGTATTCAAGAAGGCCGAAGACGCTCAAAGAGATCCAGGAAGACTTCCTGGAAAGACTGAAAATAATCCCAAAGGGCAAGTCATGGCAATCACTACAAGAAGTGGATTAGAAACAAATGATCCACAACCAAAGGTTTTGGATAAAGGAAAGCAACCAATGGAAGAGGAGCCTAAGGAAAAAGAGAATGTCTACATCCCTCCTCCTCCATACAAGCCACCACTTCCTTTTTCTAAATCCCGTGCTAGAGCTCAATTGGACAAGCACTTTGGTAAGTTCCTTGACCTTTTAAATAAATTGCATATTAACATCCCTTTTGTTGATGTTATTCTAGGGATGCCTGCCTATGTAAAGTTCTTGAAGGAAATCCTCTCCAACAAGAGGAAGTTAGAGGAATATGGAGAAGTCAGAATGACCCGGAGATCTACTGACCTCATCCAGAGAAACAGTGGAAAGATGCCACCAAAATTGAGCGATCCCAGATCTTTCTGTGTCCCAATCAAAGTTGGAGATGGAACGTACAAAGAACTTTGCGATCTTGGAGCTAGTGTAAGCATTATCCCACTCGTTTTGATGCAGGAAGGTTGGACTTGGAGAACCAAAGCCGGTGAAGACGACTCTTTGCATGGCAGACAGAACCACCACACGTCCTGTAGGAATCATTGAGGATGTTCCAATCCAATTAGAGAATTTCTTTATCCCTATTGACTTTGTTGGTCTTGATATTCCTATTGATTGTCCTGTTCCTATTATTTTAGGGAGACCTTTTACTTGCTACCTCTAGATGTTTAGTTGATTGTAGGGGTGCTACCCATACATTTAGAATTGACGAGGAAGTTGTACAATTTAAGCTCCCTCATTTGATTAAGGGACCCTTGTTTGAAGAGGATATGTACAACATCCTAGAGGATGATGAAGATGATTGTGAGATTATAAATTCAATTCTATGTTCTGACCCTCTTGAGCAGGTTTTGACCATGAGCATCATGACAGCAGAGCCAAAAGATGAACTGTTTGAAGAAGTCCGATCTTTGAGTCTACTCCCCATCAACGAGGAATCAAGATTCGAAGAACTGACGGAGGCAAAGGACATCTCGGCCGAGATCTGGCAACAGAATGTTTGGACTTCTGAAGCTGGAAAAATCTCGCCCGAGACCCGTAAAATCTCGGCCGAGATCTCGACCGAGATGGGTGACCGAGATCCTACAACAGAAAATTTCGATTTCCGAAGATCGGAAACCATCTCGGCCGAGACCGAAATATCTCGGCCGAGATTCCCCTATCTCGGGCCGAGATCCAAGAAGCTTGGACGAGATTCACAACATCTCGGGCCGAGATCACTCATCTCCACCGAGATGAGTTGGCCGAGATTTCTGAAGAAGAACCGGAGCCTCCTAAGGTCGAGATGAAGCCTCTTCCGACACACCTAAGGTACGCCTTTCTTGGTTCTAACTCATCTTATCCCGTCATTGTTAGTGCTACCTTGAATGAACTTGAACTTGATAAGTTATTGAAAGAGCTTAGGATGCATAGAAAAGCTTTGGGCTACACTATAGATGACCTCATAGGAATTAATCCTTCTATGTGCGTGCATAGGATCATGTTAGATGATGGGCATAGGCCTTCTATAGAACCTCAAAGGAGATTGAATCCTAACATGAAAGAGGTAGTTAAGAAGGATATCCTTATGTTTCTTGATGCGAAAATTATATTCCCTATCTCGGATAGTAAGTGGGTTAGTCCGGTACATGTTGTACCTAAAAAAGGTGGGATGACTGTCATAACCAATGAAAAGAATGAGTTGATCCCAACTAGGACCGTGACAGGATGGAGGATGTGCATTAATTATAGGAAGTTGAATCATGCTACTAGGAAAGATCACTTTCCTTTACCCTTCATTGACCAAATGTTAGAAAGGCTAGCCCAACACTCTTACTTTTGCTACCTAGATGGGTATAGTGGTTTTTTTCCAGATCCCCATCCATCCGGATGACCAAGAGAAAACCACTTTTACTTGTCCTTGGGGTACCTTTGCATATAGGAGAATGCCTTTCGGTTTATGTAATGCTCCTGCTACTTTCCAATGATGCATGATGTCTATTTTTTCTGAATATATTGAAAACATCATGGAAGTCTTTATGGATGATTTTTCTGTTTATGGATCCTCTTTTGATGATTTTTTGGCTAACCTGTCTTTAGTTTTACAAAGATGTGAGGATTGTAATCTTGTTCTCAATTGGGAGAAATGCCATTTCATGGTTAGGGAAGGTATTGTGTTAGTTCACTTGATATCTAACCGTGGAATTGAGGTTGATAAGGCCAAGATTGAGACTATTGAGAAGCTACCTCCACCATCATCAGTCAAAGGGGTAAGGAGTTTTCTAGGACATGCTGGTTTTTACCGGATATTTATAAAGGATTTCTCTAAAATTGCTAAACCTTTGACTAACCTACTAATCAAGGATGTTCAGTTTGTTTTCTCGAAGGAATGCCTGATGCTTTTTATAGGTTGAAGGAAGCTCTCATCACCGCTCCAATCATGCAACCCCCCGATTGGTCTCTTCCATTCGAGGTGATGTGTGATGCAAGAAACTTCGCAGTGGGAGCGGTGCTAGGACAGAAGAAGGAAGGACTTACTCGTGCTATTTACTATGCTAGCAAAACGCTTGATGGAGCTCAACTGAATTATGCAACTACTGAAAAGGAGCTCCTAGCCGTCGTCTACGCATTTGAGAAGTTATGTTCCTATCTTGTAGGAGCTAAGGTGATTGTATACACGGATCATGCTGCGATTCGGTACCTTCTCACCAAGAAGGATGCAAAGCCACGTCTTATCTGATGGATTTTTCTCCTTCAAGAATTTGATATAGAGATTAGAGATAAGAAGGGGTTTGAAAACTCTGTAGCTGATCATCTTAGCAGGTTACCTCCAGAACGTATGGAAGGGGATGACATCCCTATTGACGATGCATTTCCGGATGAGCATCTCCACATGATGGAGAAATATATCCTCCAAATTTCAGGTGAAAAGGAACCTTAGTTTGCTGACATTGTTAATTATCTAGTTTGTGGTGAAATTCCTCCAGGTTTATCTCCTTCCCAACGGAAGAAATTCTACAAGGATGTGAAGCATTACTATTGGAATGAACCACTACTATTCAAGAGAGGACCCGGAGGAATCCTTAGGAGATGCGTCCCAGACGACGAGATTGAGAGTGTCATCCGACATTGTCATTCATTGCCCTGTGGAGGACATGCTAGCGCCCATAAGATTAGTGCCAAGGTTTTACAATTTGGATTCTTTTGGCCTAATCTTTTCAGAGATGTGCAGGTATTCGTCACTGCTTGTGATTCATGCCAAAGGACGGGCAACATATCTAGGAGGAATGAGATGCCCTTGAACAACATCCAAGAAGTTGAGATTTTTGATGTATGGGGTGTTGACTTCTTCTTTTAGCAACTGACTATGTATCTAGATGGGTTGAAGTTATAGCTGCACCCACAAATGACGCTAAAGTTGTAATTAAAATTTTCAACCGAACTATCTTCCCTAGATTTGGCACACCACGTGTCATTATTAGTGATGGAGGAAAACATTTCACAGCCAGGAACTTTGAGGCACTTTTGTCCAAGTATGGGGTAACTCACAAGGTTGTAACCCCATATCATCCCCAAACTAGTGGCCAAGTGGAAATCTCAAATAGAGAAATCAAGGGGATTTTAGAGAAGACAGTGTCTCGCTTAAGGAAAGATTGGGCAATGAAGCTTAATGATGCACTCTGGGCATATAGAACAGCATACAAGACTCCCATAGGTACTACTCCTTATCAACTTGTTTATGGGAAATCCTGTCATTTGACTGTAGAGTTTGAGCATAGAGCGTATTGGACCGTGAAATGGCTTAATTTTGATATAAAAGAAGCCGGAGAAAAGAGGTTGCTGGACATTAACGAGCTGGAGGAGATCCAGATGAATGCATATGAGAATGCACGGATCTACAAGGAAAGAACAAAGAAGTGGCATGACAAGCACATATTGCCAAAGAACTTCAAAGATGGTGATCTTGTACTTCTCTTTAATTCTAGGCTCTGACTTTTTCCAGGAAAGTTAAAGTCACGATGGACGGGACCTTATGTTGTGAAGAAGATTTTTCCCCACGGAGCTGTCGAAGTATGGGGTGAAAAACTCCGGTATTTTTAAAGTGAATGGACATAGGTTGAAGAGGTATACACCGGAACTTCCGGTGGAAAAACTCTCACCTATCCATCTCACTTAACGCTTTTAAGGAGTAGGTCCGGCTAGAGACCTTAAACCAAGCGCTTCTTGGGAGGCAACTCGAGGTAAGAGTCTTTTTGTCTTTTTTGTTTTTGCTTTTGCTTTTTGCTTTTGCGTTTTTGCACGTTCTTGTTGTGTCTTTGCAGGACCTAGGTGTCATGGTGAAAAAAAGATATGGGAAGCAGCACTCGGAACGAGTTTAAGGCGAGGAAATTGCCGTGAAAGACGAGAAACGAAGTAAGTCGAGGAAGAAACACGCCGGATGCCTTCTTCATTTTTACATTGTGAGTATTGTTTTTACTTCATATTTATTATTCACATTGGGGACAATGTGAGTTTTAAGTATGGGGTAGGATGCTTGCAATACCTTTTAGCACGTTTCTTCTGCATTTTATATGAAAATCCAAAAAAATCAGAAAAATTTTTTTAAAAAAAATTGTGCTTCTAGGATTGATGTGACCTTAATGAGGATAATGTGTATATTTATTTGGCTATCGATGTTTATTTTGAGCTTTAATTGAATTAATGGCAATTATGGGATTTGAATGTCTTGTTTGTAATCTATATGATTTATTTGGATTACCTTGTTCAATTGGATTGATCTTGAAAGGTTGAAGCTATATGAAAAGTTCTTTTACATTACACAAGAATGATTTAGGCAATTCGAATTTTTCTTCTTCTCTATCTTTACCTTTTTCAGCACCTCAAACATTGAATTTATTTGCCCCTTATGACCCATGCGGGAATTAGGAAAGTGAAGTTTGAAGGTGTGTGCTTAATTGTGAAAAGTGATTTATGTGCAATATGTGAAGAAGTTGATTGATTTGTGATATGTGAATTGAAGGAAAAAGCTTTTTATGGGTTTTGTTGGCTATGAAGATGAGTAACTCGACACCATTCACATAATTGGGTGTTTGTGTCTTGCCAAAGTCGGATTGGTTTTAAAAACATTCCCTAGAGTTGATTTGGTATGTGCACTTTGGTGTGAGGTACGAGAAGAAAACTGAACACCAAGGTTTCGGCTATTGTGCACCTATGCCTTTCACTCAAAAGAAAAGGAAAAAAAATATGTGCATGAAGAGAAAGGATGGATGTGGAGAAAGAAGAAAGAAAAGAAAAATGTTGTGTTGTCCTCTTTCCCGGATTTCCACCACATTACCTATACACATCCTACCTTGATCACATTTCTTGGCCTTTTCTTTTGTTAAGTCCTATTGATCTTTGCATACATGTAATTGACTTCATGGCCTAAACTTGGATTTTTCATGAATTTTAGACATTGGTAATTTAAATGATGATTTTGGATTCCTTGCAAGGTGTGATTATCCTATATTTTGCCTATCTTACTTGACCTTAATCGAAATATGTCTTTAGCCTTGTGACTACACTCTGAAAGTGATCATGAATAGAAGCACTACCAAAAAACGTTTTTGTTTTTGTTTAGCATAGATGATTCATGCTATCTTGCCTTGAATTTATTATTTTCTTGGGGACAAGCAAAGATAAGTATGGAGTATTTTGATAACATGAATTATCGACCTAGTTTAGTAGAGCATATAGTTAGTTTTCCCTTTTCCACATGCATGTTTTAGCCTTAGTTTGTGTTCTTTATACTTGTTTAGTGCAACTTTGCGAGTATAGATGTCTACACACACTTTTGGTGTCTTTGTAGGTATTTTGGCGTGTTTTGGAGTTAAAACGATGCATTTGAGGACCAAGCCTCGGGATGGACGCTTTGGAGCGATCATGCAGGCACGGGAAATGAGGAAAAGACGAGCCAAGACGAAACGCACTAGATTAGAGCAATCTTGGTCGAGATCCACATGATCTCGGCCGAGATCCCAGCTATCTCGGCCGAGATCCGAGCCATCCCGGCCGAGACTCCATATCTCGGTTGGGTTGAAAAGTTTCTGTCGACGGATCTCGGTCTCCATCTCGGTCCCAATCTCGGCCGAGATTTGTGCCATCTCGGGCGAGATTTTTCACACTTGACTGAGATGATCCGACCGAGATTTCCTCAACTCTGGATCACGAAGCCAATCTCGGCCCCAACGTTCAAAAATCTCGGTCAGCGACCGAGATTTCCGACTGAGATTTCAGTACGCCGATTTAATTCGCTCTTTTCGGATATGTTTTGGCCCGGCCCGTTCTGTGGAATATTGTAGGGTATAAAATGGAAGCTCTAAATGATTTCCGGGGTTCCGCTTCATTCTATTTCGGAAGCTCGTACCGAGAGAGCCGTTTTCTCTTCTTCTTCTCCCTTTGCCCTACACCATTGTCACCATTGTTGAACTTCATTGAGTTTTTAGGAACTTCGCGATACTGGGAATTTGTCGTTTTGCTGGTTTCCTATTAATAAAGCTGAGTAATTTCTTCATTCTCTCTTTTAGTTCTTATTTTATGCATTCTTCCATTGAATTGATTATTGCTTTTGATATGTTGATTATTGGCTAGAACCATTGTGGTTCTACGGTGAATAGGGATATGTTTATACTTGGACTATGATGGAATAGTGTTTTATGCTTGGTTTGAATAGCTTTGAAATCCTAGTGGTTGACTTATTTTTGAACCTAGTTAGAATACTTCTAGCTAGTAACCTAAGTTGGAATTGAGACTTACCCGGTGATATTCCGCTTAGATACATGAGTGGTTGACCATAGGTAATAGATGTGAAAACCTCTATTGGGTTGAGTGTGCTTAGATTCCTTCCTAAGTAGGGTAATACCTGAGACTTACCCGGTAATGGTTTACCTTTCCCTTAGTTTGGAGTCTGGTTTGTTTAAAATTTTCTACCTCTCTAACTTGAGACTTACCCGGTAATAGGTGGTTGGTTTGGAACTAGATAGTCTTGAGACTTACCCGGTAATAGACTGTCAGCTTAGAAACGTTCTTCCCTGAAGCTTGTTAACCATAGATCATTTGAGAGATGTCATGAGTCCGTGCGTATAAATAATGACCTTGAATCCTTGTAATCCGCGTTTTCTTTTATTGATCAATCTTTCGTTCGTTTGTTTTACTTAGTTTTCAATCAAATCCGATATTTGATTGCGAACTCTACAAAATCCTTCAAAACCTTTGATCTTTCTTCCCTACTTTTTCAACCTCATTCTTTTACTTTGATTTACTCTATCTTTGATCACATTAACATTTCAAACACTTGGTCCCTGAGATCGACCTTGGAATACTTATCATTACTGTGATTGACCCATACATTGTGGGTTCGCTACAATTTGGGTGTTTATTTCTTGTTTACAAATTTAAAGCATACCATGGTTTTTACTAACCTGTGAGCTTTTATCATTATTGATAAAGGTTTATAGGGATGTAAAAATAGCGATCAGTAATCGTGAGATAAAGGTCCTCCTCGGCGTTGGAGATGTGTTTGGTGGAATTCGAAGATTTAATGCGATTCAGATGTAGCTTGGGGGCGGCGGTCGTGGTGGTCGATGAAGGGGGAAACATAAAAGTGTAGGACAGTGGCGGTGGGGGTCAAGGAAGGGCCTCCTCGCTTGTTTTATCTTCACATGGGCTTCTTAGGGTTTGGTTGCAACATGGGTTTGGTTTATTTAACTTTGTGTTTTTTAGTAAAATCCGTTTTGTTTCGTTCACAGTAATGATATTAATGAACCGTCTGAGTTTATAGGGAATAATAAAATATTCAAAATTGGGCCTCATTGACGATAAAACTAACGGATTTTGGAGGAGTGTAAAAACGCTAACAAAATGCATTTAACGGGTGATGTTCGGTAATTTACTCTAAATATTTTAAATAGGATACCTAACACAACTTGACATCTTGTGTTTGCACAAAATATCAATTGTAAGTAGTACTCTCAATGCAATAATCACACATGGATAACAAACCTGGTCAAATAATTGTCTTTTTTTTGGATCGACTATTATTTACATAGTATTGATATCTAAAAACAACAATTCAAGAATATACATATGAACAACATCCACGTATGCATAACACTATACATAACCTTTAACTAATATATATTTGAATAAAGAAGCAAAAAACGACCACTCAAATGCGCAGGTAAAATCAAGCAAGTATTTGACCAACACTTCAATCACGTGTTTTATGGTAACCGAGCAATTTGTCCTAATAATCTAACATGATTACCGCTCTTATACCACTTGTCGGAATAATTAAATTCTTGAACCATAGAACCAAAGATCAAAATCATGCTAGAGTTATTAAGGAATCGAAATCTACATACCTGATTCCGTAGTGCAACAATCAGATTAATCTTTAGTGCGAAATATACAATCCGAATGAGCGCCGCATGTATTTCGTCTTCCTCGGCTAAATCTCCTTAGAGTTTCTTTAGGTTTTCTCTCTGAAGGATAGAGAATTGGAGAAGGTTGGTTGATTTGACATATTGGAGACTATAACCTAATATCCTTTATATATTGATCTAATATAATCTCGTTAAGTCTATTGAGCCAAAATTTGGTATCCACTCGTTAAGCCCATACGGCTTAATTAGAATCTTCAGGCTTTACTTGATCGAATCATTATAGATAGCCCACTAACGATTAACCATGTGATCTAATTGTGTATCATAATATCTAAGCTCATATAATAAGATTTATACATAAATCTTAAAATGTTCACACTCATTCCCATTCCCTTTCCAAATTTACCATTCCTTTTACCTTTTCACTTTTTCGACACGAGTCTCTCTAAGAGTTGCCATACGAAGAAGATTGTTTCGCACTACCTCTCACATACGAAGAAGTTGCCATACGTCAGATAAGAGATGACGAACCTACAGGACTTGCGAGGCAACATCGTAGAATCAAGGGTGCAACCGGTGAAGATGAAAGCCTGTGAAACATGAGGTCCTTTAATAATTCGATGATGAAAAGTCGCAAGAGAAGCCTAGATTTCTACGTTTTTTCGTTTTGTTATTTGGGTATCATCTATGTAGTAGATGGATGAATTACGTGAGATTCATGGAGAAATTTTGGAGGTAATCGTCTTATTGCAAGATAGGAATCCTTTCACATCTTGTATAAATAAACATTTACTCAATACTTTTTTTTTTAAACTTCAAATCTAAAAAAATAAATTAAATCACAACCACATATCTCAACCCCAAGTATAAATCCCAAACTTTATATCAAAACCTATTTACTAAACACACCTTAGTATCCTCACAATATTATTTTTTTATCAAAAAATATGACAATATTATTTTTTTATCAAAAAATATGTTAGGGTGTTTGAGGTCAACAAATATGGTGTGGAAGCAGGCCCGACCCAACAACCGCCTACCCGGTGCAACCTATTCCATTGAACAGGGTCCTATATATTTTGGGCCTCTATCTGCTAATTTTAATTTAATAAAAAAAATAATTTTGTACATAGTGTTGGCCTAGCTAGTAAATAAGTGTTATATTGCTTGTTTGAACCTAAAGATCATGAGTTCGATTCTTGACGACGTCTTATCACTTCTTTTTAATTATATTTTAACGAAATACAATCTAACATTTACAATTTTTCCTTTTAATTTCGTATTTTATTTACTTGTAATACCTTTAGTGTTTCATTCTTCAATATTATTTCAATTCTATTTAAATTATTTTTAGCATATAAAATATAGTTTATCAAATACTATTAATTAAAATAAACCGTATAATACAGCTTTAATATTTATAAAAACATCTAATATTTTGTGAAATGGGACCTCCGAAACCAATCAGACGCCCTTGCGTGGAAGTAGTTTCGTACTCAAAGCCAACATAGTGAGTGTCATTTTGAAATTGTGTTTCAGTAAGGGAATGTCGTACTTGAATCAATTCTATGATGTAACCTTCAGTTTGAGAGATTCAAAGTATGCTGATCCACTTATTACTCGGAAGCTTCAAAACAGCATGCATGACATACAAGTTACAACTCATCACTTAAGTTTGGCTATATGACAACCAGGACGAGATGATTTTGTTCCAGATGCTACCCCAAGTCCCTACAAATAGCATCATGTGCATCTCTTGATTGAAGTCTTTTTCGCATCTTTTAACAATAATTTGATATCATTTCACCAATACAATCTTCCCCTAAAATTTGGAAATTTGGTTTAATCTTCAAACTTTGCAGAAAAAAAAAATGCACTTCCAAAGAGATTATTTTAGGATTATTATTCCCAATAATCTCTCAAATAATCGATTTTAGGATTATTATTCCCAATAATCTCTCAAATAATCGATAATTCAAAGCTAACTGTACAGACAAAAAAGTTGATAAAACCCAGAAACCTTGAACATACCAGCTGAATAAAAATCAGACAACTACAAATTGGAGCAGTGAATTATGAGTACATAACCCACTTTGCACATCTGTGGTGACAGATTTATTAACAATCTTAGTTAGAGAACCTTGGTTAACCAAGGAAGAACAATACCGAAACAAGCAAGATAAAAAGATGGTAGCCTACTGAAAAAAAATACAATAGGTTCAACAAGATGTCATATTTCTACCCTAGTGATCAAATAACACAACATGACCACACAGTCTTTACATCTGTCAAACTAAGGTCTCTTGGAGATCAAATGTCCTCTCAACCCAAGGCGAAGGGCGAAGACAGACACGAACCTCGTGTTCCTCCGGTACACCACGCTGTTTCGGCACCATTATCTCCAACACGGTTCCTGTCTCGTCAAAATAAGCTTCAAGCTTGCCATCTTCGGGAATCCGACCTGGAAGAGATATTTCCCTAACAAAATCTCCTTGAGGACAATGCTCTGGTGACGAATCCGCAAGTTTGAATGTCCTTCCGTGTCTCTTGATGAACGGCGTTCCAGCTGTGCTTGCGCACGTTATTTTCACGATTCCGTGAGAGGCTGTGTTTCTCCAAGTAACTTTCAATCTTTGAGTATCAGCAAAAGGTAGGCTTATGATGATCAGATAGCCTTTATCGTCCTCGTATATTGTTTTTGCACCAGTTACAGGTCCGTATACGTTCTTCATTGCACCAGTAAACTCGTTTGCCCACGGCATGTCAATCTGTGTTTTTTCCACATCAGGATGTGAAATAATATTCAAGAAACCATTGTCATTGTTAGGAGACTCCTTCCTCTGTCTCTTGCAACGAGAAGATAAATCCTCAACGTTTCTGTTAGGTGACAAAGACAGAGTACTACCATTAGGTAACTTCCTTTGAGGATGACTCTTTGCTGGTAAAATCGGCCGCTCCACCTCAAATTCAACCGGTGGAAGATTCCTCCAAGTACCATAGTCACTAGCATCAGCAGGTACCGAGAAGCACAGATCTCGGCCAGTAAGCTCTCTCCATTTCTTTTTCTCGCTCTCATCCAAAACACTAAAATCAGGTGTTCGGACAAGCTCAATCCCATGAACACACTGCGGATTAGACAATCCTCTGTAATGCTTCCTCTGCATCTTATGAGATCTAACAAAACCCTTTTCCACACCATACGGAAATGGCCTTTCACCTTGCCGAGAATGACCATTCATGTAGCTCCTTAACTGCATCTTTCCCAAAGCACTATCGGGTTTTTCCTTAAACACCCACATATATATGTTCTCCATGTCATGCTGAACCATAAAAGCTTCGAGTCTCAAATCAGTCTTATCGTAACCACACAAACCATTGACATCCCTGGTAACTTTAGATTTGGAATTCTCCTTCAACACGGGTTTGAAGTAGAAGCTAAAGAAGAACCAAGCACCCCATATAGTATCAGCTCGCTTAGCGCATTTTTTGCCAACTTTAGGGACATGAACAAACATCTCCGGTTCATAAACCTCAGGGCCGAGACCAACATCCAAGAGCTCACAAGTGTCATTCCACATCTGAGATTGGAAACCTAGCTCCTCGGATATGGGGAGATTGATATCGACAGGAGTAGATTGCATAACCCGACGATTTACATCTCTATCGGAATCTTCGTGAGAAGAAGAACTGGAATCCATAGACAATATTGTAGAAGGATGATAGTTTTCAATCGTGAGGGTTGTTAGGTGGTTGCCGCTAATCATTTCTCTCGTCGCCTATTCTTCCCCCTTTCTAGATATTTTTAGGGTTCTTTTTCAATATCCCAAATCAATAATCTCCCTAAGTCAATCGTATGGTAGTGATACCCCTAAATCAAATTTGTAAACCCTAAAAATGAAAGAGGGAACCCTAGATGTGAAAGTGAAAGAAAACCTAGGCGCATATGGGGATCGAAATAAGAAAAAAAAGAAAAGAAAAAAAAAAGAGCGGCCTTTATCCGAGAATTGGTGGAGAACTGGAATCAAAATTCATCCCTTGAATGACATAAATCAAATGAAGACGTGAACGAACCACAGAATCTCGTGAAGATTCGAGGACGAGTATCGTATCAAAGAGATCAAATCCATGAGCTAAAGGGTCCAAGCGAAAAGCAAAAAATGTATAAAAAAAGGAAGAAGAAAAGGAACGCAAGAGGAAATAACGGGAAGATTCAAAACGTTACCGAATATGATATACGATGAATCTCCATGGACGGATACTCCGAAGGCCGATCCAAAAAGCGGCAATGGAAGGAAGCAAAAGAGATAGAAGAGTCAAATACGAGAGAGGAGAAGCGATGGTGGGAAGGTTGGAGTGGAAACAGGGGAAGGACGGGAGGGTTGAAAAAGGGATGAACCAAAGCAACTACCTTCACTGGTTGTAACCTTTTCTCAATTTTCTTTTCTTTTCTTTTACTCTTTTTTCTTTCTAAATGTGGGTGGTGGACCTCGTGGTGGGGTTTTACTTTCTTCTAAATTACACAAAATCGCCCCTACTTTTCATTCTTTATTATTATACACAAACCACCTTCTTTTTTTTTTTTTGATACAAGTTAAGTAAGGTAGGTGAATCAGATTCTAGAAACTGATCGACCTACGACATCCTTTCGGATGAGAAGAACCACATCATCAGGGATAACATCATCATCTTCATGCGTTGAATGGTCGTGCATGGCTAGTTTATCTGCAACCATACTGACTTCTCTAAAGATGTGTCTGATGCTAGAATGTGGGATGCTCGCAATCATGGCGGAAATATCGGAAATGATCATGTCCGTTTCCCAAGGTGGCTTCCAAGTCCTGTTGATCGAATTTATGAGCGTAAGATTGTCCCCCTCGATCTCAATGGATGGATACCCTAGAAGTATGGCCTTTTGTAGGCCCTTCTGCAAAGCGAAGGCTTCCGCTTCAAGTGTTGAATTCGCTCTACACTTTCCTTTTTCCTGTAACAAGGGGTTGATCCCGATTATCTCTAATGATGAATCCATAAGCGTATTGGTTAGAATTCTTTGTTGATGCGTCAAAATTTAGTTTAACATCATTTACAACCTACTTCATGTATATAAGTGCACAAAGAGAAGTTTGTTTATCATAGTTTTTCTCAAAATGGATATGCATCACTTTGGAAAAAATCTTGATTGCAGTATCTTGTTTGTCTTCAAAGGGCATTATTTTGATATGGAAGAATGGAAATATAAATGTCACCAATTTTTTTTTACACAATATATTCATATAACTATAAATGTTTTTAAATTGTTCTAGTATAATTGTCTACTTCAAGTTAAGGTGGAAAAGGATGGAGTAAAATAAAACTCACTCTTGAACAAATTATGAATAAATGAAGAAGTGATTGGGTACGATAATGGGACTTTGCCACCTCATCAACCAAAATAGTGTAAAAGTAAAATCGTTTATTGAAACTTTCTCGGTGAGGGAAATAAAATTGTTGGACCGACTTTTATTTAAACTATAAAAACGAACACATACAAATTTTATTATTATCATTGTAAAACTAAAGATGATCTAAGCAAAATCAATCAAGTAAGGTTTTCGTTTCTTTTAAGAACAAATCAATTGGTTGAGATTTCAAACAAACAAAAATGTTCAATGGTCAATTGGTGTGACTTACGACCTTGTTCATTAATGAATAACGGGGTGATCCCATCATCTAAAGACCCAACCTAACACTAGAATTTTCATTCTTATTTGTGAGCCCATATGTTCCGTCAATGTTAGAATTTTCATTCTTATTTTTTTTCTAATTCCAATTCCTTCTAGTTATTTAGGTTTAAAAAATTTATCCCACTTGATAAGTGGATGAAATTTTCGTTCCTTCTTCCAAAAGCATTTTTTTTTATCTGGTCTAGTTCTTTATGGATGTTTGTAGGAAGCATGAATGTCTGCATTATGTAACTTGGTTTTGCATCAAGATCTTCTTTTGCTTAACATTTTTCTTCCCTCTTGTGATAGAGACGATGTTTTTCATTTTGTTAGTTGTTGTTTTGATTTTATAATAACATAATTAAAATATATGTATTAACTCTCCCATTAATTATAGAGCATCCGAGATATTGCTCTAAATTGGTGGACGTTGTGATGCCAAGATGCAATTGAATTATTCTTTTGTTTTTTGGATCAACATTAGCGGTTGTTTGGAATGCAGATTTGTGTTAGTTTATCATTTGACCTGATACTGCACAATAATTAGTTAAGACCGATAGTATTTTGTTACTTACTTCTATATTGCCTTTGTAAAATTTATTATATTGTCCGGAAGGCTAAGAAAGGGATTATTGATTTGTTCTTCATGATGGGGAATCCAATAGATTTTGGATTCTCATTACTAGTTTTTTTTTTATATTTCTAGCCAGTAAGTTATTGGTTGTAGAATGATTTCACTCAAAATAAAATTGCATATTTAACTATTAAAAATAGTTTGATCAACATTTAAAACCACTTAATTATTCAATGGTTCCCATGGATGGTATATTTGCCAGAAAAGCAAATATGGTGGGGTTTGTTAACAGAATTAAATAAGAGGTGGTTAATTGAATTTTTTTAAGGGGTAGTTAACTGAAAACAAGGTAAAGTAATATGTGGTTTTGTGTAATTTACTCTATAATTTGATTTCTAGCCACCCAAATGTTCCATCATATAATCACTAGTTGTCTTAGATCTATTGAGGAAGTGTTTTCTTCTATTTCATTGATGATATTAGTCATGGGCCCGGTTTGGTTCAAACCGCCGAACCGGCGGTTTTCAAACCGGCCCAAACCGCTGGTTTGGGCCCAACAGCCATATTTTTTTATTTTTTTAAAAAACCCAACGGCTCTTTTAAAAGAGCCGTTGGTTTATTCAGCCCTAACGGCTCATTTTTGAGCCGTTAGGGCTTTAACATAAAAAAATAAAAAAAAATAAAAAAATAAAAAAATCCCCCCCCCCCACATTTAATCCTAATTTCCTATAAATACCCATACTCTCTTCCTCCACAAATCACACCATCTACAACTCATCTTCTCTACTCTCCTAATCTCTTATTCTCGAATTCTCGAATTCTCGATTCCTCGTATTCTCGATATCTCGATTTCTCGTAATGGCAAACCCAAGTGATCAAATTCCCTCTTCCCAATACTTTCCTAGCACCCAAGAGAGCGAAACACAAATGCCCGACAATCCCGATGTTACCGAAGTTCCACGAAGAAGTCTCCCCCCTCTAAAAATGCTTACATCCGAAATATTTACGAAGCATTACACTAGGGGGGAGCCGGTGAACGAGTATTGTCAAGTGGCATGCAACTATTGCCCGAAGGTGTACAAGTGGAAGGTGAAGGGCGGCTACGGGACATTGCAAACTCACATGGCAAACGTCCATCCGGAGAAGCTCGGGATTTCACGGGGACAAACACAATTGTCCCACGGGTTTGCATCTTCTACCTCTCATTCTCCTTTATTTACATATAATCATAGTGAAGAAAGTTTAGGATTAACCGATGTTATTTGTTCACATTCATTACCGTTTTCTTATGCCGAATATGAAGAAGTTAGGGAATATAACACTAGATATCTTCAACCTTCTTTTAAACCAACTTCTAGGAAAACCATTTCAAAATTAGTTAATAAATCTTACTTAAAAAAGAAAGAAATTTTTTTATCGAATTTGGCTAGTTTTGAACATTAAGTTTCAATTTGTAGTGATATTTGGAGTACACAATCACAACAACATTTTTACATGGGCATTACTTTACATTTTATTGATAACGCTATGTTTTTGCATAAATATGTTATTGATTTTCGGCATTTTAATCAAAGACATAATGCACTAGGCATTGCAAGCATGATTAAAACGGTTTTACAAGAATATAATTTACAACATCGAATTTTTTCATATTCTTTTGATAATGCATCCGCAAATACCGCCGCCGTAAACCATTTGGTTGAGGATGCGGGACAATATATAAAAACTCCTTATACTCATCAAAGATGTGCATGTCATATTTTAAACTTATGTGTTCAAGATGGACTTAAGGTTTTAGGAGATATGCTAACCCCAATCAAACTTGTTATTGATCATATTTGGCATGACTCCGATTTAAGAAGAAAATGGAGAAATTTATGTTTAAACAAAAATGTTCATCCTATTGCTTTTTCAAAAGATGTTGGAACTCGTTGGAACTCGACTTACAAACTACTTTGTGAAGCCGTACGTTATAAAGTTTTGTTACAAGAATTTGCTTCAATTCATGTTCCTTGGTCAATTTTAGATGATGAAAATGTTTGGGAAACTTGTGCCCATATTTGTAATGTTTTAAAAACTTTTAATGATGCAACTAATACCATGAGTTGTGTTTACACTCCAACATCTCATAGATTTTTAGAAATTGCCGTTAATGTTTCCGAAGCTTTTGTAAAATGTTTTAACATACCTTGCCTTCTAGAATGTATGCTTGATATGAAAGAAAAATGACTTAAATATTATAAAAACATTCCCATGATTTATCTTGTAACCGCCGTTTTTGATCCTAGACTTAAACTAGATGGTCTTTCCGATTTATTGACTATTTATTATGATTGTTTGTGTGTAAACTTAACACAAGAAGACTATAATGTTCCTAACATTGTGCAAGAAGTTAATACCGAAATTTTAAAATTACTTAGTATATTTCAATCTAGTGCTAGCTCTTCTTCTACCGCACCTAGTCCATCTCCCTCTTCTACTAGTTCATCTTCTTCTCTTTCACTTGCACAACAAGTTTTTGCTAGAAGAACAAAAACACCTAGACATTCATCTTCAAATGCGGAATATCAAGATTATCTTAACACTTGTTTTAGTTTTGATGATAATGTTGAATTTGATATTTTGGATTGGTGGAAGAGATTAGCTCCCAAATATCCAACCTTAGTTAAAATTGTACAACAAATCATGGCCGTGCCCGCATCAACGGTTGCGGTGGAGCAAGCATTTAGCCGAGGTGGGAACATTCTCGGTCACAACCGAACTCAATTGAAGCCCGAGAAGTTGGAGATGCAAGTTTGTATTCAAGATTGGATAAGGGCGGCTAAGCGGAAACAAAGGAATGCACCGGTGTACGACTCCAAATCGGATTCCAACTCCGAAGACGCCGACACTACTTCCGAGTCCGACATCGAAAGGTAAGCGGGATTAAAAAAAACTCGGAAGTCCGAAAAAAGGTAAGTCAAGGTAAGAGAACTACGTGGGCTTTGATTCCTCTTAATCCCGAGAGGATACGTAGGCAACCGGGAAACCGGTTCAAGCCCTTTAATTTTTCCGAGTTTTTTTTTTCAATTGGTATAAATTTTAATTACTAGTTTTTATATACTAATTTTTTTTATAATAATTTTCTTTATTTTTATGTAATATTAATTTTTATTTTTATAAACCGTGCTAAACCGGCAAACCGGCGGTTTAGGTTTAACCTAAACCGCCGGTTTCAAGGGCCCCGGTTTCGGTTTAGGTTTGCAGCCCATGCCTAGATGATATCAATTATTTTTCGATTTGTTATGTCACAGTTTTGCAGATTTGTTATAGTTTTGCATTACCAATAGCTTGTAGAATGTATAGGCACACAAAGAATAGATGTTTAACATTTTCTGTATGATGATTACAGATTTCGCAATGCATCATGACTAGATTTTTTTCCTAGTCAAGATTTTCTTTCGTTGAATTCCATATATAAAGGGAAAGTTTCCATTGGAAATTTATATTTTAGATATTATGTTAACCTCCCACATCCAAGTTTTGTTTGATGTTACTCTAACCTTCCGTTGTTGGATCATTTCCATCACAAATTTTGTCGAATACCATCCTTTTTCATTAGCTACCCAATATATTATATCTTTATATTATTAATTTTGGGTAGGCTATAGTTTTTTTTAATTTTTGTGACAATGTCATTTGGTAGAAGTGTGTCTAATTGGTTTTCTCCATTTAAGTCCTTTCTCGAATTCTTCTCTTAGTTTAACTAATTTATCCATTGTCACGATGTAGTTTTTCCACATTTGTAATGCCAGAGGCATGTGCTTTTTATGTATTTCTTTCTATTATTTTGACCCAAATATTGTCCGGTTTAGCCATGATTTTTCACAATAGTTTCATTTGAAGCTCTTTGTTCACATCTTTTTCTTTCCTAATTTCAATTCTTCCTAGTGATTTAGGTTTAAAAATTTTACCCCAACTGATAAGTGGATGAAAATTTGGTCCCTTATTCCAAAATAATTTTTTGTTGATTTGGTCTAGTTCTTCATGGATGCTTGTAGGAAGCATGAATGTCTGCATTATGTAACTTGGCTTTGCATCAAGATTTTTTTACTAACATTTTTCTTCCCCTCTTGTGATAGAGACAATGCATTCCATTTTGTTAGTTGTTGTTTTGATTTTAGAATAACATAATTAAGATATCTGTATTAACTCTCCCATTAATTATAGGGCATCCGAGATATTGCTCTAAATTTATGGAGAAGGAATGAGATGCCCCTGAACAACATTTAGGAAGAGGAGATATTTGATGTATGGGGTGTCGACTTCATGGGAACTTTTCCATCCTCTTGTGGGAATCTTTACATTCTCTTAGCAGTCGATTATGTGTCTAGATGGGTAGAAGTCATTGCCTCGCCTACAAATGATGCTAAGGTTGTAATCAAATTCTTCAATCGGACTATCTTCCCTAGATTTGACACACCTATAGTTATCATTAGTGATGGAGGGAAGCATTTCACAGCTAGAAACTTTGAAGCTCTTTTGTCTAAGTATGGGGTGACTCACAATGTTGCAACTCCATACCATCCCCAGACAAGTGGTCAAGTGAAAATCTCGAATAGAGAAATCAAGGGAATTCTAGAGAAGACAGTGTCTCGCTCCAGGAAAGATTGGACAATGAAGCTCAATGATGTACTATGGGCATATAGGACAGCCTGTAAGAATCTCATAGGTACCACACCTTATCAACTTGTTTATGGGAAATTTTGTCACTTACTAGTAGAGTTGGAGCATAGAGCATATTTGACAGTGAAATGGCTTAATTTTGACATGACGAAAGCTGGAGAAAAGCGGTTGTTGGATATTAATGAGTTGGAAGAGATCCGGCTGAATGCATATGAGAATGCCTGGATCTATAAGGAGAGAACAAAGAAGTGGCATGACAAACACATCGTTCCAAAGGATTTCAAGTAAGGTGATCTTGTTCTTCTCTTTAACTCAAGGCTCCGGCTCTTTCTTGGAAAATTGAAGTCAAGATGGATAGGACCTTACATAGTGAACAAGATTTACCCCCATGGTGCAATTGAAGTATGGGGTGAGAATTCCGGAGCATTCAAGGTAAACGGTCATAGGCTAAAGAAGTATACACCGGAATTTCTGGTGGAGCTTATTTCGCCTATACTCCTAAGTTGATACATCTACGGAGTCAGGTCTGGCTAGAGACCTTAAACCAAGCGCTTCTCGGGAGGCAACCCGAGGTAAGAGTCTTTTTGTCTTTGTTTTTGTCTTTGCTTTTGTCTTTGCGTTTTTGTGTCTTTGTCTTTGTAGGTTTTAGGTGTCATGGTAGAAGGAGACGAAAGGAATATTGCTCAAGATGAGGTCGAGACGAGCTAAATACTATGGAGGAATGAAGAACGGAAGAAAAAATGACGAAAATAGGCAAAGCAAGCTAGCAATCTCGGCCCCGATTTGCATAAATCTCGGTCGAGATTCCATTAAGCCAACGCGATTTTCTTAATTGAGAGAAATCTCGGGCTAATCTCGGACCTAGATCCCTATGGCCAACCGAGATAATCACGACAGAAAGAAACCTCGGCCACAATCTCGGCCCGAGATCTAGAAGCCAACCCCGATCACTTGTTTTGATGGGTCAGACCAAAAATCTCGGCCCCGATTTGCTGCAATCTCGGCCAAGATCGACCTAAGATTTAGTGAAAATCGGATTAAAACCTTATCTTTCCTTCTTCTTCCCCATTCTTCATTCCATAACCTCCATAGCTCCCAAATCGCCGATTTTTCACCCTCTATCCTAGATCACTCAATTCTCCATCAAATTCGCTCATTATTCTCACAATCAACCACAAATCTTCAACCTAATCTCCTCCAAGTACCAATTTCAATCAAAAATCGGAAATTTCTCTTCCCCAAACTACAAACCCTAACCTCAAAAATCCCAATCCCTTAATTCTCCAAATTCCCTCAATCCATTGCAAGGATCAATTCCAAAGGTTCAAAGGAGCATTACTAGCACAAGAAAGGAGCAAGGAAGCATAGAAAATCAACCTCGGCCGAAGTTCTTCATACCAGGCGATTTCCAGAAAATCTCGGTCTCATCCAACCGAAATCTAAGCAAATTTCGAGTGAGATTTTGCTTCTGTTGCAAAATGACAAAACGTGTGAGGAAGTTGAGTTGCACACTCCTCGGTTCCAGCTCTTCTAGGCAATGAAGGGATGAATCTGCTTATGTTCCAACTCCTCCGAGGAAGGTTCCGATCATTCTGGGAAATTGTAAGTGTAACTTCGAACGCCTTAAGAAATTACCATTTGATCCTCCCAAATATATTGATGTTGATGATTTGAATGCCTTGAACATTGATGAGGATTTAAATGCTATTATTGCTAAATGTCATTGGGAAGAATTGATAGTGAGTAGGGAACTAGTATATGAGGGGATAACAAGAGAATTCTTGAGTTCCTTTGTGTTTATGGGAGGAAAGGAACATGGTGTTGTGAAATTTGTTTGATGAACAGGGAATACCGTATGAACACCGTAAAGTTTGGTGAGTTCTTTGGTTTTTCACCTAGTGATGCATATGGTTTCCCTAAGGAGTTTAAGTAGAGTGGGTTTTGGAAGGAAATTGCTTCGGTTGTAGGTGGGGTTGGTAAATGGAAAGTTGGGGAGTCAAAATGCAAATATATTAGCATCTTGTCTTTTCATATTGCTCACAGGATTATGAGCAAAGTCCTATTCCCTTGACACGAGACTCCTCATCAGGTCCTAGTAGGTGAGTTATATATTTTGTGGTGCATTGCATATGGGCCCACTCCTGATTCGTCCACGCTTCTTTTGGACCATCTGAAAAAGGTTGTAATGAAGAAAATGGGATATATATGTGTAGGTGGGTTGATTACCCACATTGCTAAGAAGCTGAGCATTGACCTCTTTGACTGCACGATTGTAGCTACACCTAAAACCATAGGCAGCTGATTGCCCGAGGTATTCTGATCCAAAAAGGGACGGTCCAGATAAGATAGCTATGCCATGGGATAACAAGGTTGGAATCCCGTGGGAGTGTGACTATTCCTTCCTTGATGAGAGGAACTGGAAGAGAACCTTTAAGAAGATGGATTCTAGTTCTGCTGATGTGGCTATGGGAGGTTCTGATGATGATGATGATGATGATGATGATGATGATGATGATGAGAGAGAGAGGAGACTGACACCCGTGCTACTGATATTGAGCACGAGGGAGGAGGAGCTGAGGATGGTGATGATGATGTAGACCTAGATGAGGCTAGAGATACTATAGGCACTGAGCAGTTTGGGATGTCATCTGGAGGAGCTTCATCTTAACGAGCTCCTAGACGTCATTCCAGACGCCGGTCCTCTATTGATGACCGCTCAACCGATATGCAGGACTTACGGGTCCATGTGGATTCGGAGTTTTTCTACTTCTGGGGGCAATTTGCCAGGTTAGAGTCAGAGCAACAGAGGATTGATCAGGAGCAGAGGGAGTTCCATGAGGAGAGCAGGAGGTTCTATGCGGAGAGTCGACGGGCGCAGGAAGAGAACCAGAGGAGATATTCGGTCTCCGAGGGGATGATGGGCGATATGTATCGCCAACTCTTCGGAGGTTACTATGATCCGACGCAACCTCACTACCCACCATCTCCACCACCACAACCTCCATTCGAGTGAGATGCGCCACCAGATCACTGCATTTTACATTGTGAGTATTCTTTTTCACCTCTATTTATTTTTCACATTGGGGACAATGTGAGATGTAAGTATGGGGTGAGAAACTTGCAATATTTTTAGCATGTTTACTTTTCTATGTATTGCATTTAGTGGATAATTTTGAACTTTCTTGTTACACGTTTCCTTTTGTATGCATTTAAAAATAAATTGTGCTTCTAGGAATGATGTGATCCCTATGATGATAATTGTGTAAGTTAATTGGCCATTGATGTTTATTTTGTGCTTAATTTGATTAATGACATATGTTGGATTTGATTACTATGCTTTAATTTTATGACCCCGCAATGACCACCCGTTATTGCAAGGAAGATCCTGGAGCAATTTTGGGTCAAGCCCACAACTTTGGCCCAAGAGTTCGGACGATAGGTCTGCTCGACCTGCTTGTCTCGACGTCTTATTTTGTTTCTCTTGTTTCAACCTTATCTTAATAGAAGATGAGATCAAGTATATTAGAGTAATAACCGGAACATTTTAATTATTTTCCGGGTTATTTTAAAATTTTATTTAATTTAAACCGAGAAACCGAATCGACACGAATAAATAAGAAATAAACCGAACCAAACCTAATTTCTTGGTAATCGTGTATAAACGGACCGGGTTGGTCTTGTTAAAGAAACAACCAAACCGGCCGGCTATGCTTTCCTCCTCTTTGGGCCACGCACCCCAACGGTCCACCCTTCACCACTTTCCCTGGGCCCATCTCTCCTTGCCCAGTCCTTCGGCCCAGATGTTGCTTCCGTCTTCACATGCCTAGGTTACCTGGGGCAAACGAGGACACAAGCCGACCTCTTCCCCTTTATGGCAGCCCCACGCTCCTCCTCGACAGTCGACACCGTTATTCGGCATCAACTCACCCTCCGATCTTCATTGACGTTACATACACTACAGTGAATTGAGGAGTTAGTTTGATGACGATCTCGAATGCCAATCGAGTGACAAGCTCGAGGTACCGGGCTACCCTCCTCTGACGCACTTCCACATGTCTGAACCCAACGCTGGCACCAAGGCCACCTCCTCCCCTCTCGCCACGCATTCCGACCACAACCGTCTCTCCGTCCTGTACTCTCTCCTCCGGCAATCTTCCCTCTCAACTTCTCCCTGCTCTGTTCCTCCCGACCCCAAACTCCCACCGACCGGATACAAACCTCTGGCGCCTCCCCTTCTCTTCCACCTTCCTTGTCCCGACTTGCAACCGTCGAGCCTCACCATCTTCATCTCCACTCTCCTCTGCACCCTGTCAGACCGCCTCCACCGTGATAATCGATACCAACCTGGACTTGTTTCGGGAGACTCTTCTTGGCAAACGGGTCGCCCCTTTCTTTCAGAGAAAGCCTCGTGGCTACACCACCATCCTCTATGCGAACACCTCTACCCCTCCTTCTTTCTTTCCTTCCCCATCTTCCACTACACGCCGATTACCGGGAACCGCAACCTACCCCGCCGCTCTCAGCTAGCGAGCCGATAAGCTTCCACCATCTCACCGCTCGCAATTACTCTTTCTAGCATCACCAATCCAAATCAGAAGTAAGCCCCAGAAACCGACATCGAACTCGGGTCCCATGCTACTCTCGTTAGCGCCTCGTGTCCTGTCTGTACTCGGTGAGCAGCGAACCTGGGGTGTTTTGATACCATTCCGTTTCATTTTATTGTGTGCACCGGGTATTGAACCCACGACCGCAGGGAGATGTGTTAAGGATCCACATTTGCACCTTGTTTCGAAATTGTGATCAAGAGACAATCAACTGAGCGTTGATTGTTGCCAAAGAGTTTCGAACCGGGTACCTCATGCAAGTTGTGTAGCCATCAGGTGCCAAGTGTCCGTGCAACTAATTTCCGATCCGGTTAGACCCGGAACCTATTTAATTCCGTTCATTTTATTTTTTTGATAAATTCAATTCCCGATAAAATGTAATTTTGATATATAATTAATTTAATTAATTAATTACATGATAATTAATAATTAAATTTGATAATTTCTTACTTAATTAATTAATTGCATGATACTTCTATAACAAATTGTGAACCGATGTTAGAGAAATCGGAACGAGAACCGTGAGTAATTAGGTAGATAGATAACGATAGACGGTTTATGAAACGCCCGAGTTAGCAGGACATTAGTGCAAGGATATAATGATGTTATGTTAATAGGAACGGAAACTAGAACGTTAAGTGGTCTAATAACGTTAAGAAGAATTATGTGCTTTTGAGATAACGGTAATTTAGCAAAACGACCATGCTAATGATAAGAGAACTTAGAATGAACATCTAGGTCCACGAACCTAAATTATTACAGAAAGACAGGGTATCGATGCTAGATATCATATCCTGAATATTTAGAATGATAAGTCGCGCAATATTAAGAGTTGATAAATGATTGATCAGGATAATCGGATCTTTGACTGGCGAGATCGCGGGAGGTTGAGACCAGTACTGATAAGATGAGTTCATCGGACTCACTTAGCTACCTTCTAATACTGAGTGTCCACTAGGGTAGTGTGTGTTGTTCTTGTGAAATAAAATGAACGAACTAGATCACTGTATTTTAATTTTAAAGAGAGGCACAAGTGTATGATAACGTGCCGTAACCTTTGGACTGATGATGCCGGAGGATTTCCCCGCGATCAGTCCAGTAGTGTATACGAGAAAATGTACATACACTAGTCTTACTAGTTAACGGGGAAGGGGGCAAGAGTCGGGAGACTCTTGTGTTACAAGAAAAAGTTGGAAAATAGAATGACTAAATCCACCTAATGAAAGATAATAAACCGGGACATTGAGTGTGCATGTTGATTGATTTACGGTACTTCTTTATATGTGTGTGCTTTAGTGACCTTAATAATAGAATTGTAGCTAACGGTTTTACCGTGTTGTTAGGTTCTTGCAGGACAGATCACTATCGAGAAATCGGGAGTGGATTGGTCACCCGAGTTTCCGTACTAGGAGTTTTGGTGTTGATTTATATAATTCTGGTTTATTTATTTTAGTACAATAGAGTTTGTTTATTTAACAGTTGACTTATGTACGGGTCTAAAGTTTGTCGAGTTATTTACGTATTTTAAAAGAATTTGTATTTAAAATATTTTTTTCTTGATCCTTCCGGACCCAACAAATAAGGCTCTTCGGCCATTAGGGTACGCATAATGGCATATCCCTTTCCACACATATTATATAGTTTCATAGTTATTTCTCTATAGAGTTCGTACGACATCGTACCCATGTCGGGTTTAGAAAGACTGGTTTGAAAGGACTTCCTTCTCCGATCAATAAAAGACTTTGTTTTCTTTTTTGAGGTATGTTTGAGTAGTTCCTCTCTATTCTAGGGTCTAGCGAGTCTATCTTGTACTAATCTATGATATTGGACCGATTCTATGTATTGATTGTCCGTGTATGAGTTATGGTAGTATTAGTTATATTGTGTGTTCCACAAATGGTGACCTTGACTTTAACTGACAACATAGTGCTCAGACGTTAATGCTTTGTTCGATGTGATGAATCGGCAACCGTCTTGGGTACATGAATCAAGGTGACAACATCGATGTACCTCAAGCAATATATCTAACTATTTTTGTTTTTACATAACTCTATCTCACTTTATGATATGAGGTCAGTTGTAAGTTGTCCCAATCTTCAACACCAAAACTCGCTCTTGCAATGAAAGACTCGAAAATGGATGGAAACGATGGACGAAACTAAGATGGAAAGGGATAAAGGGAAAAAGAAACTGAATCAATAAAGAGATTGATCAAGGTCAAACCAATTGAAATGACGACGAGAACCTTGAACTCATTGGATCAAAACCCAAGATGCACGAACAAGAGAACCTTCTGCTATAATCTTACACATCCAAGGAAGCACAAAAAGGAGGCTTGTGAATGCTTGATAGCACCAATACTCGCAATGGAATTGACACACCTAAAACAATCCAAGCTAAAAACAAACCAGCAAGATCTCTCTCACTCAATTTAGTCTTCAACGACGAAGAGCTTTGAGGAAACTCGTCAAACTTGACCGAAATGGTTTTCTTTAACATAAATCTGATTTGATTGTCTACAACAAGATTCAGCCATATATTTAGGTTGTTTAGAATAAAAGAAGGTCCAACAAGAAAAGGCATGAAGGTGGTCTAATATGAAAATAGCCATAATTATTAAAAGAATAGCTTTTAGGCTAGAAATAATACGCCAAATGCCTTAAGGAAAAGGGTTGATGGCCGGACTAGTTCTAGACGGAACTAGATGGCCGGACCAGTTATGGACGGAACTGGCCGGGGTTCCGGGTTGGGAACGTAAGCAATTGCCTTATTTCCCGGTTGGAAATATAACACCGTCTTTGGCTTGGTCGCTAAAGAACCCATTTTCACAAGGTAACTCTCAAACTCGTTCATATGTTCTCCTAACTTCTCTTCGAGCTTCTTTGCTTGAGCTCTTGTCAATGGTCCTCTTGATTGTTCTTCGGATGGTCCCTCATCATTCTCCCTCTCTTGAAAAGGATTTGACCTCGAAACATGACTCTTGTCAAGGTATGGAGTCAAACAACAACGTTGAATGTAGCACTAATTTCATAATCTCCTGAAAGCTCCGACTTGCAAGCGTTATCTCCTATCCTCTTCAACACCTTGAATGTTCCATCTCCTCGGACATCCATTTGACTTGCGTCCGGACGGGAAACTTTTCTTCCTTAAGTGGACCCAAATGAGAACTCCCGGTTGGAAGATCACCTGGCGACGTCCCTTCCTCTTGTGGCATTGCTCTCGGCTTGTTGGATCAGTTTTCCATCGTACACTCATTGGGAGCGTATAGAATAGGAGGATATTCTACCATCATCTAATTTTTAAAGTGTCCCGTAACCACAATATAAGAAAATTACTTCTTTTTTTTTTTTGAAGAAGGTTACATAGATCACCCGGTTCGATCGGCTTAGCCGCTCTACGTCCGGAACGGGTAGAAAGTCGAGCCTCCAACATGGAGATACCCTCCAATATCGAAAATTACTTTTTTTGTATAAGCTTTTGTTTAATTATTTTTGTTGGTGTGACTAGTGTATTGCAATAATACATTTTAAAAATACTGTAATTATACTTTGTCTGTAAAATTGTGTTCCAGTAATGGAATGTGATGAAAATAAAAAAGAAGTTATATAAGATGAATAATGGATGGGAGGTTGCTTAAAGAAAAGGCAATGATTGCGTATAAAATAGTGTTCATATCATCCGTCCCCAGATACTATCGTTCAGCTTATCTTCAAATTAGACAACTTACTTCTGTACATTATTTTAAAAATAAATTAATATTTATATATATTAAAAGCAAGATGTAGAGGTCCTTATCAGCTGCAACTACTATAGTCTATAGTATACCAAGGGGGACCAACACCCAACATAACTCAACTCCTTGAGGTACACAAATTGGATTAGTGCTGCATTACTAGTCTACATTACTTTTTATCTTATCATTTTTATATAAAACAATTATTTTGCATTTTATTTTGCATTTAAGTATTTCATTAACGAGAGTTGTATTTATTTGTTGTGCTCCACCAAAAATAGACTAATGCTTAACTCTATTAATTGGTCGAGGTATATTTTTTTAAAATAATTAAGTCTTTTACAAATGAAAAGGAATATTAACCTAATTTTAGTTACTATAGAGTTTGATAAAAATTTGAATCTTTAAAATAAAATTTTGAATTTTAAAATAAGTACCGTATAAAAATATTTATATTTTAGAAGAACCAAATAAGTTTTATATTAAAAACAAATTACGTTAGAAAATTTATTTCAAATTTGATATTTGTAGTAACCGAAACCTTTTTTTTTTTGATAATAATCGATTATTAAGATGACGTGTCATGAGTATATACTTCATAGAATCCAACGTGGTACGTTGACTATTTAGTAATATTAATAACAAATTTTTTATAAAAGAATCAATGTTAAATCGGTAAATATAGTGTAGCAAATGTATACATAACTCAAAAAAATCTTACATAACATGTCTTAGGATGCGACATGTAAGTAAAATGCATCTAATTTTACTGAGATAACAAAAAGTTAAGGTAATTTACTGCACGTAACGCAGAAGATCTATAAGATTTTATTGTGAAATTAAATGGCTATGAAAATAATAATAATAATAATATATTAAACCTATTTATCTCTTATTTACTTTAGAATGATTATATATAATTTGTGTTTGCGTTGAAGTGATAATATTTTGGTTAGTTGTCATGTTTGAAGGCAAAAGTGGATAAAGGCAATGAGCATTTGATAGCTTATGAGGTGCGACTTTTATAATGTACCAAAGGACATACTTGCCCTGCTCGACCTTACCAGGATATATTACAATAACATCATGTTAGTGAGACTTGCACCAACAAACATTAACCGAACAAATTTGCTTTTTCGCCCTTATAATTACTAATATTACATAAATTGGAAGATTATTTTGGGAGGTTTTTCTAGCCTTTTTTTTATAATTTCAACTAGGATTATTGAGATTATCAGATTATAATCTACAGAATTTCGCAGTCTACCGAAAGCACCGTTGTCTTCGGGCATAATGCAAACAATTCTCATTTGTAATTAGTAGGGGTGAGGACAAATCGCGCCAATATCGATCCCAGTCCCGGTCCCATCCTATCCCAATCCCGACGGGATTTCATTCAAAATTATAAATCTCGTCCCGAACCCGTCCGCCAAAAACTATCTGGGTCAAGATATGGGTCTCTTAACTTCTCCATCCCGCTAGGCCCGTCACGTATATGATTAAGTTTTTAATTTAAAATAATAAATATAAGTATAATCCCTAAGAATTAGTGAAATACGTATATAGTTATTATACAGTTACATTTCTATATTTTAAAAATAAATCAAATTGGTCAAATCGTTAAAAATTGACAAATTAAACAAATTCATTTAGATGTGTTTTATTATAGAGATATTTAAAACTTTAATGTAATATGTTATTATGAATATTTGGAAACTTTAATATTTTTACATTTTAAGTACGATATATATGAATACTTTGTGGATAAAGAGTAAAATTTAAAGACATTATATAAACTAATGTGCAAGCGGAATTAAGCCCATCTTGTCCCGGTCTCAACCGGGATAGAACACTCAATCTAAAATACCCTCGTCCCGATCCCGTCCCATTCTAAATATCCGGGACGGAACAGTTTAAAATATCTGGGACGGAACAAAGATGACCTCAATCTCACCATACTTAATTCATTGTATTGTAAAGCAGTTGTTTTGGCATACTAGCATATTACAAGTTGTCTTGAGCAACCACCAAACATTGTTGCCATAACTAGCTAGTTGCATAGCTGTGACTATGAGAGCATAACCTAAGCACACTAACTATAACCACTTACCGCCACTATTTACACCTCCACCCGTATATCATGGGTCAAGCTACCGGATTCTGCTTCCTCGTTGCTTTCTACCATCTTCAGCTCCTCCAAGCTTCTCTTCGTGTATAGGCTGAAACCAACTATGGTTATGATGGCAACGATGAATGATATGATCTGGTATACGATTTCTACCCATGTCAGATGTCGGTTATTGTACTTCACGTCTGCATATGTTCTTATCAACCGCCCACTGCAAAAAAAGATTCAAGACCATCAATCAAACTCACAGCTTTCCGGGCCTAAAACTAGTACTCCTTCCGTTCACAAATAATTGTCGTTTTAGTCTTGTACTTTAGTACTTATTAGTTGTAATTTTCAATAAAACAAAAGGTAAAGAAATGATTAGGGGTATAATGGTATATTTCATAACTTTCTTAATAAGTTTGCAAAATGCTAAAACGACAATTATTTGTGATGGAGGGAGCATATTACTATGTCAACTCACCTGTAGATGTACAGAAACGCTTCAGGTACCATTCCCGCAATTGATCCCCATAAATAAGGCCAGAACCTCATGTTGGTTACCACTATTGCATAGTTAAAGATTGTATAAGGAAATGGTGAAACCCTAAACAGCGCAACCACACGAAACTGATGAAACCAACTCCCTTCTGCTGCCAACCTAAGCATAGCTGCTTTCTGGGGCCATCTCTTTAGCCATTGCTGCAACAACAGTACAAAGATTTGTAATACCATCAGAATAAGATGTTGGAAATCCAAAGGTAAAATTAATACATTAGTTGTCTCTACTTGAGCAACGGATCTTACGTGAATTCGCTCACGAAATACCAACCCAATTAAAAAGGGCAGTACCATTCCTATGGTTGTTCCAGCCATAATTATAACAAAACCAAGACCATAACCAAAAATCATCCCTGCAAGCCACATGGAAGGACCCGAAGGAATAAGAAGTACAGGAAATAGTGCGAGAGATGCCACCAGAACCATGGCCAGGACTGGCTGCCCAAATGCAGTGGCTTCCCATTGCATCATTGGTAGGAGAACCTGCAGCAACAAATGATACCGCAATACAACCAAATTTGTCATTGTGATTTAATAACATATCATATATAAAGGATATTGTAAGGGAACTGTTTCATTTATCATTCAAAGTAGTCCACTGGAAGGCTATCATCATATGATTTCTGTCTTTTTGCATATAAAAATCAGTCCCTCCATCAATATCGGAAAACAAACATGATTTTGTTATCTAAAGAATCGATATCAATACTGCATGTACAGTTTCAAACCATGTTACACGTCACATCTACGACACAACAGCTCTAGCAGGAATATCATAACAAAAAATTGATTATTATTTCCCATAGAAGTTCATTTCAGTTAACTGTTACATGAGAATCATTAGACCTCCGCAGATATTCCCAAGTCGATGCAGCTAAGTTTCTAGGGAGCTAGTGGCAATACAAAGCAGAGCCTATACAAGCACTCTCTATTTCGCAATAAATGGATATTTAATACATACATCTGTGACCTTAGACATGATGAATATTTGATTTTTAATATCAATTTCCACTTAAAAAATCACTTATACTTTAGCGTTTCCAAGGATCTTATCTTGCTACATCACGTGATGCAACAAGACCAATAACATGTCTTGGGGATCAAAGTCAATCAGATATGTGATCTTAGACACGATGAATATTTAGATAACTTCGATTCCTTAGCTCATGACAGTCATGGACAGATAAGGTACAAAAGCATGTCTTGGAGATCAAAGTCAATTTTAGTATCAAATAAGTAAGAAAGCAAAGTAACTAAGGTGATGCAGATGCAATGTCCAAATTATATGATGAAGCTCCAACAAGCTTACAGTCCTGATATTGTCTAGTATTTTCTTGAGGAAAGAATTACATTCTTGCTTTAAAGAGAAGCCAGCTTAAAAGTGACAAGAGATAAGTAAATAAAATGATACCTTTTCAAAAAGAAATGGCACTCCCCATTTTATAAATATAAGAAGAAGTAGCCCAATAATGCAGCAGACTATCAAAGCTTTTATCCACCAGAGCAAAGATCTTAATCTTGCTACATCACGTGATTGCACCCCATCTGCTTGAGATAACTTTGTCAAATTCAATGTGACAAGGCCCACATATTCACTGTTCCCCCTGACAGAAGTAGCAGCTTCCAAATCATGCTTGGTGAACTCCTCGGGAGATTCAGGCATCTCTATAAGTTCTCAAAAGCTGAAAATGACAAATATTAGCAGCAGCACAGACTCATAAGCAACAAGAACAATTAAAAAAAAAAAAGGCGTGGGAAGCATAAGCATAATTAGATGAGAAACTAGATAAGAAATATAATGAGTCCAAAGTTCAAGTCGATACTTTCATCTTATGATTTTCCAAACTGGAACCCAATCGGCTATGATGCATCCAATATTGCACAGTCTACTCAACCCACTTCCCAATTATGCTTATCTATCACACTTCAAAAGTTGCACCTAATAAACTGAAAATAAAATCCATTGGATATAAATACAAAAATAATGAACCAACAGTGGGTTTATACCTTATTCTTTATCAAGGTTAGACCACACCAAGCCACCAACCCATTCCCAGATTAAACATAATTAGGGATTTAGAGGGGAAAAGGCAAATGCTGTTTTGTCCTTTTTTTTTTTGCCCAACCACACCTGATGCTTATTGGAAGAGTGCAGTGGAGAACATGAAACTCTACCCAAGCCTTCCTCTTATGCATATCTCTAATAAAGGCTTAAAGGTGCGGTGAACCATAATTCCACTTGACAAGATATGATCCCTCGTCTCAAACTAAATTTGTTACAGTCGAACAGTACGACCTTGTAAGGCAGTTCTTTTATAGATGCAGTATGCCACAGCCAAGCAAAAGCTTCAAAAAGGTCTAAGCCTTAAGCATAAAGACAAGTCCTAACTTTCTGCAAATCAACAGCCTCTTGGTAATAGAATCCTAAGGCATTTGATTTGTTGGTAAACGGTTCATGTTGGGAATTATCACTTGGCTCAATATCCCTAAATTTACAAACTGAAGCAAAATTGATGCCTGTTAGGGTTCCCCAGCAAAATAGAGAAGTCGATGGAAACATAGGAAGGAAACCATATCCTCTCTCTTTAAGTATACTCCAAGGAAATTATTAAAATAAGGAACAGACAGAACATGGCCACCATGAATGATCCGATTTTCGTTTAAATTATTCCTCATTCGATTACATCTACATCTACCCGAAAAAAGTGGGGGGAAACCTGAACTAGAAACGAAAAGGATAATTAAACAGAGATGATGCGAAGAAATGCAAACTGAGCAAGGAGCAAGCAGGATCTATTCAAAATATTACATGACATATGATGAAAAATCAAATTGAATTCATATAATTACTTAAGACTGAATACGATTCTTTAAATTTGCCTATCTCTTCAACCACTTATGTCTGGTTGATGATCAAAAGTCATGAACCCTAAATCTGAACCCAAACAGAAAGAAAGCGAATAGAATAAACAAATGCTTTACCAAAACCCAGGGCAGAAAGAACCCGCAGACCTCGCCAGCCAATCCGCTCAGCTCTATCGCTTCTATCTCTATTTCTCACTGCTCAGAGCTTCTTCAACGCGTAGTGGTGTCCACGAAGAAGAACAATTTGAGATGAGAAATGTTTGCTCGAAATTCAAGGTTTTTCAATATCCCCATTTTCATGGGAGCATAAAGGTTAAAAAAATTGCTTTTCTAGAAGAAAAAGAAAAAAATAATAATAACAAGTTCCTCCCACCGAAGCTTTTGACTTTTCTGAGGGGAGACTTCTTCCGTTACATTATATAGGCCCATTCTGTTTCCCAGCTCGGCCTACTCATCATTCTCGTCTCTGGGCCCAGTGGCCCATTTGCAAAATACTAAGTAGTTCAATAAGTGTTACTTATTTTATTTAAATTAATTATTTACAAAATTTACAATTATTTATAGTAAGAATTTTTCAAGGGTTAGGAGATATAGACTTGATCTTATCGATCTTATCCTAATTTTGTTTTCACATAAAAACAAATCTCGTATCTCTTATTACCATTTTCACAGGTATGCAATTAATCACAACATAATGATACCTTATTTTTATTTTTGTAAGTTTTTATTGATTATGATATAATTTTACCTAAATTTTATATTTAGTTTATTATAATGTTATTTTTTTTATATTAATAAATATTTTATTTACATTTATCCCAACTACATGCATACAAGGATACGTACTAAACTAGTTAGTTATGCTAGTGAATTTCGAATGGTGCACTAAGTACGAAAACGGAAGCATTTGAAACAGAAGGGAAAGATAAGAAATGTAAATGGAAATAAGTATAAATAAAAGTCATATTACATATATGGAAAACAAAAAGTTAAGATATGAAGCATAAAATCTCCATACGATATTATTATTCCAATTGAGTTAAAATATATATGGTATGAATCCTTTGACGACCGGTCAATAAGGCTTCTCGCCGGCGACATTCCCCGGAGGATCATACTCACAAACAACAAAGGGCCATCCAGCTCCACATACGATACTAACACACCCAACTCTAGCAGTATTCCTCCACACCACTTGAGTATACGCCTTACACCCATCTTTGCCTTGTCCGCACGTGTTAGTTCGGTGGTCATAGTACTCCTTCTGATTCACCCACCCGTTGACCGCTTGGTTCACCGATAAAGCGTAGTACCCGGCGGCGGTGTTCTCGCCGTAAGGCCCGTGGGAGCGGAGGGTGTTGTCGCAGTTCACTTTCACCTTGTCTGCGAAAGCCGAGGCGAAGGCAGCCAACTTCTCGTTCCATTGAAGCGGCGCTACGTTGACGGCTGCACGTGCCGTGTTGTGCACGTCGAGAAAGATTTGGGTGGTGTTCTGGGCGGCGGTTAGCGTTGATAACACGGTGGTTATCGAGATGATTAGATAGACGAGGGGGATGGCGTGTGTTTTCATTTTGAATGTGCTTCGTGGGATTAGGGTTATGTAATGAAATCAATTTATAGGGCTCTTAGCTAATTAAGTCAAATAGAAATACACACTTTCCTTCTTCTTCTTCTTTTTTCTGTATTCAAACGTACATTTGTTTCTGGATGGCTTTTTCTTGTTTAGGTAAGAAATTATCGTTTCTACCACGGTGCACGAACCGGATTATTATGATACGTGGTCTATAATTGGAAAAACACCCGCCGTTTGATTGGTAAGAAATTATCGTTTTCTTCACTGTAACTTCAATCGACAGGGAAGAAGGTGACGTGGCGGTGGGGACCGGTTTGCCAGGTGTGCTGCTGGGCCAGGGAGAAGGTTACCCCGGAGTGGGCTGAACAGAGTAGAAAAGAATTATGGGCCGAGACTGAAATAAAGAAAGGATGAACTAAGGCCCAAGAGAGTGATGAAATGGGCAGTGTGCCGGTTTAATTAAAATATCTCATGGGCCTGGATGGTTCAAAGAAATTAACAAGGCCGGTCTAGTTCAATAATTAAAAGGTATTCGGTTAGGTTTAACTATCCGATCGAATTTCGATCCGTTTAATTTATTTATTCGTATTCGATTCGGATTATCGGGTAAAAATAAATAAATAAAAGTTAAATTAAATTAAATAAAATTTTAAAATAACCAAGAAATTAATTAAAATTTTCCGGTTATTACATACGTAATGTCGGATTTTGCCACGTGTTATTCTCACATTAAACCGCATATTTGGTAATCAATCCTATATGTAAAGTGTACAAATATTTTATTAATGTATTATATAATATTATATGTAAAGTGTATAAATATTTATTGCTTATTATCTATTCTATCTAATGACAAAAAAAGTAGTTTATATATAATTCCTTAAATAAATAAACAACAAATAATATTTTTATCAAATCCCGTGCAAGACACGGGTAATACACTAGTATATCTATTTATATACTAAAGCAGCCCGTGAACTTACACGTGACACAGTCTGGTGAATCCACGTTGTTAAATTTACACGTGGCACATTTTGCTTATTATCTACTCTATCTATTGGCAAAAATCATAATTTTATATTAAAAATATAAGAAAAAAAACGAAATTTTTTACCCAAAAGATTTTTTTTTAAATAATATCGACTTTTTAATATAAAGAAAATAATTTTAATAATTTTTTTTTGTCATTTACAAAAAACTATTTAAAAATCAAAACAAAAAACTCCGGAAAAAATGAAGAAAGTTGCGATTTTTTTATAAAAATTAAATATATTTTACTTAAATTATGACTTTTAACATATTGATTTATTTTATAAAAAAAAAAATCCACATTACACTCATAACCCTAATTTTTTTGATGACATGTAAAAATTAGTTGTCAAATCAAAATCGGAGTTAGATTTTTTTTTTCTGGAAGAATAAGTTATATTATTTTTATAAATATGTTGATAGTATGTATCACTTCCATTAATTTTTAAAGTTGGTATTATTGAGTTTAATTGATAGGTTTTCTTATTTGAATTTTCTTTTTCTTTTTTTTATAAAAAAATTTAGTAATATTTTTGATTTTAATAACTTGACATATGTTATTAATCTTATTAACCGTTAGGTAATTCACTATTTAAAATTAACTATTTGATATTATCATTTTTAATTTAGACATACTACTTATATTAAGTAAATCTCTTTCATTTAAATTTTAATTTATTATTATTTAATATTATTAATTTAAATTTTATGATTTGTTTTATCCTTCTTTTTTTTTTGTTAGTATATGTTTTACATATGACTTCTTATCTATCTTATATAATAAAACAACCCGTGTCCTGATACTTGACGTAGTTTCGTACGGTCACCTCATCAATTTTACAATGTCATCTATTCGTTAATCCACATCATGTACCTTAACATTTAATTTAATAAACTCTAATTTTTTTCTTGGATTGATACTAACTTTAGCATTCAAGTATCTCAAAGGATATTGTCCCGAAATACTCTTTCCCGATTGTTATTGCATGATTTGGATTCTTGCTTCATTTCCATTCATACTATGAAAATTACATCCTTACAACAAGTATCACATAACAATTAAGACAATTTTCAACATACTGAAATATCTAACATTTTTTATGACATGAAATTATCGTCTAACCCGTGAAGGGCACGAGTATTAAAACTAGTAAATATACTAAAGAAGAGTGCATAACTGCTGAAGTGGAGCGTTGTGGTACGAGTATTTGAAGTCGAGCTCCCACATTAATCGCCACAAAATCTTTATTTTTAAATTACTTAATTAATTTTCTAATTATTTTTAATTAGCCTTGAACTATTTCTTTTAGGCTAAAATGGGGGTGTAGGCCCTTCCCTACATAATGAGCATCAATTAGGCCCATATCATTATGGACGGAATTAGTAGGCCCAAATAAATGCTAAAAAATAAGGAAAAAGAAAGAAGGTGGTTAGGGTTGACGATTATATCCCTGAAAAAAGGGACGATTTTTCCAACCATTGGCGTCGAAAAATCGGGATTGATTTCAGCCGACCTTCATTCGGCCGAAAGCCTCCTTCCAAGTTTCAATACGATGCGGCATTAAGATACGATTTCGATTCAAAAACTTCGATTCAGAGGCTCGATTAAGGTCGTCGAGTGAGCAAAGTTTCAATTCCTGAACAGTTTCTCTCTATGAAACAATAATCCAGAAAAAGTTCGAAAATCCAAGTATGTTATACAATTTATGTGTCTAAATTATAAATTCAATTGTCTATTTCTCTCAATTATTTTGTTTGTTTATAATTTAATAGAACAATTTCACCACTATCGGTCACAGTCGTTCTGTTTATTCCTAAAGTGATATGAGTTGATTAGATACATAATGGTTATGTAGATGTAACAGTAAATGATATTCGTAACTGGATCATTGTTTATGTAGTTGGGATCGTGAAATTCGAAACTAATGTTGAATTGTACTTATGTAGCTATCATGACATTGCTTTGTATAACGACATACGGTGAAGGATATTGGATAGTGGAAGAAGGAGTTTGGAAATATAGTGGAAATGTCTCGTGTAAACCTTTGTTGGTTGATGTATTATGCACATTTGATGAGTTGAAAGAAATGTTAGCTTCAACATTCAGAATTTGTGTTTCGGAATTTGGATTAGAGTTATCATATCGTACCAGAATATTTTTAATCCAACATTAATGCCATTTGATGTCAACACAAGGGAAGATTTTGAAACATAAATTCAGTTAAACGAAATGGACAAATACAATTGTAGTATTCCCTTATGTGTAACAAAAAAACAGTTACATAAGGATGAGGGAGAAGAGATGATAGATGTTGATAGAGAAGATAGAGATGTGTTGATCAACAAAGAAAAAGATGAAAACACAAACGCAGTACACAAGGATGGGAAAGAGATACAAATAGAACATGGGGAGAGTTCATCAACTGCTGTACAGAAAGAGAAATTTGAAGATACATCCAAATACACTATGGCCATTATTTCCCAACTAACAGGTTGTGTACCCACATAAAAAGATTTAAATCTTAAAATTGGGAAAACATATTGTACGAAAACTGAAGTGAAGACAACATTGTGTCTACACGCCATCTCAGAATGTTTCCAATACAAAATTGTCAAGTCAAAAATGAGAGTGGTAACAATAGTTTGTGTTGACAAATGATGTGAATGGAGGGTGCGCTTCTCTATGCTTGGACAATCATGTTACTTTACAACTACAAAATATAACTCTACACACACATGTTTTTTTCAGTTGAGGAGATCGGTTAAGAGGGAGCTTCTTATCACGTAATAGCTGAGAATGTTAAAGCAATGTGAGTGTTATTTTACTAGATAGATGTAGAAGTGTTCATTACATAACTTACAATAAGTTACATAAATGTATGTTCTGATTGTGTAGGTATTATAACTCAAAGAAGTTACCTACAGTTGACCAAATCAACACAATAATGAAGACTTTACATTAGAGCTGAGCAGCGGTCCGAAACCGCAAAAACCGCAACCGCAACCGCACCGCAAACTGGAAATTATCGAACCGCAAACCGCAACCGCAATATGCGGTTCAGTTGCGTTCAAACCGCAGCGGTTTACGGTTCGAACCGCACCAGAACCGCAAGCCACAGGTTTTGCGGTTTAAACCGCAAAAACCGCAAACCGTGAACCTTAACCAAAGGTTTGCCGTTTGCGGTTTTTGCGGTTCAAACCGCAAAATCAAGAATCAGAAATGAAGAAGCAGCAATTTCATGTAGCAGGTGCACTTTATGTACATAAAATCGTATCGAACAAGCCTACAACATGTTTTTATAATTTGTACAAATCAAGAATCAGAAATGAAGAAGCAGCAATTTCATAATTTGTACAAATCAAGCCTGCAACATGTTTTTATAATTCGTATCGAATAAGTCCTTCATTTAGTAGAAATTTCATACTTTCAGTAATAAAATTCAGTAGAAGAAAATCAGAAATTGCTACCAGTCGGAGAGGACGAAGCAGCAGCTGCCAGCCGGAGAGGACGAAGCAGCAGCTGCCAGCCGAAGAGGACGAACTTCAGAGTAGACGACCTAGGAATAGGATGTAAGTTGTTACAATTTACCGAGGAGTCGAGGAAGAAGACTCACCGAGGAAGAAGACTCACCGAGGTTGTAACGTCCGGAATTTTATTAATTTTATTCCGGACTTAGAGCACCTTGTAGTTATCCCATAATCCCGAGATGTCGAGAGCCGGGATTTATTCCTAAGAAAATCCCGAGCCGACTCGTCGTTTTTCCTCTTTTTTTCGCGTTCCGACCCTTCGTTCCGGGTTAAAAGTGACAAGGGGTCATTTCCGACCCCTCGTTCCGAGCAAGCTGACAAGACAATTGTTGTCCCCTCTCCCTTTTGGCAGCCTTGTCCCCTCTCTCTCTCTCCTCTCTTGCTCATTCACGTTAGTTTCTTTCCCCCTTCCTCCCATGGCTCCATTTTTGCTCTCTTCTCTTCTCTTCTTCCATCTTGTTGAGGATCTTTGTGTATGGACTGCAACAAAGGGATTCCAAGTTGTTGGTAAGCTCCTTCCTCTCCCTCCCCTCTCTTCCTTGCTGTTTTTCCATTCTTCTTCTTCCCTCCTTCATCCATGACTATGGAGGAAGATCTTGAGGAGTTTTGCTCAACTCTTTGCATGCATAGGTTCTTAGCTCGATTAGGTCAAGGAGAGGTGCCTAAGACCAGTGATGGGTGTTTGGAGAAGATCCAGCAAGAGAAGAGGGACTTTGGAGCCAAGGATCCACGATCGAAGGCGAAGAAGACGACGTTCTGCAGCACGACCGCGGGGCGGATCATCACGGCCGCGGGCGCGGCCGGCCGCAGGGGCGGCTCAGCACGGCCGCGGGTGCGGCACAGCACAGCCGCGGGTGCGGCTCGGCATGGCCGCGGGGCGGCGGCAGGCTCACGGCCTAGCACAGCCGCGGGCGCGGCTCGGCACGGCCGCGGGGGCGGCTCCGGGGCTCCAGGACACGACGGCCGCAGGGGCGGCTGCCTTGCGCCGTGGGTGCGGCCGGCAACGCCGCAAGGGGCGGCCTCTGGTTCCGCAGGGGCGGCTCCTGCTCCGCCGGGGCGCCAGCTTGACTCTGCTACTGCGTTTCTTTCGACAGTAGGTTCCTCCTCTCCTTTCCTCTTCGTTCCTTCCTTAGTATTGATGTTGGATCATGTTAGTAGCATGCCTAGGAAGGATCTAGAGTAGCTTGGAATGCCACTTAGTGATTGTGAACCTAGGAGCCCTTAAGGCTCGATGTAAGTGATGGATATGAGCATGATGGACCTTCTAGGCTAGCTTGTGCCTCTTTGGTTGAGGATTACTCTTGTGGAATTATGGACTGTTGTGGGTTGTTTCATGTGTGGAGAGTGTGATGCGCATGATAGACCTAGTAGGCTTTTACTCGGTCTTGGGTTTTGAGTATGTTCATATGAGAGTTAGTAGGTTGTTGAGATATCTCCTCATGCGTTGAGTGAGATGTGAGTATGAGAGGTTCTAGGATGCGGTCCTAGAATGGGAGTCAAATGATCTTGCGTAGATCATTTGTGTAGAAGTCTTAGACTTCTTGAGTTGAGCGGGTTGTGATGATTACCTTGTTGTGAGTAGGTTGTGTGCGTCTTCCCAAGGGAAGCAAGGGCGTTTGTGAGTTAGCATTGGGACGAGGTAAGTCTCCGGACTTACTTAGCTCGTATTTTATGTATTAGCATTGATGTGTGTTTGGTGGTGTGTGTTTATGTTATGTTATAACAATTAAACCGGTAATTAGGACCACCGACCTTATATGTATATTTTGGCCCAAGTGTATGATAACGGGCGGTGACCTCTTGCCTAGGCTCTGCGTGAAGTCTAGGGGGATCTCGGCGACTAGCCCGACGGGTGATATGGTCGGGTGCATCCGTACCATTCTTGCCGGTAAGTGGGGACCGGGGCGAGACCACGGTGGTTCTCGTGTCACAACAGAAGTTGAATTAGAACGGGATACGACTTAATAATAAAAAAGATAATAAACCGGACTTGTGTGATTTATGTTTTGTGTTATGTATGTGTTTATGCCTTCACCGCTTTTCTAATGCTTCGAATATGAGCTAACGGTTTTAAACCGTGTTGTAGATGACTTGCAGGTTAGGGACGCCGCCGAGTGAGGTGGAGGAGTGGACAGCCGGGGGTCTCCGTACATTATAAGACGGGGATGTTTTTGAGTCTTGTTTCATGTTGATGTTCATGGATGTTGTCGTACGTTTAGACTTCGTATTAGGTTATATTGTTTTGAGGACTCGGCTGAGTTTCCACGTTGTAGTTTCTTACCTTTAAGTGTCTAGCATACATTATAAACGTTTTCGAGTTTTGCCTTTATTTGTGCCTTGTTGGAAGGTCCGGTGAAATTGTTGTCAGGCTAAGGGTCGGAACCCATTGTGAGGTCTCGCCCGTAGCACCCCGAGTCCCGCGGATTTGGGGTGTTATAAAAGTGGTATCAGAGCCCTAGGTTGACAACAATGGCACTCACAATATTTTTAAAGGCCGAATGAGGTATAAAACAGAACCCCACGGGTTCTGACTTTTCGTTTTCAAAATCATATGCATGAGTCGGTTTTGGGTTAGAATGTACGGGACCACCACTCCTTCCGCAAACCTCGGCGACATAGATCTCTGGATTAGAAATAGGTATACATAGTTATATATATATATGACCTTAGGATGTTTGTGGATTTGTATGTACCTAGCTACGTATGTGGCCTTAGGATGTTTGGAACTTGTATGTTTTGGCTGTGTATTGTGATTATTCTTACCTTATGCCTTTAGAAGTTTTATCATACCGATATAGTAAATATTACCTATGTATTTATACATAAGTAAACTCCATACGCTATTAGATAGCACGTACGAGAGCTACCGCTTACGTAGGACCCGCCAGGGGTAGACCCCTCTTTCTCCTACCGTCCCAAGACGGGGACGAGTAGGAAGACCTCCAGGCGCGAGAGGTCGGGGACGTATCCCCATTGCGGACCCGCCAGTTGTGGATCCACCAGTAGATAAGGTTTCTGTAGAGGACGTCTCCGAGAGCATCGTCCCCGAGGCTGGGGATAGGACCGTTGGGGGGTCTGGGCACAGAGTTCTCCATCTTCCAGGACCGGGGGAGCGTCCATTGGAGCTACCGTGTTTGAGGACTACGTACGACAAAAACAATGGAGATAGCAAACGTAAGTTCGTCGAGAAGACGCGTGGACAACTAAAGATGCGAATCAAGGAGGAGATGGGTGCATTCTAACAAGGTTAAAGGCGGTGTTCCATCACGAGAAGTGAAGCTGTCCTTAGACGCTCCTAAGCTTCGGAGTCAAGATGAGAACGCGATCGAACCAAGTGTGAAGGATGTAAGATACCGTAAGTTAAGCTTACGAGGTACCATTAAGCTAAGAGTTAACATTACGAGAGTTATGAGAAGAACGGCAAGGTGGGGATTTACGCGGAGTTGACTGGTTTCTGTTATGACGATAAGGCGAAGAAACGCCAAAAAGAAGGAAGTATGTAAATGATGATCCCAAGAAGATGAGAGCAACACGTGATGCTAACTAACGTTAGAAATCTTGAGAAGACGCACGTACAAGATATCAGGAAGCGCTGTTAAGCCTATGAAGGCGAGTCATGTGACTCAACAACGCTGAGAAGGGTATAATTATCTCGCAAAAGGAAAAGGAAGCGTGGAATGAAGAATGAACTAACGGAGTTTAAGGTATAGTACCCTGAGAGGGTAGCCTTCATGAGAATGGTAACATGGAAGCATAGAAGAATGGTAAGTCATTGACATGGGAGAAGGTCAGTTATCAGCTAATTGGTGACAACCGAGAATGTGCATGTGCGGGTGGTCTATGGATGAGTGTAAGGGAGAGTAACCAGGTTGTGGAATCATAAAGGAACGGTAACAAGAGAGTAAAAATGCATTTGAAGTGATTATGGAGAACACCAGTTTGCGAAAAGAGAAGCGGTTATCTCCATTTGTACATCGACTACAATGAACCGAACAAGATTACAATGAAGAACAAGTACCCCCTGACCACGTATAGAGGATCTACTCGACTTGTTGCAAGGGTCGGTGGTCTCTTCTAAGATTGAGTTAAGGTTTGATTGTCACCAATTGAGAAGTCGAGACTGGGATAGTGCAACTTTTGCATTCCGGACAAACCATGGTCACTACGAGTTGTAGTGATTCCATATGGGCTTACTAATGCCCGAATAGGACATTCTGGTCTACTCTCGAAGAAGGGAGAAGTTGTATGACTAGTTGTCTCGGGATGACAACCCCCGAAAAATGTGAAAGAAGTTACAAGTTTTCTTTGATGGACTGATCTTTACCGGATTTGCGGAGAGATTCTCCAAGTAACACCACCTATGGCTAATCTACTCCGGATGACGATGAAGTATCGAGTGGGACAAAAATGGACAATGGATGTGTGCGAGTTTTGGATGTCCGATGTGGCATTTTTGGGTTATATAGTTTCCGCCGAGGGTGTCATGGTTGACCCGGCGAAGATAGAGTCCGTTTCATCATGGCCGCCTCCTAGGACCGTCAAGGAGGTGCACAGTTTCTTGGGCTTAGCGGAATACTACCTCCGTTTTGTTGAGGGTTTCCTCGTGTTTGCACGACCGCTCACTTCCTTGATGAGGAAGTCTACCAGGTTCGTCTAGTCCGAGCCTTGTCAGCGCAGTTTCGAGGAGCTGAAGAGGAGGTTGACCTCCGCTCCTGTTTTAGCCCAGCCTGAGGGCGTGGAGGTTTTTGTAGTGTATAGTGATGCCTCCAAGCTAGGATTGGGGTGCGTTTTGATGCAGAGGGGTAGGGTTATTGCGTACGCTTTTCGGCAGCTGAAGCCGTACGAGGAGAATTACCCTACCCATGATCTTGAGTTAGCGGCAGTGATTCTTGCCCTCAAGATCTGGCGACATTACTTGTATGGGGCTACGTACCAGATCTTCACGGACCATAAGAGTCTGAAGTATATATTCACTCAACGGGAGTGGAATAACCGCCAGAGGAGATGGTTGGAGCTGATTAAGGACTTTAACTTGGAAATTTTGTACCATCCGGGAAAGGCGAACGTAGTCGCCGATGCTTTGAGTAGGAGGACACCTCCAGAGGAGGCTATAGCTCGGCTTACGGTTCAGCCACAGTTGCAGAGGGATTTGATAGAGTTCGAGTTGGATATCCGGTTCCCGGATACGGACTGTCGTTTGACTGAGTTAGAGGTATTACCTGACCTATCCGGAGAGATCCAGCAGAAGCAAGAGGGATGTCCCATTTTGATGAGGATCCGGGACAGGATGTCCCGAGGAGAGGCAACGCAATCATCGCAGGAGCAGACGGGCGATTGAGACGCCAGGGACATGTTTGTGTACCGTCAGACCAGGAGTTGAGAGAGCGGATTTTGCATAGGGCACATTCCACACATTACTCGGTGCACCCAAGCACGAGTAAGATGTACTGGATATTAGGAGATTTTATTGGTGGGGTGGGATCAAGGCCGATGTAGCTAGATATGTGGCCCGATGCGCGACCTGCCAGCAGGTCAAGATCGAGCACCAGAGACGGAGGAGAACTTCACCCGCCGCCCATGCCACAGTGGAAGTGGGAGGACATATCCACAACTGTTAGATTGTGAGATTACATGGAATACCGAAGACCATCATCTCGGACAGGGGCAGGCGTTTTACCTCAAAGTTTTGGCACGCGTCGATGGGGATGGCAACCGTATGAGGCATTGTATGGACGGAGATGCTGTACTCCCTTATGCTGGGATGAGCGGGGGAGTTTTAGCGTTGTAGCTCCAGATCAGGTACATGACGACGTGGCTAGAGTTGCTTTGATCCGAAAGAGGATGTTGACCGCGCAAGGCCGTCAAAGGTCGTATGTGGACAAGAGGTGTAGACCTCTAGAGTTCAGGGTAGGAGCTCAGGTGTGGTTCAAGGTATCACCGACGCGGGGCGTCAGGCGATTCGACATTAAGGGGAAGTTAAGCCCCGATATATCGGTCCATTCGAGATCTTGGAGAGAGTCGGTGAGGTGGCATACCGGTTAGCATTGCCACCTCGGTTAGAAGGTATACATCCGGTATTTCATGTCTCTCAGCTGAGAGAGTACATACACGACCCGAGACACATCATCAGTCACGAGGACCTAATGGTCGAGCCGGACCATACATTTGTAGAACATCGTATAGCAGTTTTAGAGTGGAGTACGAGGCGCCTTCGATCGGAGGAGATACCGATACTGAGAGTGCAGTGGTCGAGACGAGAAGCCGACGAGGCTACATAGGAGACGGAGGATAGTATCCGGAGGAACTATCCTGAGTTTTACGCAGATTTAGCGACATTGATAAGATCGGCGGGTTAGCCCCGAGATCTTCCTTGTTTGTTCTGTGTGATTATGTGATTTGGTTTGAGATATTTGTACCTTGCGAGGTCTTGTTAAAACCGCTTGGTTTGTATGAAGGAATGCCGACTCCAAGGATAAGCATTGAAAACATCCAAATTACTGACAAGATTGATGGTCTGTTGGTTGACCATAGTCTTCTTGTCCTTGGAGGCAATAATGCCTTCAACAAAAATAATTAACGCCATTTTCAACTTAAATGGTGATTCCTCTGGCTCCTTATCAAATAAAGCTTCCAGTTGACCATTGGTACAATGATCATGACCAACGACAACAACCATATCAACATCTTCAATATGTTCTGCTTCTTTGAGACCTTCATCACCACATTGCAGCCCAATAATGTTTTTAAATTCCGTTAATCCGAAACGGATTAAGGTGTTATTAACACCAAACCACATTGAGTGGTTCCGATTGGTAACTAATTCCCTCAGTAGCATGAAGTGAATTAATTGGTTGGACAACTTCAACATTGTGCCCATTTCAATAATGTGTTTAAAAACACTAGATTTAAAACTTTCTTTGTCAACAGAAGAAAGTTGAGCTAAAATGTGAGGGATGAGAAGCATCCGACTGTAACAATTTATGCGTGCAGAAACATTTTTCTCTTTTTCATCCCACTTGTATTGGAACTGAAAAGTAAAAATCAAGCATATATGAAAGGTAGTAAGAATTTCGAAAACAGTTGTTACATGAAACATATTTATGTTATGTAGTTGTCTACACACAATAACAAAATGATAACTACAGAAAACAATACAAAGCTGTATGTAGTTATGTACACACAATGAACAAATAATAACTACATAAAACAACATACATAATAATAAAACATACATTCAAACACATATAAAAGATGTACATATATATGTACCTCTTGTGGGGGGGCCAAATTTTTTGAATTTCGGAGTTTTGTCTGAGTTCTTAATAGTAGGAATTTTCACACGAGGCATTTCTTAACACTACATAAGAAACACACTGTTAAACAAGCAGAATATAGATAAAATTTTGCTTAATCAGATACCAAAAAAGATGTTTAACAATACATGCAACCAACATAACCACAACCTCATATATATATACACATTAAACTTCGAATAAACAAAAAAAAGAACCTAATATGTGTATGTATGGAAGAACTAAACCTAAACGGACTATAGAAAAGCGTTGTAAAACCTAATATGAAAAAGAAGAGGCAAATACATGGAAATGAAGAAACAATAGGTTTGTATGTAAAAAAAACCTTAAAAAAACGATTTGGATGTACACAATCTATGTCCTAAACCCTAATCTGAACACAGAAAGAGGGAAAACTAGTAAAATAAGAATTAAAAACAAAACAATCGGGGAGAATGAAGAGTAAGTTATGAACCTGTTGAAATTTGAGGAAAAAAAGGTCGAAGAAGAGGAGAATGCAGAAGATAGGAGAATCGTCAAGAGATTGCTAGAGATTGAGCGAGAAGAGATTAATCGTCAATGACTTGGAAGGGAGATGAACCGTCAATGAAATGGGGAGCGAGAAGAGATGAAGTGATTTGAGTGTTTACTTTTGCCGCTTATGGCCCGTCACTTCTCGCAGAACGTAGTCCGGCTGCAACGAAATCATAATTATTTCGTTTTAAAAAGTCTGTTCAAATACCGATATTGCCCTTGTTAAAAGAAGGAAACAACAAAATGGCAGCCGGCAATATGAGGGTTTTGTAATCTGAAAAATGGGAAGGGCCTACTTGGTATCTAGAAAACCAAAAAAACACTACTCCTCCATTTTTCTCTTTATTTTAAGATGATTTAGTTACAATATCAATAAAACGGCTGCCATATCTCTTCAATAAAGCAAAATCATATTTTTTTAAAAACAAATTTGTAACTAGATCCGTATTTACTTATTATACCTAAAAACATTTTTAAAAAACAAATTAATAAACCAAATTTGTAACCATATCCGTATTTACTTATTATTACTAAAACCTTTTTAAAAAACAAATCAATAAACCGCCTATCATATCTTCTTCGTTGTGCCTTTTCCTAACCTTCTATCACACATATACCCTTCCAAATCTTCCGAATCACATCTTCTTCCAAATCTTAACGTACACATCTTCTTTAGGTGTTCATCATATATAAAGTTACGCCTGTTAAAATCTTGAATAGACAAGGCGCATCGGGTCTTCAAGCTGTAGATGTGGCCACAACTATCAAAGATGGATTTTATGATATTAGTATAGACTCATGACTTTTCTAAGGAAACAATTTATTTTACCAATATTCCAATTTTTGTGTAGGTATTGGTGCTGTTGTGGAATCCATGTCGCCAACATCATGGGAACGATCTCTGAACCCCAAGGTGATATTGTCAATATTGCTGCGCATTTTGGCTTTACAAAAATACTGTATGTTAACTCACAGTGCAAGTATATACACACTCTTCATATATATTATTTTATATGATTGTATTTATATGTTTTAACTTTTAAATTTATTCTCTTAGGTTGATTCACATAGACGAGTTGCAACTGCAAGTATCTCTGGTAAATTCAGACATGAAATCGTTCTTATACAAACCAAAGTAAAGATCTATAATTTTGCAATTGTACTATCAGTTTTGGGTTAATTGTGGTTGTGGTTGATTCAGGTTTTTCGTGGTTATCCTTCCTTTGTTATATCCTTTGTTATAACAATATGTTGCTCCATTTTAAAGTAAACCGTATGATATTCTCTTCTTCATTTTAATGAAAATGTCAGATCACGACTTTATCCGATAAGGAATCTTATGAGTTTAGAATGCCTATCTTCAAGAAGGTTAGGTTGGAAACAAGATCGAGTTCATCAAGTTTGAACTTCTATCTGTTCTTGACAATCTACGCAGATTTGTAAGTATGCTCATACGTGTTTTATTCATATTCATCCTAGATAAATTTATTTTGATTCCTAATTTTTTGAAAAATTAGCAAACTTAAGCCTCTTTATGTAACGCCCCCAAAAGCGGGATAGACGTCACAGCGCCAAGAGCCCCGGACAAGGACTCCCTCCCTCAGGCTAAATGAATATGATAAAGATGAATAAATAAAGCGTAAACCATAAGCGGCCTTGACTTGCCAAAAGATAGAAATCTCAAAGATGTTATGAAACGTCAACCAAAGACGGGTCCAAACCCGTAAAGCAAATAACATAATAGACAACGAAAATCCGACATATAAAGCAAACCGACCCAAAAGATGAAACGAGGTTAGGAACGAGTGCTACCAAAACATGACCATCCCAACTCAACCGACAAAACGCTAACTAGGGTTCCTGACTTTCATGCTCCTGAATTGGTCCCGTACCTGATTATGTCAAAAACATAACCAGCCCCACCGTGGTGGCGTTAGTCTTCCACATAGACTAAGCAAATACATAAGCAGGGTAATATATATGAACTAGACATGAGTATAAGCACTTATAATATAACATGATCACTTTGGAAATACTAAAAGCGTTAAATAACATCATGCTTCAAAATCATCCATACTTAGAAGAATCAAAATCATCATGGATCAACTACTCAAGAGATATAAATATACAATATGCATGTAAAACTTCATAAGTCTCAAAAGATTATTTCAAACATGTCATGGAATCTCAAATCAACTCGAAAGGTTTCAAACCGATAACATATTAAAAGAATGCTCATAAACCATTTGAAAATAATTCAACTCAATATAATCTAAATAACTCGTGATCCATAACAATATCACATAAAACCATACTAAATACTCATAAGCCAAAATGAATACTCATAACTAAAAAACAAATCCAAAACTCATTATCAAATCATAGTCATCCCAACTAACTGATATAAATGTACATATCGTAACAAGGTAAATCCTTGCCCCTTCATCAAATCATAAAAAGAATCATCCAAATCATATTATGAAAACATGTTCGAGCATTTTTACTTTAGAAATCATATCGAATCACGAAAGTTGTATTTTACTTTAAAACATGTCCAACCTTTGTTGAACACGAAGGTACCTCCTAACCCTGACCAGAGGGTGATCACGGCAATCACGGATCAATTGCAGTCCAACGCCACTCCCAAAGATCAGGCACAACCCCGGCCCGACTAACCCAAGACCTTCACTACTAGGTGGGCATGGGCGTCGCAATCCGAGGAGCGTGAAAATCATGAAAACAAAATACCGGCTAATAGCCGCCGGGGTCGTGAGCCCCGTATCTCAATGTATAAATATAAGGCAAAGCCGTAAAGGTCATAAACCAAATCATCTCACATGTATATATATATGGCAAAAGTCAATTAGGTCAAAGACCAAGTCATCTCATATACTCCATAAAAATCCATCAAGCATAAACTCTTTAAAATGCCATAAACCGAAATAAAACACAACACCACCTAATGGCAAATCAATACGAATTAAGTATAGTCAAAGGCTTTCAAACTGAAATTATCAACTCATGTAATAATGTTAAACAAATCAAGACGCGTACTCACAAATGTTTTCAAAATCAAATCTCACTCATATCATGATCTTAAACCGAAACCAATATCAATATATTCCTTATAGACTCCAAAACATCATTCATCTTTAAATATCATACATAATATAAATATATATAATATAAGTATCATGCCAAAATAACTCAACATATTTTAAAACATCAAACATGCATATAATATCATAATGACTTAAACTTAATCATGCTCATATAAAAGCTCACAAGTACTTGCCTCGATAAACGCTCACTCAACTGTTCTAAACCAAAACAACGTCAACTAGAACTCGTCAACAACCTAAACAAGCAAGAGAGACCACAAACAACACATATACTATATTCTATAAAATCACAACAATGTCTAATAGGTGTAAAAGTGACTTACACAGCCCCAACTCATATTTGGGTTGTATTTCTCTTAGGGTTTTTCCTTAACCCGTCATCCAACCGAGTACGTACCTAGAACATCCAACTAGGCATAATAAGTTCTTATTCCAAGTTATAACTTGTAACGCCCGGAATTTTATTAATTTTATTCCGGACTTAGAGCACTTTATAGTTATTCCGTAATCCCGAGATGCCGAGAGCCGGGATTTATTCCTAAGAAAAATCCCGAGCCGACTCGTCATTTTTCCTCTTTTTCCGGGTTCCGACCCTTCGTTCCGGGTTAAAAATGCCAAGGGTCATTTCCGACCCCTTGGTTTGTGTGAGGGACAAGAGGTTAGCTAACCCCTTGATCCCCACATCCACTTTTCAGACTTTTGTCTTCCCTCTCTCCTCCTTGTCTCCTTCCTCACGTTAGTTTCCCTCCCACTCTTCCACACTCATCTCTTCTCCTCTCTTTTGCCTCTCTTCTCCCTTGGTGCTGAAGATCCATGTTGTGGACTGCAGAAGATGATCTCAAACTGTTGGTAAGCTCTCCCTCTCCCTTCCCTCTCTTCCTTGTTGTTCTTTCCCTTCTTCTTCCTTCCTCCTTCATCCATGGCTATGGAGGAAGATCTTGAGGAGTTTTGCTCAACCTTTGTGCATGTCTAGGTTCTTAGCTCGTTTAGGTCAAGGAGAGGTGCCTAAGACCCGTGGTGAGTGTTTGGAGAAGATCCAACAAGAGAAGAAGGACTTTGGAGCCAAGGATCCAAAGTCGAAGACGAAGAAGATGACGATCAGCGCAGAACCCGCGGGGGCGGCTCAGCACAGCCGCGGGAGCGGACGGGCGCGGGAGCGGCAAGGCAAGGCCGCGGGTGCGGCGTGACAAGGGCGCGGGCGCGGCTCGGCACTGCCGCGGGTGCGGCGCGGCACAAGGCGCGGACGTGCCTCGGCACAGGCGCGGGCACGGCTCGGCAAGACCGCGGGGGCGGCTCCTGTGTACACAGGAGGCGCAAGCTTGACTCCGCGGCTGCGGTTTCGGAAACATTAGGTCCCTCCTCTCCTTCACTCTTTGTTCCTTCCTTAGGTTTGTGTTGAATCATGTAGTAGCATGCTTAGGATGGCCTAGAGTAGTTTGAGAAGGCCACTTAGTGGTTGTGAACCTAGGAGCCCTTAAGGCTCGATGGAATTGTTGGATATGGGCATGTGAGCATGATTGATCTTCTAGGCTAACTTGTGCCTCCTTGGTTGAGGATTAATATGTTGTCGAATTATAAACTTTTATGGGTTGTTTCATGTGTGGAGAGTGTGTGGTGAGTACTTGGGACCTAGGAAGCATTCCTAGTTTGAGGGTTAGGTGATCTTGCATAGATCACTAAGAGTGAAGTCTAAGACTTATTGAGAGTGAGTATGTATTGATATGCATATCTCTTGTGAGCAGGTTGTGAGCTTCCTCCTTAAGGGAAGCAAGAGTGTGGTAACTTGGGTTTGGTGACGAGGTAAGTCTCCGGACTTACTTAGCTCGTATTCTATGTATTAGCATTGATGTGTGTTTGGTGGTGTGTGTTTATGTTATGTTATAACAATTAAACCGGTAGTTAGAACCACCGACCTTATATGTATATGTTGGCCCAAGTGTGTGATAACGGGCGGTGACATCACTGCCTACGACCGAGTGATTCTAGGGGGATCTCGGCGACTGGCCCGACGGGTGATATGGTCGGGTGCATCCGTACCATTCTTGCCGGAAGGGGGGACCGGGGCGAGACCACGGTGGTTCTCGTGTCACAAACCGAAGTTGAATTAGAACGGGATACGACTTAATAATAAAAAGATAATAAACCGGATTGCGTGTTTTATGTTTTGTGTTATGTATGTGTTTGTGCCTTCACCGCTTTTCTAATGCTGCGAATATGAGCTAACGGTTTTAAACCGTGGTTGTAGATGATTTGCAGGTTAGGGACGCGCCGAGTGAGGTGGAGGAGTGGACAGCCAGGGTCTCCGTACATTATAGGACGGGGATGGGTTTTGGTTTATGTTTCAACTTGTTATTTAGTGGATGTTATTGTATGTTTAGATTTCCGTATCGGGTTATGTCGTTTTGAGGACTCGGCTGAGTTTCCACGTTGTATTCTTACCTTTCAATTTCTCGCATACATTACAAACGTTTTCGAGTTTTGCCTTTATTTGTGCCTTGTTGGAAAGGTCCGGTGAAATTGTTGTCAGGATAAGGGTCGGGACCCATTGTGAGGTCTCGCCCGTAGCATCCCGAGTCCCGCGGATTTGGGGTGTTACAAAAGTGGTATCAGAGCCCTAGGTTGACAACAATGGCACTCACAATCTTTTTAAAGGCCGAATGAGGTATAAAACAGAACCCCCACGGGTTCTGACTTTTCGTTTTCAAAATCATATGCATGAGTCGGGTTGGGTTAGAATGTACGGGACCACCACTCCTTCCGCAAACCTCGGCGACATAGATCTCTGGATTAGAAATAGGTATACATAGTTATATATATATATATATATATGACCTTAGGATGTTTGTGGATTTGTATGTACCTAGCTACGTATGTGACCTTAGGATGTTTGGAACTTGTATGTTTTGGATGTGTATTGTGATTATTCTTACCTTATGCCTTTAGAAGTTTTATCATACCGATATAGTAAGTATTACCTATGTATTTATACATAAGTAAACTCCATACGCTATTAGATAGCACGTACGAGCGCTACCGCTTACGTAGGACCTGCCAGGGGTAGACCCCCTCTTTCTCCTACCGTCCCGAGACGGGGAGAAGTAGGAAGACCTCCAGGCGCGAGAGGTCAGGGACGTATCCCCATTGCGGACCCGTCAGTTGTGGATCCACCAGTAGATAAGGTTCCCGTAGAGGACGTCTCCGAAAGCATCGTTCCCGAGGCTAGGGATAGGACCGTTGGGAGGTCCAGGTGTAGAGTTCTCCATCTACCAGGACCAGGGGAGCATCCATTGGAGCTACCGTGTTTGAGGACTACGTACAACAAGAACAATGGAGATAGCAAACTTAAGTTCTTCAAGAAGACGAGTGGACAACTAAAGGTGCGAATCTAGGAGAAGATGGGTGCATTCTAACAAGATCAAAAAGGCGGTGTTCCATCACGAGAAGTGAAGCTTTCCTTAGACGCTCCTAAGCTTTGAAGTCAAGATGAGAACGAGATCGAACCAAGTGTGAAAGATGTAGGATACCGTAAGTTAAGCTTACGAGGTACCATTAAGCTAAGAGTTAACTTTACGAGAGTTATGAGAAGAATGGCAAGGTGGAGCAGGTATAATTGATGATCCCAAGAAGATGAGAGCAACACGTGATGCTAACTAACGTTAGAGATTCTGAGAAGACGCGCTTACAAGACATCATGAAACGCGGTTAAGCCTATGAAGGCGAGTCATGTGACTCAACAACGCCGAGAAGGGTATATTTATCTCGCATAACGAAAAGGAAGCGTGGAATGAAGAATGAGCTAACGGAGTTTAAGGTACCCCGAGAGGGTAGCCTTCATGAGAATGGAAACATGGAAGCATAGGAGAATGGTAAGTCATTGACGTAGGAGAAGGTCATTTACCAACTAATTGGTGACAACCGTGAACGCGCATGTGCGGGTGGTCTATGGATGAGTGTGGGAGAGTAACCAGGCTGTGGAATCCTAAAGGAACGGTAACAAGAGCTTAGATTATATCTTAAACTCTTGTTTTGAAGTTGTTATGGAGAACACCAGTTTGCGGGAAGAGAGACGGTTATCTCCATTTGTACATCGATTACAATGAGCCGAACAAGATTACAATGAAGAACAAGTACCCTCTTACCACGTGTAGATGATCTACTCGACCGGTTGCAAGGGTCGGTGGTCTCTTCTAAAATCGAGTTAAGGTTGATTGTCACCAATTGAGAAGTCGAGATTGGGGTAGTGCAAACATCGCATACTGGACAAACCATGGTCACTACAAGTTGTAGTGATTCTTTATGGGCTTACTAATGCCCGAATAGGACACTCTGGTCTACTCTCAAAGAAGAGAGAAGTTGTATGACCAGTTGTCTCGGGATGACAACCCCGAAGGATGTGAAAGAAGTTGCAAGTTTCTTGGATGGGATGATTATTACCGGATTGTGGGAAGATTCTCCAAGTAACACCATCTATGGCTAACCTACTCCGGATGACGATGAAGTATTGAGTGGGACAAAAATGGACAATGGAGTTGTCGGGAGTTAAGAGGATATTCATTGGTGCAACTGTTCTGAAATTGCCTCGAGGTACGATCGGTTTGAAGTGTACAAGCGATTCTTCAAGACATGGTCTTGACTGAGTATCTAGAGACGATGTAAAAGTTATAGCATACATGTCTCGTTAGTAGAATTAGTGTGAAGCAAAGTACTTCCTTCATTACTTAGAACTTGCAACAAGAATTGAGGAAACGTAACATCAAAGGTTGGTTTGACAAGAACCAAAGCCAACGGTGTAAATTGGAAGTTCGACCTTCTTTGTTAGAGACAAGCAAAGAAGAAACATAATGGAAATGTTGTAGTGATAAAGACCAGAGAAGGAAGTTGAGTTCCCAATACATCAGACCTTTTTTTGATCTTAGCACAAGTTGGGAAAGTGTTTTACCGGCTGGCATGGCCGCCTCCTAGGACGGTCAAGGAGGTGCGCAGTTTCTTAGGCTTAGCGGGATACTACCTCCGTTTTGTTGAGGGTTTCTCCGTGATTGCACGACCGCTCACTTCCTTGCTGAGGAAGTCTACTAGGTTCGTTTGGTCCGAGCCTTGTCAGCACAGTTTCGAGGAGCTGAAGAGGAGGTTGACCTCCGCTCCTGTTTTAGCCCAGTCTGAGGGCGTGGAGGTTTTTATAGTGTATAGTGACGCCTCCAAGCTAGGATTGGAGTGCGTTTTGATGCAAAGAGGTAGGGTTATTGCGTACGCTTCTCGGCAGCTGAAGTCGTACGAGGAGAATTACCCTACCCACGATCTTGAGCTAGCGGCAGTGATTCATGCCTTGAAGATCTGGCGACACTACTTGTACGGGGCTGCATGCCAGATCTTCACAGACCTTAAGAGTCTGAAGTATATATTCACTCAGCGGGAGTTGAATAACCGCCAGAGGAGATGGTTGGAGCTGATTAAGGACTTTGACTTGGAGATTTTGTACCATCCGGGGAAGGCAAACGTAGTCGCCGATGCTTTGAGCAGGAGGACACCTCGAGAGGAGGCTATAGCTCGGCTTACGGTTCAGCCTCAGTTGCAGAGGGACTTGATAGGTTTGGAGTTGGATATCCGGTTCCCGGGTACGGACTGTTGTTTGTCCGAGTTAGAGTTATTACCTGACCTGTCCCGTGAGATCCTGTAGAAGCAGGAGAGATGTCCCATTTTATTGAGGATCCGGGACAAGATGTCCCGAGGTGAGGCACCGCAGTTTATCACGGGAGCAGACGGGCTATTGAGACGTCAATGACGTATTTGTGTACCGTCGGATCAGGAGTTGAGAGAGCGGATTTTGCATGAGGCGGATTCCACACCTTACTCGGTGCACCCAAGCGCGAGTAAGATGGACCAGGATATTAGGAGATCTTATTGGTGGGGTGGGCTCAAGCCCGATGTAGCGAGATACGTGGCCTGATGCGTGACCTGCCAGCAGGTCAAGATCGACCACCAGAGACCCGGAGGAGAGCTACACCCACTGCCCGTACCGCAGTGGAAGTGGGAGGACATATCCATGGATTTCGTTACCGGTCTGAGACCGACTAGGAGCTTTGACGCGATATGGGTGGTAGTGGATCGGTTGACGAAGACCGCACATTTCATTCCTATACGGGAAACGTGGCCGGTGAGTCGTTTAGCCGAGGAGTTTACCCGTCAGATTGTGAGATTACATGGAGTACCCAAGACCATCATCTCGGACAGGGACGGGCGCTTTACCTCGAGGTTCTAGCAGCAGGTACACGCCGCCCTAGGTTCGAGTCTCCATTTCACCACCGCATACCATCCTCAGACTGACGGCCAGTCCGAGCGGACTATTCAGACATTGGAGGATATGTTACGAGCATGTGTACTAGACTGGGGACAGGTATGGCCAGATCACCTCCCGTTGGTCGAGTTTTCTTATAATAACAGCTTGCATGCGTCGATTGGGATGGAACCTTATGAGGCATTGTATGGACTGAGATTCCGTACTCCCTTATGTTGGGACGAGCCGGGAGCTCTAGCGTTGTAGCACCGGATCAGGTACAAGACGACATGGCGAGAGTCGCTTTGATTTGGGAGAGGATGTTGGCTGCGCAGAGCCGCCAGAGGTCGTATGAGGATAGGAGGCGTAGACCTCTCGAGTTCAGGGTAGAAGCTCAGATGTGGTTGAGGGTATCACCGACGCGGGGCGTCATGCGATTCGGCATTAAGGGGAAGTTAAGCCCCCGATATGTCGGACCATTCGAGATCTTGGAGAGAGTCGGTGAGGTGGCGTACCGGTTAGCACTACCACCGCGGTTGGAGGGTATACACCTGGTCTTTCATGTCTCTCGGCTGAGAGAGTACATACATGACCTGAGACACATCATCAGTCACGAGGACCTAGTGGTCGAGCCGGACCACACTTTTGCAAAGCACCCGATAGCGGCCTTAGAGCGGAGTACGAGATGCCTTCGATCGAATGAGATACCGATGCTGAGGATTCAGTGGTCGAGGCGAGGAGCCGATGAGGCTATATGGGAGACGGAGGATAGTATCCGGAGGAACTATCCCGAGTTTTATGCAGACACAGTGACATTGATGGGGTCGTCGGGTTAGTTCCGAGACCTTCCTTGTTTGCTTTATTTGTTATGTGATTTTTGTATGATTTATGAGTACCTTGCAAGGTCTTGATGCGATGCGATCTGTAGACTTGGATTAGAGCCGATAGTGTGCGTTTTTATGAGTCCCACGGGGTTACGAGACGGGTTGGTTGGAGAGTATTGGTTTAGACAGTTTCGGGACGAAACTTGTTTTTAGGGGGTTAGTTGTAACGTCCGGAACTTTATTAATTTTATTCCGGACTTAGAGCACTTTATAGTTATTCCGTAATCCCGAGATGCCAAGAGCCGGAATTTATTCCTAAGAAAAATCCCGAGCCGACTCATCATTTTTCCTCTTTTTCCGCGTTCCGACCCTTCGTTCCGGGTTAAAAATGCCAAGGGGTCATTTCCGACCCCTCGGTCCGTGTGAGGGACAAGAGGTCAGCTGACCCCTTGATCCCCACACCCACTTTTCAGACTTTTGTCTTCCCTCTCTCCTCCTTGTCTCCTTCCTCACGTTAGTTTTCCTCCCACTCTTCCACACTCATCTCTTCTCCTCTCTTTTCCTTCTCTTCTCCCTTGGTGCTGAAGATCCATGTTGTGGACTGCAGAAGGTGATCTCAAACTGTTGGTAAGCTCTCCCTCTCCCTTCCCTCTCATCCTTGTTGTTCTTTCCCTTCTTCTTCCTTCCTCCTTCATCCATGGCTGTGGAGGAAGATCTTGAGGAGTTTTGCTCAACCCTTGTGCATGTCTAGGTTCTTAGCTCGTTTAGGTCAAGGAGAGGTGCCTAAGACCCGTTGTGAGTGTTTGGAGAAGATCCAGCAAGAGAAGAAGGACTTTGGAGCCAAGGATCCAAAGTCGAAGACGAAGAAGACGACGTTCTGCGCAGAACCCGCGGGGCGGCTCAGCACAGCCGCGGGAGCGGACGGGCGCAGGAGCGGCAAGTCAAGGCCGCGGGTGCGGCGTGACAAGGGCGCGGGCGCGGCTCGGCACTGCCGCGGGTGCGGCGTGGTACAAGGCGCGGCTCGGCACGACCGCGGGTGCGGCTCGGCACAGGCACGGGCGCGGCTCGGCAAGACCGCGGGGGCGGCTCCTGGCAGGCGACGCAGTCCTCCGCGGGTGCGGCTCCTAGTTCCGCGGGGGCGGCTCCTGTGTCCGCAGGGGGCGCCAGCTTGACTCCGCGGCTGCGGTTCGGCAACAGTAGGTCCCTCCTCTCCTTCACTCTTCGTTCCTTCCTTAGATTTGTGTTGAATCATGTAGTAGCATGCTTAGGATGGCCTAGAGTAGTTTGAGAATGCCACTTAGTGGTTGTGAACCTAGGAGCCCTTAAGGCTCGATGGAATTGTTGGATGTGGGCATGTGAGCATGATGGATCTTCTAGGCTAGCTTGTGCCTCCTTGGTTGAGGATTAATATGTTGTTGAATTATGAACTGTTGTGGGTTGTTTCATGTGTGGAGAGTGTGTGGTGAGTACTTGGGACCTAGGAAGCATTCCTAGTTTGAGGGTTAGGTGATCTTGCATAGATCACTAAGAGTGAAGTCTAAGACTTCTTGAGAGTGAGTATGTATTTATATGCATATCTCTTGTGAGCAGGTTGTGGGCTTCCTCCTTAAGGGAAGCAAGAGTGTGGTGACTTGCGTTTGGTGACGAGGTAAGTCTCCGGACTTACTTAGCTCATATTCTATGTATTAACATTGATGTGTGTTTGGTGGTGTGTATTTATGTTATGTTATAACAATTAAACCGGTAATTAGGACCACCGACCTTATATGTATATGTTGGCCCAAGTGTATGATAATGAGCGGTGACATCACTGCCTACGAGCGAGTGATTCTAGGGGGATCTCGGCGACTGGCCCGGCGGGTGATATGGTCGGGTGCATCCGTACCATTCTTGCCGGAAGGGTGGACGGGGCGAGACCACGGTGGTTCTCGTGTCACAAACCGAAGTTGAATTAGAACGGGATACGACTTAATAATAAAAAGATAATAAACCGGATTGCGTGTTTTATATTTTGTGTTATGTATGTGTTTGTGCCTTCACCGCTTTTCTAATGCTTCGAATATGAGCTAACGGTTTTAAACCGTGGTTGTAGATGACTTGTAGGTTAGGGACGCCGCCGAGTGAGGTGGAGGAGTGGACAGCCGGGGTCTCCGTACATTATAGGACGGGGATGGTTTTTGGTTTATGTTTCATCTTGTTAGTTCGTGGATGTTATTGTATGTTTAGATTTCCGTATCGGGTTATGTCGTTTTGAGGACTCGGCTGAGTTTCCACGTTGTATTCTTACCTTTCAGTTTCTCGCATACATTACAAACGTTTTCGAGTTTTGCCTTTATTTGTGCCTTGTTGGAAAGGTCCGGTGAAATTGTTGTCAAGCTAAGGGTCGGGACCCATTGTGAGGTCTCGCCCGTAGCATCCCGAGTCCCGCGGATTTGGGGTGTTACATAACTTAACATGCAAGTAACCGTTCCAAAGTTTAGAAAATACTCACGTAGCGTCGTAGTAACGAAAGTCGGTCGACGTTTGTCGACTTCGACTTGAGCTAAACCCTTCCCGAAAGAGATCTCGAACCTAAACCAACAACTAGACAAGTTTAGCTTAATAAAACTAAACTTGGGTCATAAACGCACTAATAATAAATATAGGTTAAAACCCGTAATAAAAATTAGGGTTATAAATTGTAAATATATATTTTGGGACTAAGTTATGCAAAACAATAAATCCGGATCATTTTTGTAAATATACTATTGGCCATTTTATGCAAATACTTTTCTGGAGGGAAAAATTGTTTAAATTGAAAATATGGGCCAAAAACGTAATTTAGAAAGTTGGAAGGGAAAACGTGATTATACCTAAAGTATGGGATGCCCGACTACAATTAGGAGAAAGGAATTCGGCGAGGGAGAACTCGGCATGGTGTTGGCGGCTCCTGCAGGCGAAGGTGGCTGGCTTCCCGGCGTCAGCAACGGTTTCTCCGGCGTGGCGACGGCGTTATCCCGTGGAGACAGAGAAAAGAGGGAGAAGCTCCCTGATTTCCAGCGTAACAGAAAATAGAGGGGGATGGCGACGGTTCCCGGCGGCTCGATCTAGAGGAGGCGAAGGAGAAGAGAACGAGGGAGATGGTTGTTGATTCCGGTGGTCTGCCGGCGTGAAACGAGAAGGGAAGGAGAGATGAGAGTGGTGGTGGCCGGAGATGACAGAAACCGAGGAGGATGAGAGTGAGGGAAAAGAAGAGAGGCTGGAGGGAAGAGAGAGAAGCATGTGGTGAGGAGAGACAAGGTTTGAGTGGGGATACAGGATTTTGGTCCTTCCGGTGAGCTCGGCTGGTGACGGAGGAAGAGAGAGCAAAGAGGAGGGGAACAGATTCACGGTGGCGAAGGCGTTGCAGAGAAGACAGAGGGCTAGAGGAGGAAGGCGATGGAGGTGAAGATGAAGAGGTGTGGAAGGGGTTACCGGGTGTTGACCGGAGAGGGAGAGATGAGCGTAAGCTGAGAGGAAAAGTGTGGGAGGGAGTGTGATGAAGGTGCTCCGGTGAGCGCGAGGCGAGGTGAGAAGTGGTGGAAGAGATCAGGAGGGAAGAAACATAGGGGAGAGACGAGATGGAGTGGCGTGAGGTTGAGTGTGGAGAGGTGACTGAAAGGAGGGATCGAGGGGTCGGGTTGCAGGGCTACGGGCAGAGGGAGTAGACTGGGCGGGGGGAGCTCACGTGAAGGAAAAGGAAGAGGAAAAGGAGAGAAGGAATAGGAGGTGATAAGGATAGAGATGATAGCAATGCCACGTAGATAGTGACACGTGTTCATTGTAACCAATTTCTGTTACAACAGAATCTCATACTCTGTATATAAGTCAGACCATTCACAGATAATGAAATCAGTTCCATTCTTATCAATTCATTCTTTACATTCTTCTTAACTCTCTCTCTCTTCTCTCGATGATTCCATAGTTACTAATTGTAACATGGTATCAGAGCTATGGTGACTCCACAAAACAACGTTCCTCTAAACCCTACCGATGGAGATTCTCTCCATTCAGATGATCCTGATGTCATTACTTCTCAATCGATTGATTTTGATCCTCTTGGAGAACTGTATATCCATCATTCAGATTCTCCTACTTTGAAGCTTTCAACAACACTGCTTAATGATCGAAATTACAGTCGCTGGAAACGCTCTGTAGAAGTGTCGTTAATGGCCAAAAATAAGCTTGGATTTGTCAATGGAGAGTGCAAAAGGCCGAGCACAAATCCAAAACTCATATCCAAATGGGAGCAGTGTAACAATATGCTGATTTCATGGCTGGTGCATTCGGCGGAGAAGGACATTGCCGAATCTATCCTCTATTACAAAACAGCCGCTCAGATCTGGAAGGAACTCGGAAATCGTTTCGGTAAGTCTAATCGAACGAATTTATACCAGATTCAACAAGATCTAAGTTCGATTAATCAAGGAAATTGCTCGATCACTACTTATTTCACCAAACTAAAGAAGCTTTGGGATGAGTAAATGCTTGCTATAGAAGATAGAGTATGTTCCTGTGGATCAAATGAGGTTGTTCTTTCTCTGCTGAAAGATCAACAAATCATTCAACTTTTGGCTGGTCTCAATGATTCGTTTAATGTTGTACGATCTAATGTGCTCTTGATGAGCAATTCTCCTGATCTTGGTGAGGTGTATAAGATGCTCCTGCAAGAGGAAGCTCAAAGAGGATTGAAATCTTCTGCAAGTAACAATGAAGATGCAACAGCTCTCTATTCGCATAATCGGATCAATTCCTCTCCAGGATCCTTCAAAGCCTCTGATTCTTCAACAAACATCACCAGATCGTTATTCTGTGATCATTGCAAAGGCAAGAACCACACCATTGACAGGTGTTGGAAACTACATGGCTATCCTACATCTGCAGCTCCCGGTATTAGTTTTTGTGAGCATTGCAAAGTAGCTAGACACATTCAGGCCAAATGCTGGAAGATACATAGTTATCCTCCAGGCCACAAGCTTGCTGCAACTGCTTCGAGCTTCACTCAAGATCAGATGGACCAGTTATTGTCACTCTTGAATTCATCCAACAAGAATGACACGGACAAAAATAATCATGGAGCTTTCTTGGCTGGTAAACCTTTATGTTTCTTCTCTTCCAACTTTAAAACACACTGGATTATTGACAGTGGCGCCACATATCATATCACACCTCACCTCACTCTATTTTCCTCCTATAAACCTGTCATTTGCCCAATGAATATTACCATGCCTAATGGCATGAATGCAATGGTCTCTCACATTGGAACTGTTATTATAAATTCAGATTTAACCTTGACTAATGTGTTACATGTACCTGAGTTCCAATTTAACTTGTTATATGTCACTAAACTTGCTGATGAGTTGATGACTAATGTGATCTTCTCTTCTGACCTTTGTTCCATTCAGGCCCCTTCGACGAAGCATCACTTGGTGATTGGTAGATCTTGCAAGGGTTTATACATTGTTGACAAAGTCTTGCCATCACAGAAACCTATAACCTTACCTACTTCTTGTAATAAACAAATTATTGATGAACATTTTGTATCTTCTTCTCCTATTTCTCTTGCATCCTTGAGCCCTGAGGTATGGCATTGTCGTTTGGGACACATTCCTTTTGAACAATTATTACATATTGATGATATCAATGTTTCCATTAAGAATCATTCCTTATGTCAAATTTGTCCACAAGCTCGTCAGCATAGACAACATTTCCCCAATTCATCATCTCGAACCAATCATGCTTTTGAACTTGTTCACATTGACACTTGGGGACCTTATAAGCATCACACCTACAATGGCTATGCTTACTTTCTCACTATTGTAGACGATTTTACTCGTTGCACATGGACCTATCTCATGGCAAATAAGAGCAACTCCCTCTCCCTTATACAATCTTTTGTATACCTCATCCAAACACAATTCCAAACCAAAATAAAGATCATAAGATCTGATAATGCTCTTGAATTCTCTAGCACTACAACCTCTTCTTTTTACACACAAGAAGGCATTCTCCATCAAACTTCATGTCCTTATACACCTCAACAAGATGGTGTTGTGGAACGTAAACATAAGCATATATTAGAGGTGGCTCGAGCTCTTTTTCACCAAGCCAAAATTCTTATTTCTTACTGGGGTGAATGTATACTCACTGCCACGCATATCATCAACCGATGTCCTCTACCATGTCTTCAAAATAAATCACCATATGAACTCCTATTCCATAAACCCCCTGATTACTCTTCTTTACGAGTATTTGGGTGCCTCTGTTTTGCAAACACCACTTCAGTTCATCGTGACAAGTTCATGCCTCGAGCTACACCTTGTGTTTTTTTAGGGTATCCCTTTGGCAAGAAAGGCTTTAAGGTTCTTACCTTACACTCGAGAGAAGTGTTCATATCTAGGATGTTACGTTCCATGAAACTCATTTCCCTTTTCATCATCTTGCTTCCGCTGATTCTATTCTCCCTCCACCTTCTCACTTTGATTCCTTTGACACATCCATATTTTTACCTGTTTCACCTTCTGTTACCTCTGATTTTCATACTCATTCTCTTGGCACTGTTGATACCCCTCTTGATAACAATATCTCTCTTTCTCCCATTGATACAAATATTGCTCCACGCCGATCCAATCGAGATAAACAACCTCCCCTTTACCTTCGAGACTTTGTCTGCAATTATAGCTCTAGCAATTCTCCATCACCAGGTATGTTTCTTTCCACCTCTTTTCCTTTATCTCACCATGCTTTTGTTTCTTCCCTTTCCTCTTATGTTGAGCCTACCACATATAATGAAGCCTCTAAGGACCCAAATTGGGTTCAAGCCATGCAACAGGAGTATACTATTTTACAGGATAATCACACTTGGGATTTGGTTCCCTTGCCTCCTTCAAAGAAACCTATTGGTTGCAAGTGAGTTTACAAGGTTAAACTTAAAGCTGACGGCAGCTTGGAGAGGTACAAGGCTAGACTAGTAGCCAAAGGTTTCACTCAAAAGGCTGGTATAGATTTTCATGAAACCTTTTCTCCTGTGGTCAAAATGACTACTATTCGGAGCATTTTATCCATTGCTGCTTCTAAAGGGTGGACTTTACATCAATTAGATGTAATGCATTTTTGCATGGGGAATTACACGAGGAAGTGTACATGAAGGTGCCTCTTGGAATTTCCAATCCTCTATCATTAGTTTGCCGCCTTAAGAAGTCACTTTACGGGCTTAAACAAGCCTCCCGGCAATGGTTTCATCGTTTAACTACCTCTCTTTCAGATCATGGCTTTCGACAATCCAAGAATGATTACTCTCTAATCATTAAACAAGGGTACTCACTTATTACCATTGTTGCAATTTATGTCGATGATCTTCTCATTACAAGGTCTGATGTAGAAGAGATTGCTCGTCTCAAGTTGATTCTTGATAACACGTTCAGTGTCAAAGACTTGGGTATTTTACACTATTTTCTTGGCCTAGAGGTTTCTTATGTGCCTGATGGTGTAGTTCTTTCTCAGCGTAAGTTCACACTCGAACTTCTTCGTGATGCTAATCTCCCAGATGAGAAGATCACTTGCACACCCTTGCCATTGAACCTAAAGCTAGTTCCAGATGATGGTGATCCTATCTCTGATGCTTTAGTTTATCGATGCATGGTTGGTAAGCTTAATTTTTTGACACACACGAGGCTAGATTTATGCTTTGTTGTTCAATCTCTCAGCCAGTTCATGTCTAAGCCATGTCACTCTCACCTTCTTGCTCTTCAACATACACTAAGATATATAAAAGGCTCAATTGGTCATGGTATTCTCTTAAATGGATCTGATGCACCGTCTCTTTTGGCATATACTGATTCAGATTGGGCATCTTGTCCCACATCTCGTCGATCTGTGGGTGGATTTGTTCTTCTTCTAGGCAAATCACCCATTAGTTGGAAATCAAAGAAACAGGGCACTGTTTCACATAGCTCTGCAGAAGCAGAGTAGCGTGTCATGGCTAGTGCAGCGGTTGAAGTGGCCTGGCTCGTTCGTTTGTTATCTGATTTGGGATTGCCACCATTGCAACCAGTACATCTTTATTGTGATAACAATTCTGCAATTCAAATTGCCACAAATCCTATGTTTCATTAGCGCACGAAACATATTGAGATTGATTGTCACTTTACTCGGGACAAAGTCATGGAAGGATTGCTCCAACTTCATTTTGTACCTTCTGCTTCTCAGCTTGCAGATGTGCTCACAAAGGTGGTTCCCTCTTCTCGCCAGGATGAATTACTGTCCAAGCTGGGCATGTTTTTCTCCATACCATCCTCCAGCTTGCGGGGAGGGTGATAAGGATAGAGATGATAGCAATGCCACGTAGATAGTGACACGTGTTCATTGTAACCAATTTCTGTTACAACAGAATCTCATACTCTGTATATAAGTCAGACCATTCACAGATAATGAAATCAGTTCCATTCTTATCAATTCATTCTTTACATTCTTCTTAACTCTCTCTCTCTTGTCTCGATGATTCCATAGTTACTAATTGTAACAGGAGGCGGCCCCGGTTGATGTGGCGTGGGGCCCAAGAGAGACGGGTGTGCCCATGTGGCACCGGCTGAAGGGCAAAAGAAGAAAAAAAAGAAAAAGAAATTGGAAAATTGGAAAAATAAAACAAAATTAATTAGGATAAAATAAGACAGAACTCGTAAAAATATATGGAACGAATGTTCCGGTCCAGAAAATTTTCCAAACTTTTCCATAAAATAATTTACTATAATTATATAAATATATACATTCATATACTTATTTAAATTTATAATTAAAATATAAACTCGAAAAAATTTTAAATTTATGATATAAAAAATAGTAATAATATATGGAAAATATTTATATAAAATGCACTAAATAAAGTATAATATTTCTTAATTATATATATTTTTTTATTTAATATTTCACATTCTTAAGTTTTATGATTAATATTTCATTTACAATTCTTTGTTTAGGTTGTTGATGTATTTTTTTTATATAGTTTTGTTATTATTTTATTCTAAAATTTTTTTATTTTATTTTTTATTTTTTAGATATATTTATTTTTTCTTTTGTATCACATATCATTTAAAATTATTATTTTTTTATATAAAAAGCAATAATTTATTTACAAAATTAAAAAAATGTAATTTAAATTTTACAAAATTGCACAGATACTATACTAGTTAAAACTATTGGTTCTACGCTACACCCTCCCCGAAACTCCCCGGAGATATGGATTCGCTACTTCATTAGTTATGATAGTGCATCTTTGCAAGTACGAAAACGGAAGCATTTGTAACAGAAGGGAAAGATAAGAGATGTAAATGGAAATAAGTATAATCAAAAGTCATATTACATATATGGAAAACAAAAGGTTAAGATATGAAGCAATCTCCATACAATATTATTATTCCAATTAAGTTAAGATATATATGGTATGAATCCTTTGACGACCGGTCAATAAGGCTTCTCGCCGGCGACATTCCCGGGAGGATCATACTCACAAACAACAAAGGGCCATCCAGCTCCACATACGATACTAGCACACCCAACTCTAGCAGTATTCCTCCACACCACTTGAGTATACGCCTTACACCCATCTTTGCCTTGTCCGCACGTGTTGCTTCGGTAGTCGTAGTAATCCTTCTGACCCACCCACCCGTTGACCGCTTGGTTCACCGATAAAGCGTCGTACCCGGCGGCGGTGTTCTCGCCGTAAGGCCCGTGGGAGCGGAGGGTGTTGTCGCAGTTCACTTTCACCTTGTCTGCGAAAGCCGAGGCGAAGGCAGCCAACTTCTCGTTCCATTGAAGCGGCGCTACGTTGACGGCTGCACGTGCCGTGTTGTGCACGTCGAGAAAGATTTGGGTGGTGTTCTGGGCGGCGGTTAGCGTTGATAACACGGTGGTTATCGAGATGATTAGATAGACGAGGGGGATGGTGTGTGTTTTCATTTTCAATGTGTTTCGTGGGATTAGGGTTATGTAATGCAATCAATTTATAGGGCTCTTAGCTAATTAAGTCAAATAGAAATACACACTTTCCTTCTTCTTTTTTTTTTTTCTGTATTCAAACGGTCATTGTTTCTAGATGGCTTTCTCTTGTTTAGGTAAGAAATTATCGGTTCTGTCATGCACGAACCGAAATATTTAATCGGATCCTCTCTTTATACAAACTTCCTTATATTTGGGTTTAAATAAGTTATAAATTATATATATTCAAATTTGAGCTTGATATTAATATTTTCAAATAAAAAATTAATAAAAAAATCACGATTAATATTTTTCTTAACTTACATGACTAAAATAGTGAGTTTTTAAATATTAGTTTATACTTTGTAAGTTATGCCAAAAAAATAACTACCGACTTTATCACTGATTAAGAAGCTAAGTTATATAATTATAAATAATATATAAATCAACTTTCTATATAAAACAGAAAAATAAGATGAGAAATCTAGGTTTGTTATTAAGAGAGAAGATCATGTCCATTAATTATCCTAAACGGTTAAAATTAGCTTATTAGGAAGATATTACGTAGTTAATATAAGGAGAGGATCATGATTCCGGATTATTATGATACGTGATCTATAATTGGATTGAACCCATAAATGTTTATTTTATTGATTTATTTCCTTAATATATTTTGTGTGGATATATATCGAACATTTTTCCACAGATGCTGTTGTGAAAAGTAATGATGAATTAACCTAACAATTTTTAGTTTCTGGCTGATAGATTTGACTTTTCAAGTATGCATTCGAGGAATTCCATCCAATTCTGTATACGTTAGTCAAAAGTAATAATCCTTAATTTCAATTAAGAGAATTAACAAGGAAAAAAGGTAGTGAGAACAGACAAATGAAACACAGGTGTATGAATCAGATTATATAATAATAAACTTTTCATGCTTGTCAAAAAATGGAGATATACCCACCGCAATAATATTTGTGACTATGCATCATATTTTCACATCTTCCTCTTATGTCTTGTTTCCATTTTTCTTCTTCTTTTGTTTGTGTAACTTGTGCCTTGGAGTTTGTTTAAGACTGTAAAGATTGTAGAGACGACGTACATGATTAGGCCGGGTTGGATCAATGAAACCTAGCTTTATCCATGCATGTGTACAACCTCGGATTTGTCACTGTTTAGATATATAGGCATGTTAATGTTTAATCGATGAACATCTCAACCGTAGTTAATAGCCGTGGAAAGTACTAAATGAATCATTGTGGGTTTGATTGCAAGGCTATATTTGTCGGTGTAACCAACTCCTTCCAAGTGATATAACCTTTGCAACTAGACGGCCTTTGTAACGCTTCACGGATCCAATGACATTCTTTTTAACCCTATAGGCACACATAAAACCAACAATTTATTATCATAAGGACGAGAAACAATAGACTAATATCAGAAATTTCGGCCCGTGACCTTCGTGTCTTATAACGTTTGAAAAAAATTTTAAATAAATTATTTTTCTAAATTTTGTTTCTTTTTGGACATGGACGGACTCTATGCAACATATAACGGGTATAGAAACAAGTGGAACAACGGATACGACGTTCAAGATGAAAAAAGACCGGCTGCTCGTAGTCATGGTTTTTAGCTAACTAGCCCTCTTCAATAATAAATTGTACTAATTATCCGTATTAATCCTTTTTTACCACTAACTTTTATTTTTCCACTTTTCTCCCTCTAACTACAAAGTGGATAAATAATCAACTAAACCGAGGACAAACACTAATTTTGATTATTGAAAGTGAATACGTCATTCAATTATCTCTTTTTATAATTCAAGATCGAAAGAAAATAGGGCCACATGAAGGTACCAAATGGAAAGGGAAAAAAAAAAAAAAAAAAAACTTGAAGGATACCAACCGGTAAAGGCCAAACCTAAGGGCATCAAGCAAAAAGAAATAAAACCGGAAGGACACCAATGTCACCAAACGAGAGAGAGAGGAAAAAAATAGTAGTCACAATTCAGTTTTTAACATTTCCATGCACAGGTAAAGGAGGCAACATATTTAGGGTCAGTCACTCTTCACCTGAGCTTCAGATTCTACAGCTAAAAGCCATACTCTAGTCTCGATTTCTTGTAAGATGTGCACCTCATAAACTCTAGTAAAAAATTTAGAAAAAAATATTTCTTTTATAAAAAAAAACACTAATCAGCGTATCTAGTTGAGTTTATACTTACGGATTGGAATGAGTGATCATCCATCATCAACTATTGCAGTGAAAGAACTCTTTCCACAACTTCTGCATGTTTTGAGAAGAATAAACTAGTTTATTCCTGCAGAGAAAAGCACGTTATCCTCTTATCCATCATCAAAATTAACAAATATGTACTAGGTCCGGAAAATTTAATGTCCTAAACAATACCTGCAATGCAGGAAAGGAATTTCTTATAAGGTCTGACAGTGACCCCAAAGCTCCACTCTGCTACCATGGATTCAGCCTGAATACGATAAAACTGAAGAAGACAAGGAATTAGAATATCAACTTTTTTTTTGGTAAATGGTAAATTCGGAGACCACCCGGTTCGATCGGCTTAGCCGCTCTACGTCCGGATCGGGTAGAAAGTCGTGGCCCATTGCTGGGGATACCCTCCCAATATCAATTTTTCCATACATGCCGCCAGGAGGATTCGAACTCGAATCTCCAAGCTAAACACTTAAGGAGCCTAGCACCACATCCCACTAGACCAACTGAGTATTGGTATTAGAATATCAACTTGACTTGATACCATGTAGTGTAATATATTTCTGATGTTTACAATAGATGTACAGAATGAGTTATATTGCAGACACATGATAATAGTCAGTCAGAGAGGACTCACTTTGAAGTTGGAAACTTGGAATACAACTTTCTGTTATATCATAGAAGACTAAGAAAAACATTTTCCAAGTAAAAGACTGCAATCGTGCTACCCAAGGAGAAAAGTATCATATATGATATTGTGATATATATTCAACGAGACAGCAGCTTAATTGAATAAGGAAAATAATACCAATGTCTGCATAAATATTATGGAAAGAAACTAATGTAGGTCAAATGGTTAACAGACACTTCTGGATGCAAGTTAGAACTCAATATGTACAGAAAAAAGATATTTGTGGATATCTTCTGTAGAATGCAAAAACAGGTGAAGCTGTGAGAAAATTGATAAGAGAGGTGTGTGCTCTATAATTATTTGCATTCTCCTAGTATGCCTGCATTTGTACAGTCTTTTATCATTGCGTGAGCATAAATATATCACTGGAGACCCAGGGTTGATTTTGGTTAACCTTTTCATTCGTATTCCTATTATAGGGTTTTTCTTTGGGAGTGGGGTGTGGGTAGCAACTGAATTTACCAATCTATCATACTTACTAGGCTTTTCAGTGGAAAGTAGAACTATACTTAAATGTTAAAACTAGGAGTATCACAGCACCCCTAGCCCCCATAGACACAAATAACAAAGACATATATAAATCAATATACAAATTACAGAGTCTGAATACCTATATGTGATAAGAACAAGAGCTGTTATTCACCTGAGTTTCAGTAACATGGTGAGCAGCAGACTTCCATTGTTGACCACTGCCTCCAGCTATTGGGCCCAGATACGAGCCTGCTCTCAATGCCCATTCTTTTCAAGTGTGGTTAAAAGGGAAGCATCATCTAATGTATTATATCCTAATAGTATATCATCATTTTTGTGTATTGCAGGCTCGGCTAAATTGATCTTCCAGTATCACTGTCGGTAATATGTGGCAGAAGATCCGCTGTCCTCAAAGTCTGTTTCTACAAGAAACTGCAATAAACATCTTTTCTCAGAAGGAGATGGACAATTTCAAAGGATTTGCTGCTTTTGAAGCAGTAGAGCTTATCCGTGATGTGCCATGACTCAGAACTGTTGGTTCTTTAATTCTGCTGAAAAAGACCCCAGATGTGCAGAAGCTTCAGGTATACGCATTTGGGTAAATGCCTGAAAAGAGAATAAGAGATGACAATGTCATAGGTCCCATCTATAGAAGTTCAATTCTTGGTTGTGACCTTAATACTTCAGTTTAATTGTTAATACATATGACAATAATTCTATGTACATAATCAGGATTTTGCTCATTTTTGCAATGTGTTCATTTGTGCTGAATAAAATACTCATTCTTGCAAACAAGGTGCTTATAAGCTAATAAAGTAATAAACATGTTTGCCTGAATTACAGAATTATGATGAAAACATGGATTATATAACCAATACTATCTACCTCAGAGCATATCACATGATGTGATTGCTTAGAGAGCATTTTTCATAATTTTGTTCTCAATCTAAGATTCTAAAGCTTCTACAAATGAAGAAAGCATAAAAGGAAAAATCATGATAACCGTTCCAAAATACTGATCCAAAAAGGAAACAAAAGTCTGATTTTGGATAGGCTTGTTCAGTATATCAAGCAATTGAAAAAATTGCAGTTAACAACTTCTCAACCAACTACCAATTGTAAAGCCCACAAAACACATATTCCTCATCAGTGTTCTAAAAGGCACGCCTAGGGAGGTGCCAGGGGTCCAGCGCCTGAGGAGTCTCGGGCTCAGCCCCTTTGATCAGGCCCCATTCACATTCAGGCACGCCTAGGAGCAGTCAGTCACACAGGCACTAGGCGCGCCTAGCTGGGCATGATGCTGTTTTTATGAAAATAATTCAGCAAAACATTTTTTTTCCCAAAAGTTTATTATTCTTATTTAAAAAAATAAATGATTATGTTATTTTTAGGAAACAAATCATATTAAGAAATAACTTAAATATTAACAACTGTCAAGTAAGTATTATAATTTAATTATTACTATAAAATAAGTTTAAAAATCTGAATACACTTTCCTAATTAAAATAAAACTAGAATACTTCTTCCCTTATAAATATTTATACTATACCTAACACCTTATCACAACACAAACGTATCATCTTGTCTGAACATACTGAAGAGCTCTCTTCAGGTATTTTGTTCTACAATTCTGTTTTGTTGTTAATGCTGCTCTTCTGCAATCCCGTTCCCTAGTTGACTCACTAACCGAAGACTATAGTTTCTAATTATTGCCTGTTTGTTTATTGTTTTTAAACTACCAAGTTATTTGTTATATGTAATAAAAATTAGACATTTAAAAAAAATTCAATCAGGCACAGCCTAGGCTCAAGGGGACCCCAGCGTCTAGGTGCGCCTAAAGCCTTTAGAACACTGTTCCTCATTATCTTGATTCTTGATAAGCAGCTACAGTCTACAGATGTATCAGGAGTTGGATCAAATTAAAAATACATGCTGATAGTACTAGACTACTACTTTCTTAAGTAGAGTGCATCACAAAACATAAAAATCAGTCAAAATACATTTGACACTAGGCAGGTGTATAGCATATAATATATAAAAGGTAAAAAATATCAAATAAACAAACCAAGATACTTAAGTTTTTAGATGTATGCTTGACTGCATAAGATTCTGGATCAGTAGACAAACCTGACGTGCACGGATGAAAGACAACAGTGGACATGAGGGAAGAAACATTTTAAAGGCTCTTAGTAAAGGAAGAAACTGCTGCTGTTCACAAAGTAAAGAAAGCGTCTTCCTAGGAGGCAGACCATTCATCAAAATTACTTGTTTCTTTCACTTCTTCCCCAGCCATTATTTCCTTAGTCGCTTCAACAGATGCTCTGGCATCTGAACTGTGAACACTGAAAAATCCAGAAGGCGGTGAAAGTGGATCAAAAAGCTGCTGCTGCCCCTTTGGATTTTTCCAGTTATAAGATAGTGTAGACAACTGCTCATTTACCGGCAGAGAATTTAATGCTTCATCAGCAGCACCAACATTGCTTGCATTCTAGGTAGAAATATCATTTGCCTTCACCAATGGAGCATCAGTGTAAGAGAAATATTACCATTTATAGAAATAGTCAACTTGCAGTCAAATTTTATTTGAGAACTCATACAGGAACTTAGACCCTGGAGACGGACCCTTCAACAAAATATCCATATTTAAAGAACTGTGCTGTTTTGAACTCCTTCAAAATTTTCAGTAGACCTTTCATGAGGAAACTGGAGTAAGTGTGTTATTTTGAAGTATAATTGGTGATTAGACTATAGCTTTGTGTAAATACTAAAATTCCTGAAGGATAGTTTTTTTTAAAATTAATTAAAACAAAATTAGAAAAGTATGTAGTCATGCAATTTGGAACCGTGGTGGGTACTATCAGATAAATTTTATCTTGTGATTTTTTTTATGTTTTCATAAGCACAAATTACAAACGCAACACCTACATAACAGAATACGCCAAAAATTACACAAAATAACACAACCAAAACACACATGAAAATTTTACACAAACAAACACTTATACAAAATAAAACACACCAAAGAATTACCCAGAAAAACACAATAAAATTTACACGAACTAACACACATAAATTTACACAATAACACATCACCAAATTACACAAAATAACACATGGCCAAAACCATATATGGAAAATTACAGGACCAAAAAAGTTAGCCATACTAACACGCCAAATATTACACGGAATAATTCAATAAAATTTATACGAACTAACACAAAAAAACTAGCATAAAATATACCACAAATTGCACAAATAACACAAACAGAAATTTACATGAACAAAAAATTACACCAACTAACACTCCAAGAAAGAATCACACAAAATCAGAATGAAAAGGCATACTTTCTTACACAAACACTTTTTTAACCTAGATCATACAACATTATGATATCAGAGCACACTTTGGAAATTTCTCCTTTCATTCACTACATTAAAGAGAAAAAAAAATGGTACCCCTCCTTTGCCCACTTCTTGTCGAATACATTTGTGTTCTTAACAGTAAGCACCTTAGCTTCCTGAGGCAAATCCAATTCTATTTCAATCAAAATTTTGTGCATACTGCTCGAGGAAATAGGAAGACAGTTCTATGTCCTATAATCTGAATCAATCTTTAACCATAATAGTTCTATTTTTAACCATATAAATCAATCTTCAAACATAGACACTGAACAGAAGAAGCAAATGAGCATCTTCAGTATACACTCTCCAATAGCCAAGAGATTATCTCAGAAGGAAGGGCTCACGTGGAAATGACAACACAAAAAACTTTACAGACAAATAAAAAAAATTCTTTAACAAAAATACAAAACAAAACTTGACCTGTATACATAATAGATCTTTTAAATTGAGTACAACTACAGTGACCAAAAAAACTTATAACTTGATTCCTAGCATCTAAAAACAATTTATTCAACAGTCATGTCTGCAGTTTGTGAAAAAGTGCATTGAAAAGAGGTGTTGAACCAGACATCCAAACAAATGGAAAGATAATGAATCAATTTCTAGGGAGACTATCTAGCTTCCTACTATTGTCTTTTTCAGCTTCCCTAATTCTGATGAATGGATGGTTTCATATAAATACTGCTACATTCCTATAACAGAAACCGGGTAAGATTCTGAGAACATCCTATGTGCAGCTCAACTACAAAATATAGCCTCTATCCACAAGAGAGATAGACTGAAACTGCAACATAAATAGTACAATCAAAGCGAGAGACGAGTTTCATTGGGAATTTTATTTTCTTTAAAATCAAGTATCACCTTGCTGTAGTGATTTGATTTCCAGCCAAACTGTTAAGCATGAATGTGGAGTCAGATCACGTAAACATGATGCGGTGATGGCCAACATAGACTAGCTTACAGGTTTTGCCTTAACCAAGAGTGCTTTCCCAGGTAATCTCTGTTTCTCACATTCTGCTAAAAATGTTCCAGCAAGAATGGGGTTGTAAGGGTCAGAAATATAATGTACATAACCACAAAGGGTAGACTCCTCACTCTGTGTCAGTGGTGCCATAAGCATCTGCATGTCCACGTGAATATTATTCATTTGGCTGCGTACTGAAGCAACAGATTAACCTTCATTTGCACTCTCAGTTTCTAGTTTCTGAACCCTGTAACCAAGGAGATGGCTTAAAGCAGAAGTGTACATCCACGATGCAAGTGGTTCTCCCACCCATGACCAAATCCCTGAGTTGAAAGATTCAGGAAAGAGAAAAACCATCATGATACAAGTGCAGGTATGGCCAACATTAAAGCACATCTTTTATTACCATTCAAGTGGACCAGATCAAACAGGAAATGAAACCTCCTTGGAATATATAAGCAATCAGATTATCAACAATCTAGCTTCAAAACTATGACTTTACAATATTCAAATATGAGCACAGAATACAAATCATGAGATCAACATATGGATCAAAGTATACAGTTCGATATATATTTGGAACATTACACAATACAAAGAACTAAAATATAAGCACTTGAGAAAGCAAACAGACAATTGCAGGTTCAATGACTTGTTAAATTCATTATTCCCAATTTTCCGAATTCATATGTTTCTACTTCTTTTCAGGGACACATGAATGAAGCCAACTTTCCGCATGTTTCAAGCAAGACAAAATATGTTACATGCCAGTATAGACTCCTATCTCTAAAGCTAGTTAGCAGGTTTAGGGTTGATATCACTGTTTTTTTAATTTCAAAAGGGTGGCAATAGACCAAGAATCTAGAGCTTATAATGTTTTTTTTTATTACTGACTAGATGAGATTATCCTTTTTAGTTCATAAATGATAGATTTTTGTTCCCCACTAAAAGAATGAAGTATCACCTTCATTTCAGTGTATTGACACTAGAGTGCCATAATGACTTGATGATATTATCTTGATGAACACCCTTTTTCAACATAAAACCGATGAGGGTAAGAGCTCCATCTACATCCTCTCTTCTAATATTGGCGGAAAGCAGAGCAGTGTACATCACAATGTCAGGCTCTAGTCCTTCTTCCATCATTTTCTTAAAACACTTTACCACATTAACAAGCTTGTGATCGCAATGCTTGACAATCAAAACGGTATAATAAACAACATCAGGATTAATATTCAAATCAACCATCTCAGTCCACAAAGCTGACAAACTGTGCAAGCAACCATCAACGACAACTGTGTAGGTGATGATGTCAGGCTTGATCCCTCTAAGCTTCATATCATTAAAGAGAGCACTTGCCTTTAGCCTGCAATTTGCTTTGCAATATCCATCTATCATTATTGTGTACATGATGACATCAACTTCTAATCCTCTTCCAACCCAGTCATCAAATATCTCTCCTGCAGTTCCCACATCTCCAATCTCACAAAGTGAAGATATGAGCTTGGAACACATCCTCAAGCATGGAAATTTTTCCATAATTATGGATTTTGTAAGGAAAACCGCTTTTTCATACTCACCTTCCTTCAAAAGACTGTCCAATAAGTTATAGTAACATTTCTTATCCAAGGTAATTCCTTGGTTATATAACTTGACAAAAACTGATTCAGCCTCTTTAACCTTCCCACTGATACATAAGCCTTCAATAATCACTTTGTACATCACAGCATCTGGCTTCAAACCCTGTTCCTCCTCCATTAGCTGGATAAGACTTAAGGCATTCTTTACAAGACCATTTCTACAATAAGCCCCGACAAGTATATTGTAAGTAACAATATCAGGCTTCAATATCCCCTTCATTTTCTCAAAAATCCTTTCAGCCTCAGAAAATTTCCCTGCCAGACAATACCCATTAATCAATGTCGAGTAGTGAATTACATCTAGACCCATATTGTCACTCTCCATCTGGCTAACAAGCTCTTCAGCTTCATCTACCTTACCAACTTTACATAAAGCATCCACCATAACATTATATGATATATTATCGAGGTATATACCTAAGCCCTTAAAATATTTAAAACACAAAACAGCTTCTGAAGCCAATCCCTCACAGCATAAGCTCTGAAGCACAGAACTGACAATAACACAATTTGTTTTCACTCCTTTATCCACCATTGACTGATGGAGATGCAAAACTTTCTCAAAGTTCCCACACTTGTAATACGCATGTATCAAAGCACTGAAACAATATACATCAGGGGTCAATCCTTGGCTTTCAATGTCACAGAGAGCTTCCTCTGCTCTATCTAACATCATCTCGCCACAAAAGCCACGAATAACTACAGTATAAGCAAACATATCAAAAGGAACATCAGATGCCCTCCAATCTTTCAGCACTTCATACCCCTCAGTCGTCCTTCCCTGTAAACAAAGTCCTTCAATGAAAGTGGTGTAAGTAAATTCATCAGGAATAACCTTAGCTTCTTTCATCTCGTTGAAAATCTCACACGCTTCTTCTAAACAACCCTTCTTACAGTAAGCCTTCATAAGAATAGTGTAAGTGTATACATTAGGGGTCAACCCCAACCTCTTGAGCTGCTTATATACAGAGACGGACATATCCACCAGGCCATCTTCAATCAACCGATTAAGAAGAAAATTACACGACAATATACAAGGTACAAATGCCTTCCTCCTTGATTGGAACAACAGATCAATAGCTTTATCATACATGCGTAAACCAGTAAAAGCCTTGAGCAACGCACCGAGCACCCGAACCAACATAATGGAGTCTTCCTCGTCCTCAAGCCTCTGCAAAAGAGCTTCAATGAGCTGATTAATCCCGAAACCCAATTCACTTTCACCGACCCTCATAACCTCGGACAACAAAGCTTCTATCTTCCTTCCCATTCCATGCTCACAAACTATTCTAACGATTCCAACATATGATTCGACATTATGTCGAAATCCATGCCGTTGAAGATTGTAAAAAAAGGAGAGAGCCTGTTCGGGTTTCCATCTCAAGCTGTATAAGAGCTCTGCTACCTCTTGTTTATCCCAGCCAAAAATGGATTGATTAGTTGGTGCGCAATGGGTCTGTTCATCAGAACTGGAATCGGAGTAGGTCGAATTCACATAGGCAAGGGCTGAATTCGAGTTTGAACGAATGAAATTCAAGGACCTGGCAATCTGAAATCGGCATGCTGACCTTATTGCTGAAACCCCCAGGAGCTGGGAACACATCGGGCGATTGAAGTTGCACCGGCGACAGCATCAAATGCACGGGCAAAATCTTCGTTTATACCAGTCGGACGTCTAAAACCTTCGTGCTTAAACCCCTGGACGAGAACCCTAATAGTTTGCGAATTGGTATTTCTTGAGTTGTACACCACACCACTTTCAAATGAGGCACATGGCCCAACTTCTTCTCGGGCTCACTTTTAAGTTTTTAACCCGGGATGCGGCCTGCCTATGCAATTTTTTTATTTTTTTTATTTTTTTTTATAAAGGAAAGCGGTTCGAAAACACTAGACGACACGCCGTCTAGTGTATCGAAAGGCCGAAAAAGATCGGCAGACGGATTAACCGTCATGAAGAGTCACAATAAAAGAAAAAGAAATACACAAAATACAACATAAAAACCCGAAAGCAGAGGAGGTCTTCACGGGAAAGTAGGACGATGATGCAGTCAGCAGAAAGCGGCAAACATACAGTCTGTCTTCGAAGGAAGTACACAGGTACGAAGCCTGGGGAACAACTGTGGACACCTCAGATTTGGACTCGCACCAGAGCCGTCAGGAGTCGATTACAAATCCACGCCCCCTCCTCGACAAACAACTCGAAACGCCACCAAAACAACAATGTCAAACTAAGAAGACGACATTGCAGAACACGGGTATCATGTCATATAAAAGTGTATGACTTTGAAAGGTAGTGAATAAATGAGATCGAGTGGAAGAAAATGCGGGTTTCGCATGAATAAAGAATAATTGTTGATGTCACATTAAGTAACATAAATGGTTTAATGATTATGAGAACAATATAAAAGAACAAAAAATGTTCTTCTCATATAATTGCCTCCGGATGAAAATTTTAAATTTTGTTAAATTTTGCAAAAAAAGATAGGATCATTAGTTGTAAACCAAGGTAGCCCAATAAGAAGATCAACAAAAGGCCCACATAAACATTAAACCCAAAAGGAGAAAAAGGCCATAATTTATAGGCTTTATATATATTTAAACTCAAAATGTCTCAAGAGGTGTTATCTCCTAGGAAAAACACAAGAGGCGTTATCTCCTCACGAAAACTCCGGCCAGCATAAAGGGATCTTGGTTGTACCAGCAAAAGATGCCACAAGAACGATTGAACTCGTCTCAAAAAGAGCAAGAAGAAACCCATGGCTTGAGCAATCGGACCCGAGTCCGACAACCATCAAGCGCCTAGACCCGGATGTGGTTATATCAATTTGTTTCGCATATCTGGTCTGGTCGAGATTAGGGGTTAGACACAACAACGGAAAACCCTAGCCGTCGGTTGTTAAAAACCGGCATGGATCTGGCTTTAAGGCCATGGAAATTTTTTTATTTATTTATTGTATGTACTTGAATTTGCTTGTTTTATCTCTTCTGTAAACGTGAATTTGCTTGCTCATCAAGATTAATCGAAGTATCGAGCATCGAAGGAGCTCGCGGGTATGGATTTGGCTTTAAGGCCATGGAGATTTTATGGAACCCTAGCCCGCTTTGAATGGACGAGAAGGTGCTCGCGGGTATGGTATTTGTTTAGATCTGATTTAGAGTACATGGTTTTATTGTAGAATCGGGTTTACACAAGAGGACGGGGGATTCATCAGGCTCCGGCAACAAAAACAAAAATGACAGACGAATCGGGCATCGAAGGGTAATCATCGGAGGAGTGTTGGTGGCTAAGAGGTGCCTTTGACGGAGTGCTGGTGGCCTGAGAAGGATTTGAGTTGTGGGAATTACCCCGACGGCGATTGGCCTGTTTCTAGGGTTTTACCCTCTGAATAGTAGAGAGTGTTTCGCTCTGTGCGTACTTGTTTCTAGGGTTTTTATGCAAATTTATTATAAGTCTTCAGTTCAAATTTTAATGTTGGGAAATTCCAGTTGTTATCTCCGTGGTATGAGTATTACGGACACCGCCCGCCTTGAACAAATTGGAGGCGTGGGCCACAGGTCGCACATAAGTCGCCGGGATCCAGATTTATATCTCTCAGCCACTAGTGGAAGACTTTTCAAAGGAAAAGGTTGGTTGGGAGCGGGAGGGAGTGCCTGCCTGGTGGGGGAGAACTGCCCTATGCATCTTGTGGACCTCCACCATGCCGCAGAACGGGAGCTCGTGTGGAACCCTTGATCTCTGGATCGATAGTAGGCGGATGCTCCCATATCAGCCCCAACATTCGCTCTTGTTGGAGCTTTTCGGTTTCCACGGTTTGGATTTCTTGTTGAATGGCCGACCGGATCAGAGTAAACAACAATGTCGAATCAGGCCGCCCCTTGCCTTGAAAGAATTAACACGCGGCCACCAGATTTCCCAAAATAAGGGGAGAATTGTTGCTTACTGCTCACGAAAACATCCGACCTATACTATAGTAAAGTCGTCTGCATGGACTCATTGGTAAAGGAAGACTCCCTAGCTCGATTTTTTGAAAAGCTCTCTTTTGTGTGCCCGATCAAAGCGCCTTCCTTCTTTCCTGCCAAGCCAATACTTTCTTCGTAAATTGGTCCGCGGACATCGCGGTAAGTCCTCTGTCCTACTACAAGTGTTGCGACAACCTTTACTTTCGCTCATCCATTTTGCCCGCTCGTCCAGACGCGGCGCCCTTTCTCATTATCATCTACCGCCCTTTCTTTCCTCCCGGCTATTCACGCATGAAGATCGTCGTATGTATGCTCGACTTCGGTTGTTGGTGCTATAGGTAAGAGTACATTATGGCAGGATCAGTCACGTGGGCAAACCAACCTTCCTCCAAGAAGAATTGTGTTATGCCCTCTCAGTGTCGTTAAAGCGTAGTAGCGAGAGTTAGATAACAAGATACTAAAACGAAATATGAAAAGTAGCACATTATTAGGATGCACCTGGATCCAACGCCTTCATCGGAGCAAAAGCGGGCAAGAAAATGTATGGGATTATATCGCGCTTACTTCTGGTCCGGATTCTTCTACGGAATCAAAGCAAGCCGGTTCTGCCTCTACCACAGGGAAGGTTGTCTTTGAAGTCAGTCTTCAGTCAGCCTAGGAGCCTTTGAGGAGTAGGGAGGGTGATAGCGGACTGGTTTCGCTCGTACGTTCAATTGAATCACTTCGTAACCTTTACTTGATCACTGGACGGCTTTACCTTTGCTTTCAATTTGTCTTCTGTCACGTAAGCAAAACTCACTTGTTGGCTTACACAACTAGGCGTTAGGAGCGTAGAAGCGAGAGTGGGGTAAAACGAGTGTATTTTGCCCACAGGTTTTTTAAAGTTCGAATTTTGCCCCTGTATTTTTTAAAATTTCTTGTATTTGGCTTTTTCTATCAACAGTCACTAACCCTGGTTAAGATGTTTTATTTACTTGAAAAATATATATAATATAATAAAACGAAAAAAAAGAAAAGAAAGAAAGATGTTTTAGTTTACCTCGACTCGACGAAGAAGCAGTCAGTCGAAATAGAAAGAAAGAACCTATACTTGCTCCCATACGAAGAAGTGCAGAGTTGCTCCATCTAGGTTCGAGCTTCTCCTCTCTCTACTAAACCTCTACTTCTCCTCTACTTCTCATCTCTCAAATATCTCTTTGTTTCTATAAAAGCTAGGATTTCTTAATCCTAATTAATGATGATAAACTTAATTATCGATAGTAATTGACTCATAACTCGCGAACAGTGCGTAAATGATGAGTATGAATTCCACCATGATGTTCGTGGCGTAATTGGGGACTTGTGACAAAATTTTTACTTTTTCCTCCGGGGAACAATTTTTACCCTCCGGTGTTATTTGGAGCATTTGGGAGCTCCAATTAATAAAACTGCAGTTGAGAGAAATGATCAGGACATCGGAAATGTCCTAGATGTGAAATAATATGAAAAGGCAAAACGGTCAAAAGAGTCGATATTTCGTTTCTTAGTGGCTAAGAAAAGCAGCTTAGGATTACGCGTTTTCCGAGAAAATTGTTGAATAATAATCCACACAATATTCCGGATTTATCACTCCAATTTCGAGAAGTTTGGAGAATGGGCTCAAACCGCCTTCGGAACGGTAAAAGGATAATTATCGACTTCGCTAAAGGATAATTATCGACTTCGCTATAAATAGCGGAAATTCATTTTTAATTCATTTCATTTCACATTTCGTCGTAAAAGCTCTAATTTCTCTCAACCTTCAGACTCAGATCTACTCTTCGTCTGTAATTCGATTTCAATTCCGTTTGAGGTTTCGGATTCCTCTCTTCATTCTCTTCATTTTGGTACCAACGTTTTGCGTTTCCGGCGAAGTTAAGGCCATGTCGTGCATATCCCTTATATGTCCGGTTCGGTCTCTCAGTTTCCGGTGAATTTGGTGGTGTCCGTGCGTAACCTTCGTCCTTGTGATTCCGAATCTTCTTTCGATTCGTCAATCGGGTTAGTAACGAATAAGTTATGAATTTATTCGTTTTCCGTATTGAGGGTTACTCTAATATGACCTTAGGCTTGTCAAAATGGATAAATGGAAATTCCATTATGCTCGTTATATCATTCTGGTGAACTTTGTCTATTTACTTGTTCAGATCTGATAACAAGTTGGTTCGGAAATTGCCTTCGGGCAAAATGTAACGCTGCCGAAATTTAATTAATTAATTAAACTAAGATTCGGGAAATGTCGTAAAGCTAATTAAATTCAAATGAATGAATTTAATTAATGTTTGAAGCAAGAAACTTAATACGAGGAATCTGATATTCCTTACAGGTGCTGCAGGAGGTAGTGGACTAACAGTAGGTTGACTTATTTGTTTGCAAATTCTCAGGTAAGTCTTCGGACTTACTTAGTCTTGATCTGTAGAGTTACTACCTGAGAGATTCGATTTGTGTGGCGTTATTTATGTGATGAAAGCATGATGAATGTGATACCATGATGATTGTGATATTTGTATGAAATGTTGAGCATGTTGTGTGGTATAATTATCTTGAAACAATGTTGAAAATGTATGGATAAGCATGCTCATATATTGTTATGGTATATATGTATATATATTATATATAATACAACAATTAGATTTAACGTGTGGTTATGTGTGAAAATGTATATATTAATTTAAAAGTGGAATTAATTATTTGTGGCATATAGCTAATGGACAAGATGTGTGAACACACGTGATATGTGTGTATGTGAGAACGAGCTTGTTATCATATGGTCATAACCCATATGGGGCGAGCACATAAGTGCACCGGCTACACTCATGGACTTGGGTAAAAATATATATGCCGTATTAGGCTAAAATGCATGGCTCGTCTGAATCGGCGTTGGCTTATATTAATTGGCAATAGGATCCTAGAGTCACGGCCGGGATTCCCTCAATATTAAGAGTGGAGGGTGCGACCGAAACGAATAAGGTTTGCCTATTAACATGGGGTACAAACAGAGGGGGTTGGCTCCATGGGGTGACCAGAGTGCAAATGAATAATAAACCGGTATCACCGACCTATAATAAGCATGTAAATGAATGTTCCGGCCATAAGTGCATTGCATATAGTATGGCTAGGTTAATGTGTTGCATATACTATAGATATACGTGTATAGTAGTATCTCTTGTGGACAGAATTATTGTAAGAGCCTTAGTCTTTTTGGATCTAGCTTACCTTAGCCGCCCCCGCGGGCATGTGTGCCGCCCTAGCGGGTTTCCACTCCCGCGGCCCAAGGAACCGCTCTGCGGGTTCCTGCGGCTGCAGCCGGTTTTGTTGACCGGTTGACTCGTGCTTTACTCTTTTCCTTACTTCTTCCGCTTTACCTTGCTGAGCAAGGGTTCCATTTCATTCCCAATCCAGCCTTTCACGTCCTCCTTGCTTCTCCTTCTCTCCATCTTGAGCTTGATCTTGTTCTTCCTTAGAGTTCAAAGAGTTGTGTGTTCTTGTTGATGTTGATGATGGTAGATGTGGTTGCTGAGCTTGGAAGCCAGCTGGGTTGTTGTGGAGCTTGTCCTTGCCTAGTCCAGCAGTAGAGGTGAGCTTTGTGTCCTCTTTCTTTCTCTCTCTCTTCCTTGTTCTTCCTTCCTTAACTTAGGAATAGATGAATTGATCATATATTGATGTTGGAATGTGTATGTATATGTATGTGTGTGGATTTGGATGAGAGAAGACGTGATTTGATCACGTGAAGAGCTGAAGAGGGATCGCGGGATCACATTCTGCACCGTCGCCGCCCCCGCGCCTGGAAGCCGTGCCACAACGCCCGCGCCGTGCCTGCGCCATGCCTGCGTTGCATGCGGCCTTTGTCACCGCGCCCGCGGCTGAGTTCTTCCGCGCCTGCGGGTTGTTTGTTCCGCCCCTGCATCCCTTGTGTCACGCAGGTGCGTCTTGTCCCGGGTCTACCTAAAGTTAGGTAGATCCTTTCCTTTCCTAGTATGAGCGGGTTAGTAGCATTCTAGGCTTTTGTATGAGGTTGGAACGATGATGAGTACGTTATCGTTTATGCCGGTTATGGCTTTGAGATTTATGAGTTAGGATGTGATCTTTATGGATCCCTTGGGTCTAGGTGTGACCCTTTGATGGATATGAGTCTAATATATTTTATATGTCTTGATATTAGGCAGTGTTGTCCTCCGGATTGGAGTGGACATATCTGAGAGTTGATCGTGGTTGAGTTTACTCCTGAGGTTGAGGTAAGTCCATAGGACTTACTTAGATGTCATCCTTATATTGGATGTATGCATGAGTGGTGTTTGTTATATGCTTTATAGCATGCTATATGGTTCATTACCGACCTTTATTATATTGACCGCCCATTGTAGTGGCCGTGATAACCTTTCCCTTTCATCTCGTAGTGGAGTCTGGGAGGTTCTCTACAGTCAGGCCAAATCTGGTATACGGGATGGACCCTCACCACTCCCATAGGGTACACGGGAGGTGTGCCGATACTACTCCAGCTGGCTATAGCACCCAAAGGCGAGGATTATATTCCTCGTGTCACATATAATCATATACATCTATTTATACGATTGCAGTGATTGAACTTATTAAAGTTGATAAACCGGGTAAATGTGTGAAAGCATGTTGATGTATTATGATTCCTTATGTGTGTTTGTGCTCTAGCATCTCTATATATATGTGTATGGTTAGCTAACGGTTTTATACCGTGTTGTAGATCCTTTGTAGGTTAGGAGAGCTGCAGAGTGATCCAGAGGGGTGATCCGCTGAGGGCTCCGTACATTGGGCGATATCGTGGGATTGGGATATTTATTGTACGGATATATGTTTTCTTTTGTACTCAGCGGTACTTGTGTATTACCTTTTTGATATCTATATATCAGTTTTACGTTTTGTATTTAATCTATCTGTGTCTTGTTGTAAGATTCAGTGAACTTGTTGTCAGGCTAGGGTCAGGATCCATTGTGAGATCCTAGCCTAGTAGCACCTCGAGTCCTACGGATTTGGGGTGTTACAAAGTTGGTATCAGAGCCCAGGTTGACAACAATGGCACTTGTAATATGCGATAAAGGTCGAATAGATAAATAAACAGAACCCGAAAAGGTTCTGACTTTTCAAAAGGTTTTGGTTTTGAAATGAGTACAAAAGGTTTTGGGATACCGTGTACGTGAGCCATCGCCCCTCTGAAGACCTCGACGGTATAGATATATATAGATATTCTGTTGTGATTGATTTGATATATATCTATACATATGACATATATATAGCCTTCTAAGTTAGGTTTATGTTCTGCATATGGCTCATACTAGAGCTGTATCTGCAGATGGACGAGGTAGGGATAGATCCCCTCTCCTCCAGTAGACGCAGGACAGAGTCAGATTCCCGTTGTTGATCCACCTACAGCGGAGGAGGTTTGTGAGGTTGCTGATGAGAATGTTGTTCCTGAGATTGAGAACGGTATGAGGGGACCAGATTTCCGCGCGTATATCAGGCAAGTGGAGGAAGCGGCCAGAGCAGGTAGACCTACTCCGGGTCTGCCAGTACAGGAGGGATCATCTAGGAGATCCCATGGAGTTACTCATGTGCCAGTTGTACCGACACATGTTGTTGAGATTCCTCGAGTTTCGGAGGAGCATAGAAGGCCTGGGAAGAGACAACGAACTGGGCAGACCAACGGTGCTGGTGGAGTTGTTGATTCTGAACTAAACCGGAGACGTCCAAATTACCCCGCAGTTGCACTGGTTGCAGCTACGGGTCGACGGTGTTTCAACTGTGATGATCCTGGACATCTACGACCAACGTGTACGAAGCCGTTAGTAACTTGTTCTACTTGTGGCAGGCGAGGTCACATAGAGATTTTTTGTAGATGGGGTGGAGTTTCATCTCAGCCGGATCCTAGTGGAGTTGCTGGTTCAGGGCGAGGTCATAGTCGCCAGAATTATCCCTTCTCTACATCAGCTACAGATAAGGGACGACAGTGCCACAACTGTGGTAAATATGGACATATGCGACCAGAGTGTCCGAGGTAGACAATGATGTGCTACACTTGTGGCAGACCAGGTCATAGAGCTGTATTCTGCCGACAGGGCGGAGCATCATCACAACAGGGTTCTTCTCCTGCCAGTGTAGCGAGAGGTGGGGAGAGACCACCTCAGTAGCAGATTCAGGGACAACAGAGAGTCCCAGATTGTCCTACTACGCAGAGATCTGCTCCTGGGCCGAGTAGAGGCAGAGGTCGTGGTGAGAGTACCACTGATACCAGAGGACCACAGGGTCGAGTTTTTGAACTGAGGAGTGCAAAGGAGCCAGCTGCACCGACTGCTACAGGTACCATTCTGATTCATGGTTTACCTATTAGAGTTTTATTTGATACTGATGCTACGTATTCTTTTATTTATGATGCCTCTGTAGAGCGTCTGAGTCTAGATACAGTTGAGAGGATGCCCTTTATTATAGGGTTACCCGATGGTGGTAGGGTCAGAGGTACCCGTGAGATTCACGACCGTCCCATTACCGTAGGGACCCGTGTTTTGTTTGTGGACTTATTTGTCATGCCATTAGTACATGAAGAAGTCATTCTAGGTATGGATTGGATGGATAGACATTCTGCAGTCGTAGATGTAGGTAGGAGGACTGTTACCCTCTCTACCGAGTTAGGTCAGATAGAGGTTTTCCGAGGTTGGGACCTTGAAAAATCTAGCATGGTTATCAGTGCGATACGGGTTGTGAGACTGATTGCACAGGGTTGTGATACCTTCTGGTGTTATGCCATGAAGGATGGGGAGAGTCCAACATTAGAGGATATCCCAGTTGTCTGTGATTTTGCAGATGTTTTGCTGAGCCGTCCGGTTTTCCACCTCAAAGGAGTGTGGACTTCAGTATTGAGTTAGAGCCTGGTACGAGACCTATCTCGAAGGCCCCATACAGGATGGCGCCTGTCGAGATGTTGGAGTTGAAGAAGCAACTTGAGGAGCTGAAGAGACGTCTGACTTTTGCTCCTATTTTGGCACAGCCAGAGGGTACTAAGGATTTTTGTTGTATACAATGATGCATCCAAGCTAGGCTTGAGATGTGTTTTGATGCAGCGAGGCAGAGTTATTGCTTATGCGTCTCGACAGTTGAAGACGTATGAGGAGAACTACCCGACTCATGATCTGGAGTTGGCAGCGGTAGTTCATGCACTGAAGATCTGGAGACATTACCTGTATGGTGCTACATGTCAGATCTTCACATACCATAAGAGTCTGAAGTACATTTTCACGTAGCGAGAATTGATTAACCGCCAGCGTAGGTGGCTCGAGCTGATCAAGGACTTTGATTTAGAGATTCTGTACCATCCAGGGAAGGCGAACGTTGTCGCCGACGCCCTAAGCAGGAAGACGCCTCGAGAGCAGGCGATTGCGAGTTTGACATTTCAGCATCAGTTGCAAAGAGACCTGATCTGGTTAGAGTTGGACATCCAGTTTCCTGATGAGGATGCCTAGCTGTGTACTTTAGAGGTTCTTCCTGATCTGTTGGGTGAGATCCAACAGAAGCAAGAGACCTGCCCGACACTGTTGAGGATACGAGATAGGATGTCTCGGGATGAGGCACCACAGTTCCTGCTAGGAGCAGATGGAATTTTGAGACGCCGCGGTCGCGTCTGTGTACCTACTGATACAGAGCTAAGACAGAGAATTTTACTGGAGGCTCACTGTACACCTTACTCTATACATCCCGGTACGAGTAAGATGTATCAGGATTTGAGACGTCTATATTGGTGGGAGGGTTGAAGCCCGATGTGGCCAGATTTGTGGCACAACGTGTGACTTGCCAGCAGGTCAAGATAGAGCATTGCAGACCTGGAGGTGAGCTCCATCCACTTCCTGTTCCATAGAGGAAGTGGGAGGACGTCACCATGGATTTTGTGACCGGGCTGAGACTGAGCCGGAGTTTTGATGCTATCTGGGTTATTGTGGACAGATTGACGAAGACGGCACGTTTCATTCCTATTAGGGAGACGTGGCCGGTGAGCAGATTAGCTGAGGAGTACACTAGGCAAATAGTGAGACTCCATGGTGTACCGAGGACGATCGTCTCAGACAGAGATGGACGATTTACCTCGAGATTCTAGCAACAGATTCAGACTGCCCTGGGGACGAGTTTTCACTTCACGACTGTGTTCCATCCTCAGACAGAAGGTCAGTCAGAGAGGACCATTCAGACCCTGGAGGATATGCTGCGAGCTTGTGTGTTGAATTGGGGACAAGTGTGAACGGATCATCTCCCACTTGTTGAGTTCTCATACAACAACAGCTGGCATGCATCTATTGGGATGGCTCCATATGAGGCACTGTATGGACAGAGATGTCGTACCCCATTATGTTGGGATGAGCAGAGCAGTGTTAGTGGTTTAACACCTGATCAGATTCAGGATAATGTAGCTCGAGTAGCACTGATTCGAGAACGGATGCTGACTGTGCAGAGCCGTCAGAAGTCATATGTTGATAGGAGGCATAAACCTCTAGAGTTCAGAGTTGGAGCCCATGTGTGGCTGAGAGTGTCCCCGACACGAGGTGTTAGGCGATTTGGCATTAAGGGGAAGTTGAGCCCCGATATGTCGGACCGTTCGAGATTCTGGATCGGATTGGGAGGGCAGCATACAGATTAGCTTTGCCTCCGAGATTAGAGGGTGTTCACCCTGTATTTCACGTGTCTCAGCTGAGGGAGTACATACCAGATCCGAGACACATCGTGAGTTATGATGATTTAGTGGTTGAGCCGGACCACACCTTTGTTGAGCACCCTATTGCAGTCCTAGAGCGAGGTATGAGACGCCTGCGTTCGAAGGACATTCCTATGTTGAGGATATAGTGGTCGAGACGAGGACCTGATGAGGCTACATGGGAGACTGAGGATAGTATCCAGAGGAACTATCCAAAGTTCTATGCTGAGTTAGATGCACCAGTAGGATCACCGAGTAGATCCTAGTACTATCTTGATGAGTGTTATATTCTTATATGATTATATGCTATAATGTATTTATTTTCATACTAGCTTTGATATGATATATGATCTTATTAGATTTTGTTGTGCTAGTATGATTCTTGTTTATAGCTGGAGATGGCTCTTTCCTCCATGCTATTGTGATACGTTTAGGATTTAGCTGGAGATGTTATTCCTCCATGCTATTTTTTGATGGACATGGTGTTGCTGGAGATGTTTTTCCTCCATGCCTTTCTGTTATGAGTATGATACGGCTAGAGATGTGATTCCTCTATGCCTTGTGATGTGTTATGGTTTGGCTAGAGATGGTTTTCCTCTATGCCTTGGATAGTGTTTTGTTGCTGGAGTTGATGGTTTCCTCCATGCTTATGTTTGAGGTTATAGAGAGAGTTGTACCTCGGCTTGTGAGTCCGAGTGGTTTGAGGGTTTTACAAGTTTCGGGACGAAACTTGTTTTTAGAGAGGTGAGGTGTAAGAGTCTTAGTCTTTTTGGACCTAGCTTACCTTAGCCGCCCCCGCGGGCATGTGTGCCGCCCCAGCGGGTTTCCGCTCCCGCGGCCCAAGGAACCGCCCCTGCGGGTTCCTGCGGCTGCAGCCGGTTTTGTTGACCGGTTGACTCGTGCTTTACTCTTTTCCTTACTTCTTCCGTTTTACCTTGCTGAGCAAGGGTTCCATTTCATTCCCAATCCAGCCTTTCACGTCCTCCTTGCTTCTCCTTCTCTCCATCTTGAGCTTGATCTTGTTCTTCCTTAGAGTTCAAAGAGTTGTGTGTTCTTGTTGATGTTGATGATGGTAGATGTGGTTGCTGAGCTTGGAAGCCAGCTGGGTTGTTGTGGAGCTTGCCCTTGCGTAGTCCAGCAGTAGAGGTGAGCTTTGTGTCCTCTTTCTTTCTCTCTCTCTTCCTTGTTCTTCCTTCCTTAGCTTAGGAATAGATGAATTGATCATAGATTGATGTTGGAATGTGTATGTATATGTATGTGTGTGGCTTTGGATGAGAGAAGACGTGATTTGATCATGTGCAGAGCTGAAGAGGGATCGCGGGATCACATTCTGCACCGTCGCCTCCCCCGCTCCTGGAAGGCGCCGCCCCTGCGGAAGCCGTGCCTACGTCGTGCCTGCGTTGCCTGCGGCCTTTGTCACCGCGCCCGCGGCTGAGTTCTGCCGTGCCTGCGGGTTGCTTGTTCCGCCCCTGCGTCCCTTGTGTCACGCAGGTGCGTCTTGTCTCGGGTCTACCTAAAGTTAGGTAGATCCTTTCCTTTCCTAGTATGAGCGGGTTAGTAGCATGCTAGGCTTTTTTATGAGGTTAGAACGATGATGAGTACGTTATCGTTTATGCCGGTTATGGCTTTGAGATTTATGAGTTAGGATATGATCCTTATGGATCCCTTGGGTATAGGTGTGACCCTTTGATGGATATGAGTCTGATATATTTTATATACCTTGATATTAGGCAGTGTTGTCCTCCGGATTGGAGTGGACGTATCTGAGAGTTAATCGTGGTTGAGTTTACTCCTGAGGTTGAGGTAAGTCCATAGGACTTACTTAGCTACCATCCTTATATTGGATGTATGCATGAGTGGTGTTTGTTATATGCTTTATAACATGTTATATGGTTCATTACCGACCTATATTATATTGACCGCCCATTGTAGTGGCCGTGATAACCTTTCCCTTTTATCCCGTAGTGGAGTATGGGAGGTTCTCTGCAGTCAGGACAGATCTGGTGTACGGGATGGACCCTCACCACTCTCATAGGGTACACGGGAGGTGTGCCGATACTACTCCAGCTGGCTATAGCACCCAGAGGCGAGGATTATATTCCTCGTGTCACATATATTCATATACATCTATTTATACGATTGAGTGATTGAACTTATTAAAGATGATAAACCGGGTAAATGTGTGAAAGCATGTTGATGTGTTATGATTCCTTATGTGTGTTTGTGCTCTAGCATCTCTATATATATGTGTATGGTTAGCTAACGGTTTTATACCGTGTTGTAGATCCTTTGCCGGTTAGGAGAGTTGTAGAGTGATCTAGAGGGGTGATCCGTTGAGGGCTCCGTACACTGGGCGATATCGTGGGATTGGGATATTTATTGTACGGATATATGTTTTCTTTTGTACTCAGCGGTACTTGTGTATTACCTTTTTGATATCTATATATCAGTTTTACGTTTTGTATTTAATCTATCTGTGCATTGTTGTAAGATTCGGTGAACTTGTTGTCAGGCTAGGGTCAGGATCCATTGTGAGATCCTAGCCCAGTATCACCTCGAGTGCTACGGATTTGGGGTGTTACAATTATGATCTTGAACTAACGGTTTATACCGACATCTTTTTAGGTATTCCTGCTCATAGGGACGCTACAGGGACGTCAACTGCTGGAAGTGGTTCGTTGGGGCAGTGATCTCACAGGGGTTGGTTTGTTTTATTTTGAGTTTCCCGCTTGTTGGCGGAGGTGTACACTTGCCGGTGTACAACATGGTCAAATGTTGTTTTTGCAGGAACGACGGTTGTGTTTTTACAGTTAATTCTTATGTTGTCGTTTTGGGGGCATATGCATGTGCATGTTTTGTTGTGTGAACTTTTAAATAACAGGTTGAATGTTTTCATTATTTGTCCATGCTTCTTGTTGCAAGGTCTTATAAGTGATGTTGTTGTCAGGCTAATTGATGGGACCCACTGTGTGGTCCCTAGCCAAGTGGCGACTTGGGTTATTAAAAACCCGGGTCGTTACAACTTCTCCTCTCTTTATTGTAAAACCCTAATACTTGTCCTATTTGTGCTTCTCCTCTCTCAGATCTCAACTTTTGAAGAAGAACAAAACTCTATGTTCGAACATAGTTGCTCTCTAATCCCTCAATTTCCAAGATAGATGCGTTTTAGGTGTGAAACTCTAAACCTCAATCTCTCGATTTTCATTTTGACAGCAACCATGTTAGTACTTTTGTATTCTCATTTTGAAGTTATTTGTAAACATATATAGAATTTATGTATTTATGTAATTTCATTTTGGTAGCAACCATATTAGAATAACTAGAACTCATTTTGACAGCAACTCTATTTTTGTATTTTCATTTTGACAGCAACCATTTAGTACTTCTGTATTTTCATTTTGAAGTTACATGTAGACATATGTAGAATTCTGTATTTTTGTAATTTCATTTTAATAGCAACCATATTAGAATAACTAGAACTCATTTTAACAGCAACCCTATTTTGAATTTTCATTTTGACATTAACCATGTTTCATTAAAATTGGTGCTTTTAGTTTATATTTTCATTTTCAGGATGGAAGAAAAAAAAATAAAAATAAAAATAAAAAAGTGTTGTGTTTGCGTTGTAATCTGGATGTGGTTATTCAAATAGAGGTGGATGATACCGATTTGTGTAATGTGTTGGATAACTATATTTAGTTGTTAGAAGGAGCTTTGAAAAAGGATCAAATTTGCCCAAAAATCCAAGTTTGTGGTACGTGTACAATTCTAGAAGCCGTAAATTAGAGAGTGACAATGATTTGTTGGAGCTATTTAGGATATTTCATGATAAATCATTGATCAAAAATTCCATTGGTTCCGATGACCCCCCATGTGAGAATTTGTAGTTGGCGATGAGTTTGCTTGAGTCAAGAATGTCAACAGGTGGCATTATCCATCCATCATCCCAACATACAATCCTATCCACGGGTTATATGGACGAAACCCATCATACTCCAATCCCACCAACAAATCAGCCAATTGATGCAACAAACATTAATATTTTGCAGCTGAACCATGTGCCTTTAAGCTTGTAAAAAATAAGGATCCCCAAAACAAGTGCAATAAGAAAAGGGATTTATTTTGCTACTGAAAAGAGAAATGCATCTGAAGTCAACCGACTTCTATTAGCTTGAGTAGAACACGAGAAGTTTTGACAGTCATGGCTGATAATGTTGAGGGTGATATTGACAATGTTGATAGTGATGATAAAGAGTATCAACTGTGTGATAGTTCCAAAGAGGATCTAGTTGATCAGGAAGATGGATTAGTTGATGAAGATGATCCTCCTTTGGCTTTTGTATTTGATGGATATAATCATGATAGATCTAGCGAATAGGAAACAAATAAAGATGCATATTTTGATAGGTTGTATGAGAATGGTGAGTTCCATATTGATAATCTTTTCGGTTTGATCAAGATTAAGTTGTGTATGATTTTTTTGACAAGGAACATTTATATCGTGTTTTGAGAGATTTTTGTATGGAGTTGCCATAGTCACTCAAAAATCAAATCATACAAGATTGACAACTTTTTGTATTGACCCAAGGTGTGAATGAAGACTACATGCTTCTAGACTCCGAGATGGATATACTTGGGCTATCAAAAAGTTAACGGAAGAGCATACTTGCACGAGATTGTCTGAGTTCAATCCCATGGCAACCATGTGTTGGGCGGCAGAGAAGATAGTGGATGATGTAAAGGTGACTCCAGATATTTCGGGGAAGGCGATAAATGAGATTATTAAGTTGAGATATGGTGTTTGGATGAAGAAAACAAAGGTATATGAAACAAGAAAATTTTGTTTAGAGGAGCTCCAAGAAAACCATGACACTTCGTATGGAAAGTTGCCAATTTATTTTGAGGTTTTAAGAAGTACAAATCTCGATTTTAAGGCTCATTGTGCTTGGCAAGTTGTTGATGAACTTCCAGAAAAGCCAATTCAATTCAAAAACATTTTCATATCCTTGAGGCCAATGATCGAGTCAGAGGATGTAGAAATTTGATTCGAAGAACAAATATGGTTAGATATGTGAAACGGAAAGAAGAGGCAAAGACTTGGCCTTTCAATGGTATAACGCCAAAGATTGCGAAAAAATTGCATAAGAACCTTTTAGCTTCTCGACTTCTCTTGAGCTACAAGTATGAATTTACATATTCCTTTTTCGCCTTATTTATTTTTTCGAATATCTATATCGTTTTAAATCTACGATAGGTTTTTCAAGCATCAAGTGCAGAGTGTGAAGTCAAGCAAGGCCGGTCTTGTTTTTTCGTGAACCTCAACAACCGGACTTGTTCTTGTGGAGAATGGCAAATTAGTGGAATCCCTTGCAAACATGTGGTTAAAGCAATTCAGGAGATAAGAATTGGAGTCCCTTTAGAATCTTATGTATCAAGTTGGTTCTGTGTGCAAACATATCATATGACATATTCAGTTAACTTCCATCATGTACCCGGCGAAGAACAATGGCTAGTTTCTGATCTTCCATACTTAAGTCCACCAACGATGAAGAGAGGAGTGGGTAGGCCACTAAGAAACAGAAGACACGAAGAAGGTGAAAAACAAAAGGGAAAGAGATCAGGCATTGTTCTTTGTAGTAAGTGTCAGGTAGAAATTTCACTTTGTGTATTTCATATGATTTAAGTACTTTGATTTGAGATATATAGTTTTTTTTATTCAAATTCTATATAATGCAAGGCATTTGGGCATAACGCTAAGACATGTAAAGGTGGGTTGACAGTGAGGGGGCTTCGAGAGCAACAAGTTCAAGGCCAACAAGGAGTCCGAGTTGAACAAAGAAAGAGAACTTATCGTAAAAGGAAAGTACAATCACCCGACGAAGCCGCATCTGATGTGTTGGGATTGGCTCCATGGAACGTTAGGAGTCAACAAGAACTTTGAAGGCTGGATGATATTTGGATATGACTATTGGGACCTCTTTTTATTTTTTTGGAAACTGTTGTTAGTTGCAAACTATCTAAACCAATTGAATTTTATGTCACTCTTAATCTAATGTTCTGATGGGGTAGTTGCAAACTCTCTAAACTGCTATTAGTTGTAATTTGACAGATTCAGAAATCATAATCATGTAATATAATCTTAAGATAAAAGTTTGCATATTTCAATGAGCATTGAGATTGCAAACAAACTCAATTTGTTTGCAACGCCTTATCAAAATGTAATAACATTAACCCATGGCCATAAACAGTTTTTACTAACAAGTGTCCTCAAGCTAACATTATAGGAAATGTGACATATACAATAGCAATCACTTTTAAGGCATTGTTCCCAACTCTGATCAAGTTAAAAAAAGACATCAAGACAACAACACTTTGTCGTGAGAACTTTGTGAGAGAACTGCTCAGAAAAATTGCAGATTGATAAAACTGCAAAAAAAAATACTCAGAAAAATTGCAGATTCATCTTAGTCGACTGCTCAAAAAAACTACTTAGAAAAACCTTGACATATTCAGCTCAAAAAAATTGCAGATTCAACTTAGAAAAACTGCTTAGAAAAATTACAACCGACAATTGAGATATGGAAGGATTTCAATCAGTTGTTAGATTTTAGCAAAACGGCAGCTTTTTTGGAAGGCATTGAAATCCATAATTCAACTCATAATTTCATCAATACAACTCATAATTTCATCAATTCAGATCATAATTCATCAATTCAGCTTGCAAAAAGTAATTGTTGCTAGGTAAAAATCGTCAAAATGACAAGTTTATAATATAGAAATGTCATTGCATTATCTAGAAGTCACAACCCATAGGAAGACATATTACATAGTGCATAGCCACTGCTTGTTCAAAAGTCACAACCCATTGGAAGACATTCAAGTCACGGCTCATAAGAAGACATATCTAGTGTGATACTCACATTTTTAGAACAATCACTACAAATTGTATCATGTACAAAAAAAGAGATACTTTAACTACGTGTTAAAAGTATTCTTTTAAATCCATCACTAGATTCTTCAAGTCTTGAATGTCATTTCCGGACGTTGTTGGTGAATCATATCCTGGATCATTTCTCGTTTTATACTCGCCTTGAACATAAGTTTTCTTAGATGCATCCACCCATTGGAAGAAATTTCAACCATCATATTTGTAACATGGTCTATGCGGATTTTTGTCAGACCTGAAAATTCTAACATGAGTTCTTTTTGGTGGTTGACACCTACATTGTGGACTCGTCGATCTCAATGTTGAAGAAGAAGTGGTTGAATCCATTAAATCTCGAGAAACCTACAATTCCAAGCTATACAACAATTAACAACTTCAATTCCATACAAAAACTCAATTCCAAACCAAAAGTAACAACACATAACATGATAATCATTTGATTTTCAAAACTATCACTCTATTCCACACCTAAATTAACAACACGTAATATGAATGCCTACCTAGTTCATAGATTTACCAATACATAAGAATTAAAAGGCAAAGAAGGGGTTTAGGGCGGAACTACATAAAACAATAAGATGAATAAATTTCAGTTTTTTTGGTTATAATGAACAACTAGTTACATTCAACATAAACATTTACTACAGATAAGATAATGATTGATTTTGATAGGCGGATGAATGAAATTTGAGTCGATCCATCTTTCATTGTTATCAAAATGGAAACCATCAGGATAAGCTCTCCCAACATTCCAGAAAAATCAGGTAACGTTGGTTATTAAAATCGGGTAACTACGAAGTTGGGTAAACGAAGTAAAGTTGGATATGTACGTTGGGTATTAAAATCGGGTAACAACGAAGTTGGGTAACCGAAGTGAAGTTGAATATGTAACGTTGAGTATTAAAATCGGGTAACTACGAAGTTGGGTAACCGAAGTGAAGTTGGATATGTAATGTTGGGTATTAAAATCGGGTAACAACGAAGTTGGGTAACCGAAGTGAAGTTGAATATGTAACATTGGGTATTAAAATCGGGTAACTAAGAAGTTGGGTAACCGAAGTGAAGTTGAATATGTAACATTGGGTATTAAAATCGGGTAACTAAGAAGTTAGGTAACCAAAGTGAAGTTGAATATGTAACGTTGGATATTAAAATCGAGTAACTACGAAGTTGGGTAACCGAAGTGAAGTTGGGTACTAAAAGTTGGATATATAACGTTGGGTATTAAAATCGGGTAACTACGAAGTTGGGTACACGTTGGAGGTTGGGTATTAAAAGTTGAGTATTAATATTTAAAGGAAGGCTTTACAAATAGAAGGTGCATACTTAGTCCCCTATAAAAAAAAATAACTTGCATACTTTGTTAACTACATAAAAAAAACTACACACTAACCTATTTTTTAATTATTTATTATTATTATTATTATTATTATTATTATTATTATTATTACTATTATTACTATTATTATTATTTTTTATTTTTTATTTTTTTTCTTCTCACAAATGAAATTGCTATTGTTTCAAAATTCCGAATTAATTGAAAATCGTCCTCGTTACTATTTTTTTTACAACCGTAGATTTGAAACTCCAAAGATATTTCAAAAAAGTCCCTATTACTATTTTTTACAACCGTACGTGTTGGTAATTCCGATTTTATCACAAAAATCCCGTACCAATTGATTTTTTGTTATAAACAATATTCATTTTTTTCACTAAAAACTTTTATATTAACATAATCTATAAAAACTTAATGAAATTTAAATTGTAGCTTCTAATTGATTTTTATTGAACAAAAAAATCAATCAATGAAACTTACTTTTTAAATTAACGATAGATTACATATTCAATGTCATTAAAAAAAAGTATTAATTTATTAATTTATAATTTTTACATATCATTTGTCATTTTATGTGCGTGCTAACGACATATAAATAAATAAAAAACTTCGCAAAATATCGTCAAAAATCACAACACGACAAAATATTTTACTAAGAAACCCTCACAAGTTGTTGGCTATGAATTAATAACTAAAACACAAACTAATAATCACACATGTAAGACAAAAGTGTGAACTAACAAGTGCAAACAATCAAAATTCCAATACCACCTGGTCCACGCATATGTAATTTAGAGCAAATTCCTTAATTAGTGCTTTAAACTCGAAATTAAACCTAAATTAGAGAATTAGTTTTTTTTTTCTAATTTTCAAACTTGGACAAGAGGAGAGCTAGTGTAAAACCAATGGATAATCCAATTTGTTTACGGAGATTCTAGTGAACCAATGGAGAATGGGAAACGGGAGAAAGCGTGGACAAACAAACTGCTTTTTGTGTTTTTAATAAAAATGATAATTGTTTGAACAAATGGAGGGTATTTGCGTAAACAATAAAAATACAAGGACCAGAGAGCCAACGATGGGATGATCTTCCAAGTTCATAAATCCGAAAGAAAAAACATACACCGAACAATGACTCTATACCTTTTCTACCAAAACATATATTATGCTCTTCTAAAATCCCAAGAGCAGCGGGAAAATATCTCTAAATCAAAAATCTCAAATCAAATATTATGCTCTTCTAAAACTTTTTCTTTATTTACAATTTGTTTAGAATTACAAAGAGGAGCTCTTCTGCTTTGAATACTCTTTGCAAAAATGACTCCATACCTTTTCTACCAAAACATACACTTAACAATGTGAAACCATACTCTCCTAGTCCAATCTCGGCCGAATCTACAAGCTGCCAATAATCAAGAGCCATTCGTGACCAAATTTTGGTGACTTGATGCATGTCTCCAGAAAATCCACCTATGCCATTTTATTTTTTGCTCCATCCACCGCCGTTCGGCCTTTTTTGTACCTAATAATAGTGGATGTTTTACACACCAAACCAAAATCGTTGAAAGTTTAACCAATTGTCATTAGTTTGAAGGTTGTAAACTCCATATTTATGACTTCTATTGACGAGACCCGTTTGACTTCTTCTTCCGATCGATTTTAGCTTGCTTTCCCTCTCCTCCAACGCTTGCAAATCCAAAGTTTTGGTTTCTCTGATGCGGCGGCTTGTATTTTCTTGCTTGCCCTAGAGTAAACAAACTAATAAGTAATTAATACTAAATTCAAGCCCACCCTCCTCTTTCTAATGGGCTTGGATCTACTTGGGTTTTTTTTATATAAGCTTAGAAGATGGAATCAATTATTTTAACAAGTTTACAACTTCTTATAGATTTTTTGAGAGATCCAAAAAAACCAAAAAAAAAACAATAACGAAAAAACCCGCAACCTTGGGCCGAAGCGTGTCGAAGTTTATTATTTTGGGTGACCCTTCATCCATTAATTTGAAACACAAAAAAGTTGTTGTTGTCAACTACATCATCAATCAATTCTACTCTTTTCAGTTAAATTTTTTTAATCTTTTACCTTCAAAAGTTATACACTTTAACGTCAAGACCCCGTATTTTACAATCGTTTTCTTAGTTTTGATGCGGTTCTTTGGTAGCGTCTCGAGTGGTTTCTCTTGGAGGGGGCGTGGATTTATGATCAACTCCTGAAGGCTCTGTTGCGAATCCAAATCTGAGTTGTGTAACACCCCAATTTATTCTTTCTCTAGGTATGCTGCAACGCCAGCGGTTTCTCTACTATTACTGAGTTCCGCCTCAGGCTAAAAACTAGACTTCAACAAGTTATACAAAAACGCATTTTATAACACATGCCATGATTCGGTTGATTGAGATCACAACTATAATTTACAAACAAACGTTGACTTAAATTTAACGTTACTCAAACTTTCGAGCTAGAGTGAGAGGTGATCAAGTGTAACCCCCGGTACGCTTGCAAAAACGTCATCTGCTACTCACCTTAACCTGTCAATAGGTTGATAACCAACCAAAACAAAATTAAAAAAAACGGGTCAGTCTATCTGATAGATTAGCAAGCTGGATTAACCTAATTTAAAATATACATATTAATAACATATAATATTCATAACATCATCGCACTAGCTTTTCAACACTTAATCGATTTAACAATACTCTTAATTACGTTAGCATTACGCTAGCAATTTTACCATGGATACCGGGTTTGATTTTAACCGCTAATCAACCGAAGGGCAAGTCTTGGAGAACCTCTTGGTAAGTCCCTAACTCCCTAAATTCGCCTACCGGTAGCGAGATTGGAATTAGACGACCTAATTTCCGGGGTCCACTAAGCCCTTCTAATAATGTTATCGAGCCGTCATTATTATTTACCCATAATGTCCGTACCAATTTTTCACATTTTTATCGGTTCGTCCATTATCCAAGTAACCGCTAAAAATCAACAAAACACCAATTAATACAATACGATATTATATGTGCGTAATTAACTATATATATATATATTATCGATCGAATATGTCCGATAGTTATTTAAAATAACTATAACCCACTTGCCTGCTTTGAACTTAAAACGATTTTGGTCCAATCGTACACAAAGTCCTTCCGTACCAACGTTGCTTCCTTACTTCAGCTTCGTGCTGCTTTCTTTATATTACAGGTTGGTGTGTGTTTTCATTTGGCTCAATTCTATCGGTTTATATAGTGCCATGCATACACTAACTTATTCATGATCGAAGAAAACTATATACTTTTTTTACTATATTTTACCATATTCTTAGATGTACATGTGAACTTTTATAAATGTGTCATGAGATTGAAAAGTATACGTGGTCTCTTGGGTGAATATCTACAAAGCAAGCCTACCTTTGTCCTAATTACATTATAGGCCCTCTAGTTTTATTTTGATTAAAACAAACCCCTAAAATCCATATATTTAATTAGGATTCCCTATTTATTTACTACTTTATATATATAGTTAATTATAGATGATTAACTTGTCCTAATATACCTTACTTATCTAAATTGCCCTTATAGAAATCCTTTTCTTATATTTTAATTATATTTCTATATCCAAGATTAAGCATAAACAATAAATAAGGCTATACTTATTTATAAATTGTTTAAATTATCCATATTTGCCTTACTTGTTTACTTAAGGTAAAATTTATCTCGTATACATCACTAAAATAATATTTATTTATTTATTTTAACATTTCATAATAACTCGCACCGTTCATTATTATTCGTATACCTTATTTAACGGAGTGCTACATCCTCCCCTTCTAAAAAATATAATTTGTCCCCAAAGAATCATAATTCAAAGAGGTGGGGATATCGACCTTTCATATTGTCTTCGGTTTCCCACGTCATCACCTCGGTTCCTTGTTTTGATCAAAGAATTTTCACTAATGGAATGATCTTATTCCGCAAATACTTTTCTCGACGTTCCAAAACTCGAACGGGTTCCTCGGAACTTGTGGCATCCACTTGTATCTCAATATCAGCATAGTTAATTACATGTGATGGATCAGGAAGGTATTTTCTGAGTAGCGATACATGGAAAACATTGTGTGCTTGAAAGGTAGGTAGTAAGGCCAAACGATATGCTACCGGGCTGATTCTATCCAAGATCTCAAATGGTTTGATATATTTGGGTTTAAGCTTTCCCCGTTGTCCGAACCTGAACACTCCTTTTCAAGGTGAAACTTTTACAAAAACCTTATCTCCTACTTCAAAACTTACTTCTCGGCGCTTTGGATCTGCATAAGACTTCTGTTGACTTTGCGCTGCAAGTAGTCGTTTTCTGATCACAAATACTTATTGGGTTGTCTGTGCTAATAATTCTGGCCCTAGTAATAATGCATCAGCTCGGTCGTTCCAACATATCGGGGATCTACACCGCCTTTCATAAAGTGCTTCAAATGGGGCCATCTTTATCGAGTTATGCCAACTATTGTTGTAGGTAAGCTCTATGAGAGGTAGGCAATGAAGCCATCCTTGGGGTCTATCAAGTACACAAGCCCTTAGTAGATCTTCTAGTGTCTGGATGATTCTTTTTGATTTTCCATATGTTTGGGGATGATAAGCCGTACTAAACTATAGATTCGTTCTCAATCCTTTATGAAGACCTTGCCAAAATATGGACATGAAATGACCATCTCGATCTAAAATTATTGATCGTGGAATCCCATGGAGGCAGACTATCTCACGTAAGTACATATCTGCCAACTCTGTTAGTCCCTATGTCGATCGGATAGCCAAGAAGTGAGTTGTCTTTTTCAATCGATCGACTATCACCCATATAGAATCCTTTCCTCCGATTGTCTTGGGTAAACCCATCACGAAGTCCATGGAAATATCTTCCCATTTCAATTCCGGCACCGGGAGAGGTTGTAGTTCCCTGCCGGGTTTTCTGTGCTCAATTTTAACTTGTTGACAAGTTAAACACTTAGCCACATATTCAGCAATCACATTTTTCATGTTGGCCCACAAAAAATTCCTTCTTAAGTCTTTGTACATCTTACTTGAACCTGGATGACAAAGTAGGCAGAGTTGTGTGCTTCTCGAAGAATTGTTTCCTTGAGTTTCTCATCAGTTGGTACACATATTCGATCTTGGCACCATAAAGACCCATCGTCATGTATTATAAAACAAAGAGCTTTGCCAGAACTTGCATCATTGCATATCTTATCAAATAAAGGTCATCAACCTATTTCTGCTTGATTTCTTCTTCCAAGGTTACCCTGATTTTCATCATGCTTAATTGTCCTTGTTGAGGATACAAAACCTCGGTCTCTACTAAATCTTGGAACTAACTCTCGTTTATTAGGCACACCAGGTGTCCCTCATGGTCTTCTTTCGACTTAGAGCGTCGGCTACCACGTTAGCTTTTTCAGGGTGATACCTAATCTCAAGGTCATAGTCCTTTAAAAGATCTAACCATCTTCTTTGTCTCATGTTTAAATCTTTTTGAGTGAATAAATACTTCAGGCTCTTGTGATCAGTGAAAAGTTGACAATGCACTCCATCTAGATAATGCCGCCATATTTTAAGAGCAAAAATTACCGCAACTAGTTTCAGGTCATGTGATGGGTATTTTCCTCATATGATTTCAATTGTCGGGATGCATAAGCAATAATCTTATTATGCTGCATCAGTATACATCTCAAACCCTGTTTTGAGGCATCACTGTATATCACATATTCCTTTTATCCTGTGGGTAGGGTTAAGACTGGGGCGTTGGTCAACCGTCTCTTTAACTCTTGAAAACTTGTTTCACATTGCTGACTCCACTCGAACTTGTGTAACTTGCGCAAAAGACAAGTAAGAGGTCTGGATAACTTGGAAAATCCTTCCACGAATCGCCTATAGTATCTAGCAAGTCCTAGAAAACTGCGAATCTCCTTGACAGTGTGAGGTTGTGGCCAATCCGCGACAACTTCTACTTTTTGGGGATCCACCATAACTCCTTCTTCCGAGATTACGTGCCCAAGAAAGGCAACCTTGGTCATCCAAAAATCGCATTTGGAGAGTTTGGCATAAAGACGATGTTGCCTTAGCACACTCAAGTGGTCCGCAAATGTTGAGAACGGGCTTCATGGCTTGGAGAATAAACTAATATATCATCGATGAAAACGATTATGAACTCATCCAAATACTCTTGGAAGCACCGATTCATAAAATCCATGAATACAGATGGGGCATTAGTTAATCCAAAAGGCAACACTATAAACTCATAGTGTCCATACATACTTCTGAATGTTGTCTTAGGAATGTCCCTTTCGCAAACTCGGAGTTGATGATATCCATATCTAAGGTCGATCTTTGTGATACTTTCGCACCTTGAAGCTGATCTAGTAGATCGTCAATCCGAGGAATCGGGTATTTATTCTTGATTGTGACCTTATTCAGTTCTCGGTAATCAATGCAAAGCCGCAATGAACCATCCTTCTTTTTAACGAACAACACGGGTGCTCCTAGGGCGATACACTAGGTCGAATGTATCCTTTGTCTAAAAGCTTTGTCAATTGCTTCTTCAATTCTTGCATCTCTCGTGGGGCCATTCTATATGGTGGTTTGGAAATTGGGAGGTTCCTGGTTCTAGATCAATGGTGAATTCGACCTCCCGTTTAGGTGGCATTCTTGTAATTTCCTCCGGAAACACGTGTAGGAACTCTTGTACCACGGGTATCTTCGTTATATCTACCCATTTTTTTCTCCCTCAACCATATGACACAAATACCCCATGCATCCCTGTCTGAGTGACCTTATTGTCGTCATTGAATTTATTATTCTACCTTTCTTCAGATGGGTTCCTACCCTTGAATTTACACCTAAAGTCTCCGTTCCCCTTTATTGTAATTGCACTAGCTTCAAAGTCAATTTTAGCACCGTGTTGGACTAACCAATCGACACCTAATATAATATCATGAGGGCTCATTTGGATAACTATTAGGTTGGCGGAAAATTTCCGTCCCTCAATCAGAATTGGAAAATCAACCAATTCCGTAGTACCTATCAATCTATCTCCGTTGGGTAAAATAACGACATAAGGTTCACACGAGTTCTCATTTTCTACCCCAAGTTGGTTAACACATTTCTTTGAAATAAACGAGTGTGTTGCTCTAGAGTCAAACAAAATTTCTACTGGTTTAGAATAACTATGAAGGGTACATTGAGTAACGATTGCATTAGTCTCTCCTATTTGTCTCATCTCGTACAGACGGGGGCCATACTTGGAAGTTCCGGTGGCATGCCTCTCTGATGCGTCCTTGGAGGTAACCAAGGAAAACTCCGGATTTAGATCAAGCAAAGCTCCAACTACTCCTTGATTATTTGTGCACCGTTGTATCGTTTCAGATCTAAAAGGGAGGAAGCGATGAAGAAACGAGGGTTGATTCGATCTAGAGAGATCGAATAAACCTTTTTGTGTGGATCGAAAGTTGATTCTAAAGAAGAATCCTCGAATATGGAGTTCTTGGATCAAAGACTAGATCCAAGGAAGAAATTTGAGAGATTGACGGGAGGTTTGATGCCCAAGCTAAGTAAGAGGAAAAACTTCTCAAAAACTTAGTAATATTGAACATCCAAAATAAGTGAGGCAAAGTATCTCTTATATAGAGAGTATTGCCTACCTATGGGCCAACGGGCCAAACAAACATACATAACGAAAAAGCCCAGAAGGGGAAAACCCTAAAAGATAAGATCAAAGAGAATATTCTATAAGGAATATCCATTTTATTACATAAAAAGGAAAATATGCAAAATATAGTCCGAAAGTAAAACCGGTAGCCTATGCCATGTTGGTGTAGAGACACGGCATGCCGGCAACTGGTCCAAGTGACGAAGTGGTGCGGGCGATGATGGAGCCGGTGGCTCGGGCAATGGCCTTGGCTCGGGAGCGGGTGAGCGGTCCATCTGAGCGAACCCTCAAAGCCTCGTCCTCATCGTCTACGTTCAACGTAAAAGGGACATCCAAGGGCGCATCAGTCCCCCCGTCTTGGTTTTGAAATGTCCTTGTTTCACCATTGTCAAAGAGGGGCTCAACATAAGGGGCAAGGTCCTTGACGTTGAACGTCGGGTGTACTCCGTAGGAATCCGGGAGCTCTAACTTGTATGCATTCGGGCCATGGCGGGCTAAGATGCGGAATGGGCCATCACCACGGTCCGAGAGCTTGCTCATGCGGCGAGTTGGAAAACGCTCCTTCCTTAGGTGGAGCCAAACAAGATCACCGGGCTCAAAAGAGATGTCGCGGCGGCCCTTGTTACGTTGTCCGGCAAGTTGGGCGGCACGACGTTCAAGTTGTGTCCTAGTCCGCTCATGAAGCTCAATGATTTGTGTGGCTCGGTTTCCGGCGATGATGTGTTCTCCGTCCTTGAGCGGGCGGGGAGTGAAGTCCAACGGGGTGTGTGGATTAAGGCCGTAGACAACTTCAAATGGGGACAATTTAGTTGTCGTGTGCCTAGACCTGTTATACGAAAACTCCACAATAGAAAGTAAGTCCTCTCACCTATGTGGGTTGGTCCTAGTTGTGGCTCTAAGTAGAGCACTAAGAGTTCGATTGGTCACCTCCGTTTGACCATCGGTTTGGGGGTGATAACTACTTGAAAACAACAAGTTGGTTCCAAGTTTTCCCCATAGCGTTCTCCAAAAGTGACTCACGAATTTTACGTCCCGATCACTAACGATAGAACGTGGTATCCCATGTAAGCGCACCACATTGTCAAAGAACAAGGTGGCAACTTCACGAATTTTGCCTATACCAATGGGACCTTGGGTTGCCGGTTGACTTTGTGGTCGGGTTGACTTTGTGGTCGGCACGCCTTCTGTACTTGAAAACAACAAGCGCACCACATTTTGGAGAAGCGATCGACTACCACAAAAATGGAGTCTTTGCCTCGTTTTGACATAGGCAACCCGACCACAAAGTCCATGGATAGATCCTCCCAAGGTCCCATTGGTATAGGCAAAGGAGAATACACTCCATCCGGACCTTGGCGCGACTTTGCATGATGACATGTGATGCAACCCTTGCAAAACCGTGTCACGTGCATGCGCATCCGGGCCCAAAAGAAATGCTCTTGGAGAGCGGAAAGGGTCTTGGTAGCACCGAAGTGACCACAACCCTCATGAGCTTCCTTGATCAACAAATGGCGTATAGATGAGCGCGGAATGCAAAGTTTTCCCGCTCGGAAAAGAAAGCCATCGTTAATAAAGAAAGACTCGTGCTCTCGGAGGTCGAGACATTGTGCCCATATGTCCTTGAAGTCAAGATCCGTGGCATATAACTATTTGATAAGAGCAAAGCCATGTATCTTGGCGTCCATATACACAAGAAGGGCATAACGGCGAGAAAGGGCATCGGCTACCACATTCTCCTTGCCTTTCTTATGCCGAATGACATAAGGAAAGGTCTCTAAAAACTCTACCCAACTAGCATGGCGCCGACTTAGATTTGTTTGACTCTTGAGATACGAAAGAGCCGCATGATCCGAATGAATCACGAACTCCTTCAATTCGGCCACAAGTAATGTTGCCATGTCTTAAGACAACGAACTAGAGCATATAGTTCCTTGTCATATGTAGGGTAGTTGAGTGAAGGACCGGAAAGTTTTTCACTAAAGTAGGCAATTGGACGAGTCTCTTTTAAGAGAACTCCTCCAATGCCCACATTTGATGCATCACACTCCACCTCGAAAGTTTTCGAAAAGTTTGGTAGTTGGAGTAATGGTGCATTACAAAGGCGGTCTTTGAGCGCATCAAACGCTCGAGCATGGATATCACGCCACTCAAATGTGACACCCTTGGTAGTAAGCTCATGGAGCGGTGCCACTACCGTGCTAAAGTCCTTGAAAAAACATCGGTAGAAGCCCGCTAAGCCGAGAAAGGCTCGGACCATGGTGACCGTAGTAGGAGTAGGCCACTCCCGAATAGCACGAACTTTAGATTCGTCTACTCGTAGTCCGTCCTTAGACACGACATAGCCAAAAAGATAGTGGTGTCCGAGCAAAAGACGCATTTTTCAAAGTTGACATACAATTGCTCTTGTCGAAGGCACTCGAGCACTTGGCAAAGGTGCCCGATGTGATCCTCCAAAGACGTACTAAACACCAAAATATCATCGAAATAAACAACGACAAATATACCCAAGAATCGGCGCAGGACATGGTTCATGAGGCGCATGAAGGTGGATGGGGCGTTGGAGAGACCAAATGGCATTACAAGCCATTCATAGAGTCCATACTTAGTCTTGAACGCCGTCTTCCACTCGTCTCCTTCGGCCATCCGGATTTGGTGGTAACCGCTCCGGAGACCAATTTTGGAGAAAATGGTGGCGCCGTGGAGCTCATCCAATATGTCATTAAGGCGCGGGATATGGTGGCGGTATTTGACGGTGATTTGGTTGATGGCACGACAATCAACACACATCCGCCATGATCCGTCTTTCTTTGGCACTAATATGACCGGGACGGCACATGGTGATAAGGATTCACGCACATGTCCCCGGTCTAGGAGCTCTTGCACTTGACGTTGTAGCTCCTTCGTCTCTTCCGGACTTGCTCGGTACGCGGCATGGTTTGGAAAGGAAGCACCGGGCACAAAGTCAATTTGGTGTTCAATCCCTCGGATTGGTGGCAAGCCGGGTGGTAGGTCTTTGGGCATAATATCCTGAAATTCGGACAACAACAAAGACACCTCGTGTGGTACATTATTCGGGTCATGAGAAGTAGATAAACAAAATGGAATAAGCAAGAAACATGGAAACTTGCCTTCCATGACCGGTTGCAAATCATGCCGGCGAGCTAAAAGTATCCTCGGCTCACACCGTCCTTGAATTACGGGGTCCGAAGATGGCAAAGGTGCGCTCGTAGGAACGATGCGGCCTTTACTACCTTTGGACTCGGTAGCATGGACAAGTGGGGCGGTGTTCCGGGATTTGGAAGTACTAGCACCTACAACATCGGGACTCCGAGGAGAGTCCGATTTTGTCGGCGCCTTAGCGGACTCATCTATAGATTGTTGCCTCTTCCGTTCCGCATAGTCAACCAAAATTTCGTGCGGAGTCATAGGCAAAAATGTGACCCGTTTTCCATTATATTGGAACATGTACCGGTTAAGATAACCATCATGAAATGTTCGGCGATCGAATTGCCATGGTCGTCCTAAGAGGACATGTGTGGCGTCCATCTTGATAACATCACAAAGGACCTTATCAACATAGGCACCAATAGAAAACGTCACCCAAGCTTGTTGTGTGACGGTGTCACACGCCTTATCGGAAATCCATTGGAGTCCGTAAGGTGTTGGGTGGGGGGTTGTAAGCAACTTGAAGTGTTTTACCACTCGTTCGTTGACAATATTGCAACAAGAACCCCCGTCAATAATAAGAGAAAGGCTCGTATTATTGACCAAGCAATGAGAGTGGAAGAGATTCTCGCGTTGATCAATAGGGATAAACTCTTTAATAGCCAAAATAAGACGAGAAACAAGAGCGCATTTACCGGGTTGTGCTGGGGCGCAAGCAAGCTCGTCGTCACATGGTTCCATTCCAAAGTGCGGATCGGCGTCTTGGTCATCCTCAATGATGATATCGCCATCTTGATGATCATCTTCGTCCTCGAAATATGATGGATCGGCAAACAAAACCCGTTTGGTGTTTGGACAATCACGTTGCACGTGACCAAAACCGCTACACTTGTAGCACACGGGCTCCCTTGGGCGAGCCGCCGGTGAAGGTCCTTGTTGACCTCTAGCGGGAGGCGTCGGGACCGCAGGCCCACGGTTTAGTGCCATCTCATTACCCGCTTGCCTATTGGATTGACCCATCCGTTGGGCTCCTTTGGAAGCGTCGGCATCTGGAGAACTAGGCACATCTCGAGTATGTGTGTTAGAAGAATGAAGATATTGACTCGAGGAAGAATTATACCTTGAATACCGAGGCGTCTCGAGTTGTTGCTTGTAGAGCTTCATGACGGCATGGCACAATGCTCCCAAATCCTTATATGGGACAATCTCGAGCGGCCGCCAAATGGAATCATTAAGTCCACTCATGAATTTGGCGCGAAGGGCGGAGGGAGAGGCCGAAACGCCGGCCTTAATGTGCATGTCCTCGATTTTGGCCAAGTAAGCTACCGGAGTGAGGTTGCCTTGTTTGAACTCGGCAATTTGCAACCGCATATCATTCTTGAAGTCCTCGGGCACGTACTTCTTGGTCATGACATAGATCAATTGCTCAAAGGTCGCAATCGGTGCCCATCCTCGCCTTTCACGGGTGATCTCATACCCGGTTCCACCAAGACTTGGCATCTCCTTCAAAGTAAAGAGTTGTCGCCCTGATTTTCTCGTATTCATCCTCATAATGACAATGTTTCAAGGCTCGTTTCATATCCTGCGCCCAATCAAGAAAACACACGGATCATATTCACCATGAAAGATAGGAATTTAACCTTACCTTCCCTACGAGCTCGGTAGGGGTCCGGGCGGGGCGGTTGAATGTAGCCATCATCGGCACGGGCTCGCCGGTGGCCGCCTTGAAGCCGGTGGCGCCCATGAACGGGTGGTTCATGCCTAGGTGGGTTTGGGGGAGGTAATTATTCTTCACCTCGGTCTTGGTTCTCATAAGGGTCCATGATGGGTAGGTGCCATGGACGGTCATGTGCCACCCGTTCCAAGTCGGACTCATCACCGGAGAACTCGTTAAAGTCGTTTGCTCATCATACTCATCAAAGTCAAGAGTCGTCGGTTGTCGGGTTGACTATTGGCGACGGCGTCCGAAACAATCATTCTCACGACCATGATTGTTGGTCGAGTCGGGATGGTACCGGGGCTCTTCCCGGGTTCGGCGGTCGGTGCGGGGCACACTAGGTGGAGGTGGAGAAGGGACATACCGTTGGTGTTGAGGCCTATAATGCTTGTGCCGATTTTCCGTATCGACCATGCGCAAGTCATCTTGAGTCGGGTCGGGGAATTCTTCGTCCTCTTCATGGGACTCATTTCCGTCAAGAGGTAAGGGGCGTTGGCATTTAATGACGGACGCAAGCCGGGGACCGTTTGATGGTTCGGCTCCTAAAATTCCCTTGCCTTTCCGTTGTGCATCGAATGTGGAAGCATTGACCATGATCTCAATCGGAATTGTTGGGGTGGGACGTTCGGCAAGCCGTAGGGCCTTAAGAGTTTCTAACTCTTGCTTCTAGGCAATGTTTTCTCAGGTCAAGGCATCAAACTTTTGTTGTGCCTTCAAAGCTTCCAATTATTGCCTTATGGAGTCATTTTCGAGGGACAACGAAGCATTTTCTTGAGTCAAAGGTTCATTGGACTCTTGCGAACCAGAATCCTGAGAAGTTTCCAATTCAACGTTAGTCATTGCTCCAAATCAGCACACAATTGCAAGCAATCGAATGAGCAAGGTGACAAGTTAAGTCAACTTTACCGAAGTTCAAGTGCGTTATCGGGTTTTACTTTGGGGAAGGCCGTTTGGCGGTTAGGCAAGTAAGGCAAATCCAACAAAATTGAACCAATTACACACAAATAAACTAGTGATATTTTGCAAATGTATGTAAGAAAATGAAGAGACGGAAGATGGACGGATTGTTCAGTCGGCAAGCTTTGCTTGCTTTCGGTCTTTGACCATTTTCTAAAATCCGATTTTCGGATGGACCGGTTTGCCGGACGTCTTTTCACTTTTGTGTTTCGTTTCTTTGAAACGTTTTGAGCAACACTTTTATTTTTTTTGTTTTTTTGTTTGAACAGAAATCCGTATTGATGAAGAGTTTTTTTTTTCTTTTCTTGGAATATCGAATGCGAGATATCCGAACTTTCGTTAACAAAAATACCCCAAGAAATTTGGTGAAATTAATTAACAAAATTGTCGGATTGGGTTGGTTTAAGAAAAAGACGGGCTTGATAAATGGTTTGATGGCAAACCAAATATCTCCTATTTTTTGTTTTTCAAATTGATCAAAGAAGAAAAAAATCAGGAAAAATGGATGAACATGATGAACAACATGAAGATCATGAAGAACAAATGAAGAACATCATGAACAAACGAAGAACATCATGAACAAAAGGCTATATAGGTTGAAGATAATAACGCACAAAAACAAGAGTAAAGAGAACTTAGCTTTGATCCTTTTTCTGATGCCAATTTGATGCGTCCTTGGAGGTAACCAAGGAAAACTCCGGATCTAGATCAAGCAAAGCTCCAACTATTCCTTGATTCTTTGTGCATCGTTGTATCATTTCAGATCCAAAAGGGCGGAACGATGAAGAAACGAGGGTTGATTCGATCTAGAGAGATCGAATAAACCTTTTTGTGTGGATCGAAAGTTGATTCTAAAGAAGAATCCTCGAATATGGAGTTCTTGGATCAAAGACTAGATCCAAGGAAGAAATTTGAGAGATAGACGGGAGGTTTGATGCCCAAGCTAAGTAAGAGGAAAATCTTTTCAAAAACTTAGTAATATTGAACATCCAAAATAAGTGAGGCAAGATATCCCTTATATAGAGAGTCTTGCCTAACTATGGGCCAACGGGCCAAACAAACATACATAACGAAAAAGCCCAAAAGGAGAAAACCCTAAAAGATAAGATCAAAGAGAATATTCTATAATGAATATCCCTTTTATTACATAAAAAGGAAAACATGCAAAATATAGTCCGAAAGTAAAACCGGTAGCCTATGCCATGGTGGTGTAGAGACACGGCATGCCGGCAACTGGTCCAAGTGACGAAGTGGTGCGGGCGATGATGGAGCCGGTGGCTCGGGCAATGGCCTTGGCTCAGGAGCGGGTGAGCGGTCCATCTGAGCGAACCCTCAAAGCCTCGTCCTCATCGTCTACGGTCAACGTAAAAGGGACATCCAAGGGCCCATCACTCTCCTTGTCTTGTATTGTCTGGTGTGACATTGAAGGCGCAACAAATCAAACTTGCTGAGATAACTTAGCTCTTGGACCATTCGTAGTTGCTTGATAAAACATCGTTGGCTTCTGCATAATGCCTCGGCAGAATCTCACAATGTGTCCAATCTCCCCACATCATCTACATTCCCGAGCTTCCTTGTCACAACTTCGTCGGAGGTGATTTGGACTTTCTCAGTTAAAGCATCGACATTCTTCTCCTGAGGCCTTGGGCTTTTGAATGGTTGCTTGTCGGATGAAATGAGTCAGTCATCTCCTTTCTGATTCCAATGGTAGTGCCGGTCTTTTGAATCTTACACTCAATTGTCCCCCCTTTCTCCGGTTCTCGTTTTTCATCCGCTTTTTTGCATTGTCTATGGCGGCTTCCATACGTAGAGCTTCGTCCATAAATTGTTCCAAGGTCACACAATTATGTCGTATCATGGATGGTGCTATCTCAGGGGGTACCATTCATAGAATTGTCGGATCTTATCTTCTTCATCCCTAATTATTGATCCGGCATAAGGTAGTAACTGTTGAAATTTCTCTGCCATTTGGGGTATTTTAAGCCCTTCATTTTGCGGAAATAAGAACTCCCGTCGCTTTTCTTCCCGTCTAGTTGATGGAAAGAACCTATCCATCAACTTTGTCTTGAATAACTCCCAACTTATGGAATTATCGTCTGTGGGTTTGGTTGTCTCCCACCAAAAATGAGCACTGTCTCGAAGATACAATGCAGCAATGCGAACCTTGTTGCCTCTGAACAGTTAACTTCTCTGAACCTTTGTTCTATGTGACTAAACCAGTGTTGAAGCCTCATTGGTTCACCAATTACGTCATACTTATTAGGTTTCATAGCTCTTACCACCTGATATGCACGGTCATAGCCCTATTCTTCATTTCGTACCAAGGGTTGCATTGCTGGTGGAGGTGATGATTCGGCTACCCTGGCCAAGCCAGAGGGTACGTGGTGCATTGCTCTATCCACCGCAACTTGAATCATATTATACAAGGCTTCTTGTCCCACTGTGTTTTTCGGAACATTAATAGGGGGATCTTGATGGGGTTGAGACTGTACTATTGATTGTTGCGGTGCAATTTATATTTCTTTCAATTTCTTCGCGGGATTGTTAAGGAATATCCATTCCTGGGTTGTTTTCCACCGTGTGTGAATGCTGACGTGGCTCGCTCATCTGAATGTTAGCGTTTAATCCTTGTCAGTGGTACTCTTAAACATGACATTTTATAACATATACTTATTTCATACATACAATATTTCATTTTACATTTATATATCCCATTCCCCGTCTATTCTACACAATCTGGAAAATTTGGGGTCTGGTTCTACTTCCTTATTCAAAACAGTATATATCCCTTTCCCCGTCTATTCTACACAATCTGGAAAATTTGGGGTCTGGTTCTACTTCCTTTAGAGCTAGGTTCATACTAACTTCACACAACCATACTATTAGTATTATACAAATTTAGTCTCATCTTCTTGGACCTAATCTTTTTTAGGATTTTTAATCCTAAGGACGCGGTTGCCCTTTTTGTTGGTAATCACCCCTATGTTTGGCTCTGAACAAGGGGTTCTCTCTGGTTGGATTTCTGCTAACTCTGATAGTTCATCTTTCACCTCCTGTAGATGAGCTCTCAGTTCCCTCCTTTCCTCTTGTAACTCTCGGAGTCTCTTAGTTATCGACTTCGGTTTGGAGGTGACTTCCTCTGTTGAAATAGTGCTTCTATGCGTCGATCTTTGTGCCGAGCCTTCATCCTTAAGGGGGCCCCAATAGTCTAAATAGTCGTATCTGGGCTCTTGGGGAGCGTACATGGGCATTGGAGGTTCAAGATAGTATACCTCTTGGGTTGATATTGAGTCTCCTCAAGGTATATGTTATAGGGGTTTCCTGTCGGGTCATACTGAAAATCCTTCTCTGGGGTATAAGTGTTTAAAGGCCAGATAGGGGTTGGGCATGACAATTCCCAAAATGTAGGTATTGGGTTTATATCTCCTGTTTCATTCCACTGAACTGGAGGTGGAGATTACGGTTCAATTTTTATTGCCTTTCCCCTTGCGATTCTTCGCTGTTCACTAGAAGTTGACATCTAACTATAGAAAATTTTGCAACAAAATAATTGTTACAATTGTACGATAAGAAAAAAATATAAAGGATAATTAAGGTGTAGAGATGGTACCTGAAGTTCACCTGATCACACCCTTATCTTATTATATATATACTACTTATTACTATGATTATTATTTATTTTATAGATATCAACCATTGCTCTGATACCAACCATTGTAACACCTCACTCTATTCTTTCTCTAGGTATGCTACAATGCCAACGATTTCTCTACTATTATTGAATTCCGCCTCATGCTAAAAACTAGACTTCAACGAGTTATACAAAAACACATTTTATAACACATGCCTTGATTCAGTTGATTGATATCACAACTATAATTTACAAATAAAATGTTGACTTAAATTTAACGTTACTCAAACTTTCGAGCTAGAGTGAGAGGTGATCAAGTGTAACCCCCGGTGCGCTTCCAAAAACTTCATATGCTACTCACCTTAACATGTCAATAGGTTGATAACCAACCAAAACAAAATAAAATAAAACGGGTCAGTCTATCTAGCAGACTGACAAGCTGGATTAACCTAATTTAAAATATACATATTAATAACATATAATATTCATAACATCATCGCACTAGCTTTTCAACACTTAATCGATTTAATAATACTCTTAATTGCGTTAGCGTTACGCTAGCAGTTTTACCATGGATACCGGGTTTGATTTTAACCGTTAATCAACCGAAGGGCAAGTCTTGGAGAACCTCTTGGTAAGTCCATGACTACCTAAATTCGCCTACCAGTAGCGAGATTAGAATTAGACGACCTAATTTCCGAGGTCCACTAATAATGTTATCGAGCCGCCATTATTATTTACCCATAATGTCCGTACCCATTTTTCACATTTTCATCGGTTCGTCCATTATCGAAGTAACCACTAAAAATCAACAAAACACCAATTAATACAATACGATATTATATGCGTAATTAACTATAGCTATATATATATATATATATATTATCGATCGAATATGTCCGATAGTTATTTAAAATAACTATAACCCACTTGCTTGCGTTGAACTTAAAACGATTTTGGTCCAATCCTACACAAAGTCCTTCCGTACCAGCGTTGCTTCCTTACTTCAGCTTCGTGTTGCTTTCTTTATATTACACGTTGGTGTGTGTTTTCATTTGGCTCAATTCTATCGGTTTATATAGTGCCATGCATACACTAACTTATTCATGAAGAAAACTATTTACTATATTTTACCATATTCTTAGATGTACATGTGAACTTTTATAAATGTGCTATAAGATTGAAAAGTATACGTGGTCTCTTGGGTGAATATCTACTAAGCAAACATACCTCTATCCTAATTGCATTATAGGCCTCTAGTTTTATTTTTGATTAATAAAATTCATATATTTAATTAGGATTCCCTATTTATTTACTACTTTATATATATAGTTAATCATATATGATTAACTTGTCCTAATATACCTTACTTATCTAAATTGCCCTTATAAAAATACTTTTCTTATATTTTAATTATATTTTTATATCCAAGATTAAGCATAAACCATAAATAAGCCTATACTTATTTATAAATTGTTTAAATTATCCATATTTGCCTTACTTGTTTATAAGGTAAAATTTATCGCGTATACGTCACTAAAATAATATTTATTTATTTATTTTAACATTTCATAATAACTCGCACCGTTCATTATAATTCGTATACCTTATTTAACGGAGTGCTACAAGGTGCCCATAGTTTTTCCCAGACATCCTACCCGTGTACTTCCTTTGAAGACAAGCGTTGTGCTCGCCGCTTCCTGTTGACTGTATCATTCTACCTTTCCTGAGAGATCTTCTTGCTTACGGTTTTTTTTTATTTTTTTTATTTATTTATTTTTTATGTATTTTTGTGTGTTTTTTTTCCTTGTATTGTGGCTCTACACGACGGTTGTCGATCCTTTCGGCCTTTCGATCCAGTAGACGGCGTAGCCTTTCGACCCACGCGCCGTCTACTATTTTCGAACTACTTTCCTTAATAAAAAAATAAAAAATAAATATACAAGGATCGGACTAAAAAATTGTTTGGGCAAAATCCAAAAAAATATAAAAATTACAGGACATCATTAGGAATTTTTTGTAGAGAAGAGAGTGATACGGATTAGGGACAGAGAGGCATAGAGAGAAGAGGGAGTGCTTTCCCCTTCCAGATTGAGAAAGTGGGTCAGAGAGAGGAAGACAGCGATGGCGAGCGCTTTCAACAGTCCATCTCGGAGCAATCCTGGCAGCGCCAGGCTTCAATTGGCCGCTGTCTCTCGCCTGAGATCTTCTTCCCAGCGTAAGCCACCGGAACCTTTACGCCGCGCTGTTGCCGATTGCCTCTCTTCCTCGTCTTCTTCCAGTTCGCCTTCTTCCTATGCCTCCGTCTCGAGTCTTCCTGGCCACCACCATGGCACGCCTTCCGTACTCGCCTCCGAAGCTTCCCGCACTCTTCGGGTCTGTCTCTCTTTGAAATTCTGAGTTTTTCGTTTGAATGTTTCACTGTTTCTAGATCCCTTTCATTTTTACGTGGCTTTTGGATCTGAAATCTTTGCCGACTTCACATTAATTTTGAAACCGGAAGCTCGATTCGTTCATTTGAATTGGACGTTTGGTTTCGACTGTGATCAATTTGACTTGTTTCATTTCTACGGACGATATTGTTTCCAGTGTCAGACGGTTACATTTATCCCTTTTCATTTTTAACTTGTTTTTCCCCTCCCTTGTGAATAGGACTGTTATATGAGACAACTATTTGGCTTGAGCTCGTCCGCATTATAAATGAGCTGAATGTAACACAATTTTAAATCTCAAATCAAATTTAGGCAAGGCTAGTTCGTCTAAAATAACACTATGGGCGTTATATTAGCCAAGCAACTCGAATTCGGCTTGAAAAAAAGCTTGTTTCGTGCTCGTTCAATTTCTCAACTAGCCGAATATCAAGCCATTTTAAAGCTTGACTCGTTTATAAACTAGCAGAGCTCGAACATGCCAAAGCTGAGGTCCTTCGGCTCTGTACGGCCCTCCCTGTTAAATCCTGTATGCCTTTTTTTTTTCTTCCCCATATCAGCAAGCTTGTTAGGAAATGCCAAGATCCTAAATATCGAATGCTTCTTTGTGGTCGGTAGCTTTAGTCAATAGAATTGTATATGGAAAAATAGAGTACCAGCTCCTTTTTTGTAGAAGTGGTTGTAAGGTCATTCTTGTCATACTAAGGATCCCATCAACTTGTCTAATTTGGAAGATGAGTGTTGAACACTAATATATTTTGATCAGAATTGGAACTAGTTTAGAACTCTATGTTATGCAGCTTTTTGCAACTGTTACCGAACACATTTTTTAAATGATATTGTACATACAAAATGCCACCAATTTTAATGATGAAAATATCACAAACTGAATAAAAGATGTTATCCTAGAAGTCATGGTTTTGCACAAAAATTCTAAGCCAAAGGAGAGTAAGTAACCAGATGAAGTGGAAATTGCTTCTCTTAATCTCTTATTGAAGCTACTTAGGCTTGTTCAGCATGCATGATTGGATATATTTTCATAGAGCTTTTGCAGTTTTTAGAGCTTTTGTAGTGTTTGGCTTTATATAGATTATCGAATAGCTTTTTGAGAAGCTTTTTGGTCCAATTTTGAACGCTCAACCCGATAGGTTTCAAGAGCTTTAGGTGGACTGTGGAGATTACCAATTTTGCTTCTATTTTCACCCCTATAGCACTCATGTAATAACCAGGTGCTCTCTTTTTTATTTTTTTAAAATGTCCCTATAATTCACTCTTAAAATCTATCCTCAAATCTATCCTTATTTACTCAATCAGATTTTCCATTATCATATTTTACGAAACCCTACTCCATCAACTACCCAGCAATCTTAGATTACCCGAGAACTTCAAGTAACGAAAAAGATAGTGCTACATTAGTCTTATGAAAACGGTATTTTTAGGTATTTATACAAAATTTGATGTAGTTAGAACTATGTCTGTAAAACAGAATCATGATAAATTGTTCAACATTAGGACCTATAAACTTTAGCCTGGTATGACAGTTCTGATTGCTACTCCTAACATGTATTTCTACTGTTTGGAGTAGAAATTTCCAATTCAAATGTGAAAGCCAGATCCTTCCATGAAATTTGTTTAAAAGTCTGCTTATGTATGTTTTACCTGAAAGACTGCATATGAATCTATGTGGTTCTGGAAATTTTAAAGGTAATTAATAGGGACTTTGACATACGAAACTCTTAACAAGTCTTTGGGGCTCACATAGTGGGATGAAGCTGGAAAACAGTATCGGCTGTAGAAACTTGTTTTCAACTGCTACTAGTGACTTGCTCTTTTAATTGTCGAATTCTTGTTTTCCCCCTCCCTATTATCTTGCATTTTGTTGAGTTGTCTTAAAATCTGTATAAGTGTTGTTATCCACCTAGTCAAGAATCAGGACGATGGTCTTTTGTACGTGCCTTTATAGTTTATATTATAATTGGAAATCCATACAACTGTTTATTTTGTTGTTGGCAGGATTATTTGGCAGCTCCTTTGACAACTGATGTTGCTTATTGTGTGATCCTAGATCATACTCTTGCAGAAAGGGATCGTAGGTAAGATTACCAGCTTTAAGTTTAGACGTGCTTCTTGATACATAATATGTTGGATATTTTGTAGCTGAACTTACATTGTTTTTAAGACACACACATATGTATATATTTCTATCTGTTGTCCAGCGACTATGTGTTTGCTTTATGTTTACTTTGGATAATTAGTGCATTTTAGTATATGATATTGAGGATTTCAGTATCATGGTATATGAATAGCCCATAATTATATAAGCAATGAGATATACCTTCCAAAATTTTGATGAACATAAGTTTATTGATAAGAGCTATTTATATTGATTGGTAGAATTTTCCAGCAAAAGGAAGAAAAATGATCTTAGCTATACAAGAAATGGTACTAAATTAGCTTGCAAACTCCCTGGAGTTGGATAGGTTCTTATCTATCTTTGTTCTTAGACAAAATTGGTTCCAACTTTCTATGAGATAAATCTCCTTCTATATCATAATGTAATTGTGTTTCTGGGAGATTCGATATATTCCTCTTATCCACTTCTAGTCAATTAGTGGTCTGTTTACAAAATCCATGACTACAAACATGAAAGCGAAAACACGGCGAGATTGCCTCTTTCAAGTTAGAGGAATGAGAACCTCTAAGAGTCGTTGGATTATAATAGATCAACGATTAAGATTAAATAGGAGCATTTAATTATACAATGATAATACTTACCATACTCGGAAGATTCTATAGTTCATGAACCGTATGTTTAATTGTGAACATATAAAAAAGGAATTACTCGTAAATACAATAATAAAAATCTTATACAAATTAAATAGAATTAAATTTTATACAAATTAAGAATGAAATTACGTTCATTTGATATACTTACGCTAGTAAATAAAAAATCTTATACAAATTAAATAGAATGAAATTTTATATAAAAAACAATACTAATTAAGATGAGTATTATTTTCATGAACCTTATATTTATTTGAAAAAAAATATAGAGGGAAACTCGTATATTTGTTGCTTATTCCCTAATAAATACTTACAATAATAAGATTATTTACTCGGACGTTCATCTATTAATCCAAAGTCTCTTAGAGGTTCTCTCAGAAGATAACCCTTCTCTATTTGTTTTCATTTAATGAAGTTCTAATTCAGTCTTTTGTTCATGAAAATAACTCCTTGATATATATTGTTTTATATACACATATTGCTTGAGGATAGACGTTATGATTATTTAAATCATTATTTCCTTAACCCAGAAATTTTTTGGTCAGGAAAATAGCCACTGTCTTTTGTTTTTATTCCTATCCTGTTCATAATTTTCTCGTCTACATCTGTACTGGCTACTTGTTTTGGTCTAATTCACACATGGTGCTCTGGTGCACTTTTTTTTTATAATTTTTTTTTTATGTGTGTTCCTGATCTATACAATCTCATAGTTTGCTTAATTATATTTATACATGCTTCCTTAGCAATCATTATTGTACACCAGATTCATGTACTCACTTTTGTTTTCTTATCATTGAAAACATCAGTTATAATTGCTCTGTCCTTTTAACTGACAATAGCATAAGCGAAAACTAATTAAAGCTCTATTTGAATCAGTCCTGCAGTTGTTGCAAGGTGTGTGGCACTCCTGAAGCGTTATCTTCTGAGGTATTGACAGTTTTTTTTTTTTTATAATCTTTTTCACTCTTGTCTACTTTACCCCCTCTCTTCCTGCATTGGAGATATGCATCTTTCCTTCTCATAAATTTTGTGGTTAGTTTAAGGATCAGTGTTTCCACAACAATAATTAAATCACGAATTATATTCATTCGCGGGGTGAAATATGACCAATCTTTGTATTGATGTGGTGAAGAAATGCATTAACGGAATGCATCTTTTTTTATTCGTAGTTTGTGGCTACTTGGTGTTTGAGGTATTAGGGGTAGGTACATGTACATAGTGGGATGCACCCTTTTCCAGTTGAAAAGTAATATTCTTCTACTAGCATTTTGCTACGACGTGGATAAATCTTTGTGCAAAGCAACCAAAAATGCCCCCAACCCTATTTTCTTTCTTATTTTGCTTTAAGAACTTGTTTCCATTTCTTTTGAATAGTTTTTGATTTTTTTGCTCAAAAATATACGATTGTATCTATATTGTATATGTTTAATGATTATGCATACTATGATCTTTAATATAATGGGTAGGAAGAGGAATAATTTAGATCCAGACATGCTTCTAGGATGTGATAAAATTTAAAAAGATGACTGAGTTGCTAAATTGATGTAGTAGAGAGAGAGAGGCTATGTTAAGGTTTCAAAGGTGGGTTGTTGGAATATATATAGCCTTATCCTGATGATAAGATACTTTTTTTCCCTCTGATTTAGAGCTCCTTGTCATCAACTTGATCTATACTTGGTGCAGATATAAGCCCAGTGAGGAGACTCTACAACAAATTGATCGGTTTTGTTTACATATAATTGTGGAGTGTGAGCTTGGCCAAACTAGAAGAATATCGCCTTGGTCTTGCTCTCCGAGCGAACAATCTGCGTCAGCTAAGGCATCAACAAATAGTTGTTCCCCCTTGCCAGTTTCTAGTTTTGCTTCTGGAGCTCTTGTTAAGTCTTTAAATTATGTTCGTTCCTTAGTGGCCCAGCATATTCCGAGACGATCTTTTCAACCAGCAGCTTTTGCTGGAGGCGCAACTGCAACAAGACAGAGTCTTCCTTCATTATCATCTTTGTTGAGTAAATCTTTCAATTCACAATTAAATCCTGCGAGTAATGTGGAATCATCTGATAGGGAAGACACCAATATGTCTGTTCAGAACCTTTCATACACTGAAAGCAATGATGGAAGCAAGGATCTTGAATATATTGCTTTTGATGTGCTGAGATGGCGATGGGCCGGTGAACAACATTCTACTTCACCTTCAGTAGATGGGTACTGGCATATACCTTTTACTTTCTAAGGGTTGGGATACTTATCTGATGTATTTTGTTTGTCTTGATACCTGATGTTGTTCCATCGCATAGGGATCATAGTCTGAACTCTCAGGAGCTAAGCAGACCTAACTTCCTTGAAGTGGGAGCAGCTGCACTTCTTGTTGCTGATATGGATGCTAATGCCAGGGGCCTGCCTTGGAGTCATTTCGGTACTTCTGAGATGCCTTACCTTGATCAACTTTTGCAGCCTTCTTCGATCTCAACCAGCACTAGTTCTGCCTCTGCTCACCATCATTTGAGAATAGTTACAGCATCAAAGCGCACCAAATTGGGGTCTCAACAAATATGGCAAGTTCTTCAAGCATATTGCATTTGTCTTCCAGTATAGACATAATTTCTGCAATTACATTGACTCTTATTTCTCTATATTGATGTACCTACTGTTGCCCCTTTGTTGAGAAAATGATTTTTGGGCCTCTCGGAGAAGGAGAGGGGAGAATAAGGCTGTGAGGGAGGGGGAGGGAGAGATAATTTTCTATAACTCACCCTTCAAAACTCCCTTATTATCATTATTATTGATGAAACCTGGCTAATTAATGTCTTTATCAGTTCATTGAAATGACTCGAGTATACTTGTACCTCCTCATTGATTAGTGAATTGGCTCCATTTCTGTGAATGAAGTCCATAAAAGGTAGATAGCTCCGGTGTATTATTTGAGGATTAAAGTCCAACATTGTTTTGACTTGACACTTTTTGGCCTAACTTTGAGTGACTTGTATCATGGATTTAGCCTAGCATATTGAGTGTGTAGTTCTCACTATATGTCTGCAACTGTTTAACGCTCTTGGTTTATTCCTTCTTTCAGGGAAGACTCTTTGGTTAGCACATTCCGTCCTCGTGCTCATCAACTATTTCAGTATCGGCATTACAGGTGAGTATGGCAAGCATTATATATGTTTTATGTGTTTGTTTTCTGTTTTCTTCATTAGCTTGTTATTTATGCTTAATGCATCTATACCTCTCAAAGATTGGAACTTGCACTGTTTTTCCACCTGCTGGTGCTTTTCTTGTTGTGAAGAGTGTTGGCATTGTTAAGCATAGAACTTCTTGGTCTTACAAAGAGTATGGTTTTCTTTATCAATATGTGTAATTGATCATAAACCTAGTATAACTAATATCACATGTCTGTCTAAATTTGCGTTTTTGGAGTGTGGTTCACCAAGCTTACTGATTTGTGATGTAACTCTACGTGTAATTTAGCATACCTGCTGTGATTATATTTTGCGCCTCATCTTTTTTACTTGTATGACTTCAAAGCATTGATTGGCTGGTCAGATTGTAAGCCTGCTGATTTTCAACAGTAACTCTTGTTTCTTGTCTTGATTGGTGATTATAATTGTGATTTCTTATGCACTTGTTCTTATTGGGTGTTGTGTTCTCCTATGATTCAGTGAACAACAACCACTGCGTTTGAATAATAAAGAAGTTGGTGAGGTTATAGAAGCAGTTTGTTCAGAAATATCTCCATCAAACGCTAGTCCTATGACTATTTCTACTATAAATAGCAACCGTGGGAAGCCATCAATTGATGTGGCTGTGAGTGTGCTGGTGAAACTTGTTATTGACATGTATGTGAATACTATCCCTGACAATTTTATCCGCCTTTTTGTACATAGTGAGAACCTTTTTATGAAACAAATATTGTTTTATGATCTTTTCCATTAGTTTCTGTCTTCAAGAAGCTTTGAACATATTCTGAATATTTTATTCTTTGACCAGTTTGAAGATAAAAAAGCCCGATGTGTTTTAGACATGTTTTATATTGAAGTTATTTAATCTGTTTTCCATTTTCTCTCTTTTTTCCTGTTTTGTAGGTATGTTTTGGATTCTGAATCTGCTGCTCCTCTTACTCTGTCTATGCTTGAGGTGCTGTACCAAATAAATTCTATCAACTTCTATTTAGTTATTAATCTGGTATGTTATGCTTATTTTTTGTTCCATGATTCCCAGGACATGGTTTGTTCGTCAAGATTGTCTTCTAGAACTCGAACCTTTGACTTAATTATGAATCTTGCTGTTCATGGTCATCTACTGGAGCCTGTTGTGCTGGATGACGTATCTACAATTGAAGAGGACTATCCACAGGAGTCATATTTTGATCATGATGCTCACATGATGACAAGAAAGAGAACAGTTTCTTCCAAATTGGGAAGTTCCTCAGCTATTGAAACTTTCGAGTCTTGGATCTTGGACATTCTGTATGAGATTCTTGTTATTCTGGTTCAGGTAATACTACTTTTGTACCTCCAGACACGATAAGTAATTGGCTCAATTGGGTAGGAACCGTCTTAGTATACTAATCTGCTGTTTCATTTTTCCTATTTTTACCAATTGACATTTGCTGGCTTACATAATAACGTACATATAGGGTGGTATATTAGTTTATAATCGTAGATGAATTGTTTTTTTTTGGTAGATGTGTGTTGGCTCACAGGTTTAAGTTTATAACATGTACATTCCGTTAATTGAATTTACATGAGATTGTCAATATGTATTCGTAAGTTTTGCTACATCAGTATATACTGTTCAGATCTAATACAACATTTAGAAATTACTACCACAATATAATCCCACCTTAGCGGGGTGGTTGTGGAAAATAACCTAAACTTTGAAAGTTGTAAAAATAGCCCAAATATTACTAGAAATTTGTTTTTCCTTATTCAATCCTTGCCAATTTTAAACTTCCAAGCAAACATGCTCATTAAATAATTGAACTCTAATCTATCTGAGTGTGGTATTGATGGTCTTAACCTCTTCTCTCTTTTTTTTGGCAATGGAATACACTATAAATTCTCATATCTAATGCAGGAAAATTTGTGAACCAAATAAATTACCCTTACCTAACACCTTCATAACACAAATACACAATCTAATTTGTATTGCTTTGAATGAAAGTTAATTGTGGTGATGATACTCGAGCATTTATATATGAGTGCACTAACTTAGTTCTTGAAACAAATTTTAAACTCGTCTCATGTCAAGTTAATGAGGGTCATGTGTGTCAGTTTGTCTTTTACTAATATAATAAGCCTTGCTGTAATCTTGTATGTATGTACGTGTTATTCACATTTTTGTCTAAATGTCTAACCATCATAGTGGGCCAGTTTGGTCGTGTGTGTGCTTATAGAAAAATGAATGTGATTATGTGAAAGGGAACATTATATTACTGTACAACAATGATGGGCCTTTGCAATGCGGCCTTGAAGATTATTCAGATAAATTTATGCAAATTTTTCTCTGCTTGCAGCAAACTCTAATATATGGAGGGTTATTGTTTCGGCTATACTTGCTTTCATTTCTAGAGGCTAGCATAATATATCTTTGCTGTGGACACATATTATTGTGACCTTGGAAATGTGTCATTTCTTGTCTTATTTTGAGAATCCCATGTTCGTGATTTCATTAGCTGCTTTTCCCTTTTTGTTTTTGTAGTCTTTTCTTTTGTATATTTGCTGCGGTCTAATATATCCCTTTGATTAATCCCCTTTGTGTTCTACTGACCATGCTTTTACTGGTTTTGGCAATTATTGGCAGACTGAAGATAAGGAGGAGTCAGTTTGGGCATCTGCTTTAAGTTGTTTACTTTATTTTGTCTGCGACAGAGGCAAAATACGTAGAAATCGATTGAAAGGCCTTGATATTAGGGTGAGTTATTTACCCAACAAGGATCCTCATTTATAGTTGACACCTACGTTCAACATGATTCATCTATAGCTTGAGGTTCGGAGAAGTGCTAACTTCCATTCATTCTTACTATTTGCTAGTCCTGGTGTTAACTATGTTGAAATCCCCAGAAGGAAAAGGGCTATGTTTGTATGGGGGAAAGGAATTTACAAGAGTAAACGTCTTCTGACAATACTTACCAAACAATCCCAAATCCCCCCTCCGTGCCAATTGTTGCTCCTGTAAAAACTTGTAGATGAGATAACATCCAACCCAAAGTGGGAGCACTTTTTACCCTGATCTCCCCTTCCTCTAAGTCAGCACATATTTAATAACCACCAGCACATGCGATAGCAATCACCACCGTCTTCTTCATATGGCTACACCTACCATTCTCTTTCTCATCATGACCACTAGCCACCACGACGTTAAATGGTCCATTAGGCAATCGCCACCTTCATTTACTATTCTTGCTGCCACAAGACATCTTTATCTTCATTTCCATGGTAGATAATGGTTCAAGAATTGTGACTTTTGCAGATGGCAAGCTTCAGCTTCATTGGATGACAGGCTAGATTTACCAATTTTCATGCTTGCGTCGACATGAAACCAACATCTCTAATTCCATTAACTCCAAAAAAGTTTGAAAAATCTTTGCTAGTTTTTGGAAACGGGGACCTCCATTAGTCTCTTGCCTCCTAATTAGAGCTTCATTGGATGACAGGCTAGATTTACCAATTTTCATGCTTGCATCAACATGAAACCAACATCTCTAATTCCATCAACTCCAAAAAAGTTTGAAAAATCCTTGCTAGTTTTTAGAAACAGGGACCTCCATTAGTCTCTTGCCTCCTAATTAGTTATCTTTGTTAGTCACTTGACCTTTAAAGTTTTGATTGCCACTAATGTTAATCCTTGCTACATTTTGGTCATATCTAGCTTCAATTGTCTGGATAGATCCAAAGGAAGCAGTCTATTGACAAGGAGAATGGAGGAAGAAGACCCATGCTGCCACCAATATATTCTTTTTTATACTTAAAAAAGGATACCCCGCGCACACACAAAGACTAAACTTCCCGAAATTTACTCCCTTTAGGACCCCCATACGCTTTTTGGAAAATTTATCCCCACCCCGTTACCCTGACTTATAATTGGAAGTTGGTGCAGCCAATAATAAGAAATGCATATATAATGTGGTTATTGTTTCACTTGATATGGCCTTTTTCTGCTAATGTAAGGATATAAATAGGCTTGATTTTACCACCTGATTCAGATTTACGAAGAAAAAAGTATGAGGTAAAAATATGGTTCCAAAGTCATACTCTTTAGTTGATTAAAAATCGAAATAACGATCTGTAAATGAATCTCGATTACTTGTTCCTGGGAAAATAAGTTATACGTCTTACCTTTGCAATTGTTTTTTTTCCCCACTTTTGTCTTGTTTGCAATTGAACTTGGCTATATACTTCTCCTTTCTCACTTTTCAAACAATTTCAGGTTATCAAGGCACTTGTTGAAATCAGTCGGTTGAGTTCATGGGCTGATGCTGTTCATAGCAAACTTATTTCAATGTTAACCAGCATGTTTTATCAGATTCCTGATGAAAATAGTATAACTGTTTCAAGAGCCCCTACATTTCTGGCTGACCAAGTTGATTTGATTGGAGGGATTGAATTTATTTTGTTGGAGGTACGTATCAGGAATAATGACCTCACATAATTGTTAACACCACTGTAATACTCACATGCTTAATATCTTTATACTAAGAGTTTGGAGATCATGTAATGCTCGTGAATCTTTCATTTCTTATGATGATTACAAAATAAGAATTCCAATGGATAATGATTTTGTACCCTTTTGACATAAAACCTTCTTAGTGTTTAGTTTTCTAAAGTTTATGAATGACTTTTCGTCTTATTACTTTCCGACTGCAGTATTCATTTGCTAAAACAAGGGAAGAGCGGAGAAATCTCTACCTACTTCTATTTGATTATGTATTACATCAAATAAACGTGTCAAATGTTGCCAATGGAGTTGCCGAGTATGGAAATGATGAGATCCAACCCCTTGCATCCTTGTTGTCTCTTGCAAATGCTCCTGAAGCTTTTCACATATCTGTGAAGCTAGGAGTACATGGTATTGGAGAGATTTTGCGAAGATCAATCGCTTCTGCTTTGTCCAGATATCGCGACAGCGAGCAACAAAGCATCGTAATAATCCCTTTTCTGTATTCATTTTACATACTTTAAAAGGCTCTTCTGCTTATGTTAGCGCATAACAAGATGGAAAATTTCCATCTTGACTTATATTGATCCGATTTCATTCTCTCTTTTCTTTCTTTACTGTATATCTCAAGTAGATGCATTGGAAAAAAGTGGAGTCCATCATCCGGTTCACTGTGATTAATTTAGTAAAAAAACATTCATATAAGAAAAGAAACCAAAACAAAAATTAAGTGTTGACTTTTTTTTGGGGTACTTTTTAAAAATTACCTGTGTAATTTCATTCGTCTGGTTAGTTCTAAGGAGAAAGAGTGTATGTGAGAGAAGTATGGACTTGTTGCCTTTTTGGAAGTTTATTATGAGACACGAGATGATTGGTAGTAGTAGTAATATGTATTTGGTTCCTGACTATGCTTTCTTTTTCCGTCTTTTTGCAGCTTTTGGAAAAAATAACAGGGAAATTTGATTCTATAATAAGCTCATTTACTCATTTAGAGAAGGAGTTTTATCATATGAGAGAGATCAGCAAATCATACAAACTTCTGACAAATATCGATGATGCCATTTCTGGAAGAAACTTTGTTGTGAAAGCAAAACTTTCATGGGCCACTCTGCATTCTCTTTTACATTCAGATAGGATTGCCTGCCGTAGAAATGGCTATATCTGGTTAGGTGATTTGCTTATTTCTGAAATTAGTGAGGAAAAGGGTGCAGATATGTCGACTAATATTAAAAGGTTACAGCAGCAAATTGCAGTAGCTGGGCAAAAAGATTCATCAACACATTCTGATGTTCCATTATCAATTTTGCTCTTGTGTGGCCTTCTGCAATCTAAGAACAACATCATTAGAGCAGGTTTCCTCTTTGTTTTGGAGGTGCTTCTCATGCGATGCAAATTTCTATTGGATGAGAATGAGCTACAGTCTTCTGCAACTGCTTCTCGTGATGGGAATGGGGATAATCGTCTGGAAAAGGCAAATTTGGTGGTAGACATTATGAGCAGTTCATTGTCACTGGTAGCTCAGATAAATGAGACAGACCACTTTAACATTCTTAAGGTTAGGGATTTTTTTACATGTTCAGGAGCCATTTTTATCTTTAGCTTGAACTAAGAGGACAGATTTTTTTTTTGTTTATAAAGATATGTTATTTGCATGATATACAACATCCTTTCATTCCTTTGGAGGCTCTTTGTTCTCATGGTTGTGATTTTGAATCATTTTATTTTACATTAGATAGTTTAAATTCTTGCAACTATGCTGAGGCTGTATCATGGCGTACAATAAAACTACTAATTTAGCGTATTAGCAGATAATTTGTTGGTGAGTTGTTGCCAATTAACTGATCAAATCATTTGTACCAATTTTCTTTTCCCGAGGCAATGATTTTGGAAGTATGATGTCAATAATTGGCTTTGTCTATTTTTATTTCCTTAAGACAACTGGCAATTGCTCATTTTTATCTTATAATTTTGCCTTAAAGTTCACTTTGCAACTTTTCTCTTGCCAACAGAGACATATCTAAACAGAATTTTGTGACTTACACCCAAATATAATTCTATCTTGGTTCTTGAAAATGTTTATAATTGCTTTAAGCTGAGTGTGTTGTTCATGCAGATGTGTGACATTCTATTTTCACAACTTTGCCTAAAAGTCCCCGTTGCAACTTCTTCGGCATGTGGAGATGTGAGACAGCTTGCTAGAAGCTCAAGTAGCATAGATGATATAGGACAAGACACATCTTGTCAGAGATCAACAGAAGACACTGATGGTTCTTTCAATTCATTGATTTCTGATACATCATCTATGGCTGCACTGCTTCTTCAAGGGAGAGCTGTTGTACCTATGCAATTAGTTGCACGTTTTCCAGCTATTTTATTCTATTGGCCTCTGATTCAACTTGCTGGTGCAGCAACAGACAATATTGCTCTTGGAGTTTCTGTTGGCAGCAAAGGAAGAGGAAACCTACCTGGTGCAACATCAGACATACGCGCTGCACTTCTTTTGCTTCTAATTGCCAAATGCACAGCAGATTCCGCTGCTTTTCAAGAAGTTGACGGTGAAGACTTTTTCAGACAACTTTTGGATGATACTGACTCAAGAGTGGCATATTATTCTTCAGCTTTCCTTTTAAAGAGAATGATGACAGAAAATTTCGAACAGTATCAAAGGATGCTTCAAAATCTTGTTTTCAAGGCTCAGCAGAGCAATAACGAGAAGTTGCTTGAGAACCCTTATCTTCAGATGCGTGGAATACTTCACTTATCTAATGATCTCGGAACTGGGTTATAATCGTATGAACCCGTGTCCAAAGAAGTTATTCAGTTAAAGAGATGCTAATCGGGCTGCTGCTCCTAAACATATTTAGAATTCCCTTGTAGATGGAAGGAATTTTATATGCTCTTAATATTCTGGATTGAAAGCTTTGGCAATGATTTTTTAGCAATGCTTTTGGCTGTTACAGTTCAGCTGGCTTATGCAACAGTAGAGATAATGCAGAATGGTAACTGACTGTGACTCGATTCATGTACAAGGCATTTGATTCTGTTTGAAGCCAAAATGGTATCGGATGTTCAGAAGAATCGTGCTTTAGGATCCGACAGGGGTGCCAATGAGCCGGTGCACAGGAAGGATTGTTTCTCTTGATGTTTGATGCAAACTCAGTAGGGAGAAAAAGATTAGTGTCAATAAATTAGAGGTGAGTTATGAGTATCCATGGTTATTGTTATAATGCATACTCCATCCTGTAAATGTGTGATTTTGCCCTCTTGAGTATTTGAACATCATTTGGGATCTTCTTTTTTTTTTTTTTTTTTTTTTTTTTTTGTGGTGGGAATTTTAGTCTTAGTTTATTATGCCATCGAGCCAGTATGTCAAACGATGGTACAGTTTTGGCTATATGAACATGTACAAATTTTTTACTGTATTTAATTTTGATACCGTGCAACAACATAACAAAATTTTACACTAATTTCTCCACTTTTGGGTATCTGATTTGTTGCAAGTTTCAAGCTTGCTCTGCTGTCCATTTTTTGCCATAAAAGGATTCATCGACGTTAAGTAATATTCGTGTGGCTTATAAGGATATCCCATCTTCTAACCCAACTCAATAATGTTCATCTTCACACAACAAAACTCGTACGATATTTTTCCTCAATAGGATCAAAGTACATGTAGTCATGTACTGCACAACTTTTCAAATTACACCCTTGATCAAGGGTGTCTAATTTTACCCGGGTGTCGGAAACATGGACAAGAGGTGGTCGATCCATGAGAGGTGGTTGTGTAGCTGACCACGGAAAGAGTACGAGTGACCTGTCAGAATAGCCACATTATGGATCATCATCTCACCCCAAGGGAGATGGAAATTGCTGGTCTCCGGGTGCCACCGCTCGACGAAGACATGACAGAGCGCGTGATCAGGCCCGACGAAGTTAAATGTCTCAAGATCAGTCAATCCACTCCGAATGGCCAGAGCAAACCATCCTTCCGGGTCATCACGACCACAACGCCAGTCAGACAACTCTCTCACCCGGTCGATACGTGGTGTACTTTTAACGTCCTTCATTTGAAAAAAATAAACGTTAAGCATGAGAAAGTACATTTGTTCGCATTCATTGCCGAAATCTAGTATCATACCTCGCCCATTCATATATGTGCAGCCCTATGGTTGGCGTACCCCGTCAGCAAATCTAGAATCCTAGGGGCACCAAACCCTCAGCGAACACGGGTTGTAGAAGATGATGGACCTGCATAAACTCTGGGTGCATGGGTGGTATGGGTCTGAGTGTGGGATGAAGGCGAAGCGTGATAAGACGAGGGTGTGTGGGATGTAGAGGGTGGATGAGAAGGAGAAGGTGTGTGGGATGTAGAGGGTGCATATGAAGGTGTGGATGTGGAAGTGTGAAAAGTGGATGTAGAAGCGAGGCATGACATGACATGTCAGGAGGTGAGGTAAAGGGAACCAAAGCAATGGATGGAGCACGAGGTGTGCAAATGGTGTCCTCATCGTTTGACTCAAACCGAGCTTCTCGATGAGGAAGTGATCCGAGTTGAGTAGGAGATGGCTCATATGGGGATGGAATAGAAGTGGGATCAGTGGTAGGAACAGGCTCAAATGGTGAGGGAATAGAAGCGAAATCAGTATGTGGTGGTCGATTGCCTCGGCATAAAAGAAGCGGTAGGTGGTGGTCATCTCTGTGCCCTAGCATGGGCTGCTCGACAACGAGATAAACCGATTTTGAATTAATAGAGTTATAAGAAAATCCAAATATTAAACTCCGTATACATTAGTTAACAATAATTAAGTTTTATTTTTTAAAAAAAATATAAAATGCAAACACACGCGCCTATTTTAAATAGGCGCATGTGTTTACGTGTCAGCTTCAACGCAATCGGCTTGTGTTGAAGCTGGCGGCTTATCTTCAACGCAATCAGCCTACGTTGAAGGTAAGCTCAAAGAACAGGATGAGTTTTATTATTTATTTATTTTTTTTCATTTTTTTTCGTTTTTCTCATTTTCGATCCCAATTTCGATTTTGTCTACCCTATTCCGTTTCAAACCTAAATTAAGTTCTCAATTCCTATTCCAATTCCGATTTCGTCTACCCTATCCGTTTCTAACATAAAACGTTAAAAACGAAACAAAAAACACAAAAAATACAAGAAAAATTAAAAGAAAATGTACATCGAGTGCACTTAAAGGGCGTTTTTGGTAAGGATGTCTTGGAGAATCCATGATAACCTTTCTTTCTTTTTTTTTTTTTTTCCTTTCCGGATTCAAATTAGAGGATCGTCATTTTAGGTTTCAAAAATTTGAAGAATGGGATGAAGAGCGGCGGAGGCAAACGCCTTCACTTGAAGTAGGGTTTCAACTTCAACGCAGTCAGTCTGCGTTGAAATTGAAACTCCTTAAATGTTGTTGCACTGCGTTGAACATCGCGTTTGGTAAATTTAATATCGTGTGTTTAGAAGCCCGATTACTTAAATCGAAATAAGAAATACAATACACAATCCATTACACAACATGTAAAAACAACATATAAAAAAAACTTAAATCAAAATATGAAAGAAAACATGTAAAAACAACATATAAAAAAAACTTAAATCAAAATATGAAAGACAATATTTGATAATATTCGATTTATTCCCTCAGTTGGTTTCGCTGGGGTCTTTGTCTTTTATGGAAAAATAGGATTCAAAATAACGAAAGTGTTACTTTCCAACTACTCGAAGATCGTTTTATGATGGTCAGGCATACCAACCATGATAAGAACTTCATCTGTAATGTAATCTTTATTTATGCCCCGCCGCATGAAAAAGATAAAGATAATTTCTGGTCTAGTCTCAGTACCCTTATCTGCAACCAAACTCTCCCGTGTATTGTTTTAGGAGACTTTAACGAAATCCTAATGCCGTCTGACAAACTTGGAGGAATTTCGTGTAATGCAAATAGATATAAAAGAATTAACAACCTTATTCAAAATTGTAATCTGTATAACATTGCATCCCGAGGAAGTGAATTTACTTGGCGAAAAAAGAAAAAAGGAGAAAATAACATTTTTGAAAAACTAGACCGAGCTCTTGCTCACTTTGAAATCATTAACACATATAATCATCTACATGTGTGGAACCATGCATTCACAACGTTTGATCATTGCATGATCTCCCTAGAACTTACTAATAACACTACCAAATATGCAAATAAACCTTTTAAATTTGAATTAATGTGGACGGAAAGAAAGGACTGTGAAGACCTTATCAAACAAACTTGGAGAACTCAATACCTGGGAACAAACATGTTTAATCTTGTTAAAAAAACTAAGACTTGTTAAATTAAAACTAAAAGCATGGAGTAAGATTAAATTTGGAAACATTAATAAACAAATTAGATTAACAGATCAAAATATTGGAACCCTACAAAACCTTAATCTTCGCAATTACAATCCCGAAAGAAATAAAAAGATAATGAGACTGTTGAAAAAAAGAGAATGTATAATGGAGTCTCATCAGAAATACTGGGCTCAACGTGCCAAAACTATATATATAAAACTAGGAGATAAGAATACTAAATTTCACCATAGAAGAGCAACACGGAGAAGAAATAGAAAATATATTAACTCGATCATTAATTCTGAGAGAGTTACCTTGAATAGAGACGACGAAATTGCACATGAATTTCTTAGGGATTATAATAATAGATTCTCCTCTCTTCATTCGCTGCAGTCGATGTTTCGCTACTGGAGGTTATCTCAAAAGAAATCTCGGAAGATGATAACACAATACTAATCAAATCTTTTTCGAACGGTGAAATAAAGAGAGCATTATTTGACATTGGGAGTGACAAGTCCCCCGGTCCGGATGGTATGCCTGCAAGCTTTTTTCAGAAATATTGGTCCATAGTGGGTCCTGCAGTTATCCGTGCTGTTAAAAGCTTCTATAGAACAGGGAAAATTCTCAAACAGATTAACCACACTTTTATTACGTTAATTCCAAAAACGGACAATCCTACAAGAACTACTGATTTTAGACCTATTAGTCTTTGCTCCACTATCTATAAAATTATTGCTAAAATTCTGGCTGGAAGACTTAAGAAAGTTATGCCTAAACTTATTCACCCATTGCAAAGCGCATTTACCCAAAATAGAGCCATACAAGATAATATTCTTATTGCCCACGAAATTTTTCATGGGTTCAGAAATAAAAAAGGAAAGAAGGGTTATGTAGCCATGAAACTAGATATGGAAAAAGCTTTCGACAGGGTTGAATGGTTGTTCATCATTTCGGTTCTGGAAAAATTTGGTTTTAACAATAAATTTTATTGCTTGGATAAAAGAATGCATAACGACCACTTCATACTCCCTTCTAATCAACGATAAACCTACTGGAATGATCTTCCCTGGGAAAGGACTGAGACAGGGCGATCCTATCTCTCCGCTCCTTTTCAATATAGGTGCCGAGGTTTTAACCCGAAATATTCAAAAACTAAGTAATCTTAATAAGAATTTGATTGGTTTCCCTATTTCGAGTGGAGGGTCGATTGTTCCTTTCTTCTCCTTTGCGGACGATATAATCATCTTTATAAAAGCTTCGACTTTGGCTTGCAGAAAGAGTCTTGAGCTACTGCATGGTTATTATCAGATCTCGGGACAAAAAATCAAAATTTTAAAATCTGAATTCCAAACATCTCCCAATGTTAGTTCTCTTTGTAGAGACTACATTAGAGCGGAATTAGGAATTAATTTCACAGATAACCTTGAAAAATATCTGGAATGCCCTATTATCAACGGCAAAATCAAGAAGACAACATTCAAAGAAGTAATAATCAATTTCAGAAACCAGTTAACAAAATGGAAAGCGTTCACCCTCTCCCAAGAGGGAAGAACCGTACTCATCAAAGCTAACCTAAATGCCAAGCCCAGCTTAATCATGCAAAGTTTTATGCTTCCTAAATACATTCATAAAAAACTCGACCAGATAAACCGTAATTTCTTCTGGAACAAGGGTGCTTATCACCATCCCCTTATCAGCTGGGACAAGATCTGTAAACCCAAGTCCTGTGACGGAGTGAGTATTAGAAAATCTGAAGATATGAATAAAGCACTTCAGATGAAACTTCTTTGGAAAATTCTCGAAAAACCTGAAAATATTTGGGTTAAAATTATCAATGAAAAATACCTCAAAGGGTCTTTTCTTTGGGAGGTTGGACCAAATAACTATGGTTCTTGGCAATGGAAGAAATTAATGCATATCAAAAAAGAATTTGAGGCGGGTCTTGGTTGGAACATCGGAGATGGAAAGACTGTTAATTTCTGGACTCATGTGTGGTGTCAGGACCATCCTCTGATAAACCTCTGCTTAGACATAAATGGTATTAATAAAAATGAGAAGGTAGTTGACTACATATGTGAAAATAAATGGAATCTGCAAAAAATAGATTCGACCCTTACCAATATTCTTCCAGCTAATGTTATTAAGAGTATCAAAGACTATCAGCTGCCTAAATCGTTTATCCAGGACCGTCTCTACTGGAAGCTCTCCAAGAACGGTTCCTTCTCAACGAGTTCTGCCACTACCCTGATTAACAATTTAAAAAATGTTGTGGAGAGTCATAACTCCTGGCTCTGGGACCTTGATATTATGCCCAAAGTCAAGAATTTCCTTTGGAAATTATCAATCAACGGCTTACCCACGAAAGAAAATCTAGAAAAGCAGAAAGTGCCGGTACCCATGAACTGTTCACTATGTAATTTTCCCTTTGAATCGGCTAGACACCTATTTTTTGATTGCCCCTTCCTCTTTAATAACATTAGATCAAAAAAAATAAAAAGAGAAATAAATGATATCCACTCAAACCGGACCAATGTTGCTAACGCACTCCAGAGGGCTCAGGAAAAAATTAAGAACAGAAAATTAATTATTCTTATCATGTCTTGGTGGAATCTATGGTTTGTCCGTAACCAAGCTATTTTTAAGAATTTGAAACCAACCAACTTTGAACCATTGGTTCATTCCCAGATTCTTGACTGGGCCGAATCCAAGGATAAAGATAACATAAAGAAAAATAAGACTAAATCCCGAAAAAAACAAAACATTAAATGGGAAAGACCTTCGGATGGATTTGTGAAGCTCAACTTTGATGGATCCAAACGAAGCCAAGATAACTCCTCCTTTGGATACATCATCCGAGACCAGTATGCTAAGACGGTTTCTCTAGGCTTTGGACTGTGTGGCTCGTCCTCAGTCCTCCATGCCGAAGCATGTGCGCTTAGAGAAGGTCTTCTTAGAGCTTGCGATCTCAGGGTGAACCGAATTGAAATTGAAGGGGATAACCTAACAATTATCAACTCGATAAAGCATATTTGGAAACCCCCTTGGGAGCTTGATCTCATTTTGTCAGATATTGTTAATATCCTGTGTTTCTTTGATCAGGTTCGGGTGCGTCACATTTTCAGAGAGGTTAATAGGGTTGCTGATAAACTGGCGAGCCTTGGATACGAGACCCACCAGTCAGCTTCCCCCTCTATGATCCTCGTGGAGGATCTCATCCGTCAGGATGCCATAGGAAGAACGATTTGTAGAAGATAGTTTTCCCTAATTTCTTACTGTGATGTATCAAAAAAAAAAAATTAATACCAACACATATAAAAATCTTAAGTAGACTTTTTCCAATTATTTTCCTTTAATTTTGTTTTAGTTAAATATATTATGTATGGATATCTATTTTCATTATTTTTAACCTTAAACAAGATATATAATTACCGTAGGTAAAGTAAGATGTGATGCAATCTGATGCGTCGCGCCCAACCAAACAACTTCACATTTTTGGGTGTTTGGACAAACAGCTCTACGGATGAATGCTTGAATGAACTTGATTATTTTATTCACCCTTTTAATGAAAAAGTTGGAAGATCTGTCTCTAGCATTCCCGATAAACATACCCTAAGGATTTATTGACATAAAAGAAATATTCCTGTGACTTATAAGGATATCCTCATCTTCCAACCCAATTTCATAATATGTTTATCTTCACAACAACAAAACTCATATAATATTTTACATCAATTGGATAAGGGTGTCTAATTTAAAAAGTTGTGCACTACATATACTAAATAATTAGGGGTTATTCATCGACTTGGACTAACCCTAATGTTTAGGGTTAGGGTTGGTTCAAATAGTTTCCAGTAAATATAAAGCTCAAGCTTTCAACTTTGAGAAGAATGGGGTAATAGGACTTATTTTGTATTGCTAATACAAAATAGGCTCTTCATTTTTATCCTAAAATTTTAATTCTAAAATTTATTTATTGAAAGGTTATAATAGTAAATTGGATCCGGTAAACCCTATCGTCCTTCCTCAGTTCCTCCCACCATCTCTCCCGTTCCTCTTTTGTTCCTGTCCTGCCTCGACGGAGAACCCCACGCCACCACTCTCTCTTGCATTTATGTAATACCACCGGCGACCACCGAGCCCGCCGGAAGGACCACAAACCACTCTACCTCATCGTCTCTCTCCTCAAGCTCACCGGCTTCCACCACTTCATCCTACCTCGCTCTTCTTCCGCCACCACCACCGGAAACCTGCAACCTCGCCACCGTCGTCGCCGAACGAAGCCAACACCGCTGGACCTTGAAGAACCAGAAGATCATAAATGTATGACTCTTTCTCCCTCTAATCAGCCCTCGATTTTTGATGTGAATGTCGAAGAAGAGAGGGAGGTTTTGCCCCAATCCGCCAGCTCTTCCCGACGGCCCGTCCCAAGCAAGCGTAAAAAGGGCTATCCCCTTGTATTTTTTCCATGGCGGTCGGACTTCTCGCTTGGGGAGGGATAACAATTTTGATTTTCATCTGTTTGCATATTTATTGTACATCTACAGCTTCTGATTATGAATGTTGATGCTTATTTAGTATGTTTTGAAAATGGAAATCTGTATGTAATTGATTTTTATTTTTTTTGCAGCGAGTTCACCAGCTCCTGTTGAGACACATAAGATCATTGAAGATATGCTGAAAAAATACAGCAAGTTCATGAGTTCCTGTTGCATCAGAAACAAGACGAAGGTAAACAGCCCCTCAGCTAAGCAATTTTAGTAGTTGTGCATTTGATTGCTTATACATAAAAGGATTATAGGAGTGATATCTTGTTATAGTGATGATTCTGATTTAGGCTAGTGTTTGCCAATCTAAGCTTAGGTTGTGTTTATTTTGTTGGCATACTTTGTGTTTTACATGTGTAAGAGAATGATAGAGCGTAATTTGTTGCTTATACTTGACAAGCCGGATAAGCAACAAATCTTATGTTCAAGGTAAAATGTCTTTTATTCTTAATAGCAAGTGAAGTAGATGTATAAAACAGCTGAAATTTTGCAGGTTTTTTTGGTGACAATAATGTCTAATTTTTCCATTAACTTGTAATAGGCTTATGAAAATGAAAAAAATTCTCTAACGTGTGTTTCTGATGCTCCCATTTGACAGCCTTAGTTCTCTGAAGCTATACTCTTCTGCTTGAGGATAGACTTATCTGCCATGATCCTTTATCAACTGGATCAAAGCATTTGTTGCTCCCTCAATCGCGATTCCACACTGCACCACACTCTGCAAAAGGAGCCATGACAGCAAATATGCCCGAATACATAAATACAGATTTCTCAACAGTGTCAAGGTAATATTTCATACTTGCAAAAGGATCCATGAGTCACATCTTGCTTTCTATAATTGTATATAGATATTAATATATGTTCTTGTTAGTAAATAATAATAAAATACAGACTAGTTCACTCATCTCATTCTTGTAAAATTTAATATAGTTATAATATATTGCTGTTAATTTCAATTTGATATAACTAAGAAGTTTCGTCATGCTTTAGAGGATAGCCAAAGGACATATAAAGCACAATATTGCTACAAGTCATTAATATAGTTATAATATATTGCTATTTGGTTTTTAGCTATGGTATCCAATCTCAAAAACAATGGCTGAAAAGTCAGCTTGGAGATTTGCCCAAGAGAATGGCTTGGATGTGGTTACCATAAACCCTGGCATGACATTAGGCCACATGCTTCCTCCGCTCATCAATGTCAGCGTCGCTGTCCTTCTTCGCCTCCTCCAAGGTAACACATAACCATCATCTAGTAAATCACTTGATAATGTGGATGTAAGTCTATCAATTTATGATATGAATGTGCAGGCAACACAAATGCTTTAGAGGACATGTATATGGGATGTGTCCATGTCAAAGACATTGCTCTTTCACATATCTTGCTATATGAAACTCCATTTGCCTCTGGACGTCACTTTTGTGTTGAATCTATCTCTCATTTTAGTGACTTTGCTGCTAAAGTCTCGGAGCTCTACCCTGAGTACAATGTGCCAAAGTAAACATAATTCCCATTTTGATTTCATCCATGTCAATAAATTTTTTTTTTTTGGTTCTCAGTTGAACTTTTTGTGAATTGGTATTTTTTGTTGTAGATTTCCGAAGGACAATCAAGTTGGACTTATGAGAACGAAGAATGCATCGAAGAAACTGATGGACTTGGGAGTGGACTTCATTTCCATAAAACAAATGATCAAGGACTCTGTTCACAGCATAAGAAGCTTCGGATACTTGGTGTAACTAGACCAATTTATTTATACTAAGTGGCTTTGACCATGATTGGCTTTTGTGTTAAAATTGGGCTTTCTTTTTATAATGGTGAGATTAGGGAAGAATTGTCACAAAAATGCATGAGCTTCTTCAAAGAAAACCTTTGTTTTAGAAACTAAATTCCAAAATCAAAACCATAAACAAACAGCTGATCATTTCCCCAAAGATAGAAATTCTTAACACTTGTCAGAGTACTCAAGTTATTTGAAAATGATCGTTATTAACACCTGTCAGATTTATGAAAAGTACTCAAGTTGTTTGAAAATAATCGTTATTAATCCAAGATTAAAGAGCTAGTAGATATAGATGTCTATATATATGGATACATCACATTTATATGGATATAAACATGTCATGAAACTCATGTATACACACGAGAACTTGGAGATGAATCTCGATTGGGCTTGTGTAACTCGAATTGGCTTAGACTTGTGTAACTCGACCTTGTGTAAACAATGAACTTTCGATTCATGTGTAAAATCTTGCATAGATGTACCTTCTTACTTGCCAATACACAAAAATACACCTTATGTAAGCTTTTCATTGAATAATAGTGTGTATTAATATTGTGTATCGGGTCCGGACGTATGCTTGTGTATCGGGTCCGGACGTATGCTTGTGTATCGGGCCCGGACGTATGCTTGTGTATCGGGCCCGGACGTATGCTTGTGTATCGGGCCTGGACGTATGCTTGTGTATCGGGCCCTGTCCGAAGCTTGTATATTGGGCGTAACCTTTATTAAAACAATTGTGTTTGGGCTTTTATTAAAATACTTAAGCCTTCATTAAAACAATTGAGCTTGAGCTTTTATTAAAACACTTGGGCCTTCATTAAAATAATTGAGTTTTGGCTTTTATTAAACAATTGGACCTTCATTAAAACAATTGGGCTTTGACTTTCATTAACACAATTGGACTTATGATTAAGTAATTTCATATTCCTAATTTACCCTTTCATTTAATTTTTAAAGATAAGTAAATGGAACCTAATTTGTCCAATGATATAAAAAAGAGCCTACTTAGTGCTCATTACTACAAAGGGAGCCTAGTCTCCCATTTTACCCTTCAACTTTCCATACTAATAATAAAAGCTCATATTCCAAATTACAAAATATATAAATACCGATGAATATTGTAAGCAAAATATTTATTTGAAATACCTTGAATCCTACTATGTCTAACTTGACAGAGCCTCCCATCGACTCGACAAACTCGAAGAAAAGTGGCAATAACAATCTCGTATTGATCCAGGTTCTTAGTAAATCAATGATTTTGCTTCAAAAAATGTTCGGAAACACAAACACATAGGTAAAGATATCCAAATTACAAAGTAAAGCATAATTAAATACCTAATAAACATGTGATCTACCTCGAAATGGTCAAACTTTTAACTTTTGTACGTGTAAATTGATCGAAATACCGATACTTGAATCGCACTTGTCCTCAAGTTAGACACACTATAAACAAAGTCTATGAGTATGACCAAAATCACGTCTTAATTAAGAATATAAAGCAAAACAATAACTATCCCCAAAATGAACGTCATCACATGCATCATCATAAACAAACGATCAAGATCAATATCGCATAACCACTCAAGGATGATGGGTATAACTAAACTCACAAGTGTTTAGGGGGTAAACAGTAACGATCAAATCTAAACAAATGCCATTATTAATAGCATATGCCTGTCAAATCATTCTAATTCTCATCCACACTTTTCATGCAAATATAACATGAATCAAGAGGGCTATTTTTTCTGGGTTGTAATGTGATCATGAATAAGGATTGAAGGCGATGATAAATATAGTCCATGGGGTGCTATAATATCCAGAATCAAAATCTAATTGGCATAAAAACAACCACTAAATTAATCATTCACTGCCGAACTCATATGCACTCATAACATGTATTGCTTCTTAAAACTAGATCTAGGTGGTGCATATATATATATATACATACATATATATATATATATATATATATATATATATATATATATATATATATATATATATATATATTGCTTCCACAAATGTGAGCCAAAGTGATTTTTGAGCCGATCAAAGACAATTGGAAGTAGCCGAAACTCAGTAAAGTTGATTACGGCAAAATTGTACATGTTAAACCACATCAAAAAGTGGGATTATGGAAAGCAAATGATAAAAAAAAATTATAACCAAGAATCATCCGAAGATTTTGCTATTTGTTTCATTTTCATAGCTTCTACTTATTTTTTCTTTTCTTATTTTGCTAAAAAAAACTTGTGTTTTGAATCATTCAATTTCCATTTCTTTGTATAGCAAGTCAAAACGAAATAGAAGCAAACACTCTAAACCTCAACACTTTACATCTTCACATACCATTTTCCTATTCATCGGCATTTAGGTTTATTGCATGACATGTTTCACTTTCCATCTTCTCTGTCTACGTAAGTACATCATTCTCATCTTGTTTATTCACTGTTTTTATACTCATCTTCTTCAATCAATGCAGGCTTTGTTAGTCTGTGAAACCCACTTTGATTGCTAAATCATCATGGCATGGGGTCATTTATCAAGGTTTGTTGCTGTAAAGAGATCTCTCTATCAATCTCTTTCTTATCTCGGACGAAAACCATCTCGCCATCGTTGCTTTCACACCTTTGCATTCAAACGGGCTGCACAATCCAATGCTCCCCGTTCTGTTCCACTCTCTAAGCTAAATGACAGCTTCTTAGACGGAAACAATAGTGTCTACCTCGAAGAATTGCAGAGAACTTGGGAGGCCGATCCGACTAGCGTCGATGAATCATGGGACAACTTCTTCAAGAACTTCATTGGCCAATCATCAACATCTTCAGGTATTTCAGGTCAATCAATCCAGGAAAGTATGAGATTGTTATTGTTAGTGAGAGCTTATCAAGTGTACGGACACATGAAAGCCAATTTAGATCCATTAGGAATTGCCGAAAGACAAATTCCCGATGATCTCAGCCTCGAGTCATATGGATTCACCGAGGCAGATCTCGATCGAGAGTTCTTCATCGGAATGTGGAGAATGACTGGATTCTTATCCGAAAATCGGTCAGTTCAAACCCTAAGAAAAATCCTAACTCGTTTAGAACAAGCTTATTGCGGAAGCATTGGTTATGAATATATGCATATAACAGACCGAAACAAATGCAATTGGATACGCGAAAAGATCGAAACTCCAACTCCAATGGGATATAACGAAGAAAGACGAAAAGTAATGCTTGACAGACTGATTTGGAGTAGTCAGTTCGAGAATTTTCTCGCAACTAAATGGACAACAGCAAAACGATTTGGATTAGAAGGATGCGAAACATTAATACCTGGTATGAAGGAAATGTTCGACAAATCAGCAGATCTCGGAGTTGAAGCGATTGTAATCGGAATGCCTCACAGAGGAAGATTGAATGTATTAGGCAACGTTGTACGAAAGCCACTTCGACAAATCTTCAGCGAATTTAGCGGTGGTACAAAGCCAATCGACGAAGAAGATCTTTATACAGGAACTGGAGATGTTAAGTATCATTTAGGAACATCTTACGATAGACCAACTCGAGGAGGAAAGCGAATTCATCTTTCGTTGGTTGCGAATCCGAGTCATTTAGAAGCAGTAGATCCAGTTGTGATCGGAAAAACCAGAGGAAAGCAGTATTACTCAAATGATTTAGAGAGGAAGAAGAATATGGCGGTTTTACTTCATGGTGATGGCAGTTTTGCAGGACAAGGTGTTGTTTATGAGTGTTTTCATCTAAGTGCTCTTCCTAATTATACTACTGGTGGAACAATTCATATTGTGGTGAATAATCAAGTTGCGTTTACTACTGATCCGAGTGCTGGCAGATCTTCGGAGTATTGTACTGATGTGGCTAAGGCTTTGGATGCTCCGATTTTTCATGTTAATGGTGATGATTTGGAGGCTGTTGTTCATGCTTGTGAACTTGCTGCTGAATGGAGACAGACTTTTCATTCGGATGTTGTTGTTGATATTGTTTGTTATCGACGATTTGGGCATAATGAGATTGATGAACCTTCTTTCACACAACCTAAAATGTATCAGGTGTGTATCGATAATCATTTTTCTTCATTTTCGATTGGATTTTTTATTATCTAGGATGAGCAAGTTAATTAAAAACCGAACCGAACCCGACAATTTTGGTTTAGACCGAACCCAAAACTGACAATTTGTTTTTAGAAAAAGGTTTCGGTTCGATTTTGGTTAAAAACCGTAAAAATAATGGTTATACAGAAACCTGAATTTTAATTTAAAAAACAATATTTAAACCTAAAACCAACGATTTAGGTTCGGTTTTAGGTTCAATGTTTTCTAAAAATAGGCTTCAGTTCAAAACCCGTAAAATCGAATTTTACGTTATTGGATTTGGATATTTAATATTTCTTATATTTATCAATACTTATAGTTTTTACTTTTTTTAGGTCCAAAACCTAAAACGAACTAAATCCGACTATAATAGGTTCGGTTTTAGTTCTAATATTTAAGATTTTCTGTTTTAGGTCCAAATCGAAACCGAACCTAATTATTGCGGTTCGTTTTTTTAGCTATGATAACCCCTAATTTAGAGTATGATATTTATAGGTAATTAGGAATCACCCCTCTGCTATTGATATTTACAAGAAGAAGCTCCTTGAGGGTGGACTTGTGGCACATGAAGTGATCGAGGAGACCCAAAAGAAGGTAAATAAAATCCTGAATGAGGAATTTGAGGCAAGCAAGGATTATAAACCTCAAAAGAGGGATTGGCTTTCTGCATATTGGGGTGGATTTAAGTCTCCTGAGCAACTTTCTCGGATCAGGAATACTGGGTATTAATATATATATATATATATATATATATATATGCTTCTTCTATCTATAAAAAAAAAGATTGATTTTTGCTTATATGTTTGTTTGATTGTTGCTAATAGTAAGTAAACTCCAACAGGGTGAAACCAGAGATCTTGAAGAATGTTGGAAAAGCAATTACAACACTTCCTAAAGATTTCAAGCCTCATAGAGCAGTGAAGAAAGTTTATGACTTACGTGCACAAATGATCGAAAGTGGTGAAGGTATTGACTGGGCAGTTGCTGAAGTGCTTGCTTTTGCAACTTTACTAGCTGAAGGGAACCATGTCCGCTTAAGCGGTCAAGATGTCGAGAGAGGCACGTTTAGCCATAGACATTCTGTTCTCCATGATCAGGAAACTGGGCTTAAATACTGCCCCTTGGACCATATCACGAGTAATCAAGATGACGAGATGTTCACTGTTAGTAACAGGTTAGTTCCTACCTAAAACCACTTATGATCGGTTTATTTGCACATAAAGTTATTTACTACTCATATGCAAACAAAAATAATCTTGATAAGCTTTTTTTTTTTGTGGTTTATCAATAAAGGCTCGTTTACTAATAATTTATTTGTGTTTCATTTAGTTTATAAATCCTTGGTGCCTGTTTGGTTGGAGTGATGGAATGGAAACGGAATGGAATCGGTTAAGGAGAATGAATGAAAATGGAAATGTTTAGGTTAGTTTCATGTGTAAAAGGACTTCTAAACAAACATAGCTTTTGATTGATTCGGAATCATTCCGTTACCGAGAATGATTCCTAGCGATTTCAAACGAGCCTAAATTTATTTGGGTTTATAAACCACTCAAGAGTAGGTTATTTTTTCCTTAGATGGGTTTATTTTAGTTTAAGACATGATTTTGACCTTGTGCTTTTCTATCCTGATATTCTTTGTTTATCCCTGGATATTCCACGTTATTCTTCGATTTTTAGGTACATAAGTATCAATTTGAAGAAAAATTAACTCAAGAAATAATAAACCCATATAAACTCATTTTTTTATACACTCGAAATTCCGAAAATAAACTTTTTAAACAGGCCCTTATAAACTCAAATAAATCAGAATAAACTCGTAGAGAAATAATCCAATCTACAAATAAATGCGTATACAAATAAACCATAAACCATAGAAATATAAACTAAGTGAAAAAAAAGGTACATTTATCCAACAATGCCTTTTTTGGAATTTGGTGTTCTCTTAAGTTATTCTTTTTTCCTTTTTGTTTGTGCAGTTCTCTTTCGGAATTTGGTGTCCTTGGATTTGAATTAGGATACTCAATGGAGAATCCCAACTCATTAGTACTTTGGGAAGGTCAATTTGGTGATTTTTCTAATGGTGCACAAGTCATGTTTGATCAGTTCTTAAGCAGTGGAGAGTCCAAATGGTTACGTCAAACTGGGCTTGTAGTTTTACTTCCTCACGGTTATGACGGTCAAGGCCCTGAGCATTCAAGTGCACGCTTGGAGCGTTTTCTTCAGGTATAACAAACCAATTCTTAATTACCTTCTTTCTATGTTGCACGGAAACGGACACGAATACGAGAAACGAACACGACGAGAAACGGGGAAGCGGCAATCATAAAAATCGTAGGAAATGGGGACACGGCGAAAAAATATAAATAATACATCATTTTAAAGCTCTTGCGAAGAGAATTTATATATAATAAGAAGAGATGCATATATGATATAGCCAAAGACACATGAATGTGTCTTTAGTTGTAGAAGTATTGATAAATAAACACATTGATTGCGTTAAGTGATATTGACTATTGAGGTAATACTTATGAATGTCTTATTCATCTTGAATTCAAACAAAAAAACTAAAACGTAACGGTGATGGATGTCTTGTTCATCTTTTTTGTATCCTCTTTGATCCCACGTTGAGTCGTCATTCATGATCATGGTTTGGATGTGTCCGACCCATTCGCGGTGTTAGAAACGTATCTTGACCGTGTCTACACTTTTTTGACCGTGTTCGAAAAGTTTCCGAAAGCTTCCAATTTTCCAACGCGGAAAGATACGGGAAACGGCACTACCTAGAAGTTTCCGTGCATCGTAGCCTTCTTCTTTCTTTTTATTCTTGTTAATTAAATTAAACTTGATTAATGACAGATGAGCGACGATAATCCTTTTGTCATACCAGAGATGGATGCTACACTAAGGAAGCAGATTCAAGAGTGTAACTGGCAGGTTGTCAATGTCACAACCCCTGCTAATTATTTCCATGTTTTACGCCGCCAGGTAATTAAAGACTCTTATATTTGTTACTTAAATTGCTTAAATCACTCTTATAATTCATTAATCTCATCATTCAGCTACATAGGGAATTCCGTAAGCCGTTAATTGTCATGTCTCCAAAGAACTTGCTTCGCCACAAGGAATGCAAGTCAAATTTGTCTGAATTTGATGACGTTGAAGGTCATGAAGGTTTTGACAAACAAGGAACTAGGTTTAAACGCCTTATAAAGGACCAGAACTCGCATGCCGATCACGAGCCTAACATAAGACGCCTCGTCCTTTGCTCCGGAAAGGTATCTATTTATATATATTGGTTCTAGTGTAGAGACTCCTTAAAGAGATCTTGATTGCATTCTATATTCATCTATATATTGTCTCTTCTTATTTATTCCTATGAGTTTGATTTGCAGGTTTATTATGAGCTTGATGATGAGAGGAAGAAAACACTTGCTACAGATGTTGCCATATGTAGGGTGGAACAACTTTGTCCTTTCCCTTATGATCTAATCCAAAGAGAGTTGCTTCGGTATCCTAGTAAGTAAAAATCCATTAACTCATAAATGATTCCAAATTATATATATATATATATATATATATATCGATTGATTGTTTTTTAATGGGTGAATTGGCAGCCGCTGAGATAGTATGGTGCCAGGAAGAGCCGATGAACATGGGCGCCTACTCATACATAGCACCTCGCTTGTGTACTGCAATGAGGGTCTTGGATCGAGGTGTCATGGATGACATAAAGTACGCTGGTCGTGCTCCGTCTGCAGCCACCGCCACCGGGTTCTACCAAGTGCACGTTAATGAACAAACTGAACTCGTGCAGAAAGCACTGCAACGTGATCTCATCCCCTACCAGAATCAATACTCGGAGCCTGATCGTAGGCATATATAAACACAAGCATGGATTGGATTCACTTCCTGTTTTGTCGACCAAATTTCTGCTTTTTACTTCATAAATTGTTTTTTAATTTTCTACCCTCGGATTTTCTAAATAAGAAACAGTTTCTAAATGTGATGCCATGTTACAAAAATATGCACCTCAGTGATCGATTCCCAGATTTCTAAATTTGCATGACACGTAAATATATGACAGTGTGACAAACTAAATGAGTTGGCAAATATAGAAACATTAGCCAATGACAGAAAGAGTGTTAACTCCCCCCCCCCCACATACATACGTACATAGCTTGGGTCTATCACGTATGCAAACTAGTAGCATGTGTTTATACTGTAAGAACAACAAATATATATATATATATATATATATATATATATATATATATATATAAATAATATAAAGTTTGCACGACACGTAAATAGATGACAGTGTGACAAACTAAATAAGTTGGAAAATATAGAAACATCAGCAAATGACAGAAAAGAGAGTTTAACTTGCCATTAAACTTAGGTTGGCAACAATCTCTCTCTATATATATATATAAAAGTTTCGTCATGCTGAAGCATCCTCCAATATCAAAATGAAGTATGAGTTAGATCTAATTCGCTTTGGTCGCCAATTTAGCATTTCTTGTACTATATATCTCGCGACATAATCTTTTATGATGTAGAAAGTAAAGAAATGTTCATCAATGACTCTAGCCAAGTTTGCTCTGAGCCAAGGCCTTAACCATTACACGTTTGATGCCCTTGCCACCATTATTATGGCCCCGTTTGCACTCGTCCTGGAAAGGTCGATACTACCAATTTTGAAATTTTGTAGCACAATAGCTAACTACAAACTTGATTCGAATGTCGTCTACCTAATATGTATTTCTTGTGTTTGTACAAAGTATAAGGCCGAAAATGAGTTGTGGTCATGTCCTAGTCAAGATCTTCGTATCGGAAGTGTACTTGGACAACAAACTACTAGCATGTGTCTATAGTGTAAGACCAACAAACAACTTTATTTATATATATATATATATATTTGCGAGTGTGTACGTTGTACACTTGTACGTACACCTTAACCAAAAAAAAAAGCTTGTACGTACACCCAGTGACGTAGTTAGGGGGGGGGGGTTTGGAGGGGGCAATGGACCCTGCTGAAATTTGTATATATATTTATTAGTGTACAATGAATCACTAAAACACAACAACTAAAATGACATTTGTTGTGGAAGTTGGTACTCAAAGGTTGCGGGTTTGAGTCCTATTGTCTACATTCTCCCACTTTAGTTCCTCCCTTTTATGATAGTAGCAAATTCTTTTTTTAACTTTTTTTGTTGTTGTAGAATATTTAATACAGTGATTAATTAGTTTTTATAATTAAATGTTTTATAAATCTAATCAATAATTCAGTAAATACGCTATAATTAATTTTAATTTATTGTTAAAATTTTTATAATTAACTGAATTAATCTTCTATTTTATAACTTTTTACCAAAAATTATTTTAGAATGTAATTTATTAAAAAAAATATTTAAATATATATACAAACTTAACTTTTTTTAATTAAATAAAAGTATATAAGATGAATTTGGTTAACTTAGGATAAAATTTTTTTGGCCCCCTTGACAAATCGTCCTGGCTCCGCCACTGCGTACACCATCGATCGATCTACTTACAACTGTGTGAATTGAAATTGAAGCATTTACGATGTGTCAGTGTAGTTGGAGGTGTAGTCATAGTAATGGTAATACAATCAAGATCTCTTGTATCACCTGGTTATGCATTTATTGTGTGATTGATTGAAGTTAAATATCTTATATTAGTATTAAAGGAGAGCCCTTCTTTGCAACGTGTCAGCACCAGATTTAACGCAACTAAAAAAAAATATTTTAAAAAGGTTAATTTTTTTAAGTTGTTAATATAGATTATTATTGATGCCCAACAAAATCTTTTTACTAGATTATTAAAAAAAAAGATTTACATCCTTTTAATAAAAATTATTATTTTTTATTATTATTATTATTATTATTATTATTATTATTATTATTATTATTATTTTCTTATCTTTTATATATATATATATATATATATATATATATATATATATATATATATATATATATCTTATCTTATATGTTAAGGGAGAATAAACTTTTGCCACGTTTTCTCCCAAAAATTAACCTCAGCCCAAAATCTTTTTAAATTCAGCAATTTAAAATTTTTATTTTAAATTTTAAAATCTCAATAATTTATAATTTATAATTTATTCTGAAATTTCAATAATTAAAAAAATATTGTTTAATTATGTAATTAAAATCAATTATAATTGGGAATTAAAAATAAATAAAACTATTTAACTAAATTCGAAATTCAATTTAAATACATATTTTTAAAATTGGAGATTTATAAGGATTTTGTAATCGAAATTCTTAACCTGTTAATTTATTTAAAAATAACTGAAAATTTAAATTTTAGCTATTTAAAAAATAAGATTTTACTGTTGTTCCCTAACTACGTTAATTGTGTTAGTTAACTTTTTTCAATATATCTCTATATAATTATGAATTGTTTTGTAATTTTTAGTTGTAATTAGTGTTACTCATATCCCTACAATTTAGGGTGAGATTATTGATTTTTATATTATGCTTTCATAATGTTAACAAGATTCATTAAACATATCATTGTTTAAAATAAGATTTTACTCTTTATCTAATGATATATTCACATTTTTTTTTTGGTCAGGAAATGATGCCTTAAATTTCAAGGATCAAGTTGGATGATGACCATATTATTTAAAATTTAATTAAAAAAAAATTATTTAGTGATAGGATTGATAGGATTTATATACATATTGTATATATATTATTTATTTAGATTTTATTTATGCTTTAATTATAACCTAATCATAAAATCATAATCAATATCAAATATACTCCTATTGCTTAGAAATATATATAGTTATTTATTTTGTTATATAAAATATTTATTTTAAACATGAAATCATTTTTTTACTGTTCACTCTAATTTCCTTTCTCATATTTAAAAATAAATTAGATTGTTGATCTCTATGTGTTTATGGATTCATAAGTTTCATATTACCTACTAATATACTTTTTAAAATTCAGATTTGAAACACAATTTTTCTATTAAATCATATTTATAAATTGTACAATTAGGATTGGCATCAAAAACAAAATTATTTACAAAAGTAAAAAGAAATTAAAATCACATTTATATTATTGTATAAATTTTCTTCTTCACACAAAAATAAAATATGTTTATGAAATTTAAAAATACTATATATTTTTTTATTATTTATAATTGTAATTTTTGTATCGAAGTCTTTAACAGTTGCGAGTAATTCTATATCTAAAATTAATAGTTATAGAAAAATCCCGTGCAAGGCACGGGTATTACACTAGTATAAGAATTAAAGTGTTAGTGATTTATGAAAAAAATAATAAACAATATAAATTTCACCAATCACGTGAGAGGAAAAGAGCAATGAAGACTGGACGGTAATAGGATTGTACTCGGTTATCTGGGGAAAGAGCAAGGAACATGAGCAGTTGCATCTTCAATACTCCCCACACAAACAACCTTAAACCCGAAAGAGCAATTCAAATGAACTTCATTTTACTTTGACGATAGAATTGTGTGCATTTATTCAGTAATATGAGTTAGTGTATATTCGTTTCCTTCTCTCCTAGTAACAACCGAACAATTTAGATCTCACGATTTATTTTTTTAAAAAAATTATAAATATACGTTAATTATGATACTTGGATTTTATCTTGTACACTAATTTTTTTGTACAAGAATTTTTTTAAATAATTTTCATGTACAAGAATTATACCTGAAACTCATATACAAGATAAATACCTAGTTAGTGCACTTCCGATACGAGCTCTCGTTATACAGAATTAATATGAGTTACGGGTTGTTTGGTATCCATATCTTTAATAAAGATAATCACCCATACCCATACCTGTTGTTTGGTATTTCAGGGTATCGATATCAAAATGATACCCTGATATCATAATTTCACGGTTTTGATATCGGTATTTTTTTGGAGGTATCACTTTCTCCTTTCTTTTTCCCTCTCCCACCGTCTCTCTTCCTTCCTTTCTTCTACGATTGAACCGCTGACGGAAGGAGCCGTCAAAGTCTCTCCCTGTCTCTCTTCCTTCCTTCTCACCTCTGACCGGAGCAAGGTTGTACCATGTCAAGCAATTCCTTTCAAGCCTTGTCTGATATGAAAATCAAACCCTCAACAACTGGAACTGATGGAACTGGAACCGATGGGTCTGGTTTATGTTGATGCTGTTGGGATTAGATTCAAAATTGATTTACTAGGGTTTGTTTTTTTGGTGGCCGGATTGGATTGAAAATTGATTGACTAGGGTTTGTTGTTTTTGATGTACAAAAAGTAGTACTTGGAGATTACTGATTGGAGGTGAATTTGTTTGGTTTGGTGGCATCGGAACTGATTGATCTTCATCTATGATTTTGCATTCAATTTTTTTTGCAATTTTAACTGGTGGGTCTGGTTTATATTGATGTTGTTGGGATTTCTGAAGCTGAGCAGCAAACTTCTCTTCATAAATTTGATACTCATATCTTAATATATGATATACTATAACATATCAAACATGGATATCAAATACCAATATGTTACCCATATCTTGATATCCATATCTGATACCCGTACCTGATACCTTTAATCAGGGTATCGATACCAAACGACCCCTTAGTGTATATAACTGAAACTCATATACAAGAATTAATACAAGTCTTGTAACATATTAAGGAAAATTGATATATTAAATATGGGTAAATTAGTTCATTCATCAATAAAGATGTTATATACTTATTTATTTATCATTAGAACATCCACTAACTAGTTATTATAAACTAAGGATATATAGCAAATTCGCTCTTTTACTTTTGCACTTTCTTTTTCTTTATTTCTACACCACTGCTTTAATTATAAAGCGTAATGATATAAAGTTAGCGTAATAACTTGTATTTGTAAGTTAAACAAGTTTGAATCTAAAAGACGGATATATTGAGAGGCGGAGATCTCTAAACTTGAGAGAACGTTTCAAAATATCCGAAAAGCTAATATGTTTCGAAAAAAGAAAATTTGATATCCATTTTAATCTGAAACGAGAAAATTCTCGGATCACGCCATATATGGATCACACTTTAAAGAAATGAATATTTGGATACTCATATATTTGCGGATATTCACAGATAAATATTACCCGGATTCAACTAAAATCATATAGATACCTAGTTTTAGAATTCAGATTATTTACATACCTACGGATCAGTATTCGATTCGGCACAAGATAAAGACATTAGTTATCGACTCAAATCATATTTGGATAACTTATTTATGATGAAGTAAGCTTGTGGAAACTTCAGTTTTTTCAATGTAACTATATATTTATCCTCCACAATTTATCCAAATTTTCCGGTTAATTTTAATTTTTTGAAATCCAGCGTTTTATCGTATTTTTGGTCGACTTGGGTATAAACTACGATAAGCTTCATAATTTAATTTTCATTTCTCAAATAATAAATGTTCTTGTACTTCATTTGTAAACTTACACCTGCTCTCCATCTTTAGCCCAATTTCAATTCCGATTGTACCATTATATATTACTTATTTCGATCACTTCATCGTAGCACCAAATTCTTCCTAAAATTCTCGTCCTCGGGCTAAATGGCCCCTACCGACCACCCTCACTCACCGGAACCGCCACCTTCTAGTGGTGTTCCTTGCTCTACCAAGAGAATGAGATAAAGAATCAGATAACTGAAACCTGGATGAAATAGTTTTAGTAAATACATATTGGGATTGCAATTTACCAAAATGAATCATGGCAGTTTACTCGTAGTGCGACAAGCACTCCCGCTCGTAGTGGGAACGGGACTTCCGGGGATATTTGGGAGTGCCTCTTTCCGTTCCCATTGGGAGTCCACCCCACGCTCTACAAATTCAATCGTTGCTCCAACGGTCATAATTCTAACCGTTTGATTCGAAAGAGGACGTTAGAGTACTGTGTTATATATACATGTCAAATCAAGACATTATTCACATCCCAAATCTGAATTTTTCTAAAAAATTTCATCATTTCGAAGAGGACGATGTTCAATCCGACGGTAAAATCATAATCGGTATTTGAACCATGTTTATTTTTTTTATACGAGATGAAAGTTTAAAATAGTTTTACTTTGATTAATGTTAATATTGAAAGAAACAAACAAGTGTCCAAATACATTTACAAAATAAAAACCAACATATGACAATATTTCAACCAAAATCAACAAACTATAAAAACAAACAAATGTCAATATCCATACCAAAACAACATGGCATTGGACGATCAATGGTGCTATGAGTCCCGGACCTTTGTAGGAGCATTTGGTGGATGATGTTCAACTACTATCATTTGTATCATGTCATGGTAGTTTTTTTTTTTTTCCGTTTGGTGGATGATATTGTACGCGCTCTAGATCTTTCTAGAGATAAAAGAGAAGTGTTATAAAAAATATGTGTACAACACACTAAAGTTCTTCTTGTAATTAAGGAAGACGAGATTAAGACTAAATTTATTGAGATCCAAGACTGAAGAAATAAAGATCGCTAAAGGCAACATAATCGATCGGCCCGAATTGCACCATTGATCGACCCAATTGGTCCCATTTTCGAGCATTTGACCTTATCTTTCAAGACTTGTTTCTCTACCAGTCAAGCCTTTCACTATAAATACGTAATCAGTTCAACTTCTCTTGTACGTAAGCCCGACTTGTTTACGTCATCCTTTGGAAGATCTATCCTTCTTTTTTTCCATTGTAATTTTAGCATATCTTTTAACATGTTCGCTTATTAATTCTAATCGGAATTGTCTTATAAGATATTTTATGATAAAATTGTTAATATACTATGGTGAATTTGTAGATTTTTGTTTTGTTTTGTGACATACCTTAAAAACGACACGTGATAAAATGAAAAATGTTTTTGGTCTTAGCGGTATATAATAAATTAAGCTACAATCTTCAACTACTTATAAAAATCATACCTTCTTCAAATAAAGATCTTTTTTCATATTATGAATCGTGAATATTCTAGTGTTTGTATTCAATATAATTTATATATCATGCTTTCAATCAGTCGGTGCTTTATATTTTAATGATTAAGACAATGCTATCCAGAGTGTTGAACTTTTTCCAAAAGTAATTGTTAAATTTTGATGTAAATTAATACAATAAGTTGACGGGAAAGAAAATGACTATCGGTGGGTTTGTTACCTACAAGCACATTAGAATTTCGTCATGCTGCGGGTCATGCTGACGCGCGCGGGATCTTCCCATAGCTCAGGCCGCCATCCTGGTCCGATCCGCTCCTCAAGGACCTCAACAGTGTCGGTAACGACGGTATTTCCATTCATCTGAGAGATGAACTCATATGGAGCGCAACATCCACCGGTGATTATTCTGTTCGGTCAGCCTACGTTTTTCTTACACCTGAGGATTTGTTGTGCAGATGGTGCAGTACGTGTACAGTAAACTTTGGGCGTTGCGGGTTATGGAGCGTACTCGTTTTTTTGTTTGGAAGATCTTACAGGGAGGACTTCTTAATTACTAATGCTGAACGGTTTTGTCGTCATATAACTTTGGAGCTCGTTGTCCTTTTTGTTTTACTGCATGATGAATCTTTGGATCATTTTTTTAGGGACGGTTCGTTATCACGGAAGTTGTGGAGGAACTTGCATGCGGATCATTTCATGCCTTCGTTTTTTCAGCAACCTTTTAGACTTGGATAGGAGGTAACATTTCTTCCAATCGAGTTTATGTTAGTACCTGTTGTTTTTGGTGTGAGGTCGTTGCTATAGGTCTTTGGTGGGATTAGAATTGGTGGAACAAAAAGGTGTTAGAGAACTATGTTGATCCCGGAGATAGGGCAAGCTGTGTTCGGAGATCAGCTTTGGAGCTTATAACAGTTTGGACTACCACGCATTTTCAGCAACCCTGGGGACAAGTTATGAGTTTGCAGAGTTGGGAGAAGCCGCCGGAGGGGTTCGTTGAAATCAACACAGATGGGGTGCAACGGAGCAACGTAACGACATGGCTTCAACAGCGGGTCTTATTAGGAATCATAGAGGTGAGTGGTTGCGAGGGTTTGGAGTGAGTCTGGGACTGTGTATTGTGCCTATGGATGAGTACGTTATGGGGTGCCTTATAGTGTCTTAGGCTCACATAGAAAAGTGGTTACAAGACGGGTTATACTTAAAACGGATTCCCAACAAAATGATGTAAAGGGTCGGGCTATACCCCAATTGCGGAACACTTAATCTTATTTTATATATTTAAAGCACGACTAGATGTGTCGGAAATCACTGTCTCTCCTTCCGACAAAAATAAAAGAAGATGAAGATATGACCAACAAGCTCGTCCATTGATATGTAAATTTTCTTGATGATATATCATCAAGAATATCGGTTGTTAATTTTGTAGAAATCAATCAACCTAAAGAATCTAGTAGATTTGCTTTGTAAATATAGACCGATTGTATTAATGAATCCTATACACATCAAATGAAAGAATTGGGAGACTGCAATCAAATAAACAATAAGGGAGCAAAGAATATATATGAACATGATCTGGATCTATACACCAAAAAAAGAATTTCAAAAAAAATAAATGAATTTTGGAAGCCCTTTTCCTATCGTTGTGCCGGCCGGCCGTCTATTCTGAACGTGAGACTGATTGAATGATCAAAGTGAGAGAGTCAAATCCAAACATAAAGCATCGTCGTTGACCCTAAGCTCCTTCTCCGGCGCCTTGCTGACCAGCTTTTTAGGCGGACTTGAAACGGCGGAGAGAGAGAGCATCGTTGATTGGGCGGAAAGTAGAGGACGGTGGCGTCTCATGTGGCCTCCGAGGGCTTGGCCGAGCTTGAACTCGACCCCGCAAATTGAGCATTCGTGACTCGTCTTCTTAGGCTTCTCCTCGCCGGAGATGCAGGAGTTGTTATCGGAGTCGACGGACAGCAGCCGAGGCTTCTTGTGGCTGGCCCGGTGGCCCCCCAGCGCCTGGAATGAGGAGAACCGCCGGTTACACGTCTTGCATTCGAACATCTTCTCGTTGGCTGCCGGAAGTGTGGTCGTCGTCGGCGATGAGAAGAGCATCAAGTAATTGGCTACGGTGGTTAGGGCATCAAATTCGTCTCTGCTTCTTTTCATCTTCATCATCTTCTTCCTCGATCTAATTGTTTGATGATCTGTTTGATTGTTGAATACATTCTAGCAAGTTAATTAATGTATTTATAAAGGCAATGGCAGTCAGGTTGGATTTGGATTGGATGACTTGTTTGAAGGTTTGACTTTGAAAGGTTTGACTTTTCTTAATACAACGTCGGACTTATGCATAGATCGACGTAGCTACGTAGGTACTAGGAAATAAGTTTGACAATATTATTAAAATGTATTATCGCATGTGAGAAATATATATTATATTTGTACGCAGGCGTGAGCGCGTACGTAGCCTGTCTGACCTTCTAGTTATTGCCAACTACCTCCTCTTGCTGGGCCCACTTACAATTATGTTCCTTTCACTTCAACTGCCTTTTCCCATTTCTATTTCCCTAGAAATTTTAGACTAATAATACAACACTCCGTGTTTGAGAAATTTAGCTCGGAGCAAGTTTACACGGAATAAAATATTATTTATTCTTACTCTTTTTTTTAAACCGATTAAATTTAATGTAATTTTATTTATTTATCATTTTAAGTGGTAGAATTTGAATGGTTTTTCGAAAAAAAAACATATATATTTTTTTTATAAATAAACAAAAATTAATTATACCATCCAAAATAATACTTAAAATTAGGTGTTTATACAAATAATATTTTTTAAAATTATTTACTAAATAAACATGATAGCGGACAAGATCGCTAAACACGGATTTTCTGCCACTGAGGACCAGATAAATCTCTTAGACGATGTGAGAGTACTCATCCGTAAGGATGTTGTAGGTCGGTCAGTATCTAGAGGTCGACTCACCTATTTTGCTTACCTTGTATAAAAAAAATGATAAAAACATAATTTAAATTGATTAAGTATGAATAATTTTAAAAATATTAAAAAATATTTTAAATAAAATAAAATGGGACCACGTATATGAATATAATATTGTTGGTAATCCGTTAAAGCAAGTTCACCCGTTCGGTTTTAACCGGTCGCCACATAGATAAATTGATGTGGTGACATCCAATGTTGAAAAAATGATCTCCACCCGTTTATTTTAACCGGTTTTCATATTGGCATTTGGTGACCTTGAAATTTTCAAAGGCTAGAATCTTGACATTTGATGACATTACCATAAGAACGGTTAGTACAAACAATTTGAACAAAAATATGAACCTAGAGAAAAAGGTGAAAACAAATTACATAAAAATTGTTAGTACAAACCGTTTGAATTAAATTAAACAAAAATATGAACTATTATAACAAACAATATGAACAAAGAGCTCTCTTTCAACAAAAGCCCTTCTTCTTTCAACGCAACATTCATCTTAATTCTTTGTTTGATGTTAAATCGTTTTGAATAAATATTAGATTGAATATGATATCATTACTTTTTCGATTTCATTTCAATTTTGTTTTTGTTTGTTAAAGCTTATCGATTTACGAAATTCTCATCGATTTCCGTTATCGAAAGAGCGCTTTTGTTTTCATTTTTTATCAACTAGAGGGAAGCAAGTTGAAGAAGAGTTTTTTAAGTTAACAGTGTTAATGTTTTAAGATTTTCCGTTTCCTTTAAAAAAATTTTACAAAACGCGGGTCTATCATTGCCATTTATTTTTTGATTGGAAGGTTGAGAATCCGTCCTACTTTTGACCCTATGGATCATTTTCACTTGAATCAAACCCTATATATAGAGATATAAGATCATGTAGGAACCTCTCTTGTTGTAGAGAGTATATACTAATTTAATCCAGGATTAATATAGATGAATGTTCAATATTTAACAATTTTTTTTGGTAATAATTAACCAAAATATTATATTGTCCCAAATAGAACGAAATTACGATCTTTAATATACTTAGTTTACAATTTAATGAGCTTTTGTCTATATCTATATCTATAGCTGATTAAAATTTGTACATTGTTCATGTGTACCATAACTTTTTACAATTTAATGATCGTTAATATACTTAGTTTACAATTTAACGAGCATAAATATGTCTAACGTTTGTTAAATATGTTTAACAATCGGTAAACATATTTTTAACGAACGTTAAAATATGTTTACCGATCGTTAAACATATTTTATCAACCGTTAAATATTAAAAAAATTACTTGTTTAACAAACGTTAAAATATGTATATCGATCGTTTAACATATTTAACGAACGTTAAACATATTTTAATGTTCGTTAATGTACAGAGCGCGTAGTTGGTTAAAATATAGAGTACGTAATACGTAACTGGTTAAAATATAGAGTATGTAATACTTAGATGGTTAAAATATAGAGTACGTCATTAAAATATTTATTGCCAAATTTAACATTCTCTATCTAGATTTATAGTTGGTTAAAATATAGAGTATGACATAGTTGGTTAAAATATAGTGTTTGTAATACGTAGTAGTTGAAATATAGAGTACGTAGATGGTTAAAATATTTATTGTCAAATTTAACGTTCTCTATCTAAATTTTAGCCAGTTAAAATATAGAGTAGGTAATACGTAACTTATTAAAATCTTCTATATATAATATTAAAGCAGAAGTAGATTAAACCATTTGTCGCTACCACGTTAAGCCACCTAAGATTTTGTCACATGTCATCTTCATAGTGTGTCACCTCATTTTACCTATTTATTTTTTTTTCAAAATTATTGAGATGATAATTAACTGGTTTCCTTTTAAAACAAAAAAATTGATCTTATAATATTTTATACCAATTATAGCTATGTATGATATTATTGGTTCAATAATTACCTCTTGGAACAACCATTTTTGTAAGAGCCTTAGTCTTTCGGACCGAGATTGGACCTTAGCCGAGATTGGCTTTGGCCGAGTTTAGCCTTGCCGCACTCGCGGCCATGTTTGCCGCCCCTGCGGCTCAGGGAACCGCCCCTGCGGTTTCCGGCGGCTGCAACCAGTTTTGTTGACTCCTTTGACCCGTGCTTTACCCTTTGCCTTACTTCTTTCTTTTCCTTGCTGAGCAAGGGTTTCCTTCTTCACTTTCCAATCCAACCTTTCACGTCCTCCTTGCTTCTCCTTCATCCTTCTTGATCTTGTTCTTGATCTCTCTTGAGTTTGGAAGTGTTTTGGTGTGTTGTTGTTGATGTTGATGATGGTGTGCATGTTTGTTGAGCTTGTGATGCCAGCTGAGATAAGGATTGTGATCTTGTCTTGCCTAGACCTGCAGTAGTGGTGAGTTCCTTGCTTCTTCATCCTTCCTTCCCTTTTTTCTTCTTGTTCTTCCTTTGCTTAGCTTAGGATTAAATGAATTGAATGTAGGTTAATGTTGGAATGTGTATGTTTATGCATGTGTGTGATTTTGGAATGAAGAAGACGTGATTTGATCACGTGAAGAGTGAAAGAGAACTCGTGGGGCTACGTTCTGCACCGTCGCCGCCCCCGCGCCTGGAAGCCGCCGCCCCTGCGGAAGCCGTTCCGCAGCGCCCGCGCCTTGCCTGCGTTGCCTGCGTTCCTTGTCACCGCGCCTGCGGCTGCTCCCTGCCGCGCCTGAGGGTTGTCTACTCCGCCTCTGCGTCCTTTGATCACGCAGGTGCGTCTTGTCCCGGGACTACCTATAGTTGGGTAGCTCCTTTCCTTTCTTAGTATGAGGGACTTAGTACCATGCTAGGTATCGGATGTTGATGAGTATGTTATAGATATGCCGGTTACGGCTTTGAGTTTTACGAGTTGGATATGATCCCTATGAATCCCTTGGGTCTAGGTGTGACCCCTTTGTGTGATAGGAGTTTGATATATATATATATATATATATATATATATATATATATATATATATATATATATATATATATATGTATGCCTTGTATAGGCCGTGTTGTCCTCCAGTTTGGAGTGGACCTGAGTGAGAGCTTATCGTAGTGATACTACTTCTGAGATTGAGGTAAGTCCATAGGACTTACTTAGCTACTATCCTTATATTGGATGTATGCTTGAGTGGTGTTTGTTATATGCTTTATAGCATGCGATATGGTTCATTACCGACCTATGTTATATTGACCGCCTATTGTAGTGGCTGTGACAACTTACCTTTCATCCTGTAGTGGAGTCTGGGAAGTTCTCTGTAATCTAGTTAGACTTGATATACGGGAAGGGCACTTACCACTCCATATGGTATACCGGAAAGTGCGCTGATACCACTCCAGCTAGCTATTGCACGCAGAGGCGAGGGTTATATACATTCCTCGTGTCACGTATATTCATATACATCTATTTATACATTTGAGTGTTTGGACTTATTAAAGATAATAAACCGGGTAAATGTGTGAAAGCATGTTGATGTGCTATAATTCATGATGTGTGTTTGTGCTCTAGCATTTTCTTATATATGTGTATGGTTAGCTAACGGTTTTATACCGTGTTGTAGATCCTTTGCAGGTTAGGAGAGCTGCAGAGTGATCCAGAGGGGTGATCTGCTGAGGGTTCCGTACACTGGGAGATATCGTGGGATTTTGGGTTATTTATGTTGTACGGATTTCTGTTTGACTTTGTACTCATCAGTACTCTGTATCATCTTTTTGATATGTATATATATATATATATATATATATATATATATATATATATATATATATATATATATATATATATATCAGTTTTATGTTTTGTTTTAATCTATTGGTGCCTTGTTGTAAGATTCAGTGAACTTGTTGTTAGGCTAGGGTCAGGATCCATTGTGAGATCCTAGCCAGTAGCACCTCGAGTCCTACGGATTTGGGGTGTTACAAAGTTGGTATCAGAGCCCAGGTTGACAACAATGGCACTAGTAATTTGCAATAACGTTCGAATAGATAAATAAACAGAACCCGAAAGGGGTCTGACTTTTCAAAAGGTTTTGGTTTTGAAATGAGTACAAATGTTTTGGGATATCGTGTACGTGAGCCATCACCCCTCTCGACAGTATAGATATATATAGATATTCTGTTGTGATTGATTTGATATATATCTATACATACGGTATATATATATATAGCCTTCTAAGTTAGGTTTACGTCTTCTGCAGATGGTTCAGACTAGAGCCTTACCTGCAGCTACACGAGGTAGAGGTAGACCCCCTCTAGGTAGAGGACGGGGTAGGACTCCTGCTGGTGGTTCACAGGCAGCGGGAGAGTTACATGAGGAGGTTGCTGAGAGCGTCGTTCCTGAGACTGGGAACGGTGCAGCTGAGAGACAAGGGTCACAGAGAGCTCAGTCTGGTGAGTCTGATCATGTCTCCATGGGGGATCAGAGTTCCGAGCTTATATTAGACGAGTAGAGGAGGCTGCTAGAGCCGGTAGACGTGCCCCAGATTTACAGGCACAAGAGGGACCATCTGAGAGGTCCCACGGGGTTACACAGGTGTCGGCTGTACAGACACAGGTTGCTAAGATTCCTCAGGTTCGGGAGGAGCATAAAGGGCCTAGACTAGACACTTGGTTGAAGACTTTTCATCAGATGGGTGTACCGTACCCCCTTTCTCTGGGAAGGTGGGGTTAGAGGTGGAGCTCTAGATAGGGCATGTAGACTAAGCTTTGGAGTCTATTCGATGTCCATCTGACAGACAGATCGAGCTGGTTCAGACTTTGTTCCGGGACTTGGCACAACACTGGTGGAGATCAGTACGGGGTCAGGTTACTAGTTATGAGCATATGAGGACTATCATCAGAGAGCGTTTATGTCCTGCATCACTGAGGAGGGAGAAACTGCGAGATTTTGTTGAGGTTGGGTTTGAGGATGTACCAGTCTCTGAGGCCATCAGGAGGTTTCAGGAGGAGCTGACATTACTAGGACCAGCTGTACCTTCTGCAGATCAGCACGTCTATCTCTTTTCCCGACGTCTGAGGGATGCCACCCGGGCCTATATGGCGGGATTTCATTGTGACTCCTTGATGGACTACCAGGATAGAGCCGTCGACTATGAGCGAGAGCGGACGAGTTAGAGGAGAGCTTCTCAGACCGGAGGGTCTGAGAAGAGACAACGTACAGGGCAGACCAGTAGTACTGGTGGTGTTGCTAGTGGTTGGCGTGGTCAGAGACGCCTGAGTCAGCCCTCATCTGCACCGGTTGCAGATAAGGGACGTTAGTGTTTTAACTGTGGTGATCCAGGACATATGAGGCCCGAGTGCACGAGGCCATTAGTGACTTGCTACACCTGTGGTAGGCAAGGTCACAGAGCTGTTTACTGCTGCCAGGGCGGAGCTTCATCTCAGCAGGGTTCTTCCTCTGCCAGTGTAGCGGGAGGTGGGCATAGGCCACCTCAACAGCAACAGACACATGGATAGTAGAGAGTCCCAAATCGCCCTACGACTCAGGGATCTTCTCTTGGGCCGAGTAGAGGCAGAGTTCGTGGTGGGAGCACCACTGATACCAGAGGGCCACAGGGCCGAGTCTTTGAGCTTAGGAGTGCAGAGGAGCCAACTGCACCTACTGCTACATGTACCATTCTGATTCATGGTTTACCTGTTAGAGTTTTATTTGATACTGGTGCTACGCACTCTTTTATTTTTGATGCATGTGTAGAGCGTCTTGGTTTAGATACAGTTGAGGGGATGCCCTTTATTATAGGGCTACCCGATGGTGGTAGGGTCGGAGGTACCCGCGAGATTCACGGTTGTCCCATTTTTGCAGGGACCCGTGTGTTACTAGTTGACTTCTTTGTCATGCCATTAGAGCATGAAGAAGTCATTCTAGGTATGGACTGGATAGATAGACACTCTGCAGTTTTAGATGTAGGTAGGAGGACTGTTACCCTCTCTACCGAGTTAGGCCAGATAGAGGTTTTCCGAGGTTGGGACCTTGGAAAGACAGGCACAATTATCAGCGCTATACGGGCTGCGAGACTGATTGCACAGGGTTGCGAGGCCTTCTGGTGTTATGCCATGAAGGAGGGGGAGAGTCCGGTTGTAGAGGACATCCCAGTTGTCTGTGATTTCATTGATGTTTTTGTTGAGCTGTCCAGTTTGCCACCTCAGAGGAGTGTGGACTTCAGTATTGAGTTAGAGCCTGGTACGAGACCTATCTCGAAGGCCCCATACCGGATGACGCCTGTTGAGATGCTGGAGCTGAAGAAGCAACTTGAGGAGCTGGCTGGGAAGGGCTTCATTCGCCCTAGCGTGTCCCCATGGGGAGCACTTGTCCTCTTCGTACGGAAGAAGGACGGATCACTGAGGTTATGTATAGATTACAGAGAGCTGAACAAGGTGGCCATCAAGAACAAGTATCCACTGCCTCGTATTGATGATTTGTTAGATCAGCTACAAGAGCGACTGTGTTCTCCAGGATTGATCTGCGTTCAGGATATCACCAGTTGAGGGTGAGAGAGCAGAATGTGCACAGAACAACATTCCGGACCAGATATGGCCACTACGAGTTTGTAGTGATGCCATTTAGGCTTACAAATGCCCCAACCGTCTTTATGAAGTTGATGAACAGTATCTTCATCGACTTCCTGGATCAGTTTGTGGTGGTTTTCATTGATGATATTCTGGTGTATTCTCGCAGTAGAGAGGAGCATGCAGGACACCTGAGGATTGTCTTGCAGGTTTTACGGGATAGAGAACTTTATGCTAAGTTCTCTAAGTGCGAGTTTTGGATGGCAAAGGTAGCAATCCCGGGTCATGTCGTTTCCGCCGAAGGGATCAAAGTTGATCCGGCGAAGATCGAGGTAGTAGCAGCATGGATGACACCGACGAACGTCAAGGAAGTACGTAGCTTTCTTGGCCTAGCCGGGTATTACAGACGCTTCGTGGAGGGATTTTCTGCGATTGTCCGTCCACTGACGAGTTTGCTGAGGAAGACTACCATATTTGTGTGGTCTGATCAGTGCATGCAGAGTTTTGAGGAGTTGAAGAGGCGTTTGACTTCTGCTCCTATTTTGGCACAGCCAGAGGGTACTGAGGATTTTGTGGTATACAGTGATGCATCCAAGCTAGGCTTGGGATGTGTTTTGATGCAGAGAGGCAGGGTGATTGCTTATGCATCTCGACAGCTGAAGACGTATGAGGAGAACTACCCGACTCATGATCTGGAGTTGGCAGCGGTAGTTCATGCACTGAAGATCTGGAGACATTACCTGTATAGTGCTACGTGTCAGATCTTCACAGATCGTAAGAGTCTGAAGTACATTTTCACGCAGCGGGAATTGAATAACCGCCAGCATAGGTGGCTTGAGCTGATCAAGGATTTTGATTTAGAAATTCTGTATCATCCAGGGAAGGCGAACGTTGTCGCCAACGCCCTGAGCAGGAAGACGCCTCGAGAGCAGGCGATTGCGAGCTGGCAGTTCAGCATCAGCTACAAAGAGACTTGACCTGGTTAGAGTTGGACATCCAGTTTCTTGATGAGGATGCCCAGCTGCGTACATTAGAGGTTCTTCCTGATCTGTTGGGTGAGATCCAACAGAAGCAGGAGACCTGCCCGACACTTGTTGAGGATACGAGATATAATGTCTCGGGATGAGGCACCCACAGTTCCTGCTAGGAGCAGATGGAGTTTTGAGACGCCGCGGTCGCATCTGTGTACCTGCTGATACAGAGCTGAGACAGAGGATTTTACAGGAGGCTCACTGTACACCTTACTCTGTACATCCAGGTACGAGTAAGATGTATTAGGATTTGAGACGTCTATATTGGTGGGGACGGCTTGAAGCCCGATGTGCCAGATTTGTGGCACAGTGTGCGACCTGCCAGCAGGTCAAGATATAGCATTGCAGACCTGAAGGTGAGCTCCATCCACTTCCTGTTCCACAGAGGAAGTGGGAGGACGTCACCATGGATTTTTTTACTGGCCTGAGACCGAGTAGGAGTTTTGATGCTATCTGGGTTATTGGTGGACAGATTGACGAAGACGACACGTTTCATTCCTATTAGGGAGCAGATTAACTGAGGAGTACACTAGGCAGATAGCGAGACTCCATGGTGTACCGCGGACGATCGTCTCTGACAGAGATGGCGATTTACCTCGAGATTCTAGAAGCAGATTCAGACTGCCCTGGGGACGAGTTTACACTTCACGACTGCGTTCCATCCTCAGACAGATGGTCAGTCAGAGAGGACCATTCAGACACTGGAGGATATGCTGCGAGCTTGTGTGTTGGATTGGGGACAAGTGTGGACGGATCATCTCCCACTCGTTGAGTTCTCATACAACAACAACTGGCATGCATCTATTGGGATGGCCACATATGAGGCACTGTATGGACAGAGATGTCGTACCCCGTTATGCTGGGATGAGCAGAGAAGTGTTAGTGGTTTGACACCTGATTAGATTCAGGATGATGTGGCTCGAGTATCACTGATTAGAGAGCGGATGCTGACTGCCAGAGCCGTCAGAAGTCTTTATACTGATAGGAGGCGTAGACCTCTAGAGTTCAGAGTTGGAGCCCATTTGTGGCTGAGAGTGTCCCCGACACGAGGTGTTAGGCGNCTGAGGGTTCCGTACACTGGGGATATCGTGGGATTTTGGGTTATTTATGTTGTACGGATTTCTGTTTGACTTTGTACTCAGCAGTACTCTGTATCATCTTTTTGATATGTATATATATATATATATATATATATATATATATATATATATATATATATATATATATATCAGTTTTATGTTTTGTTTTAATCTATTGGTGCCTTGTTGTAAAGATTCAGTGAACTTGTTGTTAGGCTAGGGTCAGGATCCATTGTGAGATCCTAGCCAGTAGCACCTCGAGTCCTACGGATTTGGGGTGTTACAAAGTTGGTATCAGAGCCCAGGTTGACAACAATGGCACTAGTAATCTGCAATAAAGTTCGAATAGATAAATAAACAGAACCCGAAAGGGGGTCTGACTTTTCAAAAGGTTTTGGTTTTGAAATGAGTACAAATGTTTTGGGATATCGTGTACGTGAGGCCATCGCCCCTCTCGACAGTATAGATATATATAGATATTCTGTTGTGATTGATTTGATATATATCTATACATATGGCTATATATATAGCCTTCTAAGTTAGGTTTACGTCTTCTGCAGATGGTTCAGACTAGAGCCTTACCTGCAGCTAGACGAGGTAGAGGTAGACCCCCTCTAGGTAGAGGACGGGGTAGGACTCCTGCTGGTGGTTCACAGGCAGCGGGAGAGATACATGAGGAGGTTGCTGAGAGCGTCGTTCTCTGAGACTGGGAACGGTGCAGCTGAGAGACAAGGGTCACAGAGAGCCAGTCTGGTGAGTCTGATCGTGTCTCCATGGGGGATCAGAGTTCCGAGCTTATATCAGACGAGTAGAGGAGGCTGCCAGAGCCGGTAGACGTGCCCCAGATTTACAGGCACAAGAGGGACCATCTGAGAGGTCCCACGGGTTACACAGGTGTCGGCTGTACAGCACAGGTTGCTAGATTCCTCAGGTTCGGGAGGAGCATAGGGCCTAGACCAGACACTTGGTTGAAGGCTTTCATCAGATGGGTGTACCCCCTTTCACTGGGAAGGTGGGGTTAGAGGTGGAGCTCTGGATAGGGCATGTAGACTCAGCTTTGGAGTCTATTCGATGTCCATCTGACAGACAGATCGAGCTGGTTCAGACTTTGTTCCGGGACTTTGGCACAACACTGGTGGAGATCAGTACGGGGTCAGGTTACTAGTTATGAGGCATATGAGGACTATCATCAGAGAGCGTTTATGTCCTGCATCACTGAGGAGGGAGAAACTGGCGAGATTTTGTTGAGGTTGGGTTTGAGGATGTACCAGTCTCTGAGGCCATCAGGAGGTTTCAGGAGGAGCTGACATTACTAGGACCAGCTGTACCTTCTGCAGATCAGCACGTCTATCTCTTTTCCCGACGTCTGAGGGATGCCACCCGGGCCTATATGGCGGGATTTCATTGTGACTCCTTGATGGACTACCAGGATAGAGCCGTCGACTATGAGCGAGAGCGGACGAGTTAGAGGAGAGCTTCTCAGACCGGAGGGTCTGAGAAGAGACAACGTACAGGGCAGACCAGTAGTACTGGTGGTGTTGCTAGTGGTTGGCGTGGTCAGAGACGCCTGAGTCAGCCCTCATCTGCACCGGTTGCAGATAAGGGACGTTAGTGTTTTAACTGTGGTGATCCAGGACATATGAGGCCCGAGTGCACGAGGCCCATTAGTGACTTGGCTACACCTGTGGTAGGCAAGGTCACAGAGCTGTTTACTGCTGCCAGGGCGGAGCTTCATCTCAGCAGGGTTCTTCCTCTGCCAGTGTAGCGGGAGGTGGGCATAGGCCACCTCAACAGCAACAGACACATGGATAGTAGAGAGTCCCAATCGCCCTACGACTCAGGGATCTTCTCTTGGGCCGAGTAGAGGCAGAGTTCGTGTGGGAGCACCACTGATACCAGAGGGCCACAGGGCCGAGTCTTTGAGCTTAGGATGCAGAGGAGCCAACTGCACCTACTGCTACATGTACCATTCTGATTCATGGTTTACCTGTTAGAGTTTTATTTGATACTGGTGCTACGCACTCTTTTATTTTTGATGCATGTGTAGAGCGTCTTGGTTTAGATACAGTTGAGGGGATGCCCTTTATTATAGGGCTACCCGATGGTGGTAGGGTCGGAGGTACCCGCGAGATTCACGGTTGTCCCATTTTTGCAGGGACCCGTGTGTTACTAGTTGACTTCTTTGTCATGCCATTAGAGCATGAAGAAGTCATTCTAGGTATGGACTGGATAGATAGACACTCTGCAGTTTTAGATGTAGGTAGGAGGACTGTTACCCTCTCTACCGAGTTAGGCCAGATAGAGGTTTTCCGAGGTTGGGACCTTGGAAAGACAGGCACAATTATCAGCGCTATACGGGCTGCGAGACTGATTGCACAGGGTTGCGAGGCCTTCTGGTGTTATGCCATGAAGGAGGGGGAGAGTCCGTTGTAGAGGACATCCCAGTTGTCTGTGATTTCATTGATGTTTTTGTTGAGCTGTCCAGTTTGCCACCTCAGAGGAGTGTGGACTTCAGTATTGAGTTAGAGCCTGGTACGAGACCTATCTCGAAGGCCCCATACCGGATGACGCCTGTTGAGATGCTGGAGCTGAAGAAGCAACTTGAGGAGCTGGCTGGGAAGGGCTTCATTCGCCCTAGCGTGTCCCCATGGGGAGCACTTGTCCTCTTCGTACGGAAGAAGGACGGATCACTGAGGTTATGTATAGATTACAGAGAGCTGAACAAGGTGGCCATCAAGAACAAGTATCCACTGCCTCGTATTGATGATTTGTTAGATCAGCTACAAGAGCGACTGTGTTCTCCAGGATTGATCTGCGTTCAGGATATCACCAGTTGAGGGTGAGAGAGCAGAATGTGCACAGAACAACATTCCGGACCAGATATGGCCACTACGAGTTTGTAGTGATGCCATTTAGGCTTACAAATGCCCCAACCGTCTTTATGAAGTTGATGAACAGTATCTTCATCGACTTCCTGGATCAGTTTGTGGTGGTTTTCATTGATGATATTCTGGTGTATTCTCGCAGTAGAGAGGAGCATGCAGGACACCTGAGGATTGTCTTGCAGGTTTTACGGGATAGAGAACTTTATGCTAAGTTCTCTAAGTGCGAGTTTTGGATGGCAAAGGTAGCAATCCCGGGTCATGTCGTTTCCGCCGAAGGGATCAAAGTTGATCCGGCGAAGATCGAGGTAGTAGCAGCATGGATGACACCGACGAACGTCAAGGAAGTACGTAGCTTTCTTGGCCTAGCCGGGTATTACAGACGCTTCGTGGAGGGATTTTCTGCGATTGTCCGTCCACTGACGAGTTTGCTGAGGAAGACTACCATATTTGTGTGGTCTGATCAGTGCATGCAGAGTTTTGAGGAGTTGAAGAGGCGTTTGACTTCTGCTCCTATTTTGGCACAGCCAGAGGGTACTGAGGATTTTGTGGTATACAGTGATGCATCCAAGCTAGGCTTGGGATGTGTTTTGATGCAGAGAGGCAGGGTGATTGCTTATGCATCTCGACAGCTGAAGACGTATGAGGAGAACTACCCGACTCATGATCTGGAGTTGGCAGCGGTAGTTCATGCACTGAAGATCTGGAGACATTACCTGTATAGTGCTACGTGTCAGATCTTCACAGATCGTAAGAGTCTGAAGTACATTTTCACGCAGCGGGAATTGAATAACCGCCAGCATAGGTGGCTTGAGCTGATCAAGGATTTTGATTTAGAAATTCTGTATCATCCAGGGAAGGCGAACGTTGTCGCCAACGCCCTGAGCAGGAAGACGCCTCGAGAGCAGGCGATTGCGAGGCTGGCAGTTCAGCATCAGCTACAAAGAGACTTGACCTGGTTAGAGTTGGACATCCAGTTTCTTGATGAGGATGCCCAGCTGCGTACATTAGAGGTTCTTCCTGATCTGTTGGGTGAGATCCAACAGAAGCAGGAGACCTGCCCGACACTGTTGAGGATACGAGATATAATGTCTCGGGATGAGGCACCACAGTTCCTGCTAGGAGCAGATGGAGTTTTGAGACGCCGCGGTCGCATCTGTGTACCTGCTGATACAGAGCTGAGACAGAGGATTTTACAGGAGGCTCACTGTACACCTTACTCTGTACATCCAGGTACGAGTAAGATGTATTAGGATTTGAGACGTCTATATTGGTGGGGACGGCTGAAGCCCGATGTGGCCAGATTTGTGGCACAGTGTGCGACCTGCCAGCAGGTCAAGATATAGCATTGCAGACCTGAAGGTGAGCTCCATCCACTTCCTGTTCCACAGAGGAAGTGGGAGGACGTCACCATGGATTTTGTTACTGGCCTGAGACCGAGTAGGAGTTTTGATGCTATCTGGGTTATTGTGGACAGATTGACGAAGACGACACGTTTCATTCCTATTAGGGAGCAGATTAACTGAGGAGTACACTAGGCAGATAGCGAGACTCCATGGTGTACCGCGGACGATCGTCTCTGACAGAGATGGGCGATTTACCTCGAGATTCTAGAAGCAGATTCAGACTGCCCTGGGGACGAGTTTACACTTCACGACTGCGTTCCATCCTCAGACAGATGGTCAGTCAGAGAGGACCATTCAGACACTGGAGGATATGCTGCGAGCTTGTGTGTTGGATTGGGGACAAGTGTGGACGGATCATCTCCCACTCGTTGAGTTCTCATACAACAACAACTGGCATGCATCTATTGGGATGGCCACATATGAGGCACTGTATGGACAGAGATGTCGTACCCCGTTATGCTGGGATGAGCAGAGAAGTGTTAGTGGTTTGACACCTGATTAGATATCAGGATGATGTGGCTCGAGTATCACTGATTAGAGAGCGGATGTTGACTGCGCAGAGCCGTCAGAAGTCTTATACTGATAGGAGGCGTAGACCTCTAGAGTTCAGAGTTGGAGCCCATTTGTGGCTGAGAGTGTCCCCGACACGAGGTGTTAGGCGTTTTGGCATTAAGGGGAAGTTGAGCCCCCGGTATGTCGGACCGTTCGAGATTCTGGATCGGGTTGGGAGCGCAGCTTACAAATTAGTCTTGCCTCCGAGATTAGAGGGTGTTCACCTTGTATTTCATGTGTCTCAGCTGAGGGAGTACATACTAGATCCGAGACACATCGTGAGTTATGATGATTTAGTGGTTGAGCCGGACCACACCTTTATTGAGCACCCTATTGTAGTCCTAGAACGAGGTATGAGACGCCTGCGTTCGAAGGACATTCCTATGCTGAGGATACAGTGGTCGAGACGAGGACTTGATGAGGCTACATGGGAGACTGAGGATAGTATCCGGAGGAACTATCCAGAGTTCTATGCTGAGTTAGATGCACCAGTAGGATCACCGAGTAGATCTTAGTACTATCTTGGTGAGTATTATATGCTTATGTGCTTATGTGCTATGATGTGTTTATATTCATACTAGCTTTGATGTGATATATGATCTTATTAGATCTTGTTGTGCTAGTATGATTCTTGTTCATAGCTGGAGATGGCTCTTTCCTCCATGCTATTGTGATACGTTAGGATTCAGCTGGAGAGGTTATTTCTCCATGTTTTTTTTGATGGACATAGTGTTGCTGGAGATGTTTTTCCTCCATGCCTTTCTGTTATGAGTATGATACGGCTAGAGATGTGATTCTTCTATGCCTTATGATATGTTTATGGTTTGGCTAGAGATGGTTTTCCTCTATGCCTTGGATAGTGTTTTGTTGCTGGAGTTGATGAGTTCCTCCATGCTTATGTTTGAGGATATAGAGAGTTTTACCTCGGCTTTTGAGTCCGAGTGGTTTCAGGACTTTGCAAGTTTCGGGACGAAACTTGTTTTTAGGGGGGTGAGATGTAAGAGCCTTAGTCTTTCGGACCGAGATTGGACCTTAGCCGAGATTGGCTTTGGCCGAGTTTAGCCTTGCCGCACTCGCGGGCATGTCTGCCGCCCCTGCAGGTTTCCGCCCCTGCGGCTCAGGGAACCGCCCCTGCGGTTTCCGACGGCTGCAGCCGGTTTTGTTGACTCCTTTGACCCGTGCTTTACCCTTTGCCTTACTTCTTTCTTTTCCTTGCTGAGCAAGGGTTTCTTTCTTCACTTTCCAATCCAACCTTTCACGTCCTCCTTGCTTCTCCTTCATCCTTCTTGATCTTGTTCTTGATCTCTCTTAAGTTTGGAAGTGTTTTGGTGTGTTGTTGTTGATGTTGATGATGGTGTGCATGTTTGCTGAGCTTGTGATGCCAGGTGAGATAAGGATTGTGATCTTGTCTTGACTAGACCAGCAGTAGTGGTGAGTTCCTTGCTTCTTCATCCTTCCTTCCCTTCTTTCCTTCTTGTTCTTCTTTTGCTTAGCTTAGGATTAGATGAATTGAATGTAGGTTAATGTTGGAATGTGTATGTTTATGCATGTGTGTGATTTTGGAATGAAGAAGACGTGATTTGATCACGTGAAGAGTGAAAGAGGACTCGCGGGGCTACGTTCTGCACCGTCGCCGCCCCTGCGCCTGGAAGCCGCCGCCCCTGCGGAAGCCGTTCCGCAGCGCCCGCGCCTTGCCTGCGTTCCTTGTCACCGCGCCTGCGGCTGCTCCCTGCCGCGCCTGCGGGTTGTCTACTCCGCCTCTGCGTCCCTTGATCACGCAGGTGCGTCTTGTCCCGGGACTACCTATAGTTGGGTAGCTCCTTTCCTTTCTTAGTATGAGGGACTTAGTACCATGCTAGGTATCGGATGTTGATGAGTATGTTATAGATATGCCGGTTACGGCTTTGAGGTTTATGAGTTGGATATGATCCCTGTGGATCCCTTGGGTCTAGGTGTGACCCCTTTGTGTGATAGGAGTTTGATATATATATATATATATATATATATATATATATATATATATATATATATATATATATATATATATATATATATATATATATATATGTATGCTTTGTGTAGGCCGTGTTGTCCTCCAGTTTGGAGTGGACCTGAGTGAGAGTTGATCGTAGTGATACTACTTCTGAGATTGAGATAAGTCCATATGACTTACTTAGATACTATCCTTATATTGGATGTATACTTGAGTGGTGTTTGTTATATGCTTTATAGCATGCGATATGATTCATTACCGACCTATGTTATATTGACCGCCCATTGTAGTGGCTGTGACAACTTACCTTTCATCCCGTGGTGGAGTCTGGGAAGTTCTCTGTAAGCTAGTTAGACTTGGTATACGGGAAGGGCACCTACCACTCCATATGGTATACGGGAGAATGCGCTGATACCACTCAGCTAGCTATTGCACGCAGAGGCGAGAGTTATATACATTCCTCGTGTCACGTATATTTATATACATCTATTTATACATTTGAGTGTTTGGACTTATTAAAGATAATAAACCGGGTAAATGTGTGAAAGCATGTTGATGTGCTATAATTCATGATGTGTGTTTGTGCTCTAGCATCTTCTTATATATGTGTATGGTTAGCTAACGGTTTTATACCGTGTTGTAGATCCTTTGCAGGTTAGGAGAGCTGCAGAGTGATCTAGAGGGGTGATTTGCTGAGGGTTCCGTACACTGGGCGATATCGTGGGATTTTGGGTTATTTATGTTGTACGGATTTCTGTTTGACTTTGTACTCAACAGTACTCTGCATCATCTTTTTGATATGTATGTATATAAGTTTTATGTTTTGTTTTAATCTATTGGTGCCTTGTTGTAACATTCAGTGAACTTGTTGTCAGGCTAGGGTCAGGATCCATTTTGAGATCCTAGCCCAGTAGCACCTCGAGTCCTACGGATTTGGGGTGTTACAATTTTTACCAAATGTCATTTACTATTATGAGATTTAATTTTTATTGTTCTTCTGTTAATTAATTTCGATAAAATTAAATCTTATTAGATTATTTTGAAATTTATTTATTTATTTATTTTTTTTATAAAAGTTGTATGGACAATGGTTTCAATTTATACTTATACTTATATGGTATTGATTTCTAAAATTAGATTGATAGCTAAATTAGTAAGCAACTAATCTATAAAGTAACATCCCTTCAACTGATATATATTAATTGAGATTTTGGTTATGAAAGATCATTGTTGAATTTTTTTTATTGTCTAGAATATGTAAATTAGTTTTTATATGATAAGTTAAAATATAAAACGTTCATATAATTTCTTTTTACTAAAGAATTATATTATATGCTATTCTTATTAGAAATTAGACTTCAATATAAATCTTCTTGGATAGATTATAAGCATTTCATATAATTTCTTTGTATCATAATGGGAGTTAATTCATAGGTAAAAAAGTAATAATCTCTTATAAATTTTAATTTTGTTTTAGTGCGACTAAAAAAAAACTCTTTTAGCCAAAAATTACACATATACAAATGTATATATTCGGATATAATTTTATATACATCTAATATTTATTTATTGTATTGTATTACCTTACCAAAAAATGACTACAAAGTGTTTTCATAATGATAATTATTTGTTCACAACACTTTTTTATATATGTTAAGAAATAATAGGAAACCATGAGTTCAATTTGGGTAGAGTTTAAGAATCATCTACTATATAATACTAAAGCAGAGGTAGATTAAACCATTTGTCGCTACCACATTAAGCCACCTAGGATTTTGCCACATGTCATCTTCATATTGTGCCACCTAAATATGAATTTCGGTCTTTCCTTTTTGACGTAGTTGACTTCAATATGTTGTTTTAATACCGAAATAATGTGATTTATCAAATTTACATTTTTATAGGTCGTGTTATTATTTCATGCAATTAGATAGATTATTTTTTTTACATTATGATTAATATTTAAGAAGTTATGTGAGATCAATTAATTCTTACCGCGATGAATTTTTTAAAGTTTAAATATTTTACAAATCCCGTGCAAGACACGAGTACTAAGCTAGTATAGAGTATGTTGATAGCATGTTTTTATGCTATCTTTTATAGAGTTGTTTTCATGTCTTTTCTGTAGTTTTGCATGGGTTTGGACTTTATATCTTTGCTAGAGCTTATTTGCATCAAATAATGTTTACTCTCCTTTGTCTCTTGTGTTTAACTAATTCTAGGCCTAAAAGGAGCTTAAGGAGGACAAGTCCATCAAGGCCCAAGGAAGCTCAATACCTCATCATCAAATGGATACAAGAAAGGAAGCTGCAAGGAAAAGCCCTGAAGCATAGCTTGAAGAAAGGCTAGAGCATACAAGGGAAAAGCTAAAGATCATCAAGGAGATGCAAGTCCTATGAATCGAGTGCCTGTGCGATTTGACTGAAGGCTCCTCTTCACTCGCACAAAGAAGAAGGACTTGACTCAATCCAGAAGACTTAGACTCTCCCTCAAATAAATAGAGTTAAGACAACAAGCTACCCGATAGAGTTGGAACGAACTCGAAGATAGAAGAAGAGTGACTCGATCGTTGGTGAGCCAAACCAAGACATGCCACCAAGTGTCATCCGAGTCAAGCCAATGGCTCGCAAGAAGAAAAAATCTATTCCACCGACTTAAAATTCAACGTCAGTCGAGTAGATCTGAACTAGACTCGCATGAAGAGGCATGCCATTGCAACCAACTCGATTACGTGAAGGTTGTTACAAGAAGATTCATTTTTGGTGATGTTGGCAATCCGTGCCGATTTATGCCTTTTTAAAGGGCTTGGCAGTCCATAGATCTATAGCACAGGATAGATACATCTCTTCACATCTAGAGCTTAGCACCAAAATCCTTTTTTTTTATAGTAATTTTAGAGAGTTTGAATTGTTCTTAAAGATCTTAAAAACTTGGAGTATTTTGTTCGAGTTTGAAGATAGATACGACTCTCTACAGTAACTTGATCATTCCATACCTAATGAGCCTTTCCTTCAACCATAACATGTTGAACCAAATTAAGTAGATGATCCTAACTCCTAGTAATGCACAAGAATGTAAGTTATAATGTAAGTTTAAAAGCTACGAGGTTAGATTAATTAACATTACATTTTGTTTTGGACCAATAAACCCTCCCAATTAAGGTAGTTATACACCTTAAACAAGTATTTTTGTATAATTTATTTTCAGTGGTCAAATTAAGTATTTTTCCCCATAAATTATGATATTACGAGAGACAAACAACAATCCATACAATTAGAAAAAGCGGTGCAAGTTGGAAAATTAATGTCAATTTTAAGTTAACATAATTCTGTAATGTTTTTTCTTACAATTTTGTGGGTTTTTTTTTTCGCATTATAAAAAAACCAAATTAATTAAAGAAAGTAAATGACTAACTTAACATTAACAGTCATCACACCAAAATCACAAACGATCAATTTAACCAATTATATATAAAATTGTTACCGCCCCTTATAATTTTAAAGAAAACATTAAATAACGTGAACTAATCTAACTGTTGAAATCAATTCAATCAATGGTTGAAAATGCTCCTAATGCCTTACTAGATATAGTTAGATCGTACTTGACCCTTGTCCGTCTTTAACAACCTTTTCTTTAAATCTGAAAATAAAATAAAAAAAAGTATATAATGCATCAATAATTATTATATTTTAATACTTGTGTTGATAAATGATAATACTATTACACAAACATAATTTATAAACAGTATATTATTTACACTTTTGCTGACCCGATTTTTTTTTAAAAAAAATACTTGTTAAAAGTACATTTTATATATTTTAACAACTCATTTTACACTTGTTGACCACTGAAAATAAATTATGAAAAAAGTACTTGTTAAAAGTTTATTTTACACTGGTTAATAATATATTTTACTATTGTTGAAAATACATTTTACATTTATACCATCATCAATTAAATTCTTAACTAGTTAAAATTAAAAAAAAAAGTTATTAGAAACCGAAAATAAAACTTTTAGTAGGTAGTTTTTCCAAATATCAAATTTAGATTCGTTATAGTACGAATTTTTTCCTATAATCACCCTCTTTATCTAATAGTAACATTACGAAGTATCTTAGTCGGCCCAACGCGGTGACGCCACCTCCAGCCGCAGAAAGAAACACCTTCGGTCTCTTGTGCGCTTCCTCCCTTGCACCACTTCCTTCCCCTTCCGTCATAGCCGCTAGGAATGAGCTCGGATCAACCTCCAGTTTGTTCCTTTTTTTATGACAGGTCCCATCTCGCAAGCTCTTCCTCAGAACCTCCATGTTCGGAAAAGGTGAGTATGTTTCGCCCTTTCTACAAAGAATTTGTCCTCACTGCTGGTACACTCTGTGATTGAATCGGACTGCACTTTAATTCTACCACCAATTATTTTTAATTTGCAGGTATTCAATCGATTTCCAGTCCCAATTTCCATCCGATAGTTTGCTCCTGCAGAGAACTTCAGACTTGTACCGGTACGTATGAGGTTGTGAGTAAACTATCGGATGGAAATTGCTTGTGTACTGCCATAGTGACATTATGCTTGGAGGGTTGCGTAGGAAGATAGTTATTATTGACATTTCCTTCTTTGGATTCATGCTGTGTGGCATAATTGTGTTTCATCTCCTGAGTGTCTATCGACAATAGGAAACTGTGGGGAAGTTTTCCGATGAACTGACTGACCTACAGATTATATATTTTTTGGTGGAAATTAGAAATATTTAGTTAGTTTGTACTTGATCATATCAGTTTCATAGTTAGTTTGTACTTGATCATATCAGTTTAATATCTTTTAGGGCATTTCAATTGAGAGGGCTGAAAATGTAGGTGCCTTACAAAAACTACCTATGGTGATGCCATCTGTTGACATTCTTTCTTCTGCTTTGTGGAAGGCCAAGTAAGGGTAATTTATCTTGAAATTTGCTCCAATTGAAGATCTAATGAATGTTTTTTCTTGTTGAATTCTTCTCTTTGCCTGACTTATTTTCCCATTGCACCAACTAAAATTGTATGATGCATATTGTCATTGCAACACATGTCTATCTTGTTCAATGTAGGTATTGCTAATATTGCAAAGAGAGAAAGAAATGAAAGTAGGGTTTTTATTGTATTATTTTATACATTCCTTTCACTTATCTGCATATGTGGTTGTCCACGTATTGATCTCCTTATATTCAGGAATTGGCAGTTCCTCTTAGGACATACAAAAGGTATCTGCTTCAGTTTCTTTTGTGTGAAAAAAACATACTTTGAATGGGAAACTATCTGCCTTTCCCAATCCTTGTTTATTATCTCATGTCCTGCTGCCAGTGGTAGATTGAGTGACATTACCTTGTGTTGCAATACAGTTAATATCGTACTCCTGTTTTATCATATATTATTGCAATATGGGTAGTAGTCACTCATTGAACTCATTGCAGGTCTAAACGAGGTGACTTCTCATTTTAGATATTAAGTATGAATTGTGTATTTTTAAAAATAATCTTACATTGATTCGTATGGATAGGGTTTGAGAAGAGGGACGAAAAAAGGCGGTTGATGATTTGCTGGGCATCACCAAGGTATTGTGAACTAAAATGGTCAAATTTATGTGCATAACAGTGAGGATTAACTGCATTTTTTTTGACAATCAAGACATGTTTCTCGTTGCTTACAGACTTAATTTGTGAGCTATGCCTGTAGTTGATCTAAAAACTCGGTGATGATTTGTTGCTTACAGACTTTGCTTTGGACTTTGTCAACAACATTGGGAGCAAGTCATTGACAGATATCAAATTTTGTTTTAATTGACGAGCAAGATTAAATTTTATTACTGCAAGTGTCATACTATCTGTTTGAATGTTGTTATTATAGGTCACTGCTAATGCTATCCTTCTAACTTCAACGGTCAGATTTGCAATTATCCAGGTCAGTATGTTGAAGCTTTGGAGGGTGTGCAAATGACTGTCTTTCAGCTGTTATGTAAAAATAAATTAACTTTATTTATATATTTGTTCATTCTCTGTCCAGGTAACAGACATGATGGTATGATAACTAACTGTTGCTGTTACTATTGTATCTAATTGATGGTTTAGAAAGAATTTAAATCAAATTAGTACATAATTAAGGGAGATTAGTTTTCTAACTTGTTTCGGTTTTGTGTAAAATCTAGATGGCAAAGGTCGATTGGAGGTATTTGATGATATTCTTGTTGAGCTGGAAGGCCTTGGAGAGAGCATCACAAAGGTGGCTCAGCAAGATCCAACACAAACTTGTTCGTACCTATGTTAGACTTAATCTCGAATCTAATTATGGCTTCGTTTGGTTATTAGATGATATTAAATTTGAGATTATTTGGGGAGAGTTTGGAATTATAATCTCAAAATGATCCAAGAATCAAGCAAACGGACCCTATGTTGCAAAGAGTACGCCATCAATGATGTTAATGGTAAAAATCAATACTTGGTTGGTTTAGTGGTAAAGTAGCGCTAGACTCCTTAAGTGTTAGTTTGGAGATTCAAGTTCGAATCCTATCAGCAACATGTATGGAAAAAGTTAGATAAAACCGAACGTAAAAAATGGTAAAACCTAATAGTAGATTGGTCCTTAATTGTCATGTGAACGTGACTTGACAAACCACAAGGTAAAACAATGCATATGCTTTGTTAGTTTGAAACAAATCCAATAGGTAGAGGTCAAAATAGATCATCCAATTTAAAAAAAACAATATTCGATTAGAATAATATAATAGAATTCTCCTATCATCGAAATGGGTTTATGTGCACAAATATACGCTGTAATTAGTTTTAAATTATGAAAAATGTAAAATGATAATATTTTAAATTTTCTTTATAAGTGATAGCAAATTTTTTTAATAACTTAAGAATAGATAACTATTTTAATAAAAGAATAAATTAATTTAGTTCGATAGGTATGTCACGTATATTTGGATAACGTGTCATAATATATTAGTTAGAAAAAGTTGGTAGGTTAAGCAAAATATTTACTCTAATTACAAAATTAATCCTTTATTTTTAAGGTTTTGAAAACTAACCTGTTTTTTTTTCAATGTATAATTTTCCTCTCTCTAATTCATTGTTTTGGTGTACTCTTCGCTCCATTGGAATTCGAACTCTTCAAAGGATTGCGAAAAAACCTCATCTTTTTTGACATTGCCGGCCAAAAATGTTATATTTGACGGGAGTGAGTTCGCCATAAATTAATTACAGTTGTGACTCGAAAGTGTGAATTTTGATCCAAACATTGGTGAAATATGAATCGTTAGTTACTAAATTATGATTTGTATGGTTGTTTTTATACATTTAGAACTAATCGTTCCGCACCTAAACCAATTCTCATAATCTTTAATAGATAAATCAAATATTAATTCATGGTACTCAGATAGTGTTCATACTTTCCTAAATAATTCAATTTTTAATAAACTAATGTTTTTGATTTCCTTATGTTTTTACCCAAAATATTATTATACACCTAACTAGTTTAATTTTCACAACTTATACCAGTTGTGCTAATACACACAACTTATTTGATATATGATCGCCCTTTATATATATATATATATATATATATATATATATATATATATATAATGAAGAAAAATTACACATAATGAAGATTTGTTTTTATTCACCTTGGAAGTCATTTTTTAATTTAAATATAAATTGTTATAAGAATCTAATTTAATCGTTTGAATTAATTTTGATTAATCTTGTAATAACAGTAGGTTTTAAATCTAATTTGAATAAACCTTTTATTTTTTTAAGAAGGGATATATGAATTAATTCTGATTCAACTTGTAATTACAGTGGAAATGAAATCTATTTTATGTATCACTACTTTGGTTGCTAACAAACCTTCTTAAATAGTCAGCAACAATTCTAATGCTTCTAGTTCTATAATTCAATCGCTTTAACCAAATTTGTTGTCAAGTTACACTAATTTTATGCATTTCTAATTAGATTTAACCTTTCATTCATCAAAACAAAACGAAAATTATCAAAATTGAAATTTCATATATAAACCATAAGCCTGATTATAAAAGTAAAAATTGACGAAAGAGAATTATATTTTAATTGCTTTTTTTCTTTTTTTAAAAAAAATTCTAGGAAAAATGGACCTCAAGACCCTTGTTTAAGAAGATTAATTTAAAAAATCATCAGCCCATAGAGAAGGCAAAGATAGATTGTAAAAACCCTCCCGTGAAAAAAGGACGCGCTCTGTCATCTCCTACACGCGCCCCTTTGTATGCTTGTCCTAGGCTTTCACCGATGATTTCTCTCCCTCTGAAGCTCAGGAGAGTTGTCCCGCCCCCTAGATCTAGCTTATTTTTTGTCGATTTAGCTGTCGGTCACTCCCTTACTGAACCATGGTTTCTCTCTGAGACCTTCCGAACCGTTATTTTCGGCTTCTCTCCTCAAACTGTAGGTCTGGGAGTGGGTGGATTCAAGATTTGGGCCTTTGTCCTTAGCTTGTGTGTGAATAGGTGTCTCGCCCCCTTTTGTGAAGTGTTCTGTGACTTCCTTCGTGGGATTGATAGATACTACATGGGAAATCTTCTATTACCTGTACTTACTTTTCGGATTTCGCACGTTTATGTTATCTTCCTCTTTAGAGTAGTGGTACGAATTCCTCTATTATCTTTGGTGAGTTCTTTGAAGCTTATTTTCTCTCTCTTATTAATTAATAACTCTCTTTGTGTCTATATAAACCCTGACAACCCCTCATTTCTCCTCTTCTCAAAATTTCTTCATGTTCCTTTGTTTTCCCGGCCAAATATTAAATATCTACATTCTATCGTTCTCTTTTGCTGAGATGTGTCTTGTTCGCCATCTCTCTCTTTTGTTGAGGTGTGTCTTGTTCGCCATCTCTCTGAACCGAAAATGGATAAGAAAGGCAAATCATTTGTGGAGGTGATTACTTCATAACCTTCTCTCCTGGGAAAGGGGTTGGAAAACATGGCTGGAGGATCTTCTAAGCAAGATTCTGATCATCGTCAAGCTCCTCTGCATTGTGGTGCAAAGAACTCAACGGACTGTCTTAGGCTCTCTAGTTATATAGTCCAAGCTAGCTAAGGTACATTCTAATTTTCAGAAGGTGAAAGAATCTTGCTTGATGGGTAGAATTTTTGGGGATCCAATCGATTTCTCTAAGATTCGCAATAAATTGCTCTCTGACTGGAAAAATGTAAAAGGAAGTAACGATGATCCCTAAGGGTAATTTGGTTTGAGATTAGTTTTGTTTAACCTCTTGATAAGAAACTCGTCTGGGAACTTAGGTCTTACCATGTAATAGGACAACCGGTGATACTAAAACAGTGGAAACCGAACTTTAATACTATGAATGAATCAGTCACTACATCGACCTTTGGGTCCGAATCCCTCTACTTCCTCCAAAATTTTCTAACAAAAAAGCTATCCAAACTATTATAAAAGAAAACAATGTGGGTAAATTCATCAAACTAGACCCATTTTCTATGAATGGAAAAGTTGAAAGCTACATTAGAATATGCATTAATCTAGATATTGATGATATGTTCATTATCAATGATAAAGTTCCTATTCCTGATGAGAATAATGAATTGAAAGGCTATCTTATTTGGTTTAAAGACTTCTTGAAATGGTGTGGTCCTTGTGGAGAGGAGGATCATACCTTTGATGGCTTCCCTTTGAGGGTTCTGAAAGCTAAGAAGGTTAAAACTAACTTCAAGAGAAACAAAATGAACTCGAAAGGTACTGGGAAAGAGGAATAGTGTCATGCTGGTGGGGTTAATCAGGGGATGACTAAGACTTATGGTGGTAATGCCACCTTTGCCACTAGTGGGTTTAGACCCTACCTTTCTGATAGACGTGGTATTTCAATTAAATTTAAGTCGGTTGTTTCTCCTGTTAGCTCTAACAATAGCCTAAATAACTCTAAAGCTAGTTCTAATGACCAAAGTGCTCCTGCTGATGTTCCTAATTTGGTGTTTGCTGTAACACCCCAAATCCGTAGGACTCGGGGTGCTACTGGGCTAGGATCTCACAATGGATCCTGACCCTAGCCTGACAACAAGTTCACTGGATCTTACAACAAGGCACATATAGAGTAAACCAAATATCAAACCATAATATATACATATCAAAAGGTAAACCAAGTACCGCTGAGTACAACCAAAACATGTATCTGTACATACAAAATATCCCATAACCCTCGCATAACCCAGTGTACGGAGCCCTCAGCGGATCACCCCATCTGGATCACTCTGTAGTTCTCCTAAGCTGCAAAGGATCTACAACACGGTATAAAACCGTTAGCTAACCATACACATATATATAAGATAATGCATAAGCACAAACACAAGTCAGGGAATCATAAACACATAATCATGTTGTCACACATTTACCCAGTTAATCATCTTTATATAGTCCAACACTCAAATCGTATATATAACTGTATATGAACATATGTGACACGAGGAATATATAATCCTCACCTCTGGGACCCATAGCCAGCTGGAGTGGTGCCTGGAACACCTCCCCATGTACCCTATGGAAATGAAGAGTGCCCGAACCGTTTACCAGGTCTGGCCTGCCTGCAGAGAACCTCCTAGACTCCCAGCGGGATGAAAGGGCAAGTTATCACGGCCCTACAATGGGCAATCACTATACCATAGGTCGGTAATAATCAACATCACATGCTATCATGCATATATCACACACCACTCATGCATACATCCAATATAAGGATGGTAGCTAAGTAAGTCCTATGGACTTACCTCAATCTCGGAATACTCTCAACACGATCAACTCCAAACTAGAGGACAACACTGCCTAATAACAAGACATAAAGAGATATCAAATCTCCTATCAATCAAAGGGGTCACACCTAGACCCAAGGAATCCATATGGATCATATCCAACTTATAAACCTCGATAAACTACTAAACCTCCAAGCCATAACCGGCATATATCAATATCATACTCAACATCATTCTATCCTCATACACATACCTAGCATGCTACTAACCCGCTCATACTAGAAAAGGAAAGGATCCATACTACTCTAGTAGATCCTGCACAAGACGCACCTGCGTGACAGGAAAGACGCAGGGGCGGAATGACAGAAGCCGCAGGCGCGGAGATGCTTCCACGGAGGGGCGGTGACCGTAGCCGCAGGGGCGGCGGCGCTGAGGTGCGGGTGCGGTGACAAGGTCCCGCAGGGGGCGGCGGCTCACTGGCGCGGGGGCGGCGACGCTGCAGAAGGTGAACCCCGATTCCCTCTTCGGTTCTTCACGGGATGAAATCTCGTCTTCATCATCCATTAGCCATACACATACAAACATATATATACATACAAACATCAATACACCCTAAGAGATCTATCCTAAGCTAAGGAAGGAGGAAAGGAAGAAGAAAGAAAGAAAGAGAAAAGAAGAGGAAAGAACTCACCACTGTGGTAGCCTAGGCTGGAAAAGATCACAACACACCACTCAACTGGCTCCCAAGCTCAGCAACAACACAACACAACACATCAACCTCAACAAGGCCACACAATTCCTCTTCCAAACCAAGAAGAATCCAAGCATAAGATCAAGGAGAAGGAGAAGAGAGGAAGAAGGACGTGAACTAGCCGGAATGAAGAACCCTTGCACAGCAAGCAAAGGAATGAGTATAATGAAGAAGAAGAAGAGTAAAGCACGGTCCACTTGGTCAACAAAGCCGTTTGCAGCCGCTGGAAACCGCAGGGGAGGAATTCCTGGCCGTAGGGGCGGAACGTTGAGCAAGCCGCAGGGGCGGCCTCTTGACCCGTAGGGGCGGCTCCGTCCTATCTCGGCTCCAAAGACTAAGGCTCTTACATCTCACCCCCCTAAAAACAAGTTTCGTCCCGAAACTTGTGAAATCTTAACACCACTCGGACTCAGAAGCTGAGGTAACTCTCTCTATCGGAGGCATCACCTCTCTGCTCATAAGGTATCAACCTATATCACTCTATAACCTCAAACACAAGCATGGAGGAAATCACCATCTCCAGCAACAAGATCACTATACTATCCAAGGCATAGAGGAAAACCATCTCTAGCCATACTATCATCGCATCGCAAAGGCATAGAGGAAAAACATCTCTAGCCATATCATACTCATAATAGAAGGGCATGGAGGAAAAACATCTCCAGCAACACTATGTCCACCAAAATAGCATGGAGGAATAACCATCTCCAGCTAAACCCTCATCGCATCTCAATAGCATGGAGGAAAAGAACCATATCCAGCTATAATCATCAATCGTACTAGCACAACAAGATCTACTAAGATTACACATCACATCATAGCTAGTACGAAAATAAACACAACATAGCATATTAGCACATAATCACAACACTCACCAAGATAGTACTAAGATCTACTCGTCGATCGTAAGGTACATCTATCTCGGCATAGAACTCTGGATAGTTCCTCTGAATATCATCCTCAGTCTCCCATGTAGCCTCATCAGGTCCTTGTCTCGACCACTGTATCCTCAACATAAGAATGTCCTTCGACCGCAGGCGTCTGATACCTCGTTCTAGAACTGCAATCGGATGCTCAACAAAAGTGTGGTCCGGCTCGACCACGAAATCATCATAACTCACAATGTGTCTCGGATCTGGTATGTACTCCCTCAACTGAGACACATGAAACACAGGGTGAACACCCTCTAATCTCGGAGGCAAAGATAATCTGTATGTTGCACTCCCAACCCGATCCAGAATCTCGAACGGTCCGACATATCGGGGGCTCAACTTCCCCTTAATGCCAAAGCGTCTAACACCTCGTGTCGGAGACACTCTCAGCCACACATGGGCTCCTACTCTGAACTCTAGGGGTCTACGCCTCCTATCTGCATATGACTTCTAACGGCTCTGTGCAGTCAGCATCCTCTCTCTAATCAGTGCTACATGAGCAACATCATCTTGAACCTGATCAGGTGTCAAACCACTAACACTGCTCGGCTCATCCCAGCATAACGGAGTACGACATCTTTGTCCATACAGTGCCTCATATGGGGCCATCCCAATCGACGCATGCCAGCTGATGTTATACGAGAACTCAACTAGTGGGAGATGATCCGTTCACACTTGTCCCCAGTCCAACACACAAGCTCGCAGCATATCCTCCAATGTCTGAATGGTCCTATCTGACTGACCATCTGTCTGAGGATGAAACGCAGTAGTGAAGTGCAAACTCGTCCCCAGGGCAGTCTGAATCTGCTGCCAAAACCTCGAGGTAAATCGTCCATCTCTGTCTGAGACGATCGTCCTCGGTACCCCATGGAGTCTCACTACCTGTCTAGTGTACTCCTCAGCTAATCTTCTCACTAGCCACGTTTCCCGGATAGGGATAAAACGTGCCGTCTTTGTCAGTCTGTCCACTATAACCCAGATGGCATCAAAGCTCCTGCTTGGTCTCAGCCTAGTCACAAAGTCCAGGGTGACGTCCTCACACTTCCTTTGTGGAACAGGCAGTGGATGAAGTTCACCTCCAAGTCTGCAATGCTCAAACTTGACCTGCTGACAGGTCGCACACTGTGCCACAAATCTGGCCACATCGGGCTTCAGCCCTCCCCACCAATATGAACGTCAAATCTTGGTACATCTTACTCGTACCTGAGTGCACGGAATAAGGCGTACAGTGAGCCTCCCGTAATATCCTCTAGCGCAAATCCGCATCAGCGGGTACACAGACGCGACCGCGGCGTCTCATTACTCCATCTGCTCCTATAAGGAACTGTGGTGCCTCATCACGGGACATCCTCTCTCGAATCCTTGTCAGTGTCGGGCAGGTCTCCTGCTTCTGTTGGATCTCACTCAACAGATCAGGGAGAACCTCTAAAGTACTCAACTGGGCGTCCTCATCAGGAAACTAGACGTCCAACTCTAGCAAGATCAAATCTCTCTGTAACTGAGGTTTTACTGTCAGTCTCGCAATCGCCTTCTCTCGGGGCGTCTTCCTGCTCAGGGCGTCGGCGACAATGTTCGCCTTCCCCGGATGATACAAAATCTCCAGGTCAAAGTCTTTGATCAGCTCAAGCCACCTACGCTGGCGGTTATTCAATTCCCGCTGCGTGAAAATGTACTTCAGACTCTTATGGTCTGTGAAGATCTGACATGTAGCACCATACATGTAATGTCTCCAGATCTTCAGTGCATGAACTACCGCTGCCAACTCCAGGTCATGAGTCGGATAGTTTTCCTCATACGTCTTCAGCTGTCTAGACGCATAAGTAATCACTCTGCCTCGCTGCATCAATACACATCCCAAGCCTAGCTTTGATGCATCACTGTAAACCACAAAATCAGTTGTACCCTCTGGTTGTGCCAAAATAAGAGCGGAATTCAAACGTCTCTTCAGCTCCTCCAAACTCTGCATACACTGCTCAGACCATACAAATTTGGTAGTCTTCCTCAGCAGACTCGTCAGTGGACGGGCAATCACAGAAAATCCCTCGACAAAGCGTCGATAATAACCGGCTAGACCAAGAAAACTACGTACTTCCTTGACGTTCGTCGGTGTCGTCCAGGCTGCTACTGACTCGATCTTCGCCTGATCAACCTTGATCTCCTCGGCGGAAACAACATGACCTAGGAATGCTACCTCTGGCATCCAGAACTCACACTTAGAGAACTTAGCATAAAGTTCTCTATCTCGTAAAACCTGTAATACAGTCCTCAACTGTCCTGCATGCTCCTCTCTGCTGCGAGAGTAAACCAAAATATCATCTATGAAGACTACCACAAACTGATCCAGGAAGTCGATGAATATGTTGTTCATCAACTCCATGAAGACTCCTGGGGCATTCGTAAGCCCAAATGGCATCACTACAAACTCGTTGTGTCCATATCTGGTCCGGAATGCTGTCTTATACACATCCTACTCTCTCACCCTCAGGCTGGTGATACCTTGAGCGCAAGTCAATCCTGGAGAACACTGTCGCTCCCTGAAGTTGATCTAACAAGTCATCTATACGAGGCAATGGATATTTGTTCTTTATGGTCACCTTGTTCAGCTCCCTGTAGTCAATACACAATCTCAACGATCCGTCCTTCTTCCGCACGAAGAGGACAGGTGCTCCCCACGGGGATACGCTAGGGCGGATAAATCCCTTCTCAACCAACTCCTCGAGTTGCTTCTTCAGCTCCAACATCTCGACAGGCGTCATTCGATATGGGGCCTTCGAGATCGGTTTCGTACCAGGCTCTAACTCAATGTCAAAGTCTACGCTCCTCTGAGGCGGCAAACTGGACGGCTCAACAAACACATATGTAAACTCACAGACCACTAGGGTATCCTCTAACGTTGGACTCTCCCCCTCCTTCATGGCATAACACCAGAAGGCCTCATAACCCTGTGCAATCAATCTCGCTGCTCGTATCGCACTGATTACCATGCCTGACTTTCCAAGGTCCCAACCTCGGAAAACCTCTATCTGACCTAACTCGATAGAGAGGGTCACAGTCCTCCTACCTACATCTAATATTGTACCTAAAATGACTTCTTCATGCTCTAATGGCATGACAAATAAGTCAACAAGTAACACGAGTTCCTACAGAAATGGGACAATCACGGATCTCATGGGTACCTCTGACCCTACTACCATCGGGTAACCCTATACTAAAGGGTATCCCCTTAGGCGTATCTATACTAAAGGGTATCCCCTCAGTTGGTGCAGCTAGCTCCTCTGCACTCCTCAGCTCAAAAACTCTACCCTGAGCTCCCATGGTGTCAGTGATACTCCCACCACGACCTCTACCTCTACTCGACCCAGGAGCAGATCCCTGAGTAGTAGAACGATCTGGGACTCTCTGTTGTCCTTGTGTCTGTTGCTGCTGAGGTGGCCTCTTCCCACCCCCTGCTACACTGGCAGGAGAAGAACCCTGCTGAGATGAAGCTCCACCCCGTCTACAGAAGACAGCTCTGTGACCGGGTCTGCCACAAGTGAAGCAAGTCACTGGCGGTCTCGTACACTCTGATCGCATATGTCCATAGTCACTACAGTTGAAGCACTGTCGTCCCTTATCTGTAGCCGGTGCAGATGAGGGATAACTTTGGCATGTCTGGCCTCGTCCTGAACTAGCAGCTCCACCAGTACCATTGTCTGCCCAGTCCGTTGTCTCTTCTCAGACCCTCCGGTCTGAGAAGGACTCCTCTGCCTAGCCTGATCTCGCTCATAATCATAAACTCTGTCCTAATAGTCCATCAGGGACTCACAGTGAAATCCCGCCATGTAGGTCCGGGTAGTATCCCTCAGTCGTCGGGAGAATAAATACACATGTTGATCTGCAGGAGGTGCAACTGGAACCAACAAAGCCAGCTCCTCTTGGAATCTCCTGATAGCCTCTGAGACTGGTACATCCTCAAATCTAGCCTCAACAAAATCCCGAATTTTGTCCCTCCTCAATGAGGCAGGGCAGAAACGCTCTCTGATCATGCTCCTCATTTGATCATAACTGGTAACCTGACCCCAACCTGATCTCCACCAGTGATGTGTCAAGTCTCGGAATAGAGTCTGCACCAACTCTATATGTCTGTTTGTTGGACATCTAATAGAATCTAGAGCTGAGTCTACATGTCAAATCCATAGCTCAACCTCCAGCCCCACCTTCCCAAAGTAAGGGGGTACACCCATCTGGTGAAATGCCTTCAACCAAGTATCTGGTCGAGGCCCTCGATACTCCTCTAAAACCCGAGTAGTCTCAACAGCTCGTGCCGGTACAACTGGCACCTGAGTAACTCCATGGGATCTCCCAGATGATCCCTCCTGTGCTGGCAGATCCGGGGCACGTCTACCTGCTCTAGCAGCCTCTTCCACTCGCCTGATGTAGGCGCGGAACTCTGGTCCCCCCATAGAAACGTGATCCGAGTCATCTGACTAGACTCGCTGTGGTCTCTGACTCCTAGCTGCACCGTTCCCAGTCTTAGGTACGACACTCTCAGCAACATCCTCATGAATCTCCTCAACTGCACGTGGATCAACAGCGGGAATCTGACCTCGTCATCTAGCTACTGGAGGAAGAGGGGGGTCTACCATACCTCGTCCAACTGCAGATAAGGCTCTAGTCCGAACCATCTGCAGGGTATAAACCTAACTTAGAAGGCTATATATATTGCCATATGTATAGATATATATAAAGTCAATCACAACATAATATCTATTATCTATATATATATATATATATATATATATATATATATATATATATATATATATATATATATACTGTCAAGGTCTTCAGAGGGGTGATGGCTTCTCGTACACACTATCCCAAAACATTTGTACTCATTTCAAAACCAAAAGACTTTTGAAAAGTCAGACCCCTTTCGGGTTCTGTTTATTTATCTATTCGACCTTTATCGCAGATTACAAGTGTCATTGTTGTCAACCTAAGGCTCTGATACCAACTTTTTAACACCCCAAATCCGTAGGACTCGGGGTGCTACTGGGCTAGGATCTCACAATGGATCCTGACCCTAGCCTGACAACAAGTTCACTGGATCTTACAACAAGGCACATATAGAGTAAACCAAATATCAAACCATAATATATACATATCAAAAGGTAAACCAAGTACCGCTGAGTACAACCAAAACATGTATCTGTACATACAAAATATCCCATAACCCTCGCATAACCCAGTGTACAGAGCCCTCAGCGGATCACCCCATCTGGATCACTCTGCAATTCTCCTAAGCTGCAAAGGATCTACAACACGGTATAAAACCGTTAGCTAACCATACACATATATATAGATAATGCATAAGCACAAACACAAGTCAGGGAATCATAAACACATAATCATGTTGTCACACATTTACCCGGTTAATCATATTTATATAGTCCAACACTCAAATCGTATATATAACTGTATATGAACATATGTGACACGAGGAATATATAATCCTCGCCTCTGGGACCATAGCCAGCTGGAGTGGTGCCTGGAAACACCTCCCCGTGTACCCTATGGAAATGAAGAGTGCCCGAACCGTTTTAGCAGATATGGCCTGCCTGCAGAGAACCTCCTAGACTCCCAGCGGGATGAAAGGGCAAGTTATCACGGCCCTACAATGGGCAATCACTATACCATAGGTCGGTAATAATCAACATCGCATGCTATCATGCATATATCACACACCACTCATGCATACATCCAATATAAGGATGGTAGCTAAGTAAGTCCTATGGACTTACCTCAATCTCGGAATACTCTCAACACGATCAACTCCAAACTAGAGGACAACACTGCCTAATAACAAGACATAAAGAGATATCAAATCTCCTATCAATCAAAGGGGTCACACCTAGACCCAAGGAATCCATATGGATCATATCCAACTTATAAACCTCGATAAACTACTAAACCTCCAAGCCATAACCGGCATATATCAATATCATACTCAACATCATTCTATCCTCATACACATACCTAGCATGCTACTAACCCGCTCATACTAGAAAAGGAAAGGATCCATACTACTCTAGTAGATCCTGCACAAGACGCACCTGCGTGACAGGAAAGACGCAGGGGCGGAATGACAGAAGCTGCAGGCGCGGAGATGCTTCCACGGAGGGGCGGTGACCGTAGCCGCAGGGGCGGCAGCGCTGAGGTGCGGGTGCGGTGACAAGGTCCCGTAGGGGGCGGCGGCTCACTGGCGCGGCGGGGCGGCGACGCTGCAGAAGGTGAACCCCGATTCCCTCTTCGGTTCTTCACGGGATGAAATCTCGTCTTCATCATCCATTAGCCATACACATACAAACATATATATACATACAAACATCAATACACCCTAAGAGATCTATCCTAAGCTAAGGAAGGAGGAAAGGAAGAAGAAAGAAAGAAAGAGAAAAGAAGAGGAAAGAACTCACCACTGTGGTAGCCTAACCAGGTTGGAAAAGATCACAACACACCACTCAGCTGGCTCCCAAGCTCAGCAACAACACAACAAATCAACCTCAACAAGGCCACACAATTCCTCTTCGAAACCAAGAAGAATCAAAGCATAAGATCAAGGAGAAGGAGAAGAGAGGAAGAAGGACGTGAACTAGCTGGAATGAAGAACCCTTGCTCAGCAAGCAAAGGAATGAGTATAGTGATGAAGAAGAGTAAAGCACGGTCCACTCGGTCAACAAAGCCGGCTGCAGCCGCAGGAAACCGCAGGGGCGGAATTCCTGGCCGCAGGGGCGGAACGCTGAGCAAGCCGCAGGGGCGGCCTCTGGACCCGCAGAGGCGGTTCCGTCCTATCTCGGCTCCAAAGACTAAGGCTCTTACATTTTCTTCTGTTGAAATTGCACCGGTGATGGAGAAACTGAAGGAGGTTGATGGGAATGAGGTGATCCCTAATGATGAAACTGATCTGGATTGCCTAATTGTGCCTAACACTGCCCATATGACTTCTCTTGCCGAGAATGAGGTTAATTTCCATGCTGCCTTTATCGGGTCTGATGTTGAAAATGAACTTGCTCCTATAGATTTAATTGAAAATGATTGGGAAAACGAGGATGTTATTGCTGGTTTATGATTACAAGGGACTTGCGTGTGGAAGAGGATGAGGAGTATTTCTTTGAACACTCTTTCCAATCCTTTAACACTGTTAACATGATGATAAATTCGATGGATGTGAAAAATGTGGATTCTACTAAGTCCGAATCGATCAAGAGAAAGTCTATAGAGATGGATGATGACACGACATCCTCCTTTCTGAAGGGTGTCACGAAACAAAGAAATTAGAATCATGATAATTGAAGTCTGTTTTTGTTATAGCTTGCGGGAATAATAGTTTTTATGGGAATCTGTCTTCCACCTAGTCAAAGATGAAGCTGGAATTATCCGGGATTATGCATCATACACCTCTAAGCTTGTTGTTTTGGCTTCTCCTTTTGGTTGAAAGTTTGTAATGGTTAAGGTAAAATGTACTCTAGATGTTTTGACTATGAACTCTACTGGTATCTTGTGATGTATGAATTGGTGTATGAAACTAATGCCACTGTAATTCAATGTTTGTCAACTAATTGTATTTGCCTTGTTCTCTAGAACTGTATGCTTCGTTTATGTATTTCCTCATCATTTATTATTGTTTTTGGGCATTATCATACGTACAAAAACTTTTGTGTAAACGTGTTGACTGATCATGTTTTTTTGGGCGGTTTGTTTAGTGACCGTTTTGATCCTCTTCTTATCACGTCATCCCGACACTTTGTGGACAATCTATGCTCAATTCTTATGTTGTCTCGATAAGATGCCAACTACCATTTTCTCAAAACTTAAGGTTAATAGTAGTTGTTGTCTGTTGCTTCATCATAACAGGGATAACTCATACTATTTGCAACACTTTTGGATAGATGGAATCATTTTCTTGTGGCTTAGAATTTTGAGTTTAAGAAACTACTCACATAACATTCATCACACCTATATGATGCCATGGATTGATTTTCTTTTGCAGTTTAGAACTAGTGAAAATAAAAGAACTTGGTTTATCCTCTAAGTAAGTTATGAAGATAGCATATTGGAATTCTAGAGGTATCCGTAATAAAAAACTATGATGGACATTAAGGCCTTGTTTAGTTAGAGGGTTTAGGCTGTCATTTAGTTTTGTGGTTAGAGTTGTAAAAAATGCAGCTGTTTAGTTAGAGTTTTAGGGTTAGGTTTTCAAGCAGTTTTGGGGTTTTGGGGTTTTTTTTCTAGAATCTAGCCAACCAAGTTTTTTGAAGTTTCATGGTTGTTGTTGAGGAAATTATGCCCAATTTGTCCTTCAAGTTCTTCCCCAAATTGTTCAAGCAATTTTCAGGAGGAGAGAGAAATCAACCGTGCCTTAACTTCTTCAATTCTTCTCTTCAATTGATGATTAGGTGCATTCCTTTCCTACAATGGCATCTTTCACAATCCATGGAGAAGCAAAGAAGGAGCAGATGAGAAGGAGTGGAGAAGCAGAGAATCGATGAAGGGGAAGGAGAACTATAGAAGAACGAAGGAGAAGAAGAGAGAGCAGATCGAAGGTGCTGATAGCAGATCGAAGTGCAGTGCCTGGGAGAAGAACGAAGGAAGGAGGAGAAGAACGACGAAGGAAGGAGGACGAAGAATGATTTTCTTGTGTCTTCTGTGATGAAAATGGTTGGAGCATAAGGATGAATCAGAAATTAGGTTAGGGGTAATCTGGTCTTTACCTAAAACCGATACTAATTCCGAACCCTTTAACTAAACACGTATACAGAGTTTTTTTATTAACCACAAATCTCGTAATAACCCTCCCTAAAACAACAACCGCAACCACAACCGCAACTACAACCACAACCGCAATTTTAATAAACACGCCCTAAAATAACATCACAAAATGAACATATCCATCTACTTATGCTCACGGAAATTAGATCAAGTATTGAACCAATAGAAAAATGGCGGCGTAGTGTTGGTTTTGACAATATTTGCTTCGTCCCGTCTAATGGGTTTGTGGGAGGTTTGTGTTTCCTTTGGAAGAGTTACCGGCTTATAAATGAAAACGTCATTATCCGTCATAAGGATGAAAGATACATCTTGGTTGAACATATAAATAAGGAGATTAATTTCTCGTGTAATATTTTCCTTATCTACGCATCCCCTAATTAATGAAAAATTCAAAGATGAATTTTGGGAAAAAATTACTAACAACATCAACGCTCAAAGTCTCCCATGTATTCTCAAGGGAGATTTCAATGACATTTTAAATCCTATTGATAAGTGGGGAGGTATCAATAATAACATGAATAGATATAAGATAATAAATAACCTTATGCAGAACTGCAATTTAACGGATATTGTTTCACGAGTAATGAATTTACTTGCGTAGGAAAAAAGAGGGCGAAAAGAATACCTTTGAAAAATTAGATAGAGTCTTGGCATATTTTTGATATTATTAACACATATAATCAAATTCACGCCTGGCACCATGTATTCACAACATCTGATCACTGTATGATATTCATAGAACTCGTGAATACAAGAGTTATGTATAAAAATAAACCATTCCGGTTTGAATTAATGTGGACCGAAATGGCTGATTGTGAACAACTCATTAAACAAACTTGGAGAACCCAATTTGAAGGAATGAATTTGTTCAACCTTTTTTAAAAAAATAAATCGAGTTAAAAATAAAATAAAATTTTGGAGTAAAGAGAAGTTTGGTAATATCAATAAACAAATGAGAATATCGATCAATACATTGAAAACCTACAAACTATAAATTTTCGTAACTTTTCTCCCCAACGAAATGATAAGCTTAATAGACTTCAAAATTAAAGAGAATGCCTTATTAGTTTTTAGCAAAAAATATTGGATGCAGAGAGCCAAATCAAAATATCTAAATCTTGGCGATAAAAATACTGAATACCACCATAGAAAAGCAACTGGAAGAAGAAATAGAAAATTTATTAACTCTATTATTAGTCGGGAAGGTAGTACTTTGAATAAGGAAAAGGACATTTCGACTGAATTCATTAAAGAGTATAATACCATATTTCAAACTAATCAGATCAACAATAACAAAATGACAAGTTACATCGATGTAATAACAAAGGAAATCTCTGAGAGTGATAATCTAGAATTAACTAAATCTTTTACCAATGAGGAAATTAAAAAAAGCCCTAATTGGTTGTGATAAATCCCCCGGTCCCGATGGTATGCCGTCGGGTTGTTAAAAGCTTTTATCGAACCGGTAATATTTTTAAACAAATAAACCATACGCTTATTACATTAATCCCTAAAAATGATAATCCAACAAGAACTAATGGCTATAGACCCATTAGTCTTTGCTCTACAACTTATAAAATCATTGCAAAAATTTTAGCTAAGAGAATGAAGATTATTATTCCCAAGTTAATCCACCCTCTTCAAAGCGCGTTTAATCAGAAAAGATCTATTCATGATAATATACTCTGTAAGAGCCTTGATCTTTAGAGCTGAGCTAGGACTTAGCCGCTCCTGCGGGTCCATGGGGACCAAAAGCAAAAGCAAGTAAAACTTGCCGACAAACAATGCGTTCATTTCTTATCTCTCCATCTTCTTACACACGTTGCAAATTTATCACTTGTTATTTGTGTGAATTGGTTCAAATTTTGTTGGATTAGCCTATCTTGCCCAACCGCCAAACGGCCTTCCCAAAAGTATAAACTTAACGCACTTGAACTTGGGTAACGTTGACTTAATTCGTCACCTTGCTCATTTGATTGCTTGCATTTGTGTGTATTCATTTGGAATCATGACTAACGTTGATATAGAAAACTCTCAGGATGCTCGTGAACGAGATAATGCCTCCTTATCCGAGGAAGTTGTTAATCTTAAGCAACAATTGGAGGAGATGAGGGCACAACTTTTGGCCCTTACGACCGCTCAACGTCCCGCTTCAAATCCAAATAACACCATGATTAAGACTTCCACGTCCAATGCCCGTCGAAAAGGAAAAGGTCTTTTGGGAACCGATCCATCTCAAGGTCTTAGGCTTGCCTCAGTCATCGAAAGTCAAAATCAACAAGACGGCAGGGACCACCTCAATGAGACCGACAACAATGATGGCCCGACTCCGGATGATTTACTTTATGTAGATACGATGGATAGGAACAAGCGCTTCGAGCGCAATCGTAGACGGTACGGATCGCCCCCACCTTTACCTAATGCACACCATACTAGCCGTCCCGTGCAGGACGAATCCCGACACACCAATCAACAAGATCATCATCCTCGATGTTCTAGTAATGATCGGTATGGACAACGCCGCCAACAACCTAACCGGCGATCATCATACCGCGGCTATGATGAGTATGACGAGAGGGATGATTTTGATGAGTTCTCCGACGATGAGCCCAACTTGGAACGGGTGGCTCATGTCCGTCCATGGCACCCACCCGTCCGAGACCCATATGAGAACCAGGACCGAGGAGAAGAATGGTTGCCTCCTCCTAACCCACCAAGGCATGCACATCAACGAGCTCATCATGATGATATGCCACCGCCCCGCCCGGATCCCTACAAAACTCGTAGGGAAGGTGAAGTTAAATTTCCAATATTTTATGGGGAATATGATTCTTGTGTGTTTCTTGATTGGGCACAGGACATGAGAAGGGCTTTGAAGCATTGCCACTATGAGAAGATCGAAGCGGCAACCTTGTATTTTGAAGGCGATGCAAAATCTTGGTAGAACCGGTATGAACACGTCCGTAAGAGCCGAGGATGGGAACCGGTTGCGACATTTGATCAATTGATCTACGTCATGACAAAGAAGTATGTCCGCGACGACTTCAAAAACGATATGCGGATGCAAATTGCCGAGCTCCAACAAGGCAAACTCACTCCGGTGGCCTACTTGGCCAAGCTCGAGGACATGCATATGAAGGCCGGCATTTCGGCCTCTCCCACGCCCTACGCACCAAGTTCATGAGTGGCCTTAATCCGTCAATCCGATGTCCCCTTGAGATCGTTCCATACAAGGACTTGGGAGCTTTGTGTCATGCGGCCATGAAGCTTCACAAGCAACAACAAGAGAATCCGAGATACTCAAGGTATAACTCCTCTCAAAGTCAATACGCTTATTCTACTAACACCCGTGCTCGAGATATATCTAGTTCTCAAGAGTCCGGCGTCACCAAAGGAGCCCAACGTATGGTTCAATCCACCAGACAAGCGGATACCGAGAGGGCACCACAGCGTGGTCCTAATGTCCCGGCACAAGCGCCTCCCGCCCGCACCCCTCAAGGACCTCCACCGGCGGCACGGCCAAGAGAGCCCGTGTGTTACAAATGTAGCGGATTCGGTCACGTCCAACGTGATTGCCCGAACACAAAGCGTGTGTTGTTTGTCAACCCCTCATATGAAGATGAGAAAGATGAAGAAGACGGCGATATCATCATTGATGATGACCAAGACGCCGACCCCTACTACGGCATGGAACCATGCGACGAACAAATGGCTTGCGGCCCGGCACAACCCGGTAAGTTCGCCCTTGTATCTCGTCGAATTTTGGTCGTTAAAGAAGTCGTTCCTATTGACCAACGTGAAAATCTTTTCCATTCTCGTTGTTTGGTCAATAACACTAGTCTCTTGTTAATTGTTGATGGGAGTTCATGTTGTAACATTATCAACGAAAAAGTGGTAAAACACTTTAAGTTGCCTACAACCCCCCACCCAACACCTTATGGAATCCAATGGATTTTCGATAAGGCGTGTGACACCGTCACACGACAAGCTTGGGTGACGTTTTCCATAGGCGCCTATGTTGATAAGATCCTTTGTGATGTTATCAATATGGACGCCACACATGTTTTATTAGGACGACCATGGCAATTCGATCGTCGAACTTTCCATGATGGTTATCTTAATATATATATATGTTCCAATATAATGGAAAAAGAGCCAGCTGCACCAGCTGCTACAGGTACCATTCTGATTCATGGTTTACATGTTACAGTTTTATTTGATACGGGTGCTACGCATTCATTTATATCTGATGCATGTGTTGAGCGTTTGAGTTTAGTTACGACTAAGGGGATACCCTTTAGTATAGGGTTACCCGATGGTAGTAGGGTCAGAGGTACCCGTGAGATACGTGATTGTCCCATTTGTGTAGGGACTCGTGTGTTACTTGTTGACTTCTTTGTTATGCCGTTAGTGCATGAGGAAGTCATTTTGGGTATGGATTGGATGGATAGACATCATGTAGTATTAGATGTAGGTAGGAGGACCGTGACACTCTCTACCGAGTTAGGTCAGATAGAGGTTTTCCGAGGTTGGGACCTTGGGAAGTAAGGCATAGTGAACAGCGCGTTTGTGAGGCCTTCTGGTGTGAGGCCTTCTGGTGTTATGCCATGAAGGATGGGGAGAGTCCAGCGTTAGAGGATATCCCAGTGGTCTGTGAGTTTACAGACGTGTTTGTTGAGCTGTCCAGTTTCCCGCCTCAGAGGAGCGTGGACTTTGGCATTGAGTTGGAGCCTGGTACGAGACCGGTCTCGAAGGCCCCATATCGTATGGCGCCTGTCGAGATGTTGGAGTTGAAGAAGCAACTCGAGGAGTTGGCTGAGAAGGGCTTTATCTGATGTGCCCTTGACAACCATGACCGTGGATGAGGAGGACGATGCTTTGCGGGTTCGCTCCGATGGACCGCTTACTCACTCCCGAGCTAAAGTCATCGCCCAAGCTGCCGGCTCAATCATCCGACGCACCATTGCATCACTTGGACCCGTTAGTGGCATGCCATGTCACACTCCACCATGGCATAGACTTCCGGCGCCACGGCATCAAGCTAGCAATATTATTATTATTTTATTATATTTTGCATTTAAAATAATAGACTTTAATTTTCGGAACCGTAACTCCGGAACTTAATTCCGGGAGTTACTTTCCGACATTGATAGTCTAGGCCTTTCAATTTGGGAGTTAGCCCCGGTTTTATTTCCCGCCTTTATTTCCGTCATTTAATTTCCGGTTAATGGTTTGGCCTTCATCCACTATATAAGGGATGCTTGGCCTCACTTGTAAAGCATGTCTAATTTTAATCAAGTATTTTGAAGGAAAATCCTCATTCTTGATCTCGGCATCACTTCCTCTTCAATCCCCTCAAAGTTCTTCCTTGGATCAAGTCTTAGATCCAAGAACTCACCTTCGAGGATTCTTCTAAAGGATCAAACCCTCAGATCCACTACAACGTTTGCTCGATCTCTCTAGATCGAATCAAACCTTCGCTTCCGCATCCATTTCAAATCGCTTCCGCTTTATCAACCTTCTTTCAAAGTTCCCATTTGCACATCAACAAGTAGTAGTTGAACCTCTAGCTTGGTCTAGATCCGGCGTTCATTCTTCAACGATTCCAAGGACGCATCATTATCCGCCCTAGCGTATCCCCATGGGGAGAACCTGTCCTCTTTGTGCGGAAGAAGAACGGATCGTTGAGACTGTGCATTGACTATAGAGAGCTGAACAAGGTGACCATCAAGAACAAGTATTCATTGCCCCGTATTGACGACTTGCTAGATCAGCTTCAGGGAGCGACGGTGTTCTCCAGGATTGACCTGCGCTTAGGGTATCACCGGCTGAGGGTGAGAGAGCAGGATGTACATAAGACGGCATTTCGGACCCGGTATGGACACTATGAGTTTGTAGTGATGCCATTTGGGCTGACGAATGCCCCAGCAGTCTTCATGGAGTTGATGAACAGCATATTCATCGACTTCCTGGACCATTTTGTGGTAGTCTTCATAGATGGTATTTTGGTGTACTCTCGCATCAGAGAGGAACATGCAGGACAACTGAGGACTGTGTTACGAGTTTTACGAGATAGAGAACCTTATGTTAAGTTCTCTAAGTGCGAGTTCTGGATGCCAGAGGTAGCATTCCTATGTCATATTGTTTCCGCCGAGGGGATCAAGGTTGATCCAACGAAGATAGAGGCAGTAGCAGCATGGACGACACCGACAAACGTCAAGGAAGTACGTAGCTTTCTTGGCCTAGCCGGTTATTACCGACGCTTTGTGGAGGGATTCTCTGTGATTGCCCGTCCACTTACGAGTTTGCTGAGGAAGACCACCAGGTTTGTATGGTATGAGCAGCGTATGCAGAGTTTTGAGGAGCTGAAGAGACGTCTGACTTCTGCTCCTATTTTAGCACAACCAGAGGGTAAAAATGATTTTGTGGTTTACAGTGATGCATCCAAGCTAGGCTTGGAATGTGTGTTGATGCAGCGAGGCAGAGTGATTGCATATGCGTCTAGACAGCTGAAGACGTATGAGGAGAACTACCCGACTCATGATCTGGAGTTGGCAGCGGTAGTTCATGCACAGAAGATCTGGAGACATTACATGTATGGTGCTACATGTCAGATCTTCACAGACCATAAAAGTCTGAAGTATATTTTCACGCAGCGGGAATTGAATAACCGCCAGCGTAGGTGGCTTGAGTTGATCAAGGACTTTGATCTAGAGATTCTGTATCATCCGGGAAAGGCGAACGTTGTCGCCGACGCCCTGAGCAGGAAGACGCCTCGAGAGAAGGCGATTGCGAGACTGACAATTCAGCCTCAGTTATAGAGAGATCTGGTTTGGCTAGAGTTGGACATCCAGTTTCCTGATGAGGATGCCCAATTGAGTACCTTAGAGGTTCTCCCTGATCTGTTGGGTGAGATCCAACAGAAGCAGGGGACCTGCCCGACATTGATGAGGATCCGAGAGAGGATGTCCCGTGGTGAGGCACCACAATTCCTTATAGGAGCAGATGGAGTGATAAGACGCCGCGGTCGCGTCTGCGTACCCGCTGATGCAGATTTGCGACAGAGGATATTACAGGAGGCTCACTGTACGCCTTACTCAGTACACCCAGGTACGAGTAAGATGTACCAGGATATGAGACGCTCATATTGGTGGGGAGGGCTGAAGCCCGACGTGGCCAGATTTGTGACACAGTGTGCGACCTGTCAGCAGGTCAAGATCGAGCATTGTAGACCTAGAGGTGAGTGACAAGCGTATTTCCTAAGGTCGTTATTATAAACTTATCAAGTTAAATCCGAACTTAATACTAACCAATGTATAGTGATTAAGGGTCGAACCCAAGGGAGTTTTATCGAGTTTTTATTATTTTAAATATTGATTTGGTAACAATTGGGGGGGATTTGGATTGAAATAAAACAAGACAAAGACAATTATAAAGTTGGTGAAAAGTTGATTTAAAGAACTACACTAGGTTGGATCTTAGCATACACACTACTTGGTTGATTCTTTTTATAAGTTGTTCACCGATGTTCTCATCTCGATCGTAGATATGTGTTAAGCTAACCGGCATTAACACAACTTAACTAGTTAATTAATCCGTAAACCTACAAGATTAAGCCACAAGTTAGCATTCTAATAAAGATAAAGAGATATAAAGAAGAATAAAACAACCCGTTAAATCTTTCTTTATAGTTATTTTCCTTTCCCTTAGATAATCGCAATCAGTTTTTACCTATGGGTTTGCTACTAGATTAAGGACCCGAATCCGGAATCAATTAATCCTAGCATTTTGCATGCATTAGTACACTTAAGGTGATCAATCTAAGTGGATAAAAACATGCAAACATAAGTTAAAGATCAAGGAAAATAACACAAATGATAATGAACTTAAACTTATATTAGAAGAACTTACAACCAAATAGTAATGTAGCTTCAATCAACCCAATGTAGCCAAGGGAGCTTAGAAACTCATTACAAAAGACATTAGGAAATATAGAGGTTTTTGTGTGGAAAATGAGATGAAAATAGCTATAGTCAAGGGCTCTATTTATACTACAAAATGCATTAAAAAGGAGTAAAGAGGTTGTGCAAACAGCCACCATTAAGAATGGATTAAAGAGGTTGTGGAAACAGCACCAATTAAGGCCTTAAAGTTGTCGAAAACAGCCGAGTAAAGTCCTCTGACGCTAAACCGCACCCGCGGCCAAGGGCGCCGTAGGGGCGGTTTAGGAAAAAACGTTCCATCTTCTTCTTGGCCGCAGGGGCGGCTCGTCACACCCGCGGGGGCGGGTCTTTAAAGGCTCCTTGAAACGTCTGACTCTTTAACTTCGGGTGTTTCTGGTGAAGATCCGCAGGCGCGGCCCAGAGTCACCGCGGGGGCGGTGACACTAGATCTTCGACTTCACAAGGCCGCTGGCATGGCCGCAGGCAAGGGCGCTGGAGTGCCGTCTTCGCTTCTTCAGGATGGGTCACCGCAGGGGCGGCCAAAGGCGGCCGCGGGCGCGGTGACAGGCTCTTCTTGGCCGTGGGCGAAGGTGCTAGCCGCGGCGCTCGTCATGGGACTCCAGGGTTGTCACCGCAGAGGCGGCCGCGGGGGCGGTGACATGCTTCGTTCGGCGCAGGTGAGGCCGCTGGCTACGGCGCTCGGAAAGGGTGTCACCGCATGCGCGGTGACACTTCTCCGCAGGGGCGGTGAGGCACCAGAAACTTGTCTTTGTCTCTTTGCTTCAACTCCTAAGCGTTGCTAATACCTTCTTTTGCTTCATTTTGACTCTTTTATCTGGATCAAGGCATTAGTAACATAATATGACTCAAAAATATAAAAACGACTCTAAAAACTACCTAAATTGATAGTGATTCCATCACCTATCAAACTCCCCCATACTTAGACTCTTTACTCGTCCCGAGTAAACAAAACATCAAACAAATCAGCACAAGTCTCAGGAAATATGGTGTAGTAGAAAGATGAGGAATAAAAGAGAAAAAATGACCAAAGAAAGTGAGAAAAAAAGAAAATGTGAAAAAATGTGAAAAACTACCATCCTTATTGCTCCAAGAGTGACCTACCCGGACATCCTCCTTAATGACTCCCCTTCTTATGTCGCCAACGCCGGAAGGAGAACCAACACTCGGTATCGCTCATTTTGCCAAGGAGCCCTTTCAGGTTTTCACCTTGCCACTCTTCTTCTTTTCATGATGATCTCACAAAAATCTCACATCCCTCAAGTCCAATTTTACACCAACCTAGATTTGGTCGGACTACCTTCTTTTTGCCTAAACCGCCCTCTCGGGTTTTCGGTTTATCCAAGGATTTCTTGCCTTTTTCTCAATTCTTTGGCCTTTTCTCTTTTCTTTTTTTACTGATATAAATTACAATTAGAATTTAAAATAAAACAAACTCACATAACTAGAAATCTCAAAATAACTCAAATAAAATGCATGATAAGTACCCTTCCCTATACTTGAAGAACGTTTTGCCCTCAAAGTGTGGAAATGAAAGCAAAGATAATATGTGGAGAAGGGAAAAAGAAGAAGCTCACTAATGGGATGGTCCGGCTGGACCATCCGGACCGTGCTCCGGAGGATACGGGAAGTGGTTGGAAAAGTGCTCCTGACGCTGGTACAAGCTGTCAAGGCGGGCCTGTTGCACGTCCATCCGAGCTCCGAAAGAGGTCTCAAAGTTGGCTTGCCAAGCCAACTGTTGATCCTCCATCCTCCTCCCAAAATCTTCCTGCCACGCCTGCTGCTGCTGGAGCATAGACGTCTGGTAGCCGGTCTGCCACGCCTGATGCTGCGTGGTCAGAGCCGCCATCTGAGCTAGTAGACTGGCGTGTGTGGGGTCATCCTCCTGTGCCGTGGTGGGCATCTCCTCATCATCATCATGAATGGGCATGTGGTCCTTCTGTCGGACCCTGCTGGAGCTCGCCGCATGCCGCTCAATAACGGCGACCTGTGATCGTCTCGGTACGTAGGGGTCAGCGGCAATGTAGAGATCGGAGAGCTCATCTCCTAAAGGTAGCGGCCGGGGCAAGTATGTGACGTGGCTCCCATCTTCTGTTGTTTATCCGCAGGGGCGGTGAGGTGCGGTCGCGGGCGAAGACAACGAAGCGCAGGGGCGGTGAGGCGGTGAGGCGTGGGGGCGGTGAGGCGCGGTCGCGGCGACAACGAAGCGCAGGGGCGGTAAGGCGCGGGCGGGCAAAGACAGTCCGCTGTTGGCTACTCCTGTTGTGCGTTTCCGGCGTCCGTTGGTGCTTCCGACAGTGGTTGACGGTGGTTTTGGATGGTGGTGAGTGGTGGTGATAGATTAGGGTTAGGGGAAAGGTTGTGCAGCCGGAAGGAGGGAGGAGCAACCCGAGGTGGCGCAGGGGCGGGCAAAGGTGGCGCAGGGAACGGGCTTGACGGCGCTGGGGCGTGAGAGTTTGTGAGTGAGTGAGAGTGTTTTTTCGGGTGAGGTATGTGTGAGGAAGAGTGAGGGAGGTGAGTGGGTTAGGGATTTAAAATCCCGATCCTATTTTTTTTTTCTTTTCTGGGTTAAACCTCAGGGGCGGTGGCTTGTCATCGCGGGGTCGGTGACAAGGGAAGCGGAGACGCAAGACCAGCGTTGGGTGCGGCGCTGGGAGCGTTCGTCAAGGGAAAAATCCGCGGGGGGGGGGGGTTTGTCACCGCCCCGCGGTGACAGCTTTGTGCTTGCGCTGGCTCAGCGCCGGGGGCGGGCTGGGAGCGCAGTGTCACCGTCAGAACCACCTCTTCTCTTATTTTCTCGGGTTGCCTCCCGAGCAGCGCCTTTGTTTTACGTCGTTGGCTCGACGTAAGGCCTCTGATCATGCCTCAATGACCTCTCCCGGATCAATTGCTTGATGTGGGGAGCTCGTTCCTTCGTTTCCATTCATGATACGAGTGTTTCTCTTCTCTCCTAGATCTTCCTTGCTCGTTTCAGTTGGAGGACTTCCCATTCCGTGTTGAGTATCCTGCAAGATGAGAACAACAAGCTCTTGGCTTGGGTGTAGTAGCATGGGCCCAATGGCCAATTTATCTTTTTCGTTTGTTTTGTTGTGGTCATCTTGCAAATCCACTTTTAAAACCATCTTCACATGCTTTTCCATATAATTAGCATTGTCATCATAGGAAGAATTTTCTATGGGCATATCATTAATGGAACACAAAGAAGGAGTACTAATGGGTTTTTTCAAGAGATGTAAATAAATTGAATTCAATAACCTCATCATTAAACTCCATTGTAAGTTTTCCATCAACATAGTAAATTTTTGTTCTAGCCGTTATTAGAAAAGGCCTACCTAACATGATGGTGTGCATGCTATTTTCCATATCAATGACAAAGAAATCCGCAGGGAAGATTAGCTTATCAATTTTTATAAGAACATCTTCAATTATTCCCTTAGGGTGGATATTAGATCCGTCAGCTAGTTGTACTATAGTCCGTGTTTCATTCAAAGGTCCTAAGCCTAGAGATTGATAGATGGAATAAGGTAGGACATTTATAGACGCACCCAAATCAAGTATAGCTCTGTCAAAGCGAGTATCGCCTATGACACAAGGAACACTTACCATACCCGGATCGCTACGTTTTTCCGGCATTTGGGTTTGGAAAACAGCGGACACGTGCTCCTTCTCACTTCTCTTCTGTGTTCCCTTCATCTTCTGCTTCCTCTTGATGGTACAAAGTTCCTTCAAGACGCTTTGGCATTAAGGGGAAGTTGAGCCCCCAATATGTCGGACCGTTCGAGTTCTGGATCAAGTTGGGAGCGCAACATACAAATTAGCTTTGCCTCCGAGATTAGAGGGTGTTCACCCTGCGTTTCACGTGTCTGGCTGAGGGAGTATATACCAGATCCGAGACACATTGTGAGTTATGATGATTTGGTGGTGGAGCCGGTCCACACTTTTATTGAGCACCCGATTGCAGTCCTAGAACGAGGTATGAGACGCTTGCGTTCGAAGGACATTCCTATGTTGAGGATACAGTGGTCGAGACGAGGACCTGATGAGGCTACATGGGAGACTGAGGATAGTATCCAGAGGAACTATCCAGAGTTCTACGCCGAGATGGATGTACCTGTAGGATCGATGAGTAGATCTTAGTACTATCTTGGTGAGTGTTGTGATTATGTGCTTATATGCTATGATGTGTTTATTTTCGTGCTAGTTATGATGTGATATATGATCTTATTAGATCTTGATGTGCTAACACGATTGATGATTATAGCTGGAGATGGTTCTTTCCTACATGCTATTGAGATACGATTAGGACCTAGCTGGAGATGGTTATTCCTCCATGCTATTCTTGGTGGACATAGTTTCGATGGAGATGTTTTTCCTCCATACTCTTATGTTATGAGTATGATACGGCTAGAGATGTTTTTCCTCTATGCCTTTGCGATGTGATGATGATACGGCTAGAGATGTTTTTCCTCTATGCCTTTGCGATGTGATGATGATACGGCTAGAGATGGTTTTCCTCTATGCCCTTGTGATGTGATGATAGTTTGGCTAGAGATGGTTTTCCTCTATGTCTTGAATAGTATAGTGATCTTGTTGCTGGAGATGATGATTTCCTCCATGCCTGCGTTTGAGGATTATAGAATGATATAGTTTGATACCTTATGAACGGAGATGTGATATCTCCGATAGAGAGAGTGATACCTCGGCATATGGGTCCGAGAGGATTTGGGATTGTAAAAGTTTTGGGATGAAACTTGTTTTTAGGGGGGTGAGATGTAAGAGCCTTGATCTTTAGAGCTGAGCTAGGACTTAGCCGCCCCTGCGGGTCCATGGGGACGCCCCTACGGCTTGTTCTGTGTTCCGACCCTACGGCTCAGGGAACCCGCCCCTGCGGTTTCTTGCGGTTGCAACCAGATTTGTTGACCTTTGGACCATGCTTTACTCTTTCTCTTTCCTTATAACCTTTCGTCCTTGCTTCCCGATGAAGGGTTTACTTCATCTTCTCCAGCTGTTCACGATCTTCTTCTTTCTTCTTTTTCTCCTTTGATCTTGTTCTTGAGTTTTCCTTGGGTTGCAAGAAAGTTTGTGTGGACTTTGGTTGATGATGATGTGTGGATGTTGATGTTGAGCTTTGAGAGCCAGCTGAGGGTGTGTTGCTGATCATTTCCTTGTTAGGCTACAGCAGTGGTGAGCTTACTCTTCTTCTTTCTTTCTTTCTTCCTTTCCTTCTCTTTAGCTTAGGATTCCACAAGTTAAATCTTGTGTATAGGATCTCCTAGGCATGTATTGATGTTCATATGTGTATATATATGTATGTGTATGGCTGTTGGATGTTGAAGACATGAATCATCGAGTGAAGAGTTGAGGAGAAGTCGGGGATCACATTCTACACTGTGAACCGCCCCTGCGCCCCAGTGCCGCCGCCCCTGCGTTGACAGTGTCACCGCACCTGCGTGGGAGTGCCGCCGCGCCTGCGCCTCCCGTTGCTTCGCCCCTGCGTCCTTCCTGTCACGCAGGTGCGTCCTGTACAGGATCTACCTAGAGTGGTATTGATCCTTTCCTTTCCTAGTATGAGTGGGTTAGTAGCATGCTAGGTGTGTGTATGAGGATAGGATGAGGATGAGTATGATATCGATATATTCCAATTATGGCATTGAGGTTTAGTAGATGTTGAGCTTTATAGGTTGCATATGATCCTTATGGATCCCTTGGGTCTAGGTGTTACCCCTTTGATTGATAGGAGATTTGATGTCTCTATATGCTTTATTGTTAGGCAGTGTTGTTCTCCAGATTGGAGTTGATCGTGGTTGAGAGTATTCTGAGGTTGAGGTAAGTCCGTAGGACTTACTTAGATACCATCCTTATATTGGATGTTTGCATGAGTGGTGTTTGTTATATGCTTTATAGCATGCGATGTTGATTATTACCGACCTATGGTTTAGTGACCGCCCATTGTAGTGGTTGTGACAACCTTCCCTTTCATCCCGCTGAGGAGTCTGGGAGGTTCTTTGTAGTCAAGCCAGATCTGGTATACGGGATGGACACCTCACCACTCCCTTAGGGTATACGGGACGGTGTGCCTATATCACTCCAGCTGGCTATGGCACTCAGAGGCGAGGATTATATATTCCTCGTGTCACATATGTTTATATTCATATATATATATATATATATATATATATATACGATTTGAGTGTTGGACTTTATAAAGATGATTAACCGGGTAAATGTGTGACAACATGATTATGTGTTTATTATTCCATTACTTGTGGTTGTGCTTATGCATTATCTTATATATGAATGGTTAGCTAACGGTTTTTATACCGTTTTGTAGATGATTTGCAGGTTAGGAGAACTGCAGAGTGATCCAGATGGGGTGATCCGCTGAGGGCTCCGTACACTAGGTTTATGTGAGGGATATGGGGTGATTTTGTGATGTACGGATATATGTTTGGTTTGTACTCAGCGGTACTTTTGTATACCTTTTGATATATATATATATATATATATATATATATATATATATATATATATATATATAAATATTACAGTCTGATTTTTGGTTTTAATCTATCTGTGTCTTGTTGTAAGATCCAGTGAACTTGTTGTCAGCCTAGGGTCAGGATCCATTGTGAGATCTTAGCCCAGTAGCACCGCGAGTCCTGGGGATTTGGAGTGTTACATACTCATTGCACATGAAGTTTTTCACGGCTTTAGATCGAAGAAAGGAAATGAAGGATATATGACAATCAAACTAGATATGGAAAAAGCCTATGATAGAATAAAATGGTCATTCATTTTAGTTGTCTTGGAAAAATTTGGATTCGAGAATAAATTTATTAATTGGATAAAAGAATGTATCTCGACAACCTCCTACTCCCTTCTCATCAATGATAAACCTTTTGGGATGATTTTCTCAAAAAGAGGTTTACGTCAAGGTGACCCTATTTCACCTCTCCTATTCAATATAAGTGTTAAAGTTTTGGCTAGAAACATCCAAAAACAAAGCAAATTTAATAGAAAGTTGGTTGGTTTCCCTATCAAAAAGGGAGGCTCGGTTATTCCATTTCTTTCCTTTGCGGACAATATCATCATCTTTATTAAAGCCACAGTAACTACTAATAGAAATATTCTAGAACTACTTAACTGATTCTGCCGGATCTTTGGGCAGAAATTAACTTTGCTAAATCCATCCAATCTTCACCCAATGTGGGACATAATCTGATTAACCAAATTCAAGCAGATCTAGGAATGAATGCTACTGATTGTCTAGAAAAATACATAGGTTGTCCCATTAACAATGGGAGAGTAAATAAGAGAATGTTCGAAGACGTCATTATAAATTCTAGATTACAACTAACTAAATGGAAAGTTTCCTCCTTATCTCAAGAGGGGAAAATTGTTCTTATTAAATCAACCTAAATTTTAAACCAAATTTCGTCATGCAATTATGCTTCTGTCATATATTCATAAGGAATTAGACCAAACCAATAGAATTTTTTTTTTTGGAATAAAGGTCCGAATTTCCACTCTCTTATTAGTTGGGATAAAATTTGTAGACCCAAGGTAGGGGGGGTATTGGAAAAGCTGAAGAAATGAATAAAGTCCTTCGAATAAAATTGCTTTGGAAAATATTGGAGGAACCCGACAACATATGGGTCAAGATTGTAAACGAAAAGTATCTGAAAGATATACCCCTTTGGAATTACATACCTACAAGTAACTCTTCGTGGCAGTGGAAAAGGTTAATGCACCTAAGAAAGAAATTTGAATTAGGATTAGGATGAAATATTAGTGATGGTAAATTGGTGAGCTTTTGGAACCATAGGTGGTGTGTTGATCAACCCCTTATTAATCTATGTAAAGATAGGAGTAATATTATTTTGACAGAAATGGTTGATAACTACATTAAAGAGAATAAGTGGAACTTTAAGAAGATTGATTCTAATTTAACGAATATTTTACCGGCTATTACTATTGCAGCTATTAAAGAATATCAATTAGCAAAATCCTTCATACAAGATAGGCTCTACTGGGCCCCTCTAAGTTGGCTCATATTCTACACGTTCAGCAATGAATCTTCTACATAATATAAAGAGATATGAGGAATGTCCGAATTTTTGGATTTGGGATTTATATATTATTCCCAAAGTGAAGAATTTCAATGGAAATTATCTATTAATGGTCTTTCAAATAAAGAAAACTTAGAAAAACAAAAAATTTCATTGCTTATGACATGCTCTCTCTGTAACCACCCTTATGAGTCGGTCCGGCATTTGTTCTTTGAATTCAGTTTCCTAACTACTAACATAAAATCTAATAAAACTAAGAGTATCATTAAAGATATTTTTAACTCAAAACAAAATATGGATGAATCTGTTCAGCAAATTCGAAATAAACTTAAAAACAAAAATCACATCATTATTTTGTTATCTTGGTGGAATTTATGGTTTTCTAAAAACCAATTTATTTTTAAGAATATTAAACCAGTTAGTTTTGAATAACTATCCAAACCCAAGTTAAGGATTGGTTGGAGTTTAGGGGAAAAAATATCGCTGAAACAAAAAAGTGTGAGAACATTAGGAAAACCCGAAATATTAAATGGTCCAAACCGATGGATGGTTTTATTAAACTTAATTTTGATGGATCAAAACGTGAATCCGGTAGTGCTGCCTTCGGGTTTATTCTTCGTGATCAGCATGTTAAGATTGTGTCTCCGGGCTATGGACACTGTGGTTCCACATCTGTCCTTCATAAGCATGTGCGTTTAGGGAAGGTCTTGTTAGCGCATGTGATCTTTGTGTGAATCGAATTGAAATTGAAGGGAATAACTTGACAATTATCAATTCTATTAAACATTCATGGAAGCCGTCTTGGGAACTTGATCTTATTCTTTCTGATATTGCTAACATTCTTTGTTTCTTTGATCAGGTTCTGGTTCTTCACATTTTCCGGGAGGTCAATGTGGTGGCCGACAAGCTGGCAGACTTGGGGCACGAGGCTCCTCATTTGGTCTCATCTTCCACGCATTTGGTGGATGATCTCATCCGTTTGGCTGCTATAGGAATTGTCTCGAGGAGATAGTCCTGCCTAATTGCTTACCTCATCGTACCAAAAAAAAGATTAATTTAAACGGTGATTTAGTAATTTCAATTTAAACAAGCCCAAATTAATTGAACTTGTGTATTATATTGTTGTTTTTTGTAAATTTATACTTAAAACCGAATATTAATACACAATTTATACAATATTAATACACAATTTCAATTACATGATGTTAATACACACTTAAATTACAATGTAAAAATATGTAATTAACAAAATTGGTCATTTTCCAATTACACAAGCCCAAAAGGTCCGTTGTTTACACCAAATCGAGTTATACAAGCCCAATAAAGTTACACAAACACAATCGAGTTGCACATGCTCAATCGAGCTACACAAACTCAATCGGTTTACAAAAGACTAAAAAGTCCGTCGATTACACAAAGTCGATTACACAAGTCCAAGCTCAATCGAGTTCCACAAACCCAAAAGTATAGGTGCCTTTTTGTAATTATAAATGTTGGGACAATTTCTGTAATTATACTTTTAAGGATATATTTGCAAGTCAAACAAAATAGGGGCTATTAATGTAATTACAAAGTATACGTGTCCTATTGTAATTTACTAGAAATGTGGGAAAAAAACCCTAGGAGTGTGGCGATGGTCGACCAGGACGAAGGTGACTTCCTCGACTTGCAATCTCGTTCAAGAACATACGGCGCCGCTGCCTTGTCCGGCCATCACGCAATGATTGCACCGCCGTGCCTCTAGGGAGCCGTCGCTCGTTGCCAGCCACACCGTTGTTGTCTTGTCCGGATTGAAAACTTGTCTTCATCAATAGATGGGTTAACACCTTATCCATAAACCAAATACTTCACGTATTTTGTTGTTTATGTATTTACACAAAAACAAGAATGAAAATTTGCCTTCCTTATATCCATGATTCCAACCACTTGGTCTTTCTCCTCTTTCTCTAGGCTTGGCTATAAACGTCATTTACCATACTTTCATCGAGAAGAATGGAAGACTAAACCCTTATTTACCGTAATTACAGCGCGGTTCATCGCGCGGTTTTCGTCCCCTACTGCGCAAGCAGTTTTTCCGGTCTTTCCGCCGCTGCCAGTGACCCTCTAGTGCCGGCCGCCACCCAGAGACATCAACCTCATCTTCTCCCTTCCTTATGCTGAATTAAACCCTAAATGTGGCGGTTCTCGGCAGTTCCTGGTGGTTCTCTAGTCTCCGATTCCAACCTAGTTTCGGCCGGCTGTTCGACTACTGGTGGCTCCAATTTCGGCTACTGTAGATTCGCTAGGGTTTGTAGGCGGTTCCGACAACAGAGCGGAGAAGTTGTCAGTTTGGCGGATATGGGCGGATAGGGTTTCGTGTAAAAAGATCTGATTCGTATGTATAGGCCTTTTATTTTAACCTTCCTTAAAATTTGTATTAATTAATTTTAAAATTAAAAATATAGTAGAAAAATAAAGATCGTTATTTAGTATACAAAATAAAATAAAAAACTTAAATAACCCATTTTTTAAAAAAACTATACCTTTAAATACAGTTCGATATAGATGTGTTTTGAGTCATGTAACGAATTTGACAAATATTTAAGCCCTAAAATTCAAATTATAGGTTGAGAGATTTTGAAAAAACAAGAGATGTCAAAGAGAAAATTTAAAATCTTGAATCCTATTGAGGGAATTGGGGTAATTCTACGTCTTTTTTTCTTTGGTTCTCCTCCTTGCTTTTCTCTCGCTCTCTCTTTCTCTCTGGCCATTGTCGATTTCAATCGCCCTTCTTCGTCGCTCTTCTTCGTCTTAGATTACTGCCTCTCTTCATCGCCGTTTACTAGCATTCATTGTCGCCATTACTAGCGTTCCTTCGTTGTTTCTAGAATTTCAAGCATATAATTGAGGTATGTAAAAGTCCTAATTTCCGTCGAATCTCGTTCTACGTTATGAATTTTCAACTTCTACATCACAATGAAGGAGATAAGGACCAAGACCACCGAGAAGCTCAACGAGGAAATCGTCGACCTCAAGGGCGAGATTTTCTTTCTTCGTCTCCAAAAATCGGCTCGCGCTGATTTCAAAAACAGCGAGTTTAGTTGCATGTGTAAACGTGTAAGTGTTCTCAAAACTAGGATTTTCTCTTATAAGGATTTTTGCTTAATTCTTAGTGTTTCTAAGCACAACGCCAACTATTAGTCTGTTGAGATTGCTCCTGACTCTCGGATGTACCAAAGAAATTAGGGCTATGCCTCTTAGGCCCCAGGTTGGCTGTAAACAGTGGGAATCTATGAAAATTTTAGGTTCTACAGATAAGCATTCAACTTTCATTCATCTGTTTGTGTGAACTTCTGTTTAGGTTGCTAGAATCCGAATTGCTACTTAGAAAATGAGAAATTAATGTGTATTCTCTCTGAGGTTTATCTATCTGTGTTAGAATCTGCATTGTTTTTATAATTTCATTGCACTAGAGTTTCTTGCTCATGATTCAGATAATCTATATCTTTATGATTAAGTTCTTGCTACTTCGGTTTGTGGATACTTGTTTTAGTTACCACTGATCTATTATTGATCTGGCTTACTTCAGTGATAAAGTAGGAGAAGAGGAGGATAAGTGATAAAGTAGGAGATTATGACTCGAAGCAGTTTACAGGGCCTAGAGTTCTCGGGTTTGTCTTTGGGCGAAGGTCATGGAAAAGGAATGGTTGGCAGCACCGAGAAAATATTGTTGATAATGATATAGAAGCCTCCTTGGAGCATGCTGAGATGATTGCTGATCTTTTTGAGGTCAGATGGTCAACCAGTCTTGTCACCCGTAAACACAGGAAGAACATTGCTTTGGGAATTTCTGATCGACGAACTAGTAGATGGTCTCATGATAAATGTGAGGTTGAAATTCCACTTTCTTCAAGTCTTGCTAATTATATGGACTCTGTTACTTTAAAGTAAACTTATTTTGATGCCAATGTTCTTGAAAGTTCAGTAGGGTCAGATGGAGGTGATACAAAAACAAATTCAAAGTCGGGTAAGTTAGACTCTGGTGTAGGTGGAGGCGAGCAGTCGAGTCCTTCTCAACCCGTACGAACTGGAGAATGGAAAGAGTTGAATCATCCCTATATTGTGACACTTCAGAGAACTTTATGGATGAACAAGATGGGGTGGAGAATCCAGTGAGGACTTATGCTTAAGTCCTCCTCCTGTTATGCGTACTTCTTCTCCTCTCCCTCTACTATTTTGTAGCTGTTGAATATCAGCTCCAGTGAGAATCCAGTGGGCTTTATCCACTGTTTCTATCTGCTGAAATGGGAAATTATTGTTTAAGGTTAGAAGTGTGGAAGGCATAGCATGGATACATAATTTTGAATCAATTTTACTCAAAGAGATTTATCTGGACAAAATTTCATATGATGACAAGCATAGCAAGAACACGGATTTTTTAATCAACTTGAGTCAAATATCAATATTAAAGAAAAGTAAAGGTAATGAGCAGTTGTACATGGTAAAGAATCAGTGAGAACGTATAACTTCTCCGGATTCCAACTGAAAACATATAGCATATAGATTTACATATTAATAATCATATATTACAACAGGCTCACGCTTAAAATACAAACATACAAAATTAGATGTCACTCACAAGTCACCAAGGGATCCATATTAGGTTTTAGGATATTGACTTGGTTATTATATAGATAATAGATGTCAATTTTGTGTAATTGATAGATATTTATCTGTAATTGAATTCTTCAATTTCCTTTTTTTAATATGGTTTAAGGGAAATACGAATTTGTGACTCAAGGTCACGAGATGTCATCCTTATCACGAACAAGATGGAAGATACAGAAAGAAAAGATGCAGGCTCAATGAATAAAAAACATTTCATTAAATTTCAATTCGGATATGTAACGTTGGGTATTAAAATCGGGTAACAACGAAGTTGGGTAACCGAAGCGAAGTTGGATATGTAACGTTGGGTGATAACATGATTTATCGACCTAGTTTAGTCATGCATTTAGGTAGATTTCCCATTTCCGTATTCATGTTTTAGCCTTAGTTTGTGTCATTTATACTTGTTTAGTTCTACTTTGCAAGGATAAATGTCTACACACACTATTTGTGGCTTTGTAGGTAATTTGGCACATTTTGGAGCTAAAACGAAGTATTTGAAGATCAAGCCTCGAAGTGGATGCATTGGAGCAAGCATACGTGCAAGCGAAAGGGCTAGGAATCAAGCTAAAGGCATGAAGAACGACTAAGGAAGCATCTCGGGCGGGATCACAACCAAAATCATTCATCTCGGGCCGTGATCCAAGTTTCTTTTGTGCAATCTCGGTCGGCATCTCGGCCGAGATCCTCACAGTACAAACCGAGATTTTCCAGACGCTGAAGAAATTGAAGTCAGATCCAAAATCTCGGACCCGACCAGAACCAATCTCGACCGAGATCAGTGTAATCTCGGGCGAGATCAGTGTAGTTTAGACCGAGATTTCTTCCTTGAGCGTCATATTTCGTTTACGGGATTTTTCCTTTTCGGCTCAACGTCTTTTAACTAGGGTTTGTGTATAAAAGGAAGCTCTGGGTTCATTCTAGAGGGTTTTCGTTTGTGGTTCGATTTAGCTGGGTATAGCCCAGAGTTTACCCTAGAGGGGGGAGCCGTCTCCTACCCCGCCGTTCTTCTTCAACCATTGTTCTTCGTAGTTTAGATTAGTTTAGATTAAAGATTCGCACTTTCGCATTCAGATTTGTTGGGAGACGTTGTTGGACTCGAGATTTAACACGATTGCAAGATTTCATTTATTCAAAGTTGAGTTCTTTCTTTCCTTTTCATGTTTTATTTGTCTTTCTTAGTTATAGATTTTGATATGATTGTTATTGGCTAGAACTTTGTGGTTCCAAGGTAGATAGAGATTTGTCTATAGTTTGGGTTATGATGGATTAGGTTGTATTTATTTGTTTAGAATTGCTTGAAATCCTAATGGTTGGTTGGGACATTAATCTAGGTTAGAACCTTACAAACTAGTAACCTGAGTTGGAATTGAGACTTACCCGGTGATATTCCTCTCGGATACATAAGTAGATTGACCATAGGTAGTAGAGGTGAAAACCTCTATTGGATTGAATGTGCCTGATTGCTTTCTAAGTTAGGTAATTCCCGAGATTTACCCGATAAAGGGTTACTTGATCCTTAGTTAGATAATCCGGTTTGTAGTAAATTTTCCACCATTTTTACCTTGAGACTTACCCGGTAATAGGTAGTTAGGATTGAAACAAGATGATCTTGAGACTTACCCGGTAATAGATCATCAGCTTAGAAACGTTCATTCCTTGTTGCTTTTCTTACCATTGCTTTACAATTTATCTTGAGTCCATATGTCATGAACAATGATCTTGAACCCTTGGGATCCATTTTTTTCCTTTATTTTGATTATCTTTTATTTCTCTTTGTTTTATAAAATTGTTTTCGATCGAAGGTGACATTCGATTGCGAACAACCAAAACTCCAAAAACATTTGATTTCTTTCCCTTATCTTTTCCAATCCTTTTTCTTACTCTAGATATATCCTACCCTTAATCACTGATGCAGATTTAACCACCCAGTATTTGTGTTCGACCTTGGAATACTTGTCCTACTTTGTACGATCAATACATTGTGAGTTCGTTGCTATTTAGGGAAATTATTTACAGGTTATAAATTTAAAATTGTCCCTTTCTTGTTTTGTCAACCTTTGAGTTTCTGTCACTTTTGACACGGATTCTTAAGGTGCAAAACCAACGAACATTGGGTAATTTGGGTATTAAAATCGGGTAACTACGAAGTTGGGTAACCGAAGTGAAGTTGGATATGTAACGTTGGGTATTAAAATCGGGTAACTATGAAGTTGGATATGGAACGTTGGGTATTAAAATCGGGTAACTACAAAGTTGGGTAACCGAAGTGAAGTTGGATATGGAACGTTGGGTATTAAAATCGGGTTACTACGAAGTTGGGTAACTAAAGTGAAGTTGGATATGGAACGTTGGGTACTAAAATCGGGTAACTACGAAGTTGGGTAACCGAAGTGAAGTTGGATATGGAGCGTTGGGTATTAAAATTAGGTAACAACGAAGTTGGGTAACCAAAGTGAAGTTGAATATGTAACGTTGGGTATTAAAATCGGGTAACTACGAAGATGGACAACCGAAGTGAAGTTGGATATGTAACGTTGGGTATTAAAATCGGATAACTAATATTTGTATTGGGTACAGGATGGAGGTTGGGTATTAATATTTAAAGGAAGACTTTACAAATAAGAGGGTGCGTACTTAGTCCCCTATAAAAAAAACCTGCATACTTTGTTAACTACATAAAAAAAACTGCATACTAACCAAATTCAACCAATCCTATTTTGTAATTTTGGTAAAATAATACCGTAACTTTCATTTATAATGGTCACTAACTTTTATGACCATAATTTATAACATTTATTACAATCGTTTTTAATAAATGTTATAGTTTTTTTTATTAATCAACTTACCTTATATAATTACCAATTCATAATAGAAAATTATTTACTTACAGATTACCGACTGATCTCCTCACTTCAAAGTGCTATCAAAATTTCTCCGAAACCATGGGAGGAAGAGGGCAAGAAATTCATTTTTATGATACCTTTGGCTATCATATTGGCTATGGTTATCCCAAATTACCAGCCTACCCCCCTCTCATATCAAGGACACCATTATCACCCTTCAACAAGTTTGATACTAGTCAAATTTATCTCCAACTACCCACATCTGAACAAATATCTCAAATCAGCGGAGAAGACAAGAAATTGAGAAGTGGGTTTGCGGGATTCTCACCATTTTGTAGTTCAATTTCAAGTCCCGCAAGTGGATCCCACCAGACTCCATCGATATCATGGCTTCATCCTATTTCGCAAGATCAACCAATCTATTACTACTTTTTCCCTGATGAACATTGTCATCGAGGGGGAATTTTTAAAAGCGGAATCATCAACTTTGAGCGAGAAACGAATCACCAAGAACCTTTTATCGATGTCATTCGCGATCCAAAGGCCGGTAAGCGAGGAAAGATAAGCACACCCACCACTATCGTCAAAGGAAAATGGACGGAGGAAGAAGACAGGTGAAGCACCATACTTTTACTTATTCACTTTTTTCTTCCGATATTGCCTTTTTGATATTTTATTGCAAACATGATGTTTCTCTTTATCCATTTGTGCGGTTACAAATTTCGTTGTTTGCTCGACTAATTTGGAATGATTAAATTACATTCCTTTGAATTTGTGAGGTTTATTACATTATTTCCAAAAAAGAACTCATTAATATAAATTAAGATTCATTGATTCAACATAAACAATAGTTTAGTTTTAAATAAAGTATTTGTTTGCTAGAGTAGAAGAAATAGTATCTAACTTATCTTCTTTTGTTTGGTACAACATATTTAGGCTATTGAAAGAAACGGTGAGCCATTTTGACATTCGGAAGTGGGCTCAAATTACAGAGAATTTGTGTGGAAGGACTGGAAAACAGTGTCGAGAACATTGGCAAAATTACCTACGTCCTAACATTAAGGTATATTTTAAATTCATTAATACATCTTTCAATTTGTTGATATTAAATGTCCACCGATCAATTGATGACACACAAGTTGGATAGAACTTTGTGCTAAAACGAATTGGCGACAAACAAAGTATCGTATCAATCTTATATATAGACTAGCAATTTTTTATGATTAATGTGGGATGAATTTTCTTCACTTAATTAATGTTTGCTACACTATCATAATTGTGAATTTGTAGAGTTTCGGCAAACTATTATGTTTTTTTTTAATTTTGAAATTAAGATCAATTTCATTTTCGAAAAAGATATAATATGTCTACAAATTGATTTATTTGATTTCTAGATATTAGCAAAAAATCACAAATAAAAAAAGAAATGAATCAATTAATATATATAGATGAGTAGTTTAAGGATTATAGTCATATTGAAATTTGGTGTAACTTGGGTTCATTACTTGATCATATATGATGATTATCTTCTTCTTTTTTAGAATTGAAATTTTATTTTAAACCTCATCTTTTTTTTTGTCCATTTAAAATTTATCTTTTTTAATTCAATATTTTTAGTGAAATAAGTTACAAATATAATAAAGGAGTCAAGTTTGTTTGTTATTGAATTAGAATAAGTATTTTCATTTCTTATATATTTAGATTTTTGTTCATTGACATACTTTCTTATTTTAGGTTAAAACCATGTACTTTGACTTTTACGATTTTTATATCTTAAATTTGTTTATGTGCTTATTTTGATTAGAAGGACAAGTGGGACGAAGAGGAGGAGAGGTTGTTAGTGAATGCTCATCAATTGCTTGGGAACAAGTGGGTTGAGATCGCAAAGAAAATTCCTAAAAGGACTGAGAATTCGATCAAGAATCATTGGAACGCGACCAAGAGAAGGCAGATAAAGAAGAGAAAGAGTATGAAAATGAACAAGAAGATGAAGAGCACAATTTTGCAAGACTACATCGAAAGCAAAGTCCTACATAGAGCCCCAATTAATCCCGCGGTCTTTGAGGACCTAACAATGCCAATTAACAACATGATGTTAGATACTTCTGACATCGAGGCTTCCACATTGCTCGGTGATCCTTGTGCAGAAGAGATCCTCTTCATGCAGAACTTATTTAAAGATTGCAACACAAACTTTATCGTCCCACAAGCCCTATCATATGACGATCAAGTCTCCTTTGACATGCCCTATGATAAGCCGACTCAAGCAAACAATCAAGGAGGGTTTCTTTCATTGGTTGAGAACCAAATTTATACAGTTGATAAGGATTGCATCACTGACCTTATGGATGATGATCATAGTCAACTGACTCAAGCAAACAATCAAGAAAGTGTGTTTTCGTCACTTGGGACGATTGATCCATTTGCAAATCATATAGTGTCTGCACCGTTCTCCTTGGACCTCGATATGTCTGATTTGGTTGAAGGGACCAACTTTGTTAGCTCAAAATCATCATCAACATCCATTAATGGATGCCAGAACTTCAACGATGAAAGTGAGGATGAGCAAATAGAGATCAAGAACCCTAGGGTGCGTCCAACAAGTGAGGATATGGGCCTTTTGGCGATGGTCTACCCGTTTACTCTTTATGCGCGTGACAACGAAGCGAGCTTCAACAAATAATTCCCCTTCATCCTTGTGCGGGTGAATTCAAACATTATTTTATGTTGCATTTCAATAATTATTAGTACTCTACTTTTCTATTTGCTTAAAAATTTCAGAACAGTTTTTAAAAAAATGTTTATTGCATAATTACATATAATCTAATGGATCACATGCCCCAAGTATATGATCCTCTTATTGGTCTTCAAGTTTGTTGATTCAGTCGAGGGAAAACGTGGGGCCATAAAGACTAAGAGTTTTATTTTTTTGATATAAGGTAAGCAGTTCGAAGCATTAGACGACACACCGTTTAATGTTTGATCCTTAGGGAACATGAAAATTGAAAGTTAATTTGCATATTTTTAATTCTTGAGGGTTGTTCATTTTTAGTTTGTTACTCCTCAACTTATACTTATTAGCTTTTGTCATTTATTTAATACAATTACTCACCTCTCTGCTCAACTTCTACATTTATTAGTTTTTGTTGTTTATTTAATACAGTTACTACATCTCTTCCGAAACGATTGTATAGATAAAGATTGTTCGTATTTTACAACACAGTGTGCACTTGTAATTTTTTAAAACACAACTTTTTATGAACAAAACCATTCATTTTTTATCGAGTAATAGTTTGTAGATTTAACGGTTGGTAGTTTACAAACAATAATTATAGTAGTTCATATTTTGGTAAATAGATTAGTGGGCACTTATTGTCTATATAAAAGTATCAATTTAGCTTTTTGTTTATGAAAAAAAAAAGATAATTATGGTTATAACTTATTAAACAAACTCTCTGACTTGTAGGGAATTAATTATTCGATTATTGAAAATGGTAGTTTGTGGGTTTCGAACTTAGACTCTGGTAGCCACTCTCCTCCCTGTTATAAGTATTATCTACTAGATTAATTGAATCTTATTATTTTTATTATTTTTTAAAATTTTACTTAAATCTTAATTATAATACCCATTTTTATCACCCATTTTTCTCAATTTTAATTGCCCAAAATCAAACACCTAATTTCAATTACCAATTTTAACACCGATTTAATACCCAATGCAATATTCAATGTAATACCCAATTTTAATACTAATTATTAAAAAAAATTCGAAGAGTTTATCTAAAACAAAATGCCTCTAAACTTCGATTTTAGGCTCCACCGCCATTCTAACCCCTCTTCACTAATACTGGAGTTGCATTCGCACCCCTTGACCCGGATCCTCTAATTATTCTACCATTTTAGGTCTTTCACTCACCATGGTTGGACTTTCTTCTCTCTACGCTTCTTGTTTGATTTCTTAATCTTGTTAATCGTCTCCTTCCACGTCTAGTTGCGCCACCGACTTCTGCTACGTGTGGAAGATTGTAGTTCTCACATCGATAATATTAGGATAACAAGTCTAGTATATAAGGTTGGTGTGCTAATCCTCCTATAGCCAAATGATTTTAGGATGGAACCATGCTGGACTCAACGTGCTAGACTTGGACTCAACGTGCTTATGCATTTGGACGTGCGATACTAAATGTAATTTAATTAATATTTACAGTTGTCACATTTTAATTAGTTAAATCGAATTATTATAATTTTGTTTAACTATATATAATAAAATATAATTTAGTATAACTTAATACAATTTATTTTCATTTATTGAAATTTATGTTGATAAATTAAAATCAATTATAAAACAGTTTATTTAAAATTAATTCAATTTAATTCAAAATAATGCATAAAATGCATTATTCGATGAACCGTGGCACCACGGTTACGGAAACCGTGGCCGTGGTTGCCATTGTTCATCTTTCCCAAATGAGCGTCATTGTTGGCGTTCGTCCAGGCTTCGGTTTTGGACTTCGAATCGGTTCCGATCACTCCTAAACTAACCTATTCTACGTGATTCCAACCTAAACTACTCAATTCAAACCAAAGTATATCAAAATTTAACCTAAAAATTCGTAATCGATAAAACTACACATTTACCTCCCTCGGATTGTATTTCCGCTTCTAGAAAGGGCGTCCATCATCACCGCCTTGATCCATTGTATTTCCGCTATTGATTTACTCCTTATTTTCTGTCGAAATCGCTGTGTGTGTTTTGGTTTCAGAAGCTCTACAACCACTGGTTTCGAAATCATGGTTTTGTAGTATTTCGGAACCTCCACGGTTTGCGGAACCGTGACAGTCCCGGTTTCCAAAATCGTCGTGCAATTGTGAAATTTATCGTCGTGAAGTCATGCATTCCGTAGTATTACATGAATACAAAGAGAAAGGGTCAATAATAGTAGACAGACAAATGAGTGTAGGGAGACTGTTTAGTGAGGGAAGAGTACCGTTTATCAACCTGTCATTTTTTGCCGTTGGAAGAAGGAGAAGATCCTCCCCCTCTCCCTCTCTTTCCCACTCCAATCAGCATCCCCACCCCCAATCAATCACCCTTTTCTTCTGAACAAGACATTGTGAGGGGCGAATTTTTTGGTAGCAACTTTTGGATGAATTATGGAAGAATCGATAAACCACATCACATTTCTCATTTCTCCATTTTTTTTCTTCTTCTGATGTTGGATTTATGTTCCATCTCAAATCTGTTTTGATCTATAAGCATTTTTAGCTTTCATTTTCTTGTATTTTCTTTTCCCTATTTGTGGTTTTTGGTTTGTAGAAGGCTGGAGGGTTATCGCCTGAGAAGCTGAGAACTTTGCTGATGGGTTTGGAAAAAAAGAGGAAAGAAGAAGAAGAAGATGAGTTAGACTCTCATTCTTCCTTGAGTATTACTAATCTTAGTGATATTAATCTTAACACAACGAGTAGCACTAATCATAACAGACTGCAACAAGTAGCACTAATCTTAACACAACTCAGTCAGAATATAGAATTGCCCCTCGTTATTACAAGGAGTCCATTACCCAATTCAGTAGCGATCAATTGGTTCACCAAACTCGCCAACACCTTTTTCTTTTAAATCCCACATCAAGAGCTTCATCGCGATGCTTATGAACATTATTACACAAAGGAAAATGAAAGTAGCACTAATCTTAAGACAAGTCGGAGCGGACTGGTCGGGTCCAGACCTTATGAAACTCGCTCTCTTCTAATGCTATTGATGCATATGCCTGTGGCCGTCAACATTTATATTGATTTTCCCATATAAGCAGCTGGCCTAGCCACCATTGAAACGCCACTTCCCATCCGCATTTCACAAGAGTCTACGCAGGACATATATATAATTTAATAACGAGTCAGAGAGATGGTAAAATCAAAAGACCAAAAATGACCATGGAATTGGAACTGAGATATGCTCTTCAGAATCCGTTTATGTTCCGAAACAGAGTCCAACACTGCGCAATTTTAAACTTTCAAACAGAGCAGCAAGAAGCTTTGGTCGACATCCATTCCAATTGGGGACTTCATCTACTGACAACTCAGCATCAGTGAATACTCATCATACCTCAGAATTTGGCTTTCACCATTCTCTCATGTATGAACGTAGAGAAATCAAATGAGTACACAAACTCATGCTAGTAAGATATATAAACCCTAAAGCGGATGTTTAATTAAGGATGATATTCTAATGAATGAATTAATGGTTTATCAAAAAAGACCCAAAAGAAATACACGATTGGATTCTCATTTGAGTTGCTTGCAGCAGAGTCACCAACCAAAAGAAATATGCAAAATTCAAAGTACATTTTCAAAATCGAGCCATTTCACGAATAAAAGAGAGATGTACCAACATTCAACCTATTTTTTTATCACCATTAATCAACCAACAAACAGAAACCAACAGCTTCTTCAGCAACCGATAAATGTGAAATAAACACGAGTCTCGTATTACCACGTTACAGCCAAGTTAGCAATCGAGCATTACATACCCCTGCAACCAGACCCATAACAAGTCAGCAATCAATTTTCATCAAGGAAATAAACTAATACCCAAAATACAAAACCAAAGAATAAACAAACTACACCCTAAACATCCCTAACAGATAATAATCTCAATCAGGGCTCTCTGCATCAAATTACATAGCGAGAATGCACACCTAGATTTACAATATTACAACCACCAAGTGCAACATCAGCACACAATGGATATTCACTTTTACATGATTTGACTCTAAAGAAAGAAAGCCCACCATGAACATCTACCACCACTTCCTTAAATTTTAGGGTTCATAGATTGCACTCAAGGTAGGGTGAATTCATATTCTCCCAAATATTAGTGTTATAACTAGATATCTCCTTCCTCATAATAACCTAACCACATATACTGATAGGTACTGCAAATCATTGTAGCTAAAAGCTGCCCAGATATACTAATAAGAATAAGATTCAAATTCCTTGGACCACCGTGTATGGACAAGCATAGCAAAATGGAAGCATTAATTTGTTTACTATACCTGACTTTCCTGATGAGGATGGCCTTGAGCTTGCGAGCAAGATCTTGAGACTGAAGCTTACGGTAAAGAGCCTTACGGGCAAGAACACGCTTCTCAGAGTTCTTGATATGATGAGTCTGCTCCTGTTTGATCAACCGTTCCATTCCACTGGATTGCATCTTTCTCTGCATCAGCCCAAGAGCCTGATCTAGATTCCCATTAAGCACTTGCACTCTAATGCCCCGTGATTGTTGAAGTGAAGAGCTCAATGAGCTCATCACTGATCTATCATGGCACTGCTTCAACAATGATGAAAGCTTGCTCGCCATGGAATTAGTGTCCCTTTCTGAGGTTTTTACACTTCTTGAATGACCTACAAGGTGACTAACACTATCATATTCATACCTACAGGTACTATGCTCAATTATATTGTGCGTGATTATTTTGCATAATAACGCAATAACACAAACAATAATTACACTAATTGCACGCTTATATCACAGCAATGTGCTATACAAAATACCAGTGCTTAATTTGATTCACACACTGTGCGTCAAGATACCAGTTTTTAGATCCACTTTCACACTTAAAGCATACAATAAGACTCTCACTTTTGAAAGATGATAACTACAAGATGTGGACAACGAGGTCGAGTTTTGTGCAGAATAAAACACAGGTTATCAACAAATGTTCAAATAATTTCACATTTATCTAACCCAATACACACATTTTCATATACCAACCCAACCGTGGTCAGTTTCCAACTTAACCAGAAAAGCAATTCAACATACAACCACCAATACTGATCCACTGAGTAAACTTCCGCAAACCAACAAACCTTAATCAAATTTTTACAATTCACAATTTAGCTAATAGTTATTCTCTCACAAGTCAACAGCCATTAACGAGAATCATACAGCATATACAGATCACCAACTTCTGTATCTAATTCACGAAATAATACACGAACGCCTGAACAATTGCAATTCACGAAATAATACAACAATTGGTTCGAGGAAGGGAGAAGAAGAGAAGAAATCGATTTAGGGTTTTGGAGGATGAAGCTGAGCGGAAAAGAGAGGGCCACTCACCTGTGAGTTTGTGACGGAGACGGAAGTTGAGCGTAGAAGAGAGCGAGGTGTGGTGTATCGTCTTCGAGAGAGGCAGAGAGTGCCGAGCGGGGCGAGGTCTTTCGTCTTCGACAAAGGCAGAGCGCCGGCGTTCTTATTAGGTTCCCATCACAGTGTCACTTAATTTAAAGAGTATCAAATATATACTTTTTTAATACGAAATAATTTATCTCTATATGTATTACGTAAATGGATTATTAAAATTCAGTCAAAATCTTTAAAATATACCACAGAATCAGCAAATTCTATAAATTATTAAAATTCAGTTAAAATTTTTAAAAGTTTGGATTGAATACCCCCTAAAGCATCTCGTGAACTTACACGTGACACAGTCTAGTGAATCAACGTCATATTTTTATTTTATTTTTTTGAACTTTATACTTTCACAATTTATAAACTTTATTTTAAATTAATCTTATTTTGTTTAGTTATTAAAATGCAGTCAAAATCTTTAAATAAATTATTTTAAATATTTAATTTATAAATTTATTTTAATTATTTTACTAACTAATTTTTAATTAGACCCTCATTTTATTAACTAACCTTAAATTAATTATAGTTTAAAAATTAAAAATAGTTAAGATTTACAATCTAATTATACAGATCTTAATACTTTGTTACTTATATATTTTATTTTTAATTGAACTTTATACTTTCACAATTTATAAACTTTATATTCAATTAATCTTATTTTGTTTAGTTATAATTTTCGACGTTGATTGTTTATAACTTATAATTTATTTTTTATTTAAACTTTTAAAGATTTTAATTTTTATTTATGTTTCTTTTTTTTTCTGAAACTTATAAACTTTTTTTTTTGTCTACAATAAGTTTTTTTAAAAAAAATATTGACAAAAATAATACTTCATTTTTTTAGAATAAAGAAATTTTTAAAATTAAAAAAAAATCCTTTTCTTTTTATAATAAGTTTTTTTCATTTTAAAAAAAATCGATTTTAATAATTTTTTGAAAATTATTTCAGATATTTTTAAATAACTTTGTATAAAAACTCATAATTTCATATTTTCATATTGAAAATATATGGAACAATCGGAAAAAATATAAGAGCCCTATTCTTTCGGACCGAGATTGGACTTTAGCCGAGATTGGCTTTGGCCGAGATTGGCCTTTCCGCACCCGCGGGCATGACTGCCGCCCCTGCGGCTTAGGGAACCGCCCCTGCAGTTTCCGGCGGCTGCAGCCGGTTTTGTTGACTCCTTTGACCCGTGCTTTACCCTTTGCTTACTTCTTTCTTTCCCTTGGCCGATCAAGGGTTTCATATTCACTTCTCTTCCTCTATGCTCACGTCCTCCTTGCTTCTCCTTCACCCTTCTTGATCTTGTTCTTGATCTCTCTTGAGTTTGAAAGAGTTTTGGTGTGTGTGGTTGATGTTGGTTGATGAGTTGATGTGTATGCTGAGCTTGGAAGCCAGCTACTGAGGGTGTGATCTCTCCCTGCAGCCTAGGACCACAAAGGTGGTAAGTGTTCTTGCTTCTCCTTCTTTCTTTCCTTGATTCTTCCTTCCTTAGCTTAGGGTTAGATGTTTTGATCATAGATTAATGTTGGAATGTGTATGTATATGTATGTGTGTGAATTTGGATGAGAGAAGACGTGATTTGATCACGTGAAGAGCCAAAGAGAAGCCGCGGGTTCACGTTCTGCACAGACGCCGCCCCTGCGCCTAGAAGCCGCCGCCCCTGCGGAAGCCGTGCCGCAGCGCCCGCGCCAGTGCCAGTGACAGCGCCTTGCCTGCGTTCCGTGTCACCGCGCCTGCGGCTAATCCTTGCCGCGCCTGCGGGTTGTCTACTCCGCTCCTGCATCTCTTGATCACGCAGGTGCGTCTTGTCCCGGGACTACCCATAGTTAGGTAGCTCCTTTCCTTTCCTAGTATGAGGGAACTAGTACCATGCTAGGTATCGGTTTATGATGAGTATGATATAGATATGCCGGCTACGGCTTTGAGGTTTACGAGTTGGATATGATCCTTATGGATCCCTTGGGTCTATGTGTGACCCCTTTGTGTGATAGGAGTTTGATATATATATATGTATGTCTTGTATAGGTCGTGTTGTTCTCCAGTTTGGAGTGGACCTGAGTGATAGCTGATCGTAGTGATACGACTTCTGAGATTGTTATATGCTTTATAGCATGCGATATGGTTCATTACCGACTTATATTATATTGACCGCCCATTGTAGTGGCCGTGATAACCTTTCCCTTTCATCCCGTAGTGGAGTCTGGGAGGTTCTTTGTAGTCAGGCCAGATCTGGTATACGGGAAGAACCCTCACCACTCCCATAGGGTACACGGGAGGTGTGCCGATACTACTCCAGCTGGCTATAGCACCCAGAGGCGAGGATTATATTCCTCGTGTCACATATATCCATATACATCTATTTATACGATTGAGTGATTGGACTTATTAAAGATAATAAACCGGGTAAATGTGTGAAAACATGTTGATATGTTATAATTTCTGATGTGTGTTTGTGCTCTAGCATCTTCTTATATATGTGTATGGTTAGCTAATGGTTTTATACCGTGTTGTAGATCCTTTGCAGGTTAAGAGAGCTGCAGAGTGATCCAGAGGGGTGATCTGCTGAGGGTTCCGTACACTGGGCGTTATCGTGGAATTTTGGATTATTATTATTATTGTACGGATTTCTGTTTGACTTTGTACTCAGTAGTACTTTGTTTCATCCTTTTGATATGTATATATATATCAGTTTAATGTTTTGTTTAAATCTATTGGTGCCTTGTTGTAAGATTCAATGAACTTGTTGTCAAGTTAGGGTCAGGATCCATTGTGAGATCCTAGGCCAGTAGCACTCCGAGTCCTACGGATTTCGGGTGTTACAAAAAAATTCCCCAAAAATTAATTTCGTTTTTTTAAAATATTTGAATTTTTAAAAATAAATCAAATATTTTTAATAAAAAATTTGTCATTTACACAAAATTATTCAAAAAATAAGGAAAAAAACCTCCGGGAAAAAAATCAAGAAAGTTTGAATTTTTTTATAAAGATTAAAAATATTTTACTTTATTTATGAATTTCAACATATTAATTTATTTTAAAAAAAGAAACCACATTACACTCATAATCCTATTTTGTTTTAATGACATATAAAAAATTAGTTGTTCAATCATCGCCGGAATTAGAATTTTTTTCCGGAAAAATAAGTTGTATTATTTTTTATAAATACGTTGTAGTATGTATCATTTTCAATAATTTTCAAAGTTTGTATTATTTTGAGTTTAATTGATAGTTTTTATTGTTTTGACCTTTTTATAAATAAAATTCTTTTTAGTAATATTTATTATTTGAATAACTTAACATATGCTTTTAGTCTTATTAATTGTTAGCTAATGAACTATTTAAATTTAACTATTTAATATTGTAATTTTTGACTTAGACATGCTACTTATATTATATAAATCTATTTCATTTATATTTTAATATATTATTATTTAATATTGTTAATTTAAATTTTATGATTTGTTTTACACTTCTTTTTTTGTTAGTATATTTTTTACACATTACTTCTTATTTATCTTATATAATAACAACCCGTAAACTGATACTTAGCGTAATTTCGTGCGATCACCTTATCAATTTTATAGTGTCGTGACTGTCGTCTATTCGTTAACCCAAATCACGTACTCTAACATTTAATTTAATAAAAAATCTAAATCTTTTTATGATTGATACCAACTTTGGCGTTCGAGTATATTGTCCGAGAATACTCTTTCCATATTGTTATTGTAGGATTTGAATTATTGCTTGATTTCCATTCATATTGTGAAAAATACACTTTTACAACAAGTATCACATAACAATGAAGTCAATTCTCAACATAATTAATTATCAAACATTTTTATGACACGCAATTATCGTCTAACCCGTGCAGGGCACGGGTATTAAAACTAGTATAATACTAAAACAGAAGTGAATTAAGCCACATGTCGTTGTTACATTAAGTCGCCCCGGATTTTTTCACATGTCACCACCACATTAAGCCACCTAGGATTTTGCCACGTGTCACCACCACATTAAGCCACGTCGGATTTTTGTCATGTCTTATTTATATAAAGTCAATTGTTTCCATTTTTATTTTATTTTGTTTCTTAATTAAAGGTATGATATGAGATATAAGAAAAGATAATAATACAAAAAAATAGCTTTCTATATTTAACAAATATTATACTATTTATGTGTTAGAAGATTATATTATATAGATTTTCTTAACTCAAGTTATTTTTAAAACCAAGATATACAATTGGTCATTTACTTTTCCCATTTTAAATAATCGGATGTTTTGGATATTTATTCAGTATCATATTATTATTATTTTTTAGTAATCGGATTATTTTATTTCATTTAAGTGTATTTTATCAAATTTTTGTGGCCATAGTCAATTATTACATAGAAGGAAATATTGAAACCTATTATAACCAATAAAAATATTACATTATTATTATTATTATTATTATTATTATTATTATTATTATTGTTATTATTATCATTATTTCTTATTTTGGATAATATTATAACCAACAAAGTTACATTCGCGCGGACGAAAGATTACTACCGCGACTACGGAAGCAGATTCCGCTTCCGCCCAAATAATGTCAAGGCTAAATCTGGGGCGGATGCGGAATGCGCTTCCGCCCGAGATTTTTTTTTCCTTAGAAAATAAAACTGGCCCAAGTTTTGGCGTATTCGGAATTCGCATCCGCCTTGTCCCGTTAGTAGTTTTCACCCAAATAACATCACTCTATAATAAAATAATATTTTCGTATATTCTAATTGAGTAAATAGACTATCTCTCACATATATACTAAGTAAAAAAATTATTTATTTTTAAACAATATATATATATATATATATATATATATATATATATATATATATATATTAAAATATATGAATACTCTTATAATTAATTTTTTGACATCCCGTGCAAGGCACGGGTACTAAGCTAGTCCATCTATATACTAAAGCACCCCGTGAACTTACACGTGGCACAGTCTAGTGAATCCACGTCATTAAATTTACACGTGGCACAGTCTGGTTAATCCACGTCGTTAAATTTGCACGTGTCAATTTTTTGTTAATTCAGGTCCCACCATGTTAAAATAAATTATTTTAAATTTTTTTATATATAAAGTTATTTTAAATATTTTACTAACTAAATTTTTTTATTACTCCCACATATTATTACTATCCTTTAATTATTTCTTATTTAAAAATCGAAATATTTAAAATTTGCAATCTAATTTTAAATATCTTAATATATTGTCAATTTTTATTTTTTAATTTTCAACTGAAATTTATATTTTCTAAAACTTAAAACTTTATTTTAAATTTAATCTTATTTTATTTGTTTATATTTTTTAACATAACGTTATTTTTTTATAACTTATAAAATTTACTTATTTTTTAATTATATTTTTATTATTCAATTGAACTTTATTTTTTCCAAAATTTATAAACTTTATCTTTTTCTAAAAGCAATTTTTTTTAAACGGTTAACAAAAATATTTCTTCATTTTTATAGAATAAATAAAATTTTAAAATTAAAATAAGTTTGTTTTTTTAGAATAAGTGTTTTTTCATTTTAAAAAAAATTGATTTTAAAATTCAATTTTTTAAATGAACGTTTTTTGAAAAAAATCAAATTTAAAAATTATATGAAAAAAACAAACATCAACTTTTTAAAAATAAATCAAATATTTTTAAAAACAAACATCAACTTTTTAAAAATAAATCAAATATTTTTAGTAAAATTTTTTTGCCATCTACGCAAAAGTTTTTTGAAAAAAAAAATCTGGAAAAAAATTTAAAAAAAGTTTCGATTTTTATTATAAAAATATTTTACTTAATTTATGACTTTTAACATAAGAATTTATTTTTAAAAAAACAAATCCATTTTAAAATTTCAATTTAAGAATTTATTTCAAATATTTTACTAACTAATTCTCTATTAGTTCTTCATACTATTAATTGACCTTTAACTATGATAATTTTAAAATTGAAATAGTTAAGAATTGCAATCTAATTTTGGAGTTCTTAATATTTTTTCAACTTATATTATGTTATTTCATTTCAACTTTTTTATTTCTAAAACTTATAATCTTTAATTTAAATTTAATCTTATTTTATTTACTTATATTTTTTAACTGAACATTTTTCAAATGAACGTTGCTTCTTTTTTAGAACTTATAAAATTTATTTTATGTTTAAACTTTCAAAGATCTTAACATTTTTTAACTTGTAGTTTTAATTTTTAATTAAACTTTATTTTTTTGAAACTTATAACTTTTATTTTCTAAATTCAGATTTTTTTAAACGATTAACAAAAATATTTCTTTATTTGTTTATAATAAAGAAAATTTTAGAATAAATTTTTTTTAGTAATAAGGGTTTTTTCTTTTAAAAAATGATATTAAACGAAAATTTTCAAATATTTTCGAATGATTTTATATTAAAAGTCATAAATTATATTACAAATATATGGAAACAATCAAAAAAAATATTAATTTATATTTAAAAAAAGGTTTTTTAAACATAAATCAGATATTTTTAATAATTTTCTGCATTCATAGTAATTAAAAAATCAAAGGAAAATATGGGGGAAAAAATTTATAAAAAAGTTTCTATATTTTATAAAAATTAATAATATTTTACTAATTTAATGCCTTTTTAAATTTTACTTTATTTTAAAAAAAGAATCCACATTACACTCATAATCCTACACTAGTGTATTACCCATTCCTTGCACGGGATTTTGATAAAAATATTATTTATTATTATATTTATTTAAGGGATTATATATAAATTATTTTTTTGTCATTAGATAGAGTAGATAATAAGCAATAAATATTTGTATACTTTACCCATAATATTATATAATACATTAATAAAATAACTAACCGTATAACAATTCATATTTTGATTTTTCTCCCCCTTATTATACTGATTTATATAATAATAGAAATAGTGCATTGGTAGCATATGGTGTTAAATTAATTGTTATATATAAATTAATTTAAGAAATAACACAATCTCAAGTAACAAAAAAGGTGATTGGAAAGGATGAATTTAATTAAGATTTGATTTTAATATTTCGTTAAATAATTTTGTAATGAATAAACTTAATTAATATTTTGATGGGTTGTGGTTAAATGCTAAAATGACACGTGGCAGTGACTATTTTTCGACGTGACACGTGGCAATGAGTGATACTCCTATAATATATATAAGATTTGTTAATGACATGCTAAAAAATCTATTGTCAAATCATCATCAAAGTTTGAATTTTTTCTAGAAAAATAAGTTATATTATTTTTTTATAAATACGTTGATAGTATGTATCATTTTCAATAATTTTCAAAGTTTTTATTATTTTGAGTTAATTGATAATTGTTATTATTTTGACTTTTTTAAAAAAAACTTTATAGAAATATTTATTATTTTAATAATTTGACATATGCTATAAGTCTTATTAACTATTAGGTAATTCACTATTTAAATTTAACTATTTGATATTGTAATTTTTAACTTAGACATGTTACTTATATTATATAAATTTCTTTCATTTACATTTTAATATATTATTATTATTATTTAATATTGTTAATTTAAATTTTATGCTTTGTTTTATCCTTCTTTTTTGTTAGTATATGTTTTACACATGACTTCTTATCTATCTTATATATTAAAACAACGCGTGAATTGATACTTAGCGCAGTTTTGTGTTGTCACTTCATCAATTTTACAGTATCGTCTATTCGTTAATCCACATCACACACTGTAACATTTAATTTAATAAAGTCTAATCCTTTATGGGATTGATACTAACTTTGACATTCGAGTATCTAATATTGTCCTGAATTCCTCTTTCCCGATTGTTATTGCAAGATTTGGATTCTTCCTTGATTTCGATTCATATTGTGAAAAATACAACCTTACAACAAGTATCACATAACAATTAAGTCAATTCTCAACATAATGAATTATCAAACATTTTTTATGACACGCAATTATTGTCTAACATGTGCAGGGCACGGGTAAATATTGTCCTGGATTCCTCTTTCCCGATTGTTATGGCAGGGTTTGGATTCTTCTTTGATTTCCATTCATATTGTGAAAAATACACTTTTACAACAAGTATCACATAACAATGAAGTCAATTCTCAACATAATTAATTATCAAACATTTTTATGACACGCAATTATCGTCTAACCCGTGCAGGGCACGGGTATTAAAACTAGTATAATACTAAAGCAGAAGTGAATTAAGCCACATGTCGTTGTTACATTAAGTCGCCCCGGATTTTTTCACATGTCACCACCACATTAAGCCACCTAGGATTTTGCCACGTGTCACCACCAAATTAAGTCATGTCGGATTTTTGTCATGTCTTATTTATATAAAGTCAATTGTTTCCATTTTTATTTTATTTTGTTTCTTAATTAAAGGTATAATTTGAGATATAAGAAAAGATTATAATACAAAAAAAAATAGATTTCTATATTTAACAAATATTATACTATTTATGTGTTAGAAGATTATATTATATAGATTTTCTTAACTCAAGTTGTTTTAAACCAAGATATATAATTGGTCATTTACTTTTTCCATTTTAAATAATTGAATGTTTTGGATATTTATTCAGTATCATATTATTATTTTTATAGTAATCGGTTTATTTTGTTTCATTTAAGTGTATTTTATCAAAATTTTTTGGCCATAGTCAATTATTCCATAAAAGGAAATATTGAAACCTATAATAACCAACAAAGATATTACATTATTATTATTATTCATATTTCTTATTTTGGATAATCTTATAATAGGATAATTCTATACAAATTTTTTTAGAAATTTTTAAAATTTTGCATTTATTTTAAAATAATTTAATAATAATTTAATAATAATTTTTGCTTAAATACAATAACAAAGTTACTATTCGCGCGTACGAAAAATTAATATTGCGACTACAGAAACGGATTCTACTTCCGCCCAAATAATGTCAAGGCTAAATTTGGGGCGGATGCGGAATGCGCATTCGCCCGAGATTTTTTTTTCCCGGGCAAAAAAATTTTGGCCCAAGCCTTGGCGTATTCGGAATCCGCTTCCGCCTTCCCAGATAACATCACTCTATAATACAATAAAATTTTCGGATATTCTAATAGACTATCTCTCACATATATACTAAGTAAAAAAATTCTTTATTTTTAAACAAAATATATATATATATTAGAATATATGAATACTCTTATAATTATTAAACTATATGAATACTCTATAATAAAATAAAAGTTTTCGCCCAATAATGTCTAGGGATGTCAATGGGTCGGGTGATGGGTGGATGAACCACTTTCATCACCCACCCATTAACCATATTAGGTTTTTAACCACCCATCACCCGTCGGGTGACTGGGTGGTTCAGTTTATCTGCGGGTGATTAAAATGTATGAGTATTGTCAATTTATAGTGTATTTTCAAAGTGTTTTTGCACATATAGTACAAAATTAATGTTCAAAATCAATAATAGCTATAATTGAAATATTAAAAAAAAAAACTATTTAAAATGTAATATTATAACGTAATTAACAATAAAATTGTCATATTCTTCGTGAATTTTATGACTAAATATATAAAATTCAATATATTCAGGGTGTATCGGGTCGGATGACTGGTGAAAGACCTTCACCCATCACTCGACTTTTTCGGGTTTTTAACCGCGTTTATGATACGGGTGATTCAATTAGTAAAATAATTTAGATAAATATTGCTTCTCGAATGGATTTTATATTTTTATTATACAACCCAGCTCTCAAAGTCACAGCTCACGAGCACTGTATTCAATTTGATAACGGCGGTTGGGGAAAGGAAAGGTAATAGAGTTTATCCAAAGGAAAGAGGCGTGTTGTTACACAGTAAGCTGCCCCTTTGCAACTTCATATCACCACCCTGTCTCTCCTCCTGCTTTCTCTCCTTCGCTTCCAAATCGTCCTCCCTCGATCAGGTATATTCACTCTTCTGATTGTTTATCCCCCGTCATCATGTTCGGGATGATGGCTACTGATCGGATTTTAGGCTATGTAGCTTTTCGGTCTTGTCGTCATTAGAAGCCCTTAGTTTTGTTCGTGGAATCATGTTCGTCAATCGGTGATAGCTAACGATCGGATTTCCGATTATGTAGCCGAGACTTGAATACGATGAAAAATTCATTTCACACTGGGGATTATCAAATTATATTGTATGTTGTTCTTGCAGTTTGAAAGATGCAAGGGGTTGTTGGATCCTTTTTGCTGCAAGGAAGGAGTGTCAGGAACGCGGTTCTGCGTCAACTGAGCGTGGCGAGTCCTGTGATGAGGCCTGCTGCTGTGTACTCGAGGTTCGAGTCAACCAAACCATCCCGTATAGAAGAACATGGATTTGAGAGCACAGCTATTGCAGATATCCTCAAGGCAAAGGGTAAGGAGGCTGATGGCTCTTGGCTCTGGTGTACTACTGATGACACTGTCTATGATGCTGTCCAATCGGTATATATATATATATATATATCATTTTTCTCTTCATCTCTTGTTTATCCCTTCAATCCTAGCTTCTTTCCTGAATGAAATGTTTTGTGTGCAGATGACGCATCATTATGTCGGTGCCCTGGTGGTTGTGAAACCTGGAGAACAAAAGTCCCTTGCCGGAATTATCACTGAAAGAGGTATGATCTAGATTTAAGATTGGCCTGAACTTGCTCTCCTGCAGCATTTGAATCAAGGGTGTTGGTACTTCAGTTATAGAGAATGGGTGATTGGTTTGGAATTTGATGTTCTTGAGAAAGAAAGATGAACATCAAAGGTCCTGTTCAATTTTGTATTGTATTTCACTTAATATAGTTTCTTATATGTATCAGATTATCTTCGAAAGATCATAGTACAGGGAAGATCATCCAAGTCAACTAAAGTCGGGGATATCATGACAGAAGAGGTATGTATGAATATCTACTGACATAACTTTGATGCTTATTCAGATTTGAGTGTCATAGAATGTATATCTTGCATCTGCAGAACAAACTGATTACAGTATCTCCCGATACAAAAGTGCTGAAGGCGATGCAGCTGATGACAGGTTTGTCACCTAACTACTCAACTTTAGCAGTGACTTTGGCATCTCTAACACTGCAATGATGCAATCACAGATAATCGCATCAGGCACATTCCGGTGATCAACGACAAGGGAATGATAGGCATGGTGTCCATTGGAGATGTGGTTCGTGCTGTGGTTAGTGAGCATAGGGAGGAGCTGGATCGGCTGAATGCGTACATTCAAGGAGGTTACTAAGGTGAAGAGTGAAGACAGTGATGATGACGAACAAGAGAGGTTATATTTTTCCATTTTCTGTTGAATTATGCTTGGGCTTGTACGTTTGCTTTGTTGGGGACTTTGGGTATTGACAATTGTGTATGTTTGTGTCGTATGTTGGCTTTGCTTGTATATTGCTAATAAGAAATACACTGCAGTTTTCTTGTAGCTTCTTCATATTGGCTATTGGAATTGCCAAGGACGGGGTTGGACTCAAAAATAGAAACCTCCATGTTATGGCTGAGCCCAAGATATAACGCCAAATTTATGATTAGGTTCTACAATTTGTCAACATAATGATCGAGGGGGTAGCAATCAAGGGTTTATTTTCAATTGTTAAATTTCATGACGAAAAGTGTGTTGGCTAGTCTCTTTACCAATTCTAAATCGGTGACGTAGATGGATTGTACGTAGAAACTAGAGTAATTTTATATATGTTAGTTTTAGTTTATGGGCATTCGGTTGGACATTTTCGTTGGACAAAATCTTTTTTTTCATATAAAATTTGGTAAAATACATTAGTTCACTAATATCACTTACAAGACCGTCTCATTGATTTCGGAGGCCCCGTGCCAAACCTGAGCAGCGGCCTCCTGCGACACCAACATTAGTCATTAATATTTTTTAGAATTGTATCATATGGTTTAATTGAATAACTATATTTTATATACTAATAATGACTTTGATAAGATTTGAAATAATTACGAAGAAAAAAAAACTAAGCAATAAAGGTATTATAAATAAATAAAAATGAAATCTAAAAATGACTTTAATAAGATTGGTTAACTCTATAATACAAGAAAGCAGTATAAAAAAGAAACAGCCCTTGAAAAAACTAAAAAATTTATCAATGGGCCCAGGCCCACAGTAATATACAAAGTTTAAAATAAACTTGCTGGCGTAGGACTCGAAATGCGGCCATCAGTTACATATGTAGAACGGCCAAACAATACAAACCAGTTGAGCAAGCACGTATTTGTGAACTTTCTATTCAACGTTTTAATTTATAGCTGCCCACAAAAATCTGGGGCCCTGCTCACAAGAACCGGTTGCACCTGTCACAAGCCGGGTCTGATCACTTATTAGATGTCGTATACTCTAATTTGATTAGTAAATCGCACACTAAAGTAGATAAAGACTGATTTGTTCTTATTTTTTAATTGGTTTTGAGAAAATATTTTCAAATCTCATAATTATTCTAATATCCATATTATTAGAGGAGTAAGACATCTAATAAGTGATATTAGTGAACTATGTATTTTACCAAATTCTATATGAAAAAAAAAATTCAAAAATTTATAACTATTCTAATATCCATATTGAGAAGTTAATTGATCATGAAATTAATTTACATTAAATAAATAAATAAATAAATATATATATATATATTTATTATTAAAATTTATCTAATGCACTTTTTTTTCTAATTATTTTTTCATTATTTCTTGTATCTAATATCTATATTGATAAGTTAATTGATCATTAAATCAATTTACATAAATGACATATATAATAAATATTTTATTATTTTTAGTAGAATTTTTTAATGCATATTTTTTTCTAATTGCTTTTTTTAACTATTTCTTATATCTAATATCTATATTGAGAAGTTAATTGATCATGAAATCAATTTACATAAATAAAATATATAATAAATATTTTATTATTTTTATTAAAATTTATTTAATGTATATTTTTTCTTATTGTTTTGTCAATATTTCTTGTAAATGAGTAGTGTCTTTTGTAACTTTATTGTTCATGTACGTAATATGAAAAATTAATAAATTGATGTAGTTGTGGAGAATCGATCTCCAGTTAATAGTACCTTCCTTCCACCGTAATACCAACTGGTCAAGTTAAACCTCAGTAATTATTCTGATTTTAAAAAATTATAAATATATATTAATTATGATAAGCAAAATTTATTTGACGCACATAACTTTCTTGTACAAGAATTGATGTAAATAATTTTCTTGTGCATGATTCTATATCGTATATAAGCAACTCGAGAATATTTGAAATGTTATTAGAATAATTTTCTTGTACAAGAATTAATGTAAATAATATTTTTCTTGTGTACGTATCTAAATCGTATACAAGCAACTCGAAATTATCGGAAATGTTATTAGAATAATTTTCTTGTTCAAAAATAAATGTAAATATTTTGTTGTATTGTATTATATGTATACAAGTAACTCAAAAATATCGACAATATTACTAGAATAACTTTCTTGTACATGAGTTATTTAATTATTTCCTGTATCTAAAACTCAGGTAAAAGAATTAATACAAAATCTTGTAATAGTTAATGTAAATATTTTTCTTCTATTGTATTATTTGTATACAAGTCAAAAATATCGACAAAATTACTAGAATAGTTTTCTTGTACACGAGTGATTTAATTATTTCCTGTATCTAAAACTCATGTACAAGAATTAAATATAAAAAAATCTTTTAATAGATGAAAAATTATTGATATATTAAATTAAGGGTAAATTAGTCCAAATAATTAAAAAGATGATATATACTAACTTATTTATCAGTGGGGACATTCACTAAGTCATTATGATGAAGTTAAGTTACATAGCAAATTCACCATTTTTTTTTGTCCGATTTTGGTCTGGATTAATCTTGGAGTGGTTACTCGAGCTGGGTTTTAGGAATTCAAGCAATGTCTTGTTCGGTTTTTATTTTTATCAATAAAAATTAATGAAAAATATTAAATATAAAAGGGATTTTCTGGATGGTATCTTCGTAGGTTTGGGGTTTTTCGGATTTTTTTTCAGCAGTTTTGTCTTTTTCGAGTAGTGCCCTTATACTTTTATAATTTTCCGGAATATGAACCCGGTTTAATGAATAAAGATATGAAAACTATTGATTTATAACTTAAACATCCGGTTTTAAGAAGGAAAAATATCATGAACCCATTATACCTATCTTTTTCTTCAACACATGTTTCTCGTCTGTGACTGTGAGATATAAACACCCAAATCACAATCGAATGTGAAAATATGAACGAACTCCCAAATTATGTTTGGAAAATTGAAAGAAAAATGCTTTTCATTTTATTTCTTTTTTGATTTTGTTTTAGTAGTGATTTGCTTCAGCTTTTTCGAATCGGGAGAAGCTCGTGAAGATGGTTGGCACTATTCACACATGCTGAAAAGGTACCGTTTGAAGGTGGAAAACTGGTTTATGGTAGTTGAGCGGTGGATATGCCGAAAATATTAATGCAGGGCGATGACAAAGACGGCGTCCCGGAACTCATCCCCAGAGAGGTCATTGAAGCGGTCGCTGAGGAAGAGAAGACATCTTCTTCATTAGAGCTTGAAAATCTCAACCCTCTGATTCTCAAACTTCCAATTTGTGCCGGTGGATTTTGTATTTTGATTGTCGGTGTGCACTAGACTAAGGGTCTGTTTGGTATTCATATATAGATATCAAGATATGAGTATCAAGATATAGGTATCAAGATATGGATATGAGATATCAAGATATGGGTATGAGATTGATATCTGATATCTTAGGAGAGAAAAAATAGAAAAGGGGGAGCATATTTGATACCACTATTTTTTTTGGAGTATATCAAAACAATAGAAACTGTGTATTAGAAGTATATCAAGATATCAATTTGATATCCATATACTCTTATACCAAACAAAGGTATGAGTTTTTTTTATATCAATATTCATATCTGATATCTAGATATGGATATCAAACAGGCCCTAAAAGTGTACATTTGATTGCAACCCCAGTCAATGCTAAAATAATGAAGCATTATCGCGTTGAATGTGTACAGGGACATGTCGGCTGATTTTTGAAACTGTTTGTGTTTGGTTGCATTCAAAATCTCAAATCTATACATGTTTGCTGATGTTTGTGTTTGAGACTTAGGTTTATAAAATTGATTCATTTTATTCAAATTGAGTAGGAAATTTGATTAACGTTGAAGTCTAATCCAAAAATCTATTGATTTTCTAACATAATTTGAGATTTTGTTCATGTTTTAAAAATTCAATTGTGAGTTGGGGTGTTGATGTGCAACGAAATGATGAGAAACAAGCATGGAGAAGAAGATGACAGGAGCAGTGGATTCATGATTATTTATTTTCTGAACCGGATATTTTATTTTTAATTAATGTGATTTTATATCCTTGTTCATTGAATCGGGTTTAGGACATATTCTGGAAATTTACAAAAGTACAAGGGCATCACTCGGAAAAGAAAAAACTGTGGGTAAAATCTGGAAAACCCCTAAACACGAGGATACCATCCGGAATTTCCCAATATAAAAATACAAATCTAACACAAAAATAAAGTAGTTTAATGGTTGTCGAAACTTGTATTTTTTGAACTGGACTCGGAACAAAGCATTTTAGACCGATTAGACTTTAAGATTTGTTCGTCCAATTCGTTTATATGGACCGACGGACTCGTAATGATTTAGTCAGATTTACACACCTTGTAGGAGTTGTAAGTTGTATATGTTAATTATCTTAATTTTAAAAAAAACTTATTCAATAAAGATAAAATATATAACTAAATTGAAAATTATAGAATATTTTTTCCATGTTAAATTTATTATGAGCCTATACCATTACGCTCTATAACATAAAAATTAAGAAAATAGTTTATATTTGTGGTTTTGTGATACTAGATATTCAGCCCTTTTTCCTATCTATTACTACTCTATGATGACTAGATAATTTTGCTTAAGAATAAAAGTATATAGTGTTTACTCACTTTTTCTAAAAGACGGATTAAAAATTTTAAATAAATGAGTTGATAATTTTGCTAGTACACAATACATTTCTATTGAAATAAATGGGTTTGATAATGATTTTTTTTATTGTGTAAACTAAGTAGAGAAGATTGGAGTAGTATGGTCTTTTTTGTATCGTTGATACAAAATAGGCCTCTACAAATTTGTTATTAATTTTAAAATTTAAAGACAATTAATATGAGGGGTATAAGGAGAAGTTGACATAGAAAAAAAACTACAAAATTACGCTCAATTGCCCGAGAGGAAATCTCGAGTTCGGCCACCGCTAAGCTATTCACCCACATTCATCCTCTTGCATGAATCTATCATCACAACAACCATAGGAACCAGAAACTCGACGGACCTTAGACTTGTGTAACTTGATTGGGTTTGGGCTTGTGTACTCGGTTGGGCTTGGACTTGTGTATCTCGATTGTGCTTGAACTTTTTAACTCTATTGGGCTTAAACTTATGTAACTCTATTGGGCTTGGACTCGATTGGACTTGTGTAACTCGATTTGACTTATATAACTCGATTGAGCTTAGACTTGTGTAACTCGACCTTGTGTAAACGACGGAAGTGTGTATTAACATTGTGTATTAATATTGTGTATTAATAATCGGTTTTAAGCATAACATTACAAAAAAAAATACACAAGTTCAATTAGTACAGCGGGTATAAGGGTGTGAAGGAGGGCCTCTCATCCAGAATGTGAAACCCACTAACTACAAGATTTATTAATATTTTGTAAACGGCCCGGACCCGGGCTTGTGCAATTGGACTCGCCCCAATCTTGTTTAACTGGACCGGACATGAACTTTATTAAATCGTGGGTCTAGGCTTAAAACAAGTGAGCTTTATTAAAATAATTGAACTTTATTAAAACAAGTGGGCTTTTTTTTTTTGATATTGTAAGGTAAGAACTTAAGCGGTGTCATCTCCTCGAGACCTTTTTTCATAGAGCATCCACCAAGGGCGTGGATGAAGACAAAAGTTGCGGAGCCTCATGACCAAGATCCGCAAGCTTATCAGCAACACAATTTACTTCACGAAAGACTGACGAACTAAAACCTGATATATAAATAAAAAGCATAAGATATTAGCAATTTTAGACAAAATAATATCAAGCTCCCACAAAGGCTTCCAAATGCATTAAATTGAATTAATAATTGTGAGGTTATCCCCTTCAATTTCAATTCGATTAACCCGAAGATCACATGCCATCACAAGACCTTCCCTCAGCGCACATGCTTCAGCATGGAGGACTAATGTATTAACACATTGTACATAGCCTAGGGTCACGGTCTTAGCATGATGATCTACTAAAATATAACCAAATGCGACGCTTCCGGATTCACGTTCATATCCATCAAAGTTTATTTTAGTAAATCCATCTAAATATTTGCACCAATGGATATTTCGAGTTTTTCTTAAATTTTTATGAACCTTAGTTTTTGTTATATTCCTTTTCTTTGATTCCATCAAATCATTAATTTGATTCTGAACAATTGGTTCAAAATTTACTAGATTTGTATTGTTAAAAATACATTGGTTTCTAGCAAACCAGGTATTCCACCAAGAAAAAACTATAATGATGAGATTCTTATTGTCTAACTAATTACGAACCATCTTAAAGTACTTAGGCATACATTGGTTTGAATCATATACCTCATTAATTATTTTCTTAATTTTACTAGATTTTATATTAGTTGATAGAAACAACATCCAAAGAATATATGACGAGCCGATTCATAAGGACGGTTGCAGAGTGAGCACATCATTAAGACTGAATTTTTTTATCTTTCTAAGTTTCCTTTGCTGGGGAGCCATTAATTGATAGTTTTCAAAGAAAGTTTTTCCCCTTCATAATATTCAAATTCCATAACCAATAATTTGGGCTTTCGTCTAATCTCTTAATCTTATGTAAAAGGTTCATGGCAAACTCACTGATAGTTGGAGAGGAAGGGGCGCTCGCCTACGTCGGAAAGTAGTGTTGGAGGCGATAGAAGGTGGCGACACGCCGAATCTGTTTTCCCGAGCCACCATCCTTCGTCTTCGACCCATCATTGTTGCCACTAGTCTCCGCCGTTGCGAGCCTACCAAACCTGCCCCAATCCAACCCATATTTGGAGCCACTGCTGGAAAGTTGGAGCTAGACCTCGCTTGTTGCCGCTCGTGCCGGAGACCCCCCACACACAACATGTTGCCGAACTCACTAATAGTTGAAGTTGCACCGCTGTCTACATCCAAAAACCCTAGATCGACCAGGAAGGTTGAATCATTGGGTAAATTACAACAATGCTCTTATATTTTGCAAGTGCGTAATATCCTAACCTTTTGAATTTGTAGATTTTACCCCACAAAAGATAACTATAGAAAATGGTAATAAGTTATAATTGCAGGGAATGACCCAAAATTTTAAATTCCATAACTTGCCTCAAAAAGGGATAAATTGGGTATGTAAACTCGGATAACTAAAATCAGGTAACTAAAAGTTGGTAACTAAATTGGGTAACTGAAATTCATACTTATCAAAATCATCCGAATAATAATAAGGCGGTTTTTGGGAAGTATGCAAGTTTTTATGGGCTTAAGAAATGGTACATTTTCAATTAAACTCAAGCACTAAGTATGCACTTTCAATAGAGGTATAAATAGGGCAAAATTTTAGGTTAAAATAAGAAGCTTCGGTGCACGTTGATCCAGATACCATCTTCACGACATACACGGACAATCTTCACCGGTATTCATCAAATCAACAGGATTTTTCATCAAATTAACAGGATTCTACATCAATGTCAACAACTCAAGATCGTTCATCATAATTGAACAATACTTTCATCAAAATCGAACAGATTCTCCATTATTCATTAAATGACGTGAACTTATATGTAACGTTGGATCAAGTAAATCAATGACAAAGATTACTCCGTAAGGTCGCATTGTAGCAACAATATGTACGCGCCAACCAACCCCATACAGATAATGTTAAAATAAATCTATTTTTTAAATAATTTGAGTGAATCTCGTTTGGTTATAAGTCGTACACATTAACCCCCGTTTGGTTGTAACTCCGGAAACGGAAACAGAATGAAAATGAATCTAGTCCATATTGGTACCTTGTTCGTGGAATCATTCCATGTCATTTAATGCAAAATGCACTTGCTTACTCCCATTTTGTTACCCTATATGGTATCAAAACTAATTAATTTATACTACAACTACTTCAAACAACAAGGAATGATTCTCAAAAACTTCATGAACATGGGTATACGTATGGACTAGATACGTTTTCATTCCATTTCCGTTTCCGGAGTTCAAACCAAACGGTCCTAAGTAGGTTTAATTTTTAAGTAAATTAATAATCTGATATCTAATTAAATCTTAAGAAATCATAGTTTGAAAATTATAAAACTAAGAATATGTTTAAAAGGTTGATTATTTTTTAAAAAAATTCTCAAACTTAGCGAAAGTGTAATATATAGATATAATTTTTTTTGGTGTAGCGAAAGTGTAGCATTATACCTTAACCTTTACAATGTTAAAATATGACCCAACAATTTAAATAATTTCGTTGTTATACTCCCCTTTGGAAATTTGTAAATTTAATACTTAATTTTAATGAGATTAAAATAATATCATCAATTTAAACATTATACGAAAATTTTCAGAACGGGTAAATTTAAACATTAACATATTAAAATAATATCATTATTGTAAACATTGGTAATATAGTAGCTAGGATGTTATGTGATGATCTAATATTGGGCCCAGGGTTGTGCAACTGGTCCAAACCGGACCGGACCGGTGGACCGGAATTTTCTAAAACTTAGACCGGGGACCGGTTTGAACCGGAATAAAATAAAATAAAATAAAATTTACATATTTTTGCAAAAAACTAAAAAAAAAAATTAAAAAATATATATTTTTATTAAATTTAAATATGTACAAAATATATATGATTTTTTAATATATATAAATTTAAATTAATAAAAAATATATTAAAAAAATAAATTTCGGTCCGAGCCGGTCTTTTCCGGTCCGGACCGGGACCGGAATTTCCAAAAACCTTGGACCGGAGACCGGACCGGACCGGAAAAAAACCGGTCCGGACCGGTCCGGTTTTCTGGTCCGGGTTGGGCCGATCTAATATTGGGCGTGTTCGGTAGAAGAGATTATCAAGTTAAATTTAATCATTAATATAAAAATAATATCGTTAACGAGTGACTTTTTTTATAATCAATTTCATCATGGTTATTGAGATTATAAGGATTATAGTAGAGATTATAATAATCTCGTCCCTCTATCACATGTGTCCATTATATCTCAAGCTTGTGCAAGGTCTTAGATGAAAGGTTGATGGTTATGGTGGCAGTCCGGTGATAGCTCTGCGCGGAGGAGGATAAGGGATGGGCAGGTCGTGAAAACAGAAGCATGAATGTCAAATAAACTTAATTTAGGCTTATATAAGAGCAGGATCGTCCAATGGATTTCGGAGGTCCTGTGTCAATATAAATTTTTTTATTATTGATTTTAAAAAATTATGTTTTATCAAGAAAAAAACGAAAAAAAGACTAAAATTAGTTTTTAATAAAAAAAATTACATGAAAGAATGACAATAAAAAAAAAACCTTTTAACTTTAAATAGTTTCGGAAAAAAATAAACATAAGAAGAAAAAATATTATAAAACATTTGTGAAAAATAAAATAAAAAAAGAATATAGTAGAAAGGGGATTTGGCTTTTAATTAATTTAATGAAATATATGAAATGATGACAATAAATAAATTAAAAAAAACCGTTCTTAACTTTAAATATATTTTGAAATTTGAACTTTTGACCAAATAAACCAAATATTGAACTCTAACCATTACGACAAGTACTATTTTGTGTCATATTTTAACCCCAAAAAAATGGAATACTGTACTGTTGGGCCGAATTGTTGGGCCGAATTGCATCCTTGTTGGAGAGGTCTGTATAATAGGAAGGGTAGAATTAATAATTTTCAAAACCTTTGGGGTCAAAACTGAATCTTCTGAAAAGTGCTTATCCCATAAGATGAGCACAATTAAGCTGGAAAGTGAACAGGAGCAGTAAAACGATACATAAACTAAGCTTTCCGAAACTCACAGCAACAACCTCAAGACGACGACCACACAGGTCAGTAGGCTAAAATGATATACATTCGAATAACTCGATCAATGAGGCCTGTAATTTGTTTTGTTTTCCTTGTTCTTAGATGAGATACAGCATACACAAATTCCACTGAAGTGTCATTTTCCCTTTGTGCTGAAGCATTAGTATTAAGTTCAATCTCCTCATAACTGTAACATCAGCATTACCATAGAGAATTCACAGTTTATAATACCAACAAGCTTCTTGGCTCTCTATGGCCGCACATGTTTGGAACATATCGAAAAATCGGACCGGACCGGAAATTACTCTCTGGTCCAGTCATGAACCTTAATTATGAAAACCCGGTCCGGTCCATCATATTATGGTCCGGTTCTAAACCGTAATATTCCGGTCTGATTTGGACCGTTAATTTTCACTTTTAATATTTTTGAAAAGTAAAAGTATAAGGTTCGGTCCGGTCCATGGAACGTTTCATTGTTTGTGTGAAAAGGTCCGATCCGTGAGTTTACAGTCCGATCCAGACTCTTTGGACAACCCTAGATTGAACATGTACTAGAAAGCTCTCGTTGGATTACACTCGACGGATAGTCAAGTCTGAACCGATCCATCACATTTTTAGTCTGAACCGATCCATCAAATTTTTAGAGGACACAAACATTAGGCCCAATATTATCAAAGAATGTTGTCCAAAGGGAGTTTTTCGGTCCAAGTCCGATCTTATATTTAATTTAGTTCGAGCTTTACTTATCAAAAAGTTGCAACTTTCTAGTAAGTTCATTTAATTACCATGCTAATTTATTTATACACCATAATTAACTTACTAGAAAATTCAACTTATCACAAATCATGATAAATGCATTAATCTTAACGAATAGGTAATATTTCTTCTCGCGATTTTCGGTGTTATTTTATCGGAACTTCTAAGTACACGGCGGAAAAATTAACAAGTTCACGACACTTACGGTTTCCGGAACCGTCACGGTTTCGAAAACCGTAACCTTGAAAAAAATCCACGGTCACGGGTTCCGGAACCGTGACGGCTACGGTTCTCGAAACCGTGACAAATTTACTTCATAAATTTTACTAATATAGAGGTTAAACATAATAATAATAATAATTTTCATTTTCATTTTCTACCACGGTCACGGTTTCCGGAACCGTGACGGTTTCGAAAAACGTAAATATCGTGCATTTGTGAATTCTTCGACCGCACTATTTTATTAATCATTATCATACAAACTTAATTATTAACCTACTAAGTAAACTAAATTGAACCAAACACGTACTATTCTTATCAATTTTAAACCAATTTAATTAACCGCTTAGTAAGTTATTTTCTATAAGTTTCACTTCTGACGCCTAACATTAGTGTCTCCTTGTCCTTTGTTATACCTTTCCACAAATTGGACGAGTAGGAGATGTATAACATTTAGGTATATATATATATATATATACAAGGACAAGGATACGAAAAATTTCCATCCGTTAATTGAGTTATCTATCGATCTATATTAATCCACGTCATTTAACGACTTTAAAATTAAGAGATAATACGTTTTAAAAGCTAGAACATTGACATTTTTATAAATTTAAAAAAGATGTAGTCTAATAATTCATATTTTTTTTACATTTTTGATATTTTTCTAATTTAAAAAAAGTTCTAGTGTTCTATTATATTTTTTATAAAAAAAGTTATTTTATTTATAAAGTCATATAAGAAAACAAATACTTAAACAACAACGAAAAGCACTTTGGTGAGGGATGATTCTTGGAGGGCACCATCAGTATGACAGTATACTTGAATGGTATTAGTAGGTTGAGAGAGGGAGATATGGAGCGAGTTTGACTAACGGGAGGGAAAGCGAAGAAGAGCATATGAGAAGTGGTTGGATCGGCTTTGCAACCTCTCTAAAAGCCTCTATGCTGCCGGAGCCGCCTGCTGATACCACGCTCTTTCTTGCTTTGCTTGGTGTGGTCGGTGAAAAAAACTGCAAATCCTCAACACAATCGGAAATTTTCATGGAAAAGGTTAACAAATCCCATTCCTTCTCTTTTTCTACACGCCTTTTTAATTTCTCGATCATTCAAATGGTGAGTATATTGTTTGAGGTTCAGTATAGTCCGTGATTTTGGTTTCAGAATATGAACAGATCTACGATTCTTTGTTTATTTTCTTGCATTTATCTTTATCTGTAAGTAATTTTGATTAATCATTTATTGCCAGACATAATATATTGCAGCTTTGCATTTCGAAATGCCGATTTCTGTAGCTCGAATTTTGAATTTTGAAATTAAGCTTACTCCCTATAAATTTAACTCTAAGTTATTCTGTTTTTATTGTGCTTTAATTTGATTGTTACTAACAAGAGGAACAAGACAGAAAATGGAGAAGAAAGACTTTTGTAAAGTGTGGCTCTCCTATGTCCTCTGGTGGAGTGTGGTGTGGGTCACCTCGTCACATTGTGACTTGTGAGAGCTTGTCTGGTGGTATCTCGTGTCTTTGCCAACAACCTTTCTTTCTATCAAAGACAAATTATTTAACCTCAATAATTTTGGCAACCAAATAAATTTCTAGTTTTGGAAGATGTGGTGGAGGTGTAGAGCTCATATAATCCTAAATTCAATCATTACAACTTTAAAATTGTTCATCTTTTGTCTTTGTGCAATTGTTTTACTATGTCTTTCTTTTTTTTTCCTTGCAAGTTGAAATCCTCGTCTCAAAGTTCAAAGAGAAGAACTATTTATACGGTCTAACGTAGCAGTTACTCTCATATCATCAATTTTAGATCCTATCATTTTAAATGTATGCTCTTTGATTGGATGCACATTTGACTGAAACAATGAAATATTACTTGCCTGTTGAATTGTAGGATGCCATTTGGTCTTCAACTCAGGGGCATCCCTTCAACTGACTCATTGTAGGCTCATTTGGGATCACATTTGCATCACCAATGGTAAGGAGCAAAAGCCTAATTATTTATTACTTGTTTTTATCGGTTTAGTGTTCTAAAAAGCAGTCTGTGCGGCTGTCTTGACGGTGTCCAGACCCTGGACATCGTTGGGCCATACCATTTTTGGGCTATATGGGCTTGTCTGGCTGAGTTTGGGTATACTATGGGTCTGGGATGGACTAGACGGCCTCAACATGGTGTGGGACGGAGCTGGACGTTCTAGATGGACGGATTAGGATTAGAAACGGTTATGTTTATTGATTTGTTATTTTAAGATGTTGAACACTTTGGAAATGAATGGTTAATTTAAGCCATTCAATATATTTTGGAAATAAATGGTTAATTACATTATATGAAACTGTAAAATGAGTATTGGAAAAATGTATAATGAATATCTTAAATTGAAAAACCGTGCTATTTGTACACTTTGCACAAGCAAAGTTTTGAACATTAAACTGGACAAACAGGTTTAGGGCCTGTTTGAAGAAAATTATCCCTTTCTGAAAACTTCGGACATATGAACTTTAAGTTTACATTTGTGGTTTTTATTGCTCTAGTTATAAATCCACTCAGAAGACAAAAAACCACAAAAGAGTTCATCTTAACATACATTTTACTAAACCCTTATACTACTAGGTTTACATTAGTTGTTTTTATTAGTTTCTCCCGTTCAGATTATGTTGTTTGGATTATTTATGTTTTTCTGGTGTCAGGAATATGCAAAGAAATCCGGAGAAAGACTAGAATCAAGAAAGTCACATTCCTGGTGGTGGGACAGTCACATTAACCCCAAGAATGCAAAATGGCTTTCTGAAAATATGGAGGGTTAGTGGCTATGGCTTCTGTTTATCATTTTGCTGAATACCAGATCCTTGCTTATAGCACAATTCTCCTGCTTACACAACCTGTGATATTGTTATGCACTTAATTAGGAAACTCGGGAAAGGGGTAGAGTGGGGCTAGAGTAATTTAGTTAGGAATGTGAGGGTGAAAGGCTAAAGTCACAGCTTGATGAATGTGAGTGTTATTGAGACATAAAAAAAAGGTTCACCCTTCATTCTATGTATCTAGAAGTATAGCTTTTGTATTTGGCTTTTGGCATAGGACTAGTTGGGAGTAAACTCGCCTCTGGTTCATCTCTTGCTCTATTGTTCTATGTGTGCAATTGATTATTTCATGAAAACACTAAATGATAAACCAGAGCCAAAGAACATTCAGTCAACAGTGCCAAAGGATGAATCCATTGGAGTTTACTCCTCTCAACTAGTAGGGAAAGTCTAACTCATCCTATGTCAAAAGCCAATTACAAATATATTTCTGGAACGATAAAATGAAGGGTTAATTTGTTATTTATGCCCAAATGATACTCTCATTCACCTAGCTGTGACTTTAGCAGTTCGTCCCTTACAATCTTAACTTATTTTTAGCTGTTCTACTCCTTTCCTGATATTTGTAGGTGAAAACAAGTGTCTTAGTGTTTTCTTTATATATATATATATATATATATATATATATATATATATATATATATATTATACATATATATTTAAATTTCCTCTATATGATTCTAATCAAGCATTTAGTTATTCAAGACTTTCTAGTATAGTTTGATAGATATGATTTTTTTGGTTGTAGAAATGGATCATAATATTGAGCACATGATGAAGTTGATTGAACATGACGGAGACTCATTTGCCAAAAAAGCTGAAATGTATTATAAGAAAAGACCAGAACTCATCTTCCAAGTCCAGGAGTTCCAGCGCACGTATCAAGCATTGGCTGAGCGTTACGCTCAACTGACCGCAGACCTCCGAAAGAATGTCGTGCCTGATTTGCACTCTATGACATCAGCTGTCTCTGATTCGGGATCTGAATCAAACACTCCATGGTTTTCTCCTGATATGAAATTAACACGGTTTCGACCCTCTCATCGAGCTGCCGGTTTTGATGTCTTTCTTGGATCTGGAGGAAGTACTGACCGTTCTTCTCGAGGTGATGAAGTATCTTCTTCACTCTCAGATTCTGAAGAATCTGACATCTCCTCTGTCCACAGCTACTATAGATTTCCATTAAGCAGTGAAGAAGTTTTGCATGAGAATGGTTCACTGAAAAGAACAGAAAGTGCGAGCCTAATTGAGTTACAGTTAAAGATTGCTGGTTATGAAGAAGAGATTGCTAACCTAAAAATGGAGCTTCAGAATGTCAGATCAATAAACTCAACCAATTCAGATTGTCTGATGAAAACAGAATTTGTTGATCCTGACCAAAAAACCCAAGCACTTGTTAAAGAGTTAAGGGCAAGTAAGTCAAGACTCCTTGATTTAGAGAGTCAAGTTGTACGGTTATCAAGTGAGAACAAGTTAGCCCATGAAAGTACCCATCAGTTGCAGGATCAACTTAAGGCATCTCAGAAAGAATCAGCTATTTTGAGGGTAAAACTTGATTCAGAGATCAGAAAAGCATCAAAATGGCAGGATAGGATCGCAAGATACAAAGCAAGCTTAGTAGACAGGGATGTAGAGATCAGGGAACTCAAGGATTTAGTATCAGATGCGAATAAGAAGTATCAGCTACATGCTGAGATTTCCAGATTGTCCGATGAAAAGAGTCTGGTAGAACAGAAGTTCCGAGATCTGGAAGTACGTTTCCATACTCTAGAAACTCAGCATGCAATGTTGGAAAATAAGCTAAGTGAGAAAAGAGACCTTTTGGACACTTTGAACAATGATCTCAATGATCTCAAGTTAAAATATGACAACCTAATGACAGAAAGAGATGAACTAAGTAACCAAGTCGCCGTACTTACACCAGAAGCTAGTTTGAGCAATGAGCTCAAGTTACAAGTGGAGGAATTTAAAGAAGAAGTTAAGAAACAAAAGGTTTTGATTGGAGAAGAAGCAGAGCTAAAGCGAGAGGCTATTCGACAACTCTGTTTCTCCATTGATCACTACCGCAATGAATATCAACATCTTCGTCGGACTTTCATAGGTGACAAGAGGCTCCCGATTTTTGCCTCGTAGCCATGGATGCAAGTCATATTATTCACATTAGCTAATGGCATATTATTGTTGCTGAAATCTATTTGTCTGGTGTCAATCAGGTACATGCTTCTTCATTCTAATCTGGCTATTCTGTTGTGTTTAATTAAAATTTTATTCCTTCATGTTTGTGTGTTGTAAAATCAGAGGGTGTGCATTTGCCATTTGCCTGTTTGGTGTCAATCTTTGACAAAAAGTGACTTGAACTGATAGAAGCATGAGTTGTGTCACTTGTGTGTGATAATGATATACGAATCTAATTGCTTGCAAGTAATACATTATTTTCTTTGTGTATCAATTCTCTTACATATTTATTATAGGAAAAATTAGGTTACATTTATATATGGACAGAGATATTGTCACGGACTTAAAGTATCAGCTTTAGCCCAATTTATAGATTGTTTAGGCTTTAAGTTGGGGTGGACACAAATTCCGTCGATACCGGTCCCGTCATGATCTCATCCCGATTCGGTGGGATTTATATAAATTAGAAATCTCGTTCCAAACTTGTCCCACCAAAAACTATCCGGAACGGAATATGGGTCTTGAATGCTTCATCCCGCTAGGCCCGTCCCGTGTATAATAAAGTTTTTAATTTAAAGTAATAAATATTAATAAATCTCTAAGCATTAGTGATATACTTCTATAGTTATAATATAGTTATGCTTATATATTAAGAAAAACATGTTGGTTCAAACCGTCAAAATTGACAAATGACCCAAATTCATTAAATGTGTTTTTATTATGGACATGAAAATTTTGAATGAAAAATGTAATATATTATCATATATATTTGGAAAATTTTAATGTTTTGTGTTTTGAGTACGATATATACAGATAATTTTTGTAGATAAAATCATAAAACGTAAAATTTAAGCACAATAATTCAATAAATAAATTAATGGGCAACCAGGATTAGGCCCGATCCGTCCCGTCCCGATCCCAATTGGGATAGGACCCGGTGAAATTCAATCTAAAATACTCAAGGTCAATCCCGATCCTGTCCTATGTAAAATAGCCGAAACGGGACTGGAATGACCTCAATCCCGTCCCATCCCGTCACCACGAGTCGAAACTCATTTCTCGTCTGCGGATAGAAGTAATCACATTGCCCAGAATTTGCCCTACATGGAATCATGTCGCAACAAGCCCACCACACAAAATCCTTTACCCATCGTCTCGATGTTCTGCATAATGGAATGATTCGTGGTCTTAACACTGAAAATTCCACTGGTTGACAAAAACCAATAGGGCTATCATCCATAATCATCTTAGATGATATTTAGTCAAAATTACATAAGAGATATTAAAACAAAAAGGAAGGAGTGAAACAGGGATATATATATATATATATATATATATATATATATATATATATATATATATATATATATATATATATATATATATATATGAACTCATCTCACTCATTAAGTCTTAATTAAAAGACTAATTGACCCGTAAGTTGTTGGAGGATATGATCAATTAAGATGAACACTCAAAATCAATCTTCCAAATCACATTAAATATTGAATCAATATTCAGATGAATGTATATGCATATTAATAAACTACAAAGGTCTAGAAGAATCTAAAAGTAGATGAAAAGAGGATAGATCTTGGATAAACCCATCCTAATCAATTTCTGAGCCAACATCTAGACGAAAGAGGGTTATTACAGTTGTGCGGAAGCGAAAGCCAACCTGAGGGGTGCAGATGAGCATAGACATGGGAATAAAGGTTTCACTATAACAAATCCCATGAAAACAATTCAGATATTGTAAAGAATTATTATCAATTATTTGATTTGATCTTGTCCTAAGTAGCTACTTCTTTTTCGTTACCCGTAGTAAATCCTCATTGATTATATGATCTGATCGCGTCTGTTGAGAATGATTGTTTTCATTTCATTTTTATTTTCCTTTTGTCAATATATACTAAATTATTAATCTCTGTCACTCTTCTAAACATAATTGAGCATTTTCATATACACCACAAAACCTTAACAGCACCGTCAGACAAGAAAAAAGTATTGAACAAAGTCACTTTTACACTTTGATACAAATTTCATGAGATGTGGATTTACATTTTATTAACAAAATATTTTTAAAAAGTTTTGATGTGGATGCAAAAGAAAACAGCTCAAGGGAAAGATTCCTGTGATGTTTACAGTTAAGAGGTAAGTATACAAAGAACTGTGAGGATCTTAAAGGGTAACTAGTATTTAGATGTATACAATATTATATTTCATATGAAAGTAAATGAGCACAAGAAGGATGATGAGCCATAACAGCAAAACATGAAGAAATGACGTGAATAAAAAGCAAGAGCCATCTGTGCATATATTTACACGTCCATTACAGCTAACAATCCTCTACCACAAACAATCATGAATAAATAAGAAGCAAGTAAATAACTCATCAACACAAGGACTACAAATAACAGGAAAAACAACACCCAAAACACAGATTATAGCCTCCCGTATTAAACACATTCAATCAAAAATGAACCCCATTGCATATACGTAACCAGAAGACAGCAGAGAACCTCATCCGCCCCTACGTTACTGTCGCTTTCCCGACCTCCTTTCCTAAAACGAATTCCTTACACCCTATTTTCACTCTACTTGTCGCGAGGTTGCATCACCTCAACAGTCAACTCTAACAGGACCAATGAATCAATCTCAAACAAGCCGGTGGTGCTGCCGCAACCCCTTTCCAAAGTGCGGTTGCATCAAACGCACGTACAGACCGTTCTTTGCAGCGAGACTATCGTGGGTTCCTTGCTCCACGATTCTCCCTCCATTCAGCACGACGATATTGTCTACATGTTTCATCATGGCAGCCCTGTGAGCAATCAAGATGGTTGTTTTGTTTCCCATTATTAATGTATCAAGAGCCTCCTGAACTACTCGGCTAGACTCCGATTCAATGGCTGAACTGGCTTCATCTAATAACAAAATAGGTGCATTCTTCAGCACCACCCTCGCAATTGCGATTCTCTGTTTCTGTCCAGGGGTTAAGTCCACGCCCCTCATGCCCACGTGAGTGTCATACCCGTGAGGTAAACTGCTGATAAAATGGTGGGCATTTGCTATTCTAGCTGCCTCCTTCATTTCCGCTTCACTAGCATTATGTCTTGCATAGATGATGTTTTCTCTAATTGTAGTTGAGAAAATAACTGGTTCTTGCTGAACTAGACCCAAATGGCTTCTCAGCCATCTTAAATTGTACTGTGAAAGATCTCGCCCGTCTAAAAAGACTTGACCGGTTACAGGATCATAGAACCGCTCAATCAAAGAGATTATGGTACTTTTACCTGAGCCGGATACTCCTACCACAGCAAGTGTCTGACCTCCAGTTACCTTCAAATTGAAATTACTTAGCACTAACACTTCTGGTCGAGAAGGGTAACAAAAATCAACATTCTTGAACTCTAAGCTTCCGAATACGTTAGGTGGCTTAAGAGCCGAGTTACTATCTGGGTCAATCTTAGGCACCCGGTCAATGATTTCGAAAACCGAAACGAGGGACTTTCGTCTTTTAAGAATGTATGGAGCCAGACCAAAGGGCTCCACTAATGCAAAGGTTGCAAAGGAGAACACCATGTATTCCTTGAGAGCAGTTGGAAGGTCCATGTACTGATTCTTTACAGAGATTGCTGTGTACCAGAGCAGGAGAGCATTACAAGCAAAAAGGAGAAACTGAGAAAAGCCGAAACAAAAACCGATTGCCATCCCATGCAGAAAACTCTTCATGAGTATTCTTTTAAGCTGAAATCTGTAAAGCTCCATTACCTTGTTGCCAGCACAAAATGCTACAACAGTGTAAATGTTTCTGACAGCATCCTCAAGCACCAAAGATGCTTTCCTATGCATTTCTTGTATTCCTCTAGAAAACCCAGCAAGCCAGAGTTTCTGGTAATCGAGAATGAACAACAATCAATTAATATGTAAAGTTTAAGTAATATATCAGAAGAATCTAGTAAAACTAGCAAAAATTTGTGATCCATTTGGTTGGATGTCTAACTTTCCATCCACGTACCGAAAACACTTTTTCTTTTCAATCGTATGCAGGACATGAAAGTTGAGGGAACTTTTTTTCTTTTTTGATGATCAAAGTCTTGTACGTAAATATTATTCATCCGACCAAATGGACACTCAATGGTGATGTACTCCATGTCAATAAAATGTGAATGCATATACTATGCTATGTACATTAAAAATATCATGAAGGGAACACTTGAAGAGTCTGCCATAGTTATTCAGCCTTTCCCTATTTATTTACTTAATAAAGTAGGACACTGTTTAGATAAATATTTCTAACAAACATAGTTACTGATCACTAAGAGCTATGTTATGAGTGATAACTGAAGCAAAGGACCAACCAGAGACAAAACAAAGTAATCAGTGAGTCAACCAGTGTGCAAAAAGGCGAAGCACGCCCAGGTGCATGCCTCGCCACTCTAAAGCCTGAAGTGCCTCGGGCAAGATAGATATTGAAAGGCAATTGCCTTACTAGTTTTGGGCACTTTTGTATTTTAAAAGATATATTTTCAACTGATTTTCCATATACATCTTACAAGTTACAACTAATCTATTTTCAATGGGAATACATATATTTCCTTTTTTTAATTAAAATGAACAGAACACTTGATTTATTGCACGTAAAAGAGGAGCCTTCTTACTATTCTTCATCTCCCTTTTCTACTGGACGTCTTTCTTCAATGGACGAGTTATCCCATCAATGTTGAAGATCTTGATGATTTTGTGAAGATGCTGAAATTGAATTTCATGATTTATTTTTTATGATTTAAATATGGTGTTATGACTTTTAATGTTTTAGACTTGAGTTTATTGTTGTGTGATGCTTCAAACTTTGTTTTTCATATGTTTACTAGTTTGAAATTGATTTTATAAGATATGAGACGGTCTTTAATTAAAAGGAAGTCGCCTTTTGCCTCTCAGGAACGCCTACACGCACTGAGTCGCCTATTGCTTTTTCACATACTCAACCCACTGATTTATCCAAAAATGTACTGAGAAAAGGCACACCCCTTTTGAGGAAAAGAGAATACAATATTGAGATTTGCCTCGAGAGAAGTTAATTTCTCCAACTAGAAACGTTAATTCAAGACTGCTAGTAGGAAGTATAGAACTAGATCTTTTATCTAACGTTTAACAGTCTCTACTATGTGTACAAGCTTTGCATGATATTTAAATTATGACAACAAGGTAAAATAAAACAACAAATTCAGCCTTGAAGACTAATGAACAACTCGGCTGGGCATTTCAAATATGTAAAATAAAACAACAGTGATAAATTCCAATAATGACGACAAGGTCTTTTCACTTGAATTGGAAAATAATCACCACACAATAAACACAAAAACAAACCAACATTATCCACAAACTAAGTCAGGCAATTTTCAAGAATCATTTGCTCAAGATTCTCACTATAGCGACAATATCAAAGGCACGTTGGTGGTCATAAAATACTAAATGAAAGAAAAACAGAGCAGGAGGCAACACATTTCTTAGCAAGTTGGCAAGGAACTTGAAAAAATACCAAAAAGGTCCAAGTCTTTTGTGCATAAGTATCTCTAGTATGAGTACAAGGTTTGCATGATATTCTTTTCTTAAGAGAAGAATGACTCCTGTTCTTTCACTTGAGAAGTTTGACTTAGTTTCTATGTACTTCTGTTCATCTGTTTCTTAAGACACCACCAAAGAAAAAGAAGATATAGAAGAACCAAACAGGTCACTTATGTACTCATTAAACTTATAAACTGACAAAGTTGAGGTGCAAAGAATTCAAGGGAAGAGAAGATAATAAGTTAATAACACAGCACATCAACATCAAAATATTCCAGTGTAAACAAGGTGGCTGCTCAAACCTGGGCAATTGCAGAGATAGTAAGCACAGGCAAGGTAGCCAAGGCCACAAGGGCTAGCCGCCAATGTAGTATCATTCCAATAAGAACTGCAACAAGAACCGCAGCAGTATCCTGTATGAAAATTGATAGCCGGTTGCTAAATGCAGCTCTAACAAACGTGGCATCATTTGCCAAGCGCATTGATAAGTTGTCAGCACTGTTCTCCTCTTCATCAAACCAGCCAACTTCATTTCGCAACATTGCTGGAGCAGATTCATACAAGTAGAATTCAAATTTGAGTACTGGATTCAAGAAAGTATGGATGGAGAAAATATTATATTGATGGGATGAAAAGGTCCATCACCTGAGAACATCATCCTTCTCACCCTCTCAGTCATCTTTTCTCCCATAATACCAAAGTAGAAGTGTTGCAAGAAATTTGCAACCACTGTCACAATGCCCATTGCACCAATAGTTAAACACCACTTGTCAACTTCTTTTCTCAAGCCATGACCACCTTCATCAAATCTATAGTAAGTTGTAACAATAAGGGTGATAACATAAGCCAGCAGAGGATTGAAAGAACCAAATATAGCTGCACCAATGCTTCCTAAGACCGCATAAAGCCACTCGGCAAAACTAAGTTCAACCAGCCTCCAGAACGGAGGAGTTTTACGTAATTTAGTGTCCTTGTTTTCCCTCCACTTAACTGGCATGTCATCAACATCACTCAAAGGCCGACTAAAAGTCTGAGAATGAGAGCGCTCGTTTTTGGGATCAGATGTCAAAAGGGGAGAAACAGGAGATTCAGGATCTGAAGGATTAGAAGCTTGTCGCCGCACAGATTGCACGTCAATTTTTGGTAGCTCTGGCAGTCTCATCTCAAAACTGTCCTGTCTTGTCAGAGTCGGTTCTTTCCCTATGTCATCTATTGGAGAGACATTTTCCAGCAACATTTCTGGCGGTGGACTCCGCGATTTTGGTGATTCTAGAGAGCTGAAACCAACATCTGAAGTTCGAAATGCATGTCCACCAGAAACTCGCTGCAGAGATGGTGATTTTGCCATTTTGGGAGAAGAAGGCTCCTGGCTTTGAGATGTATCTTTCTCAATTTGGAAAGTCTGTATCTCTTTATATGTCCTAACTGGCATCCTATACAATGGAAGATAAGTGCATAGCTATTAGAATACACATGGTCTTGCAAGCAGCAAACATTAGGACAAAGTAATATTGCTAATAAATAACAACAATAAAAAGAGCCAAAACCACAAAAGATAAGCCTACAGTTATACCTCCTAGGTAGTTTGGCTGCTTCTTCACATTTAAGAAGTTCTGCATAAAGACCATCCAAGTTCACCAATTCATCATGTGTGCCCATTTCAACAAGCTGACCTTCCTCCATAACAGCTATGTAATCTGCATTCTTGATCAAGCTAAGTCGTCTAGCTATTATAATTGTTGATCTTCCCAACATAATAAGGTCCAGAGCCCCCTGAACAGCCTTTTCAGCTTCAAAATCAAGTCCACCGGTTACCTCATCAAGAAGGAGAATTGTCGGGTTAGAAAGAACTGCTCTAGCAATTGAGAGCTTGATTTTCTGTTCTTCCGTCAACTCTAAACCAGCTCGACCCACCTGCAAGATACAAGATGAAGTGACCAGCTCGATTGATAAATCTTTAGCAACTAAAACAGCATATGGACTCACCTGTGTGTCGTATCCTTTCTCAAGTGAGCTAATAAATGTATGAGCATGAGCTATTTTGGCTGCTTCTTCAATCTGATCTCGAGTAGCTGATCTCCCATAAGCGATATTCTCTCTGATACTCAAACTCAACAAGGCAGGTTCTTGCGTGACTAATCCAATTTGACTTCTTAACCATCCAAGCTGAAGGCTCTTTATATTTTCACCATCCAGAAGAACCTCTCCTGCACACAAGAAGAGGACAGCAGTCAACATGGCAACACTATCAATGCAGAATCTAGTTACCAAGAAAATAAGCTGTAGAATAGTACCTAATGTGGGGTCATAAAATCGCTCCATTAGAGGAATGATGCTGCTTTTTCCAGAACCATTTCGACCAACAAGTGCAACAGCTTTTTTAGCTGGCACAGTAAGATAGAACCCACTCAATATAGGAATCTCTGGACGGGAGAGATAACTGAAGTACACGTTTCGAAATTCAATGTTCCCCTGTACTGATGCCAGAGTGTTCCCATCATAATTTACATTGGAGGATGAACGGTTTATCATCTCAAAAAGCCTATAAGCCGCTATCCGCCCTTGCTCAAAGGAATAGAAGTTTGTTGCTGCTTGATTAAGCCCCCTGAAGGACATGGAACATGACAGTGAATAAAGCATAAAAGGACAAATGTTGACATTGAGAATCAGCAGTGAGATGATTATACTTACAGTCCACTCAAGATCACAGCGAATAAGGCAGTTATAATTTCACCACCATGAGCTTTATGATGAGCCACTAGAAACCTTCCCACCCAAAGTTGCAAAGCACAGGAACAGATTGCCAGTCCATATGTAAAACCGAGACCCAGTCCTTGAACAAGACTAATCAGGATTCCATATCTTAAAGTCGCTTGAAGCGAAGTCGCATAAGAATACTTGGCCAATGTTTCATTTGTAAATGCAGACAAGGTTCGGATATGAGACACTGCCTGCAGATTAGATTGGGCACAAGTAATTAATAATGAAAAATGTATAGGGTTCTGGATTCTGTATGCATGGACCATATGTTCCATACATTTTATAACTCTTCCATACGTTTACCATAGACATTCTACATATATCCTCTCCGGTAACAAAGATTCATCGTGGACAAGATTAGGCAACATGAATCATCAGTGTTACTACAGTATAATACCTTTTTTTAGTATCAGCATCCATGACTACTAAAACATTATTATAAATGAAGCAAGCTGACACTGATGCCGCTCCAGAAACAGATCTAAATCGGCTTTTTAGTATCAGCATCCATGACTACTAAAACTTAATTATAAATGAAGCAAGCTGACACTGATGCCGCTCAAGAAACAGATCTAAATGGGCCTCAAGCATACCACAGCTCTAAGGCACCAAAGCACCTGAGCCCAAACACCTTTGCTGCCATAGTCAAGGCATTTCTTGACTAGCCCACCTAAGGCACTTTGAAGTGCATCATAATCATGGTAACAAGTTCATAAAAAAGGATAAACAACTTTTGGTACTTTAAGTGACACTAACAGAAATTTGGAGATGATTATATATGCAAGTAGAAAATGAGAACTGCAACCACTACAGCATATAATCAACTAAGTTTTGCTTAAGGCGCATACACTTTGTAAAATCGTATTCATTTTAAGCTAAGAACAAAGTTTCGACACATAACTCCAAGTCATGTGCCACTTTAACCATTAATGAATTATATACTACTTTAACAGTGATACCAACTAAGACTTAGCAAGAAGTCGTGAATTTTAAATAAGATATGAATCAAAAGCTAAAGCATAGCATTAAGCAACTTGTGCTTATCTTAGAGATAAAGGATAACCTGCTCAGCGATGCTAGCTGCTTCCGCATAAGCATCTTGGATGTTCTCAGCAAGCCTGTGGAGAAATATATTTGATATTCCTCCAGCAGCAACAATGAATGGACCAGTTGCTAAGGTAATGAGGGCAATCTGCCAACAGTTGATAAATCCAACGACAAGGCCACTTAAAAAAGTTGCCATATTATGAATGTAGTTTCCAACCTGCCATGTTAATGATCCATTAAACCATACTGAAAATTTCAGTGCAAATAACTCATGACGAAATATCATGTATGGTTGTAAGAGTGCTTGCCCCAACACACCTTTTCACTAAGTGCAGATTGAATCAGTAATACGTCACTTAAAACTTGGCTTACAATGTCCCCATTGTTGCCATAGGTGTCAAAAAAGCTCATATCCTGGTTAAGTAATACTTGCACATATTTGGATCTGATAACAGCAGTCTGCCGCTCTCCGGTAAGAATCCAGCATGAAACTTCTGTTGAAGAGAATTTATCAAGTAATCATTAATATATATATATATATATATATGGTAGAACGTCAAAATCATTTACAGAATTTGATGCATTAAAAATAGAAACCTTACCTATCCACCCAGCAACAAAAACACCCCCTGCTATATACATAATGTTTAGAGCAAGCTGTAAAAAGAATAAACCAGTCAACAATTGCAATCTCAAGGTCAGTTTACAAGCACTAATACTCAGGCAATGAAAAACATCCATTGTAAGAGCCCCTCTCAATGGGCTAATGTAAATTATTGGAGAAATTGGAAGCAATTTCACCAAATTTATTTAGTCCACAATCCATAAATATTAGCCCCTAAAAATGAATCATTCCTACCAGCAATCACGCTAGCAATTAGCAAGAACTTCTTGAGCAACCATAACTAGCTCCAAGGAGATTGTCTATCTTTATATCAAGATTGTCCTTAGCATATTGGTATATGGCACAGTGAAAAAGTACTACACACATAGAACAAATATACCAGGTCACTTCAAGTCACTAACAGTAATGGTTTCATGGATATTAGGCACTGATTGATTCATCAACTTGCAATTCATTCAGAAAGTCTTCAATATTCATCCGGAAGAAAGCATTCAACAGTAAACATAGCTTGATCCTCTGAGCTACATGCCCCACAGTAACTTACCTATTAGACCTTTTTTTAAGAAGGTATTGTCAGCAACCTGCTTAATACCATATCTTGAATATGTACTAAAGTGCTCATGTTCAACTTTTGGATACAACAAAAAGTTAAGAAGTCCAATATTTTGATTCTAAAGTAATAAGGAAATATCCTTCGAAATCATATGACCAAAAAGAACCCTTCTATCTTTAGCATAAGCCTGCTTTCAAACATACAGAAAATAATCCAGGGACCATTAATTTGAGAATAGGCTAATTTTAGGCCATTACAGCTAGATTATCACTTAAAAGATTCCACATCCTCTTGATTGCTCCATCAAATTTCTTTAATTCCTTTGACCAATTTCCTTCCCTCCACATGGGAATCAAAATGAGCAATGAATACCCCCTATAATAGGCTTTTGTTTGATATTAAACAATGAGACACAAATGATGTTCTAAACTACACTATGTCAGTAATTCCTCTCTATCTCTCTCTAAATTACCAAATTACACCTTAATGAAGGTTTGATTTATAAGAAAGAATGTAGTGCGGATACAGTACCATTAGCTCACCAGAATTGTTAATTGGTCCCAAGTAGGAGAAAAATTCATAAGTGATGAGTAGATGAAAGCCAGATAGAAGCGACCCTGAGCTATTTAAGAGCATTTTCTTCTCTTAAAAAGTCCAAAATCTATAACCCAGTATGCATCTATGCTAAGCAGTAAGCACTGATAAATCAAGCTTGAGGTACTGAAAAATGTTCATTTTCCAAGTTAACGCTCTTGGATTAACCTTCTACGGACCATAATCAGCAATACAACTCCAGGCACTAGTTGAAGAAAACAAAAGGATCATTTGGTCTGAAATCATAGTTCCTTCACACGATAAAGCTGGATAAAAAGTGGTCAATATCTATACTTGTACAAGAAGTCGCTCCAATTAACAGCAGACAGCAGCTAGTGGATATAACCCTAATAGCAGAAACAAATTAGAGGCTGTACGAACAACATCAAGCAAAAATCACCCTTGCACTACAAGGTACAGAAGAGTAAAGCAGAATATCCGTAAAGATGCAAATTTTCCATATTGGGTCTTCGATATCCAGAAATGAAACAACCGGATCACCCCAATAAGAAACCTCCATACAAAAATCAAAACACAAGTATAACATTCCAGAAAGAAAAGTGTTGAATTAGGTCTTGAAATACCTCAGTAAACCTATGAAACAATTCATCCGATGTATGAGGAGAAGGACCAGAAGCAGGAGCACCGAAGTACCCTAGCAACTGAACAATCTTGGCAAAGTAGTGGAGATAGACAACAAGCGCGGTTCCATGAGCAGCAGCTGCGAGCGAACCGACAGCCATTAGAGTCCAATCAAAGCGGTCGGCGCAGGCGAAGAGCTGCGAGAAGGGAACGGCAGCAGGAGGAGGCTCCATTTCATCCATATCCTCCATATCATCCTCTGTCTCAAGGGGTACAGGCTCGGGGTTAGCGTCCATGTAGGGAGAGGGAGACTCCGGGGGCTCGGAAACCTCTGACACTGGCGTTAATGGTTGTATATGAGGCGGCGACCACCCGAAGAGTCCCCTAGAAATAGCCATATTTTTAGTAGATCCTCCTCCTCAGCTCAAACTCCAGAGAAAGTGAGTGGTGAGTTTGAGCTGAGGGCGAGTGGAAGACTCAGTCAAATGTATGTGCGATTTTGGCAGCTTGCTTGTTGAGAATCGATCTGATTGGATTCGCCTACTCGAGCGTTTGTTCTTGATTTGGAAATTGGAAGAGGGAGAGAGAAAGTGAGTGGAGAAGATGAAAGGGGATCGGAAAGTAGGTTAGCGACGGTAAAAGTACGACGTCGTTTTGAATCTACAGAAACAAGTGCCGTACTGAAATGGTGAAAAGGAAAACAGAGAAAATGGCATGTTTGATTTCCCAGAAATATTATAATTTTACTACATGTATTATTTTATTTTATATCAACGGTCTCATAGCGAGGACACAACAGTAAATTGAGAGTGGGATTTTTTTCCATAGGCTATAGCTGTCATCTAAGGGACTCACGCGCGGGGTAACGGTCTCAGGCGGAGGGTAATTCCGTAATAGGCATATGAAGGTGTGCACACGCGCGTAAGTGAGAGTGGTGTACTGAGCAGGTCCTCCTTGTCTTCTGTTTGACAGTGGGAATCAGCCTGTAGTGTTGGGTTAGGGTGCCACCGTGGCAGGTCTTTTGAGTTGGAGCCTGGTCAACCACACGCCCTTTTTCATCATTCGTTTTTCAACTCTTAACTTCCATCAAATTATAAAAATCCGCCCGCCACTTAAGAACCTTGTATTATAATGTATCCTTTCGTATAGTTGAAAACATAAATGTTTATGTATAAATTGACGGTTAAAGTTAAAGGCATTGAATTCAACTTTGTAATGCCTTTAGAATAACTATAACCGGATTTATTTATTTTTTAAAAAAAAAATTATAACCACTTTTATTAATGTAAGCTAGTTGTTCATTTAGTTGGCACGAGTTTTATTGTAGTTGAAGTTAAAAAATTATTTTAGTTAAAATAAGAAGTTGATTGAACTAACTACTTTTTTTATAATTTTGTTAAGCGTTTGAAAACTAAGAGTTTATTAAAACTGATATAAACATAAAATTATGATAAAACACTTTATCCATATCATATTACAATTTATTTTTGAAAAATTTCGGTTGGTGCCCCGTGGTTTGGGGTTTTTCGGATTTTGACCACCACTTTTTCATAGTTCGGATGGTGCACTTCAGTTTTCTTTTTTTTCCCGGATTTTGTCCATTCCATGAAAAAATATATATTTTATGTTTTAAAAAAGTTTGATCTATGGGGGAAAAAAAGAAATAAAAGAGAAAGCTAAAAAAAAATTAAAAAAAAACATTTGCGTGAGAAGAACCATACAAAGAAGGAAGATACCCTCCAAGAAGCCGAAACGAAGCAAGAACCAGACGATGAATCTACCGTTGTGATTGGCGAGTCTAACGGCTGCTACTTCTTCTTGTGTTGCTACCACCGCAATGGCTTCTGCAACCACAATTGCGTGCTTCGTCTGCTCCTTCTCCGTATCCCAAAGGTAATTCCTCAAACAGTTGGAATCTTCAACGAAAAAGTGGCTGAACAAAGTCCTTCCTCGACTGGTTTTCATCCAAAATTTTTGGATTTTGATTGTCTCTTTTCATGCCCAACAAGCTCTTCCACCACCTTCAAGCCTTCCCTATATTTCTGAAGTTTTTCTTACTCTACAAAACAGTGCAAGAACCGGATGATTTTTGTATTGAAGGAAACTAAAAAAAACATTTTGGGTACTATTTAATGTTAGAAGATTCAAAATTGGTATAATATACTCCGGAAACATCCTTGTGAAAAACTGTACATGAACACAAAAAGCTTAAGGGTGAAGGTGTATCTTGGGCTCAAAATGATGACAATTTAAATAAAACCCATTAGTCTAATCTTAATCTAAAATCAATTTAATTGTTACCGAAGGAAGTAAAGTTGAATCACATTAGAAAGAGAAAATGCAAAAGAAAGCATAAGTATTCAGGGACGGATCCAGGATCCAATGTTTGGGTAGACTAACGTCAAGGGTAATCATTTTCATGGGTAGTTTTGTGGGTATTATCGAGGCTACATTCGTGGATACAACAACGTTTTCTGGTAGTGGGAGAAGAAGACCATTGAGCTAACTTGGACTACATTCAATGTAGGTGTGTGAAGATGCCTTCCATGTTTGGTGTAATGTTGACTTGTTGACCTTCACATGATTAATACATAAATTCATGCATAATATATGTATAATAAGAACATGATATGTTGCATGAAATATGTATCGGTTGGACGTCCATATGTTTTGTATAACCGTCTTTCATGCCTCCATGCATTATCTTGTCCAACTATCCATACAAGTACCGTGGTTGCTGTAATGTAGGGTCATTTTCACCCTCTTCCTCTTGGAGTCTCGACTTTATGTAAACTAGAAAGTTGTAGATATTAAAATACCTTTCAAAGTAGTACTCGTGGGTATTTTAGTGTTAAATATTGACCCAGTTGTAGGCGTTTTACTGAGAGTGCGCAACACAACAACCTAGCCGGACAGAGTGGAAGTTGACTTGACTTGGGTGCTCGGAACAAGCGTTTTCAAATTAATTTCGATAGGTTTTGGCTCAGCTTCGGGTATGACCTCCAACACATAATGATTGATTTTGATAGATGCCGACTGAGTTTTGACTTGAACGGTTGGTGGCAAAGCGATTGGTGACGATTTCTTTTATGAGGAGGATCACATCACTTAGTTTCCTTTCTTCCTTACGTTTTTTCAGAATTAAGACATTTGTTGTATTGTTTTCTCACAAAATCAATCAAAGAGAGAGAGCTTTTGCTTGACATTGTTGGTGTTTGTCTAGCTTGGTTGAGTTTGTTTGTGTCAATCTCATAGATTGGTGCTTCGAACCTTCACTCGCCTCCTCCTTGTGGTTGCTTCACCATTGAAGTTGGTGTAAGGTTGTAGTGTGGATTGGGTTAAGGTAAGATGAGGTTAAGGGTCTTGATTGACATTGATCAAGGTTCTATTCTTAGATCCCCTTGGTTCTTTCTTCTCCGCATTTCCCTTGTTCTTGTTATTTCTATTGCCGGCTCCTCCATACTTCCTTCCATTCCATTCCACTCACGCCTTTGTGTATTTTGTTTGAGTTGTTGTGAATCATTTGCGCCTAGTTCGAGTCTTCAACGGGTATCCCCACATCATGTCCGAAAAGCCAAGGAGGTTTGGAATGAGATTATGAGAGGACGAAAATTGCGGGAATTTATGGAAGGTAATTTGCATAAGTGGGTGGAGCTCAATCTAAACAAGAATATGGAATGGAGATCTGCATTTGCTATAGCTGCTTGGTGGATGTGGCGATAGAGAAATGCAAGAGTCTTTGGAAATGGTAGGAGATTCCAATGGACATATGCGAGTTCATTAGTAGAAGAGTGTTGAAATATGAGCATGCAATGGAGACATGGTATAGATTTATGGGAGGGATTCCAACGGACTTGAATTGCTATGAAATGGAAGAGGCCGGGTAATCCATGGATCAAGATAACACTGATGGTTCTTTTAGATGTTATAGTGAGGGCATTAGTGTGGGTGGTATCGTTCAAGACAAGGATGATAACTTTCTAAAGGTCTTCATATCGAAAACTACCGGATGTTCTTCTTTCAAAGCTGAACTTTGGGGGGTGATTCAATGAATTCTCTTAGTACATGAGCTAAATATGAGCCATATAATGATAGAAACAGATACTGGGGAAGTTATAAGAGCTCTGCTGACGGAGGAAAACAACAATAATATTCATCATGTCTTGCTTAATCAAGGAAGAAGATTGGTTCACTAGGAGAGATGTCAAATAGAACTGAAACATATTCCAAGAAAAGCAAACAAGATTGGTGATTGGATTGCTAAGAAGGGATGGGAGATAACAGAAAGATATGCAAAGATTGACTCTCCTCCTCCTGAACTTCTTTTAATTATTAACCAAGATCTTATTGAAAGCTACGGTATGTAATAGTTTGCTTTATTTTGAATAAAAGGCTTTAAATTACCCCTTTACACCAAAAAAACCCTAAAACTATAGTAACCACTACATTAACCATGTACAATTTAGTATTTCGATACTGAACCAACAACAACAACAATTTGTAAAACGCTATTTTATGTAAATTAGTTTTTGTCAAATAAAAACCTTATACTTTATACCGAGTTAAAAAACCATTACTAAACCACTTTTAAAAAAAATTCATATGGAAATCAGTCAATAATATATGATTAGTTATCCTCTTTTTCATCCATATTTTTTCCTCTTGGATTGAATATATAGATCAACTATTATAATTTTAAAAAATTTGTATGGAAATCATATTATTTTACCGATAAGCACTTGTACCTCTTAAACAAATACTCCCTTCGTTTCTCGATAGATGTCGTTAGGGTAAAAAACACACATATTAAGAAATTTAAAAGTAGAAGTTACAATATTTAATGATTCATAATAATTTTAAAAAAGTGTATAAAAACGATGGTAGAATGTAGAGGGTTGTTTGATAAGAGATGAAATATTGCTTTAAAAATACAAATAATAAATAAAAAGGTAGTTATAATTATATTTATAGAAAGTTTGAATATTAATAACACTTATAAGGCCAAAGATTATGAAATAAAATTTTAGAGTTCAAATGACAAGTATTAAGAAACAGAGTAGTAGTATCTAATATCCTCTATATCATTAATGAAGTAAAAATAACTATAATTTAATTTTACATCAAATAAAATAATATTAACGATACATTTTTAATTATAAATTTTAATTTAAAATTTTAAAAATTATACAAGTCAATTGAATTATGAAATTTAACTTAATTAAAACAAAAGTAATTTCCAAAAACATATAAACATGGGCCAAAATGAATCGGCTCAAACGTGCCAGTGGACTCTCATTTCCCCAAAAGCAGATTTGGGCCCATCAGAAAAAGCATATAAATACGATACGGCTTGGCTTGAGTTCTCAGTAAACCCTAATCCCCGACTGTTGCCGCAGAGCTCTTCCCCAGCAGGTTAAGCTTTCCGTCTCACATCTCTTGCTTTCTCACTCGTTACCGTCTTTAGGTCTATTCTCCTCGTATGATTTGCTAACGTCTCCATCCTTCTTTTTATATTGCTGCAGGTTTCGTGTCCTTCGTTTCCGTCGCAATGGCACCTAAAGGTATTTGTAAATCTTATCGCTTTGTAATGTTTATCGTTGTGAAAAACCTAATTTGTTCGAATTCTTTGTTTGCTCTTGCTTTCAAATTTTGATGAATAATCGTCTAGCAATCATGCTACTATACGTGCTGTAGTTAGTTCTAGTCTTTATTTGACTGATCAATTCTATATACTTAATAATTTGAAGGGTTTGTATATAGAGAATGAAAGTTCGTGGGAATATTAATACTTTGCTGAGCTCAAGTATTCACCTCATTCAAGGCCAATGTAGAATCTCGCAGTTTTCATTTTGAAATAAACGAGTGTGCATTTCAACTTTTGGCATCCTGGAAACTCCTTATTCAAGTCCAATGTAGAATGTAGTCATTAAGAATAATTTACGCTTAAAGCTTGCCTCCTGAAAACTTGTTTATACAGTAACGTAATGCATTGAAAACATTACTTAGTGCATGTTATTTGCGTTTTAAAGCATATCTGAAACTTTGGAGCTCTATTGTGCATTTCAAGTGTTGGTTTGTCCGACAATGTAATTTCTCGAGGTCTTATGTAAGGTAGATATCATTCTACCAACAGAACTGGTGGTTTGTTTATGCTAATATATATATGCTTTAGTTTGTACATGTTGTTTTGGTTTCATTTGCTTATGTGGTTAATTAAGGAAAACATAATTGGTCCTCTGTTCTTCTAACAGTTGATGGAAAGAAGGTAGATCCAAAGGCCCAGGCCTTGAAAGCAGCTAAAGCTGTGAAATCAGGTGCCTCTACTCTGAAAAAAAAGACGAACAAGATGAGGACCTCTGTAACTTTCCATAGGCCAAAGACCTTGAAGAAGTCCAGAAGCCCGAAATACCCACGAATCAGCGCCACCCCTAGAAACAAGTTGGACCAATATCAGATCTTGAAATTTCCCCTCACCACTGAGTCGGCAATGAAGAAGATCGAAGACAACAACACCCTTGTCTTTATTGTTGACATTCGTGCTGACAAGAAAAAGATTAAGGATGCTGTGAAGAAGATGTATGACATTCAGGCTAAGAAAGTAAACACATTGATCAGGTAAATTACTATGCTGATATTATGGAAGCTGGATTTTGAAGATTTCACTTTGATTTTTGAAGCCTAAATTGCTGTGTGTAACTTTGTTGATGTAGGCCTGATGGAACCAAGAAGGCGTATGTTCGTCTTACACCTGATCACGACGCATTGGATGTTGCAAACAAGATTGGAATCATCTAAATCAACATCATCACTTAGTCTTTTTATCGAAATTTTGAATCAGTGTAGTGTTGCTTTGACAATTTTGATCTTTTCAACTCTTGGCTTATCTGTCTTGTATTGCTCAAAAAGTTTTGAATCTTGGCCATGTTCTTTTGCACTTGGTCATACCCCATTTTCTTTTTACAAAATAGTTGTGCGGAAGTATATTGGACTTCTTCAAGGTTCATTAGGTGATGTTGTAATTGTGAAGGGATCCTACAACAGATTTCAGTGAGATCCGTTGACCTAATTGACCCGATAAGGATACAGTCACGTGTTTACTCGAATAATGAAAGAATAACTTTAGATCTCGTGCTGTAGACACGTGTTTGCTCGAATAATGAAAGAATAACTTTAGATCTTGTGCTGTAGACGAGCTTCACATAATCATATTCGTTTATAGATGAGTAGGGAAGGGTATGATACGAGCCGAACATTGTCATGTTTAAGCACGGCTTTTCAAACGAGTCTTGCAATGTTTAAGCACAACTTTTCAAACGAGTCTTGCATTGACATGCTCAAGAACGTCTCGTTTGAAAACGAGTGAGACTATATGTGTCTAAATTTTATACGAGTTTTAATATGTGTTAATATTCGGCTCTTTTAGAAAGTTGGTGACCTGAGCTTTTGACAAGGCCTGGGTCAGCTAAAAGAATGCTCCAATGGTGTTTAGGGTTGTGCATCCGGTCCAAACTAGTCATGGGTCGCAAACCTAAGCCCAAATTGGTTGACCAAAAACCGGCGGATTAGGTTGAACCTAAACCTTCGGTTTAGCGACTTTTTTTTAAAAGAAAAAGAAGATTAAAACCGGAGCTGAAATAAAATAAAAAAAACAAATCTATATATATTACTAAAGTAGCTCCCATTTTGCCGTGTCAGATTCTAAGGCCATCACATCAACATTTTTTGATTTATTTACAACAATGCCACTATGCCATTACTAACAAATTACCAAAAAAATCGAATTTCATAACAAAAATTAAAGCACCACTACTAACAAATATCCTACAACAGATTTTAGTGAGATCCGTTGACCTAATCGACCAGATAAGGATACAGTCACGTGTTTACTCGAATAATGAAAGAATAACTTTAGATCTCGTGCTGTAGACGAGCTTCACATAATCATATTCGTTTTATAGATGAGTAGGGAAGGGTATGATACGAGCCGAACATTGTAATGTTTAAGCACGGCTTTTCAAACGAGTCTTGCAATGTTTAAGCACGGCTTTTCAAACAAGTCTTGCAATGTTTAAGCACAACTTTTCAAACGAGTCTTGCATTGACATGCTCAAGAACGTCTCGTTTGAAAACGAGTGAGACTATATGTGTCTAAATTTTATACGAGTTTTAAAATGTGTTAATATTCGGCTCTTTTAGAAAGTTGGTGACTTGAGCTTTTGACAAGGCCTGGGTCAGCTAAAAGAATGCTCCAATGGTGTTTAGGGTTGTGCATCCGGTCCAGACTAGTCATGGGTCGCAAACCTAAGCCCAAATTGGCTGACCAAAAACCGACGGATTAGGTTGAACCTAAACCTTCGGTTTAGCGACGTTTTTTTTTAAAAGAAAAAGAAGATTAAAATCGGAGCTGAAATAAAAATAAAAAAAACAAATCTATATATATTACTAAAGTAGCTCCCATTTTGCCGTGTCACATTCTAAGGCCATCACATCAACATTTTTTGATTTATTTACAACAATGCCACTATGCCATTACTAACAAATTACCAAAAAATCGAATTTCATAACAAAAATTAAAGCACCACTACTAACAAATATCCTACAACAGATTTCAATGAGATCCGTTGACCTAATCGACCAGATAAGGATACAGTCACGTGTTTACTCGAATAATGAAAGAATAACTTTAGATCTCGTGTTAAAGACGAGCTTCACATGATCATATTCGTTCTATAGATGAGTAGGGCAAGGGTGTTATACGAGCCGAACATTGCCATGTTTAAGCGTGGCTTTTCAAACGAGTATTGCATTGACATGCTCAAGCAGGCTCGTTTGAAAACGAGTGAGACTGATATGTGTCTAAATTTTATACGAGCTTTAAAATGTGTTAATATTTGGATTTTTTTTAACGAGTGAGACTGATATGTGTCTAAATTTTATACGAGCTTTAAAATGTATTAATATTCGGCTCATTTAGAAAGTGGGTGAGCTGATTTGAAAACGAGTGAGACTGATATGTGTCTATATTTTATACGAGCTTTAAAATGTATTAATATTCGGCTCATGTAGAAAGTGGGTGAGCTGATTTGAAAACGAGTGAGACTGATATGTGTCTAAATTTTATACGAGCTTTAAAATGTGTTAATATTTGGCTCATTTAGAAAGTGGGTGAGCTGATTTGAAAACGAGTGAGACTGATATGTGTCTAAATTTTATATGAGCTTTAAAATGCGTTAATATTCGGCTCATTTAGAAAGTGGGTGAGCTGAGCTTTTGACAAGCCGAGCCTGGGTCAGCTAAAAGACCGCTCCAATAGTGTTTAGGGTTGTGCATCCGGTCCAAACTAGTTATGGGTCGCAAACCTAAACCCAAACCGGCTGACCATAATCCGCCGGTATAGCGACGTTAAAGAAAAAGAAGATTAAAACCGGAACTGAAATTAGAAGAAAAAAATCTATATATATTATTAAAGTAGCTCCCATTTTACCGTGTCAGATTCCAAGATCATCACCTCAATATTTTTTGATTTATTTACAATAATGTCACTATGCCATTACTAACAATTACCAAAAAAATAGGATTTCATAACAAAAATTAAAGCACCACTACTAACAAATATCCTAAAAATCCGTTTTCATAAAGACAATTAAACCATCACTACTAACAAATAGCCAAAAAATCCGATTTCATAAATTATTGTGATAATTGAAATCGATTTAATATAGCTGGTAAATTCGGAAAAAAATCTCAACCGAGTCATATGATTTTTGTCAATAATAATAAAAAAGTAAGGTCTTTTTAATTTGAGTCTAAATTAGAAAATTTGGTTACGTTGGTGCTAAAAAACAACAATGACTTTTAATCAAATTTATGAATGTATTTTTTTTAATATTTCCTAAATTTTTTTTTTCACAATCAAAATCACAAAATCATATTTTTTAACAAATCTAAATTGTAATAATACTGATTATTTTTTTTACTGAATTTTAATGTTTGTATTAGTAATTCACCGATTATTTTAAAATTCGATTTAAAGCAAATTTACAAGATTATCATTTTATCAAATCATTCATAGATAGATCTATTCGCTTCACCTACCACATCACTGGATTAGATTTTGAGTCATGCCGCGGGACATTTCGTTGTTTTCGCTTCGCCGCCCTTTTTAAGACTTTCGAGTTTTTATTTTCCCGCTTACCTTTCGGCCCCGGACTCGAAAGTAGTGCCGCCGTCTTTGGAGTTGATATCCGATTTTGAGTCATACACCGGGACACTCCGTTGTTTTCGCTTCGCCGCCATTATCCAATCTTGAATATAAACTTGCATCTCCAACTTCTCGGGCTTCAATTGAGTTCTCTTGTAACCGAGTATGTTCCCGCCTTGACTAAATGCTTGCTCCATGAAAACCATTGATGCGGGCACGACCATGAGTTGTTGTACAATTCTCACTAATGTTGGATATTTTAGGGCTAATTTCTTCCACCAATCCAAAATATCAAAATGATCACTATCAAAACTAAAATATGTTTATGAAAGTTTTGGTGTTTTTGTCCTTTTGGCTTAAATTTGTTGTGCTTTTCAAAGAAAAGAAAATGAAGAAGAAGAGGGAGAAAGAGTAGGTGCGGTAGAAAAAAAGCTAACACTGGATTCAAATTTATTAATAAGCAAGTTCCCAATTTCGGTACTAATGTTTTGCATAATGGTAGAAATATTGATGTAATAATCTAAACACAAACAATCATAATAAGCATTCAACAAATCGAAAGACCATCAAATTTAAGTCTAGGATAAAAAACGGAGGTTACAAGATAAATCATGGGAGTTTCTTTGTAATATTTTAGACATTTAATATGCATTCCATCCATAGCGCATCTACAAGGGTTGATATATCTAAACAATTTAGAAAAGCCTCGGAAACGTTTACGGCTATCTCTAAAAATTAACAAGAAGTTGGAGTGTAAACGCAACTCATGACATTAGTTACATTACTAAAAACCTTTAAAACATCACAAATATCGGTTCAAGTTTTCCAAACATTTTCATCATCAAGAATTGACCAAGAAATGTTTATTGAAGAAAACTCTTATAAAAAAAACTTTGCAACGAATTGATTCACTAAGTAATTTATAAGTAGAGTTCCAATGTCTTTTGGAAAAACAATTGGATGAACATTATTAGTTAAACATAAATTTCTCCTTCTTCTTCTTCTTTTACTTTTTTTTTTTTCTGAAATCGGAGTTGTGCCAAATATGATCAATAACGTTGGTGATGAGGATTAACATGTTCGCTAAAATCTTAAGTCCATCTTGAACACTTAAGTTTAAAATATGACATGTACATCTTTGATGAGTATAAGGAGTTCACAAATATTGTTCCGCCCCCCTCGACCAAATGGTTTACTTTGGCGGTGTTTGCGGATGCATTATCAAAAGAATATGAAAAAACTCGATGTTGTAAATTAAATTCTTGTAAAACCGTTTTTTATCAAGCTTGCAATGCTCGGTCCAATAACATATTTATGCAAAAACATATCGTTATCAATAAAATGTAAAGTAATGCCCATGTAAAAATATTTTTGCGATTGTGTACTCCAAATATCACTACAAATAGATACTTGATGCTCAAAAGATGCCAAAGTCGATTTTTTCCCTTTCTTTTATAGGTAAGATATAACTAGTAATTTAGAAACGGTTTTCCGAAAAGTTGGTTTAAGAGGACGTTGAAGATATTTAATGTTATATGCCATAACATCTTCATATTCATAATAAGAAAATGGAAATGCATGAGAACATAAAACATCGTCTAATCCTAAGCTTTTTTCACTATGCTTATACATAAAGAAAGGAGATTGAGATTGAGAGGAATAAGATACAAACCCGTTGGACAATTGTGATTGTCTTCGTGATATTTCTAGATTTTCGGGATCGTTTTACATGTGCGTTTGCAAGGTTCCATAACCACCCTTGATCCTCCAATTGTACACCTTTGGACAATAGTTGCATGAAACTTGACAATACTCGTTCACTGCCTCCCACTTCTTGAAATGCTTAATTAAATATCAGATGAAAGCATTTTCGGTGGGGAGACGTCATCGTGGTGGCATTTCGGTATTTTTGGAATTGTCGGGCATTTGAGTTTCACTTTCTTGGGTGCTAGAGAAGAATTGAGAAGAGAAGTGGTCAATTGGGTTTGCCATTACGAGAATACGAGAGATGAATTCGAGAAAGAGGAGAGTCGAGATTCGAGAGATGATTCGAGAAAGACGAGAGGAGAGTCAAGAAAGACGAGATGAAGATGGTGTGAGATTTAGAGGAAGAGAGATTGAGTATTTATAGGAAATTAAGAATGGTTAGATTAGATAGATTTTTTTAATAAAAATTCCACTTTCAACGGCCATACGACAGTTGGTGTGGGCCACCAACGACTATATTAATATAGCCATTGGCGGGAAAAGCGCAACGACATTATAGCCGTTGTGCTCAGCCGCCAAACCGGCGGTTCAAACCGCCGGTTTGACGGCTTCTTAAAAGATTAAGAATAAAGTAGCATAAACCGGCGGTTTAGAGCGGTTCAAACCGTCGATTTAGGTTTTTTTATGAAGCCTAAACCTCAACCGTAAATCCCCCGAACCAAAACCGCCGGTTCGGTTGTTTGCCCCAAACCGGACCCAAGTCTAGTCCAGACCGGACCGGATTGGTTTAAAAAAAGAAAATAATTTTTTTTTTTTTGCAAAAACTAAAAAAATGTTCAAAATATATATATATATATATATATTATTAAATATGTACAAATATAGATATCATTTTTTTAACATATATAAATTTTAAAAAATTTATTTTTGTTGATAAAAAAATAAAAATAAATAAATTCTGGTTTCCGGTCCAAACTGGGACCGGAATTTCCAAAAATCCGAGACCGGGGATAGGGCCGAATTCAATCAGGACTGGTCCGGTTTTTTGGTCCGGGTCAATTTGCACAACCTGATAATGTTATTTTATCCGAATGAGCCAAACTTTATTTGAACAAGCCGAGCTTTAAATGTGTTCATATTGAACTCGTATAAAAAATGAACTAGTTCAAGCCAAACTTTTGACGAGCCGAACGTGAGCTTAACCCAAGTAACTTATCCCATATTACAGCCCTATGTACGAGCTTCAATCTCTTTATTTACGAGTTCATACATGCCGTAAACAATCTTCAAGCTAGGCATAATGCTCTTTCCAGGCGAATACATACTCGTTGGTTGGCGTGGACCGCTGGTTGTTGGTGTATCTTTCTTGAGTCACAACTATTCTATTAATATACACGATGTCATTTATAACCATTGAGCCTAAGTTCTACTAATTCATGCATCATACAATAATCTCTCTAACTTTTATTTCAGTTTTCTTTCTTCTTTTTTTTTTTTTTTTTTGTAAATTAAATGGTTTTTGTGGATTCGTGTGTAAATACATAAATATAAGCCCCTTATTTTGCCTGCTGAAAAATACTACTACATCCTTGATATGGTGATAATCAATTTATTTGATCTTGTCACTATTATTATTTCCAAAATTCTGAAAACTCTTATACGCAATATTCCACCCCAAATTCGCGGGACTCGGGATGCTACGGGCAAGATCTAACAATGGGTCCCGACCCTTAGTCTGACAACAATTTCACCGGACCTTTCCAACAAGACACAAATAAAGGCAAAACTCAAAATCGTTTATAATGTATGCGAGAAACTGAAATGTAAAGATACAAGGTGAAAACTCAGCCGAGATGGAAAGCTTGGAAGCTACTACAGTGAAATCTCGGTCGGTATCTCGGTTCATATCTCGGGTGACCATACCGAGATCCGTGACGCTGAATATCGAAGACGAAATCTCAGCCCTGACGTCGACCAATCTCGGCCGAGATTCATCCCGAGATTTCTTTCCCAAGTGTTATATTTTATTTGCGGGCTTTTTCCTTATTGGCTTGTTATATTTTATTTGCGGGCTTTTTTCTTTTTGGCGTGTTATATTTTATTGACGGGCTTTTTCCTTATTTAAGCCTAATGTCTTTTAGCTAGGTTTTTGTCATAAAAGGATGCCTTGGATTCATTCCAAGGTGTGCTTACTAGGAGTCGCCCAAAAGTTACCCTAGAAGGGAGGAGCCGTCTCCTACCCTATTTTTCATTCATTGTTCTTCATATTAGTTTTTGATTCAAGATTTAGACTTTTGTTTTGAGATTCGTTTGGAAGAGATTATTGAGTTGAGATTTGTTTGAAAGAGATTGTTGAAGTTGAGATTTGGAAGATTGCTGTAACACCCCAAATTCGCGGGACTCGGGATGCTACGGGCGAGACCTCACAATGGGTCCCGACCCTTATCCTGACAACAATTTCACCGAACCTTTCCAACAAGGCACAAATAAAGGCAAAACTCAAACCGTTTATAATGTATGCGGAAAACTGAAAAGTAAAGATACAAGGTGGAAACTCAGCCGAGTCCTCAAAACGACATAACTCCGATAAGGAAATCTAAACCGTACAACATAAATCAACAACACAAAGGCATAACCCCAAAAACGTCCCCGTCCTATAATGTACGGAGACCACGGATGTCCACTCCTCCACCTCACTCGGCGGCATCCCTAACCTGCAAGGTATCTACACAACGGTTTAAAACCGTTAGCTCATATTCGAAGCATTAGAAAAGAGGTGAAGGCACATACACACATATATCACATAACACATACATACTCCAAAACACACAAGTCCGGTTTATTATCTTTTTATTATTAAGTCGTATCCTGTTCTAATTCAACTTAGGTTTGTGACACGAGAACCACCGTGGTCTCGCCTCGGTCCCTACTTACCGGCAAGGAATGGTACTAATGCATCCGACCGTCTACCCGCCCGGGCTAGTCGCCGAGAACCTCCTAGACTCTCGCAAGAGCTAGGCAGATGATGTCACCGCCCGTTATCATACACTTGGGCCAAAATATAAAGTCGGTGGTCCTATTTACCGGTTTAGTTGTTTATAACATAAACAATAACAAAAACACACACCACCAACACACATCGATGCTAATACGTAAAATACGAGCTAAGTAAGTCCGGAGACTTACCTCGTCACCACACTCAACTCACAACACTCTCGCTTCCTTAAGGAGGAAGCCCACAACCTGCTCGCAAGAAGATATACATATCAACACATGCTCACGCTCAAGAAGTCTTAGACTTCACTCTAGTGATCTAAGCAAGATCACCTAACCCTCAAGCTAGGAATGCATCCTAGGGTCCAAGGTACTCACCACACTCTCAGCACATGAAAGCAACTCACAACAACTTATAACCTCACATGATCTTAAACCTCAGCCAAGAAGGAACAAGCTAGCCTAGAAGGTCCATCATGCTCAACATACTCATAACCATCAACTACATCGAGCCTTAAGGGCTCCTAGGTTCACAACCACTAAGTGGCATCTCACGCTACTCTAGATCCATCCTAGGCATGCTACTAACATGATACAACTACAAAACTAAGGAAGGAACGAAGAGGAAGGGAGAGGAGAAGCCTACTGTTGAAGAAAACGCAGCCGCGGAGTCAAGCTGGTGCCCCAGCGGAACACTGCCGCCGCCCTTGCGGACCCAGGAGCCGCCCCTGCGCCTTGCTGCCGCCCTAGAGCCACCCCCTGCGGTGCTGGTGCCGCCCCTGCGGTTATCTGGATCCGCCCTGCGGCTGTGATGAGCCGCCCCCGCGGTTTCGCTGTAGAAACTCGTCTTCTTCGTCTTCGACTATGGATCCTTGGCTCCAATGTCCTCCTCTCCTTGCTGGGTCTTCTCCAAACACCAACCACTGATCTTAGACTCCTCTCCACGACCTAATCGAGCTAAGAACACATGCATGCAAGGATTTGAGTAAAAAGCTTCTCAAGAGCTTCATCCATGGCCATGGATGAAGGAGGGAAGAAGAAAGGGAAAACAACAATGAAGAGAAGAAAAGGAGAGGAATATGCTTACCAAACTAGATATGATCTTTTTCCACTGCAATCCACAATCCAAGAGCTTCAAAAATGGAAGAAGAGAAAAGAGAGAGAAGAGAGTAAGCATCTAACGTGAAAGAGAAGAGAGCAGAGAGGAGTGAGGGGACAAGAGCTGAAAAAGTGGAGAGGGGATCAAGGGGTCAGCTGACCTCTTGTCACCTCACCTCGGAACGAGGGAATGACCTCTTGTCACCTCAGCTCGGAACGAAGGGTCGGGAAGCGAAAAAGGGAAAAACGACGAGTCGGTTCGGGATTTTAGGAATAAATCCCGGCACTCGGCACATCGTGCCTGCGGAAAGATCTACAAAACGCTCTAAATCCGGAATAAAAATTCCGGACGTTACATGCTAAACAATAAACTCTACAAAAAGCCTATACTAAGCCGAGAGTATACTGGAACATAAGCGAGAGTAAGACTTCCTTTAAGGAAAAAGCATGCGAAATCTCTAAAAATAAACTCCAAAAGTATCCAAGTTGCTATGTAAGCTACAACATCAGAGGCACTTGAGGAGAACAATTCTCTTAGAACATGGAGTAGTGACCAATGCGAACCTGCCATAATAAAAGTTAGTTTCAACATGAAAAAATATGTTTCCATCTCAAGTTATGAGTTTGTTTGATGCAAAATATTTGATATTATTTCTTCTTAGCCTATGTATGTCTAACATTGGAATTGCATGTCACGATGAATATGTCTGTTGTTTTAGTGGTAAATATCTCTTTGTATCCAACGCTTCTATTCCTTGCAAACTACCCATAATCCATTGCTATCTATTTTGTATAAACATTAGCAGGAGATTGAAAAAGAAAGAGAACATGTGTGAACAAGAAGAATAACAACTAATAAGTAATGCAAGAAAACAGAAAGTTGTATCTATAGTCTTATGTCCATCAACTTCATAAGAAAACACTACATGAAAATAATATGTGGAAGAACAAATGCTCAATGGTGACCAATACTCAGCTGAAATAGTGGAACCATATGACGGGTGGAAAACAAATTAGAGAAACCTGCAGTCAAGCAACACGAAAACGATGCAAACTATAGAACAATACTAGTTTAGATCCCGTGCCCTGCACAGATATTCATAATATATATAGGATTGATTCGAGTGAATAGACATTTTTTTTAAAATTAACGCATTTTATTAAAAAATAATTATTTGTTAATAAAAGTGACTGATATATAATCTGATTTAAATAATGTGATTGAGAATATAGTTAAATTGAGGAGTTTTTTTTTTAAATATTCGTAAACACAAAAAATAACCAAAATTATTTTTTTTAAAAAAGATTAATTTTGAAATTGAGTAAAACACAATTAATTAAAAATATGACATATTAATTAAGTAACTAAAAAAAGGATTTGTAAATAATATAACAAAAATAATCGTACTAAATCTAACTAATCAGAAGCAATTACAGTTTTGTGATTAAAATATATACTAAAAAATATTTAAAAAATAATTATTCAACATAAAAAAAACTATTTAATTAAGTAGTAAAAAATTAACGGATTTTAAAATAAGAATTATGTGACGTTAAGATTTAAAATTAGTACTTTTTTAATTAATTAAGATTAAGATTTACATATAATTTAAAAAGGAGTGACAATGATAATTTTATAATATATTGTTATTTGGATGAGATACTGAAAGTGACACGTCAGTAATCCGTAGGCTACTTTACTATATATATATATATATATATATATATATATATATAGATAGATCAGGAAAGTGAAAATTGAATTTTAAAATTGAATTGTTAATTAAAATTAACAAATTAAAACTTTAATAATCCGGTCTTTAAATTTAACAACATTAATAATTAAGAATCAGGTTTTAAAATATATATTTTTAGAGAGCCGCAATTTAGTAATATATGATAATTTGGCTGAAATCCTGAAACCTTAGAGTGTCACATCAACAATCCGCAAGCACTTTAGTTATATAGAATAAATAGGTTACAGAGCGCGAAATAAACCAAAACCTAGATATACCATTCGGAACTAGTCAGTTGCAAAATTATTTGGCAAGATCATTTGTGTGGAACAAATGTTTGTATTTCGAACATTGCTTTGTTTCCAAACCACCGCTCAGCCCCCTAAAAACTATGTACCCAATGGGCCAGCCAAAAGAGCATATAATGTCCATATATCGTAATGAAATCCCTAGTAAATACACTCAGATTAAGTAAATGGGTTTCAATAAAGGGCATTAGTCACACCATCCATAGAAAATGTAAGAACTCAATTTTCCACCCATCTATAAAACAAAACCCAATTTGGTAATATCAAGTGACATATGAATACTGGTTGGATCGGCCTCCACCAGTGAACAAAAGGAAAATACAAGAACTTAGTTTTTTGAATAATCTTGAGTAATTAGGTCCTTTTGAACAAATTTGAACAAATTTGAGCAAATATCTCCGTGTTGAAAAAGATCATGGGCTTCGGTGAGGTGGAACTTGGAATGTTCGTGATTTAAATCTCTTCTACCGATATCGGTGTATATTTAGTGTCGTGTCTGGATTGCGGTCGTTTGGTGTACTTCCATGACGATTTCTTTTTGAAGTGAGGAACTTTCCAAGAATCTCGTTGTTCACTTCCCCGGGAGTTCGTGTCCTGCTATACATGCATCCGGCGGTGCTATTCCGATAAGTACTTGACTCGTCCTCACCCGCTTCGACTTTGGGAGATGCTCTTTATCATTGTGCGCTACCTTGTTGTGGTTCTACTTCACCTTCACCTTCACACCTTTCTCTTTTTCGATGGTTTGTTTGATTGTTTGTTTGTCCGTTGGGTTCTTCTCTTTGATGATTAGTTCCGTCCGCCAACTTCTTTCGACCTCTCGATTCACCGTTCCGTTTGTGCGGTGATCGAATTTCTTACCTTTATCTCTAAAAAAACCCCGGCTCATCCCTACATGAACCACGACTAAGAAGAAATCTTTTGGAATTGTTGACTTCACCATTGACTCTTCGTTACCAAAAATAATCTCCATCGACTCTTGCAACCGCTGGTGATCCAGGATAGCCACCGATTTCCTCTCATTTCTTCCAGTATCTTTCTCTCTCCACCACATTCCTCCTCCTTTGTGAAGCTCCGACGATGACAAGAAGGATGAGTAATAGAATAGCCACCACCCAGAAAAGGAGGCAGAAATTTGATCTTCTTCGATTTTTGTGGTTTCTTAAACCGGCGGTAACGCTGGTTGCCGGAGAGGGAGACAAGGGTTTGAATCGAGTTTCTGCAAATGTCTGGATTGTTTAAAAAAGGAAGATGATTTGAACCGGTTTTAGAGCTATGGTTTTTGGGACTTTGCCTTGGAGAGATTGTTGCTAGAGAGGTCGAGGAGTTGGAGGCTAGGCTGATAAAAAGGAGGGATTCGTCCGGTGAAGTCGTTGTTTTCGAGGTGGAGAGTGTATAACCGAGGCATTGACGCGATTTCTGGAGGGATTTGTCCAACGATGTGGTTGTCGGAGAGAACAAGAGTCTTCAAGCGGTGGAGTTTTGTTAGCGACATGGGAAGTTTTCCGGTTGAGACAGAGGGATTTAAGGTTTAGAAGTCAAAGAAATCGGAATTTCTACGGAGAGTTTGTTGTCTTTGAAACTCAATACCTTGAATTGATCCAACTTGTTCAAGCTTTCGCTGTCCAATTTTCTCTTTAGGTTAAGATGTTCAAGGACGAATTTTGGCAGTGAAGAGTCGACAATGAAGTTTGAAAAATCCAAAAGACTTCTTTTTAGTTGTGATTCATTAGGGATAGGCCGGTTTTGATATATTTTTGTAAATCAGAACCCACAAAAACCTTCGTTTGATTCCTTGAACTGAACCCTTTGTAAGCATCATTTAATTTACAAAAAAGTTTCCACGTGAGCCAATAGAATTTTAGGGACATGAAAGAGACCAAGGAAGGAGACATAGGATTTGAAGTTAGAATATACGATAATAGACATCGTAACTTAGAGTTAACATAATCTGAACTGTCAACCAACTCATCTATTAGTTCTCATGTGCTTTAACAAAATATTATTAATAATAATATCAAGAATGATATATGTTTCGAAAAAAGAAGTCACAATGAACGATTGGTATTCAAACTTGTAAGACGCTACATTGGAGGTATTGCGATACATTGTTCGTTGGTTTTGCACCTTAAGAATCCGTGTCAATAATGACAGAAATTCAAAGGTTGACAAAACAAGAGATAAATAGTTTTAAATTTATAAACCTGCAAATAACTCTCCTAAATAGCAACGAACCCACAGTGTATGGATAATACGAAGTAGGACAAGTATTTTCAAGGTCGAACACGAAGACTGAGTGGTCTAATCTGCAACAATGATTAAGGATATAATAGATCTCGAATAAAGAAGAAGGTTGAAAAAGATAAGGGAAAGAGAATCAAATGTTTTTGGCAAATTTGGTTGTTCGCAATCGAATGTCACCTTCAATTGAAAACAATTTTATAAAAGCAAATAAAAGAAAAGATAATCAAATTAGAGGAAAGAAAATGGATTCCAAGGGTTCAAGGTCATTGTTTATGGCATAAGGACTCAGGACGACTCACAGGGATATATAGTAGACAAGCAACATGGATGAACGTTTCTAGACTGATGGTCTATTACCGGGTAAGTCTCAAGATCATCTAGTTCCAATCCTAACTACCTATTACCGGGTAAGCCTCAAGGTAAAGAGGGTGGAAATTCACTACAAACCAAATTATCTAACTAAGGATCAAGTAACCCTTTACCTGGTAAGTCTCAGGAATTACCCAACTTAGAGAGGAATCTGACACATTCAAATCAATAAAGGTTTCACCTTTATTACCTATGTTTAATCACTTATGTATCTAAGAGGAATATCACCGGATAAGTCTCAATTCCAACTTAGGTTGCTAGTTTAGAAGGTTCTAATCTAGATTCAAGTCCAAGTCAACCATTAGGATTTCAAAGCTATTCAAAGCCAATTCTAAGCGCAACCATCATAATCCAAGGCATAAACAAATCCATGTTAACCTTGGAACCACAAAGTTCTAGCCAATAACAATCATATCAAAATCAACAACTAAATGATGAAAGAGAAAGAAAGAACTCAACTTCAATGAAATCTTGATTCCAACAATGTCTCCCAACAATTCCGAATGCAAAAGTGTCCAACTTTTATCTAAACTAACTAAATTGCGAAGAACAATGACGAAGAAGAAGGGCAGGGTAGGAGACGGCTCCTCCTTCTAGGGCTAACTCTGGGCGAATCCCATCACAAAACGAACACTCCTTGGAATGAATCCAAGACTTCATTTTATACACAAAACCTAGCTAAAAGACATTGGACCCAAAATGAAATATCCCATAAATAAAATATAACGTTAAGGGAAGAATCTCGGACTGGATTGAAAAATCTCAATCAAAATCTCAGGGGAGATTTTGGATCTCGGTCAAAATCTTGGGGGAGATTTTGGATCTCGGTCAAAATCTTGGGGGAAATTTTGGATCTCAGTCGGGATCTCGGCCGAAGTAGAGACATAAGAACACATGGAATGAACATAACAAATGAACACATGGAATGAACATAACGAATGAAATTACAAGAACATTTTGTATGATCAATCGTTTTATTACAAAAGATAGGAGTAGGATGTAATTACGATGAACAAAGTTTGAGAGTTTCTGGAACGTCACATAATATTTTATCTTTCCTTAATATCCTAAACCAAAATTAAAGAGTTTAGTTCTAATTTCATAAATACAATTTTATTTATTAAAAATGTATATATTGATTATAATATAGTGTTTTACATCCATGAATACTTATAATGTGGTGCAATATCTTGAACACTCAAATAGAAATAGATGGTTGTTCGAGGTTCCTACTCCCTACCGTAATGATGAATACAAGTTATTAGATTTAATGATGTTATGACATACCTATTTGAGTAGTCGTGAAATTACTGAGAAGGTACAACATAATTTCATTGTTATAAAAATTGAGGGAATTCAATGAGAGAATACGAAAACAAAAATCGATAATTTAATTCACAGTGAAAAAATAACTATATCCGGGGGTTGTCAAGCTATAAAATTCCACTATATTTCTTATATAATTAGAATAATTAAAAAGTATGGATAAATATATTAATTTATATATTCAAATCAAATATCTTATCACCAAATAATACAAGTTGTTTAGGAAATATATTTTAAAAAAATAGTGTATATGTAGTACTAGTAAACTTAATCGTCCAATATTATAGGATGTTGACTGATCATGGAAAACAGCTTAAATATGTTCATATAAAACAAACAAAAGTAATACTCTAGAATTTATCAAAAAATATAAAATCTTATTCAACATAAAAATCGTAGTATGTATTGATAGTTTTGTACATTATACTTAAAGGGTAAAATTTAAAAAGAAAATAGTATATCTTTACCTATTGTTGAACATATGAGATGCTTATAATAATACAAAACAATTATAATTTATTTTGAATTATCAAGAAATTCAAGGCACATCATCCACAAAAAAAACAACTAAAATAATTAAACTTGTGCTTTATTTAATCGTTCTTTGTACTTGTGCTTATGGTGATGTAATCGTGCATATGAGTTGCACAATGCATATACAATACTCTTGCATGCATGTGTACTCGTGCTTATCAATACTCGTGCATATGACAATCATGTAATAGTTGTGCCTATGTACTCGTGCTTATGGAAGTGTACTACTCGTGCCTATGTACTTGTGTTTATGGCACTCATGAACAACAAATCCGAACTCGTATGTCCTCCATAGTTCGAAACCCACTGAATGTAAGATTTTTATTTTCGACGGACCTTGTGTACCCCGGACCTTGTGAACCCCGGTTGGTTGGGCTTGAGCTTGTATAACCCACTAAATGCAATATTTTTATTTTCGACGGAACTTGTGTACCACTAAATGCAAGATTTTTATTTTCGACGGACCTTGTGCACCCGGACCTTGTTGGTCGTGGGTTTGTATAACCTGAGTGGGCCTGATTGAGCCTTGAATTTATAAAATAGGTTGGTTGGACTTGGGCTTGGACTTGTATAACCCTAGTGGGCCTGATTGGGCCTTGAATTTATAAAATAAAGTAGGCCGGGCTTTACTAAATTGCAATTACCAATTCACCCTTTTAATTAATCTTTATATATAATTATAAGAGACCTAATTTGTTACCTAATAAACTAAATGGCCTCCCTTATGCTTATTTATACACAAAGGATCCTGCACCCCATTTCACCCTAAATTAAACACTAATTTCACACTTTAAGTACAAGATTAGTGAAATGTTTAAATGAAATGATATATGGGTTCGTTTAGTTTAAAATGTATGTAAATAATTAGTAATTATTATTTTTAACCACTTTGTATTATTAAAAAATAGGTGAAAGAAAGGACGTCCCACATCAATTATAAAGGTAGGCAATAAGTTAATATACGTACATATATATAGACATAACAAAAGTTCTTCGTCTGAGTATCCCACATTCATTAAAAAGATTATCCAGTACTATATATATATATATATATATATATATATATATATATATATATATATATATAAAAGGTTGTAATAGAAAAAATTGCACCATCATTATAAAGTACTGTAATCAACAAATTAAATAGGATGTTACTATTGCCTAGGTCATGTCTGGCATACTATCGTGCTCACGATCTTCATGAATATGTTTTTCCCCTTTATCTCACTTCAATATTGTCTCTTAATCTCCTCCTCCATTTGGCGGTCTATCAGTAACTTCCACATCCCTCGAGTATGTATCATGTGGAGACAATGTAGATGTGTCATTGATAGCTGTACACGGTCGAAGACGCTGCAGTACTGGTGGACACTTGTAGCTTGAAGAAGAAGAAGATGGTCTTGCAGACCCATAAGAAAAAGCTCAATGCTAGAGCTATACCAAATCGGATAAAACGATCGTATACCATCACCACCAGCCTCATCATCGGGTCGGACTCGGCGGACCTCCTGCGACTCTATTCAATTCAAATGTACCACGCAGTGACGGATTACACATCCAAACAGTGAATAGTATTGACCTACCAAGCTGGCGCCCAAAATACAGCATGTGTTTGGTCGTTCAAAAATGAAAGGTCAAACCAATATCAACAGACTATATCGGATAACCGTATATGAAAATGGTAGCACCAACGTAACACTATGCTCAGAATATAATGTCTCCACAATAAAGTCGTCATGACACTAACCAACATAGAAGCCTAAGATGTAATATATAATAACTTCCAATTTAACCTCCAATTACTTTGCTCTGCATTACCGAGGTGATCCATTAATTTCCGATATATATTTCCGGATTCGAGTTCTAAAGTCATGATATAACTATTGATTATTGACATTATATATTGATCGGTGTATTTTTTCCATTTTTTTAAAACTCTATGCATTTATGAAATGATGATATAAACCTGTGAATTGTAGACATGAAATACTAACAACCAACATGCTTTAACAAATTTATTACCGCTAGGATTTGAATTGCAATCTAGAGAAAAACAAAACACGAGAATTGATTACCAATTCGCAACAAATTTGCAATATATTTTGTGACGATAATAACGATAACCCACATAACAATAAATAGGCAAAAGTATTTAAAATAGAAATCCTAGAGATATAATATATTGAGGCTATTGCATTATGAACTCACAAACATGAGAATAAGTTATCCAATTTGCCATAAAAACAACAAACATGAATACAAACCCGAACCTTCCGTATGATAAATTCTTATGAAAATACCTAAATAAGGCGTAAAAACCATAGTCATTCATACACCAAGAAATTTGTATCACTTATAAAAGCTAACACTTAAGCAAAATGTTACACTAGACAATATACAATAATTAAACTCTAAAATCACTTCACCTATATGGTACGTAAATCCTCGTTGACCCCGCCGACTTCCCTGAATCGTCTCGGGATAGTATTTTTGTTAATGTTCGGTTTCGGCCTATGAAGTGAGTTCTTATTTGTTTAGATATGGACTCAATGCGACTAGATCTACTCTTTGCATTGACCGGATTTTGGACTCCGGGGTTCATTGATTGCTTTGAATTTTTGGTGTTTAGTGAGAGGGAGTACCAGCGTGGAGACGAGGATGCGTGGTATCCCGATGTTGATAAGATCGTTCGGAGCGAGTACAATCACGCTTCCGCTTATGCATTCGGTAACTCAGTTTGCTCCATTAAATGCGGTTTCTAAATTTTGAGATTGGAAGACGAAGTAAGGGTTTGCTTTGGAACACCTCATTCATTTAATTTTGATTGATAGACAAGGTTTTCGGGTATTGGGATAGAGGGGGACAAACTGACACTAATCAATTCGATCAACTACACATGGAAACCACCGGGGGAGACGGACATGATTATCTCAGACATCTCCACCACCATCTTAGGTTTCGTCCAAGCTAGCATTTCACACATATTCAGGGAAATCAACAAGGTGGCGGACGAGATCGCAAAACACGGCTTCTCCACCACTAAAGACCATGATACCCTCCCAGATGTTGTTGTACTCTTCCGTAAGGATGTCATAGGTTGGTCGATTTCTTGAAGTTGAATCACCTTTTTCGCTTACCTTGTTTCAAAAAAAAATAAATGTCCACCATTGACAACTAAGGTCGCAACTCAACTCTTAACTCTACTTTAAATCAATCTTTTGCCGGAATAAAAATCCATATTTACTAAGTAATAACATGTCAACCTAATCATGTATATCCTAACCTTAAGTAACCCAGAAACCATCTAGTTTCAATCAACGGAACCTTAAGATCTGGATAAATAATAAACGCGTCTCCCCTAGATCAACCAGTTCTAGTTCTAGATAAGAAATATCTAAACTCCCTATGCAGACTCAAATCAACCATAAATCAAGAACTTATATATGCTACTATGACTCGGTTGCTCAACCAAAAAATATATAAACGTTTCGACCCTCATCAGTGTCAATGTTAAGCAGACGACCCATGAAGTTCGTAAGGAGAAGAAGATGTATGATTGCTACATGAATATGATTTTTAATGCTCGTAAAAAAGATGCTTTCGAAATTTTGATGAATTTTGGGTCGAAGATTTATTACCTAGATGTTAATTCTTCATTGATGAAGGACTGGTATCTAAGAATCCTTACGTCAAATGACCGGTAGGGTTCATGATTAAAACGAGAAAATTATGTCTCTACAAAAGAAATATCAACGAGGAGTATTAAGTATTTAGATTTCTAGAGGTTAAATATGTTAAATTAAGTAAAATATTTGGACAAACGAGATCATAAGGATAAATATGTTAAATAAAGTTCTACAAAAGTAAATTAAGATATCATATTAATTATAATATTTTCATATAAAAAAACACAAAATATTTTTATATACATACTCAATATTTAAGTCTAAATACGGATATATACCAAATGATTTTAAAAGCAAAAGAACTTTCAGAAGATCATAAGACATGAAGTAAAATATTTGGAAGGCTTGTAGACAACTACTCGTGTTAAACCATCAATTAAAAGAATTCTGGCCTGCAGGGATACTACAGAGACACGTGAGAATAGGAAGAAAGGAAGAATGTTGCAAGCAAAAATTACAGTGTGCTGTGCAAAACGAAACTTTTATTGGTGCATACAATGTTAGTTGAATTGCCTAGCTCATGAGTAGATACATGATAATATTATGACTTTCTAAAAGTGAATTTTTTCGGTGTCTTTGATAGATAATGGCGGAAAATAAAATCACCGACTGTATTGATACCGAAACCAAGTGGATCGGGATAAAACCGATGTTGAAGGTTTGGAGACTGATATCGGACAATGGCGATGATTTTGGATCTGAACAAAGCTGGTGGTTTTAGATCATAATGATACCGGTGAGTTTGCACACGGATAATACCGATGGTTTTAGATCCGGATGAAGCCGGTTTTAAGTTTGCAGAATGTGGTGTTTGAGGTTCGAGATCGGTTTCCTCTGATACTCGATAGGTAACGTAGTTGTGCCAATTATTAGCACCAATCTGCATTGCTTTCACAACCATTTTGATTGGAAGTTTAAGATAAGAAGTGTGACAATATTTCATTACATTATAAAATAAATAAAAAAAGTAATTTAGGATACATGATAGATACAAAAGTAGAAACTCACACCAAATACACACTTTCAGATCTTAAGAGAGATAAACAGTGACATGAACAATTGTTTCAACGCCATCAGTCGTGTACTGATCCACTTGAGGAAGACTCTCAATGGTTGCATACCCCTTTGCATTCTCATACTTCCCGGTCCCACCAATGATCGCCACATAAGACAACGGAGAAGCCGGTCTGTGGACCCCAAAGAAGCTGATTGTACCTTCACCTCCATGTTCACCATGGAACAAAGCAGTCCAAACCATAGTATGACTCTGGCCATCAAGTGAGCTAGCTAAATAGAATCCCTGAGCACTTCCTATCACAGCTGATCCAAGCTCGTGGCCCTCGGTGATCTCATCGTCGATTACGGTTATAGATCCGAACATGAGCTCTTGGAGACTCGCGCCTTGTGGGAGTTGTCCGGCGGTTACAAATGGTTGGGTAGTTGCACCGTTGATGACGTTGTTAGCGTTTCCTGTGTTTTGGATGACTGTGTTGGATTGTTGTTGTTGGAGTTGTTGGCTGTTCATGGCGGCGAGGAGAGGAGCGTTGTTGTTGTTGACGATGTTGTTAATTTGGTTGTTGAAGAGTGGGACGCCTCCGCTTACCGGGAAGACTTGGTTGTTTGGTTTTGAGAATGGGATGTTGCTTGAATCTGAGGTGGCTACTATGCCTGTTACTACTCTCCCTGATGCGCGGGTCCCGCCTAACACGTCGTGCATGAAGAAGGCGAGAGCTGGCGTTTCTGGTGTTGCTGCTGCTGCAGCGGATGTTTGTGTTGGGCCCACAATAGGGGCTACGGGGATGTCATCCAAAGGGGCGGGTGCGTCAGCTGGTGTGGTCACCACCGGGGGGACTACAGGCGGCTGCTCGTCTGCAGGGTTGTCGGGTAAGTCGGGGGCGATGATTGGAGCTTGGGGAAAGCTAGGAGGGATGGTTGTGCCGATTGGCAGTTGCGGGTCAACCACGTCGTCTAGTATTCGAGCTGCATGGGAAGATACGAGGACGGAGATGAGGAGGAGGAAGCAGATGATTGATTTCATGGTTTTGGTGTGTGTATTGTTGTGCAGTTGATTTTGCTGAAGAGAAGGATGGAGAATGAAGCAATAAGCATTGGGAATTTATAGGGTTTGGGTGAGTATGAATAAATGGAGCTGATAGGGATTGGAGGAGTTGTTGTAAAGGAAATTGGGTTCAGTCTATCTAAAACTCACAGCTGTTGGTGGATTAGGTTCTTTTCTAAGAATTTGGACCGTTAATTTAGTTAACAGTTAAGATTAACATTTTACATTAGCGTAAAAGAAAATATATTTACAAGTTAGTATCTCTATTTATTTAATAGTATACTAGTAGTATTTTATTTTATAAATGTATAAATTATAATCAATTAATATCATATATTGCCTCCGTCCTATTGTCTTCTTTACAAATTTTCATCCCTCAAAACTTCATATCATTGGTTACTATTTCACGGTCAAAAATTATCAATTGCAATACGGATGCGAACGCTTGCGCTTCAGGCTTTGGCGGAAGCGCATTCCGCATCCACTAGATTTTGAAAAAAAAATTTATTATAAAATAAAAAAAAATATCGGGCGCATTCAGACTCCACATGCGCCCGAGACCAAACTGAAGAATCAACCCCAAATTAACCTTGGCTAACATGGGGCGGAAGCGCATCTGCGTCCACCCAAGCTGCTTGGGGCGGAAGCGGATTCCGAATACGCCTCAAGCCTTGACACATTCGGAATCCGCTTCCGCCTTGTCCCGTTAGTAGTTTTTGTCCACTCGGTTAACATCACTCATTTAAAAACAAAAAAACAAAGAACAAATTTATATATTATTCAAAAAAGTTATCAGTTAGGCATAATAAGTCTTTTGGTACAGATGGATACCTAAAAATGAAATATTTTGTTTTGATATTTTAATGATTATTAGCAAAATATAAATATATACTTTTAATACATACAGAAAATGAGTTGATCAACAATCACACCTATATATTGTAAATATTATTTAATAAATTATTACTTTTTAAAGAATGATGACTTAAATCAGAAATATATTATGAGCTGACATTTAGAAAGTTTTTTTTTCGTTGTAATATAAATCTTCATTACTTTAGAAAGTTAATTTGAAATATAAAATTAATTTTTTTTAAAAAAACCTAATCCCATGACATAAATGGATAGAGATACTAACTTGTTAGTATATTCTTTCCTTTTACGCTAATCTAAACTGTTAAATCTTAATCGTTAATTAAACGGTCTAAATTTGAAAAATTTGTGAAGTTGATTGAGTAACCTCCTGAGCCCAACAGACCAATATAGAGCTATAGCCCCTGAGATTTCAACAGTCTCGCAAATGATATTTTTCTCGGATAAACCATTTTTCTGAAGAAAGATCCCAGCAGTCTACAGCCAAATATGTAAAAAGTTAGAACCATACTGCTACTCTTTTTTTTTCTTTTTTCTTTTTTAATAATCATTTTCCATATTTTGCAGGGCTGTTCATCAGCCTCTTTTATATTTCTTTCCTAGGATGTTCTTCTTCAATTCTTCAAATATACGTTGGGCAATTCTAAATTATCAGCGATATGTCCTGAATGCTATATAACCAGCAAAGTTAGCACCAGCCGCCCTCACAAGCTCGCCTCCTGCAACATATTTATGCCTTTAAATATATATACACTATGGTTTCAGATAAGTGCAAGTGTTCCTAAATCTCACAAAACAGTTTTATTACCTCTTTTATGAAGGCAAGCTTCCTCCAAAACGCCACACAACTAGCAACACAGGTACATAAGTTCCTTCCCTGACTGCCAATTATGCCACAGCGTCCTCAATAGTTCCAAGAAATCCGCTGGTTCCTCTCCTTCTCTGACTATCTGTAAAACAATATCCACCATTAGTTACACAAAGAGCCATCATAATATGTCGCACGTCATCAGTACTAAATATTTTACAAAAATTACAAGTACTTTACTTATGCTGTGGTGATAAAAGAGCAAATCACATGAGGAAGCATTTCAAAACACATCTGCTCAGCCAAAATTTAACATGTCAAGGAACAAAATGAAATATACCACAAAATTTGGAAATATTCTACTCCAAAGGCTCAAGCATAGCATACGTAAATTTCATGGACAATTGTTCTTGTTCCAGGTTGTCAAGGTGGTATTCCATAAAAAAAACTACAAACAAATGGAATTCGGTAACACCTAAAACTAGAAGAGAAGTTAGTTTCATAGAGGGCAGCTAGGTCCATGAAATAGACTAAATTAGCGGCGTATCCCTTCTTGTTGGTACAAAATTAGTAAAAAAAGAAATATTTTTCCCAAAAATACTTTGTTCCTATCTAAATATTTACATTATTGATCAAGGAAATACATATGTTTACAAATAGATATTAGTGGAAGTCCTTAAATGATAAAAACCAGTCATATAATCACATATTCCCATAAATTTGAGTCATGGCTTTTTTTTTATTAGACTTTCTTCTATTCTTCTCCTTTTCCTGAAATAATTTACCCTTGCACATCCATCTCCCTTTCCATCCAACCCTCCCATCTTAAATGATAAACTCGGCTTTGGACATTCTGCATTTGCTAGAAGAACTATATTTTTCTATTTCCTACTTCATATGTCTTCCTTGTTTTTGTGTTTTTTTAACCTACCATGTTAATTGTTGAACCACTGAACTTTGTTTTCGATTAAATATGAATTTAGGTGCTTTACTAAAAAGTCTTCAGAGAGGCGTGCCTAGACACAGTGCACCTAGGCTCCAGGATCACCTAGTGCCTTTTAGAACACTGAGCAAGTGTCTATTGCAATACATGTAACTAGTAATGATCCCTCAGTTCTATGATTGCATCATATGGGACAAAGCACCCTCCCACATAAGAAAATGTTTTCTTTGTTCGAGACAAAGTGCCTTCAACAAAAAAACAAAATAAGACTATTGTAAATAATTATAAATTTATAAAGGTTAACATTCAAGTATAGGTAGAACTTCACAAAAAATGCATTTATACATTAGATTTAGTTTTTTAGAAGAGATGATCAAAATAACTCTTTTTATCTGTATCTAAATAGTAACTTGACTATCTTAATCATATTGGGTTGGTCGGTATTGATCCGGTGAAGTCGAGATTGTATTCTATACTTAAAAAAGCCCTCCATAAATGGATGATCCCTAAAAGGTAAATTAGAAATAAATAGAGATATGGATAGAGAATACATAGAAATATGATAACTGATTTATAAATTAATGGTTAAACACTTTGTCAACTTCAAGGTGACGTTTAATCCCAACTTCACCCAGCCAAATCTATTGGTGATTAGGGGTTATAACTTGCAACAAAAAGAGAAATGTCTATTGGTGTCCGCCCTGTAATTTCGGCAACTCCAAGTAGTGTCTAAAGCTTTTCCAATATCCGAGTGGTTACAATACTCAAACCAGTAGCCGTCATTAGAGAAAGAGGAAAAACACATTTCACCTTATTCTAACTTTACAATGTAGATCAATGAACAGGGAAACCAATTCATTTTTATCTTCCATCAAAGAAACCTCTAATTCAGGTTATGCTACAAAAATACTATAAATGACCTCTCCAACGTGTAATACTACAACCTATGTAGTATTTTTTTTTTCTTTCTAAAATCAGACGAACAATTAGGTAGTAGATAAGGAAGTTTTCATTAATCTTCAGTTTATTTTTAGTTAAATTACTTAATAATTATGTATAATTATTGCTGCATACTCTTGATTTTAACATCATTCAATTCCATTATTTCTAGATATCTTAATTGGTTTCAATGATATCATTGTCGTAGTACAATAGCAAGTTTTTTTCAGCTGGACGATTACTAACACAGATGAATTCACATTTTCATATTTATGTTATATTTTGATGCAAGTCATTACTAATTTAATAATTATGTATCCATTTATTTAATTATATAATTCCTCTAAATACTCTCCCTTCTCGTATAATATTAATGTGTGATAAAATTATAACATTACTTAATTTTGTTTCTAAATAGATCCCATACCATGATGCAAGCTTCAACATATGAAACAACTGGTAAACAGGCCCATCCAGCACGCCCGGACAGCCCAATTAGCCAACAACCATGGACATGAATACCAAACAATTTCCTGCCCTATACTACTTTCAGCAACTTTTATGGGGAAACATCAAAACAGTAGCCAATGTGGAAATAAGCTAACGCATGGAGATAGAAAAAAACAAATCATAATGAATTTGAAGCATTTGAGCCATACCTTAATATTTGTGGATCCTGGGAGACCCATGTCTAATCGAACATCTGAACCAATTTGGTTCCAATCTACCAATCCTACACCACCTACTTCTACTCCTGTCTGTGTATTTCTCATAGACCGTTGATGCTGATTAATGTTGAAAGAGCTACCTATCCAGAGATACAAATTCCTTTCTTCACCGGATCCTGAAGATTTTCCGGGAGCAAAGATGACAAATGCAGATTCCGAATCCAACCAGCAAGTTGGTAATACAGAGATCTCTTCTAAACCGGGGAAGCGATATACTAAAGGCTGCATGGAATTGGAATTTTTTACCCCCCCTGCCTTCATGCCAGACAAGAGATTTGGTTCATCTTGTCGATTAGGAGATTGCTGTGCTCTCAAAACACCAGCTGTCCTAACAGCTAATTCTTCAAAATTCTCATCTCCAGTCCTAGCACTGCCCTTGTATTCCGACATATCTAGTTTATCAATATCACCTAACTCAATAATCACACTATCATCTTGTTGATTAACTATATCATTTCCAGGAGAATCTTTTTTTCTCTTAGCATCATCCACTACAGGCAATTTTAAGAATTTAGACAAACACCCCCTCCGTTGCGCAATGGAGGGCTGAGATCTTTTAGATGGTGAGCAAGTATTACCTTTACGTTGTGATGCAAAATTCACCTCAATGTATCCTGGATTTTCTGATATATTATCGGAGGTTTTAGTTGATAAGAGAGACAAGTTAGAAAGGGATGACAGAGTTGCTGAAAACATTGGAGGTGAATCTAAAGGGGAATCTGAGAAATGATTTGAGCTACTGCTGGAATCAGAAGATATTGAATCTGGCGAGAGGTAAGGTGGAGATGAAAATGAAGATGATGCTGACGACGAGGATGATGGCCAAGAAGGTGATGACGCTGAAGAAGTTGGAAGCACGGAAGAAGAATTAGATGAATGTACTGGCTTTGTCTCCTTATCATCTTGATCGTCAGTAGAACAAGACTTCATATGTAGTTTGTTTATGGCTAATTTGGGAACTGAGACAAACTCCTTCATAGGGCCAAAGGCAAACTTACGTCTGAGCGCACTCCAACTGTTTTCTCGTGCAGGCAGATGTGTTTCCTGTTCAGCCTCTGATGATGCAACTGGTGGAACAAAACCTCCTATAGTTGCCTTGTGAAAAATCTCAAAATCAATGTCATATAAATCCACTTTCCTCTCACCAGGGTGGATTCTAGCAGGTGACTTTATGTGCTCTCCTCCCTCACTGGTAGACTTGTCCAACAGAAAATCAGAAAAAGTATCCCAGAAGAAGGAGGGTTCGTCACCTTCCTTGATCACATGGACAGGAACATTCACTTTTTCATAACGTACGATCTGAGACACTGCCCCTCTTGCATCCCTTTCCATAACAACTTTGCATTTTTTACCAATCCAAACAAATATAGATGATGGCACTTGGATGATAAATGCCCCTCTAGAATCAAGTAGTGAAGGAGATGGACTGTTCAATATTTTGGGGACAAGATGCAAAGGATCATAAGGAGAGTGTGGAGCCATCCTATAGACTCTCAACAACGAGCTTGGACTCAGGGGAAAGGCATGAACTCTCTTCTGACACTGTAGCAACTGCCAGGCAAAGCCCATATTTGGGTCAGCAATACCTCTAGCTTCCTTTACATACTGAAATGCATCATCAAAATTTTGTCCTTCTCTCCACATGCGATAGGCTATTACCAATGAAGTGGAGCGGGAGACGCCTTGACTACAATGAACAAAGACCCTACCTTTCTGCTCCCGGACATCTTCAAAATAGTCAAACACATCATACAATATGCTTGTGATGTCTTCTGTGACCTTATCCTGCAGCCACAATGTTTTGTACACAAAATCAGTCTTAAAGTACTCAGGGCAGATAAAGCCAATGCAATTAAGCACATGAGTTATTCCATGTTCTTTCAGTATGTTCTTGTCCCGAGCAACAGCCTCGCCTCCAAGATACACGTGCTCGGCTACCTTTGAACACTGTTTATCAAAACACATAATCTTATCATCCTTCTTCACCAAACCTGCACCCGAGTTCTTCTGGATGATAGACATATCTAGCTTCAACCTCTCCCCTGCCTTGCCCAAATCCCTCCCACCTGGAGTGAGTGGCCCCCATTCACCTACATCATCTGAGCCAGCCCTGGGCCACTCCTCCAAACTCCTTCGAGCAATAGACAATGGCTGCAGCGGCGGCAAAGCTGCCCTCCCTTTACAATTATGCTGCGAGCGAGGAGTTAAAGGAGTAGGAGGAATCCTCCGACATGGTGCGCCATTAACCCCAACATTCACATTACTCCTCCCTTCATTAGCAGGGTCATGGTGCATCGTCCGGGACGATGACCATGAAGCAGACCTCCAAAACCTCTTGGAATTATTGTCAGAGGCTTCATACTCACCCCAAGAACCAGACTCATCGTCCTTACCGACCATGTCCACTCAATCCTACACTTGATGTTATGGCCTGAAACCCACCCACGGTGTCCCTAGTTCTTCTTCACCTTAGCTGTCCAACTGAGGGAAATAGGCTGTTCAATAAGGGGAGGGGATCAAACAACAGGAAGGGAAATAGTCAAATCCACATATGATCAGCCAAAAAAAGCAAACCTGGTTTCGAGCGCTGAGCCTCGGCCTAGGGAGAACAAATACACTCATTCGAGTTATAAAAAAAAAAAAAGCATCCAAGATTGAAACAAGCTCGACGAACTATTCAAGTATTAAGAAGATTGCAGTGACGAAAACTCATGTAATTTTAGAAATCGAATTCGGCAGAAGAGATTTTTGCAAGACAGAAAACAGTAACAATCCAAAGGGCAAAAGGTAAAGCAGGACATCAAGAAATCTATACTGGAAAACTCAAATCATTCAAGGAGTAAAACGTTCCGGTGGCAACCTAGGGTTTCACAAAATCCAATCAGGTGCGACAAAGATCCAAATTCGCAGATGTATATATATATATATGTAGAGAGTGATAGAGAGAGAGTTGTTACTTACAGAGGTTTGGAACTGGAAAACATGTGAGAAAGAGAGAGTGGAGCGAAGCAGAGAGAGGTGGGGCGAAGAGCAGACGAGTATGTCTTCTCTGCGAGTGCCAAGAGAGATAGAGAGAGGGAAAGTGGTGTGGAGGTGTGTGGGTGGGGCGGAGACTGAAGGGGAATTTTGTCCCTCTAACATCACAACAACATTTTCTTTCAAAAATAAAGTCGCTATCTAATATGTTTTACAAATATAAATAAAATATAGTCCAAAGTGGAAACCATAGTTTCATTATAAAAAATACAGGATGTTTAAGGGTTTGTTTTGCACTTTCTGTGTGGGGGTTGAACCGGTTTGGGATTGGGTTGATTCGATTTTGGACGGATATAAGGTCAAGTAAAAGTCGGTTTGAAAACTTATCTAATATTTGTTGGGTGAGCCGATAATTGGGTGACGAAATTATATTGGGGTTATCGGGATTATTTTTGGTCGAGTTGATTCGGTTTTTGGGTGGTTTTGGCTAGGTAGACTTCGAGTTGCTTTTGGGTTCGTGTCATTTTCGGATTTTTATTTTTATTTTTTTTTGCGGTTAGTTCGGTTTGACTTGGATCTATACCAGATATATTTTTTTAGTGCCGGATAAATTTGAGTTTGACAGATCGAGATCATCTTACCAATATTTTATTTATAAAATTGGGGTTGATCTTTTTCTTGTGAAATATGTCCTTCAATATTGCACATTTCCATTTATTACTTCCTAATTTCCATCATTTCTTATTATTCATTTTCGATTCATTTCTCACCTCCTCTTAATTTATATGGTATTCCTCTACCTCGTACACAATAAAAAGACTAAAACAATAGTTGTACATATCATATATGCTTTTATTTAGATTATACTATAATCATTAATATAAAAATAAGATTAATTTTCTAAATTTAAAATATTAGAAGTCACTCTTCTAAATTGAATGTCTTTCAATTCATTATACCAATTTGTGGTTTTATTATCTTTATTTTTGTACTTAATTGTCTTTTTCCTTATTCACCCAATAATTTTATTTTTAATTTGTTTAACCTTCTACCTATTTATAGATTCGTTCAAAATCACTAACTTTTTTTCCTATAAAAAAAACACTTCTACACCTTTTATGAATATGAATTACTTGAATGTACTTGATTTGTTTATACAAATAAGTATCGATGCTTCATTTGTGTGGAAAAAACATATGACTAGCGTTTTTCTAGAACAATATTCATACATCGGTTGAAGTTAGACTCTAAATAAGTCCAAACCAAAGTCCGTGGGTTGGTAGTAAAGATGATTGTATTATAGGTCAATTGTGATAACTTTCAAATGTATATTCATCAAAATCCAAGACTTATCTAGATAATAGTCGAAAAGTTTGTAATATACTTGAACAATTATTGATATAATTGAACAATTTATGCTATAGTTGAACAATTTGGTATATAGTTGAAAATTTATAATATAGTTAAACACTTTAATACATCATTTGAACAAATATGTGATACAATTGAACAATTTGTGATATAAGGGCGTTCGGTGGAGAGAATTAAAGGGGATGCAATTTAAGAAAAATTGTCAACCGATGTGAGATAGATTATGAGAATGAATGGGGTTGTAGTGGGATGATCATTTTCCACTAAAATTGTCGAACGGACCTAAGTTGAACAATTTAAAATATAGTTGAACAATGTGACATTAGTTGAACAACTTATGATATAGTGAACAATTTGACATTGAACAATTTGTCATGCAATTTATTATTCACTTATTAGTCTTGATTAGTTTTTTTTTAGTCTAATTTTTCTTTAGTTGAACCTTATTAGATTAAAATACAAATTGGTTTTTCATGTGATGTTTATTAAGTAAGTTTGTCGAGTTGGTTGAATTATTTATATAAATGAACATTACTTCTGAATTTTTTTAAATAATAACAACACACAACTTTAACACAAATTCTTTTTATGCTTAACTTTAACCCAAGGTAGTGATATTGGTGATTAATGTGTTCGTATTAAATGTAAAAATCTGACTTGAAGATTACAAAGAACATTACCATTTGTTATTACTTCTAAAGAATACATTCACCAAAATCACAAGACTTGTCTATTAAATAGTTGAACAATTTGTAATATTAAATTATTAATTCGTGATATAGATAAACAAACTGTAATATAGTTAAATAATTTGGTATATAGTTGTGCGACATATAGTCGAACAATTTTTTATTTTCAATCTAATTTTGATTTAGTCGAACATTTTTTTTAATGATAAAACACGATTTGTTTTGCTTGTGATATTTATTGTGCAAGTTTGTCAATTTAGTTGAACTATTTATACACTAATTTTAAAATTTTCTCAAATCATAGTTGTAGCACTAAGTTAAATATGGTATAATTATCTAGATATTATAATAATGTCATACGATACGAGTTAGTGTGTAAGTTTAAATAACACATATTTTAATACATAATTATGTGATTTTTAAAATAGAGTAATATAGATAATATATATTTTTATGTTTCTTAACATAAGCTTAGCACTTGTGTAGTAATACTCTCTTGGTATTTGGTAATTTGGCGTGGGCACACATGATAAAGGATATATAAATAAAAAAAAACGTGGTTCTAAACGTATCGGCAAAAATCACTACTTGTCACCATAATTATACACTTTACCTGCATCCTTGGAAACTCACTAAACTACGCATATTGAAGTTTTCTAATGTTCGTTTACTGACTTATTAATATTGAAGTTTTCTTCAATTCGTGAACTTAGAAAGATAAAATCATTAAATTTTGATTGATATTCTAGAAAAATAGGAAACATATTTCTTTCTTTTTTTTCTTTTGCGACAGTGTTATATAACAACATTTACCCACTAAAATCTTACTAAAACATGTGGCTCATCTCATCCTTAATCTACTTGACTCAATGGTTGAGATTTTTTCTCGCTTTTTTTAACAAATATTTTCTTTCCACTTAAATTCAACCTTTTCTAGTCTTCTCTAATATAAATTATGGTTTCCATGAGAAGACTTCTTTTGGAAAGAAGGTGAGTAAATATTTTGTTCATTTTTTACTTAGCCAATCAATATACTCTTTTTTGTATAATGTTTTTTTTTTTTTCCTTAATTATGAGCAAAAATATACATTATTTTTGTAAAATAAGCATTCGTTTTTTAAAAGTAATAAATAAATGGTTATTAAATTAAAACAGATACTTAAAAATAACAAAAAATTACATCCCTCCGGGAGAAGTCTTCTCATCCAAACAGACATCTCTTTATATAATTAGTTTAAGTAATCATGTCTAAGATTATCTAAACGTGTTAATATAAAAAAGCCCTCACAAGGCATAAGCATCTAACTTCGCTAAAAAAAAGTTGAAAGAATAAAGGGGGAAAAGGAATTTTTAGAATTAAAAAAAGGATTGTATTAAGAAACGTTAAACACACGGGTTTTCAATTGATCAATGACGGTCCTCTTGTCAGCCGAATATCCTCGTGAAATAAAGGTTATCTACCGTGTTTTATGAAAATACATTTTAGAAATTGTGGAATCCAATCCTAAGTGTGAAATAACTGTGTCGAAAAATGGCAAGTAAACAGTAAGACATTGATGAGAAGTAAATTGTAAAAGGGTTGCTACAAAGTACAAAGCATAACTTTACTGAGACAGCAACACAACAGATCACTAATAGTTAATAAATACAACCAAGGGCACAGTCCGCCATCCGCTGCTGCACCACAAGGAACAAATCGAGACGTAGACAGCAACATCAGTTGGTAAAGCTTACTGTTTGTTACTGATCATAGCACGAGCCAGGGCCACGGGGAGCGTTTCGGGCATAGTAGTTTGTAACGGGAGCTGCTTGAACACCACGCATGTTTAGTACGCATCTAAAGTAATGCAGCCTTGGCAATACAGTTAAGTCCATGTCTCCCGTCGATAGTCTTTCTCTCGAACTCCACAATCGTTCTGCGTGCGTGAAAATTATATTTTATTATAGTGTTTTTTTGAAAAACGGAAAGCAGTTAGGTTGTATCTCCTAAAACACGAAGTTAGGGATCATCAGAAAAATTGGTGTTGGGGTTCAACATTCTCTGAAAACATGTACTTTGTCAAAGAAACAAAGATCCAATCTGGAGTCGGGTAAACCATCTCGACCTCCTAGGACAACTCACAAGCCTTGGAGTGCCTTGATAATACAAAGATTAGGAGGTTAGACAACAAAAACATACCTGCAGCTGCAGCAGCACGAGGCCATATTGTTTGTTGAACGTCAGAGGTGTCGGCCGTCTCACCCCACATGCATACTTCCCCTCCGATGACTAAACTCTGTTTAGAAATATCACTTATTCCTTCCAAGGGTTCTGCATTGTATACTTTATCCCAAGGAACATCTAGATGATCAAGGTACCAAACTCCCTGATTGCTGAAGATACACCTAAACCCTTGTGCTACTGCCTTCGGACACACTCCGGGGCCCAGCCTGTAAGGATGTCTGTAACTTCAGTCATTTTACAACATCAATATAACCTCTATTTCATTAAAACTCACCAGTTATGCACAACTGTCTTTGGATTCAGTTTTGATGGAAATGAATTGAAGGTTTCTTCCCTGCAATGCACAAAAATAACCCTCGTTACCGCTGCTAATTTCACATGTACAAACTAGGGTGTTAAATTATATCCAAGTCCAAACGGGCCAACTTTGATATATGTGCACACAATTTAAATTTTTTTTGAGATACTCATCAGACCTTCACAAATAACCTTAGAGCATCTTCAACCCAGATACTGGGAGTTTCTTTAGCTATTTTTTAAAAAAGTTTAATGTTAGAATGGGTTAAAAGAATCAATGTCATGAGTGGAAAGAAGTTTCTCAGGGAAGAAATGAATCCTGACAAGTTCCTACCTGATTCACACAAATCAAGGAAATTGTGGATTTTTATTTTTGTTTTTGCCCAATTGTAGGGAAGTAAGATATGTTTTAGTGGAGTTACGTAATTCAAAGTAATTTAAGAAAACTCTATTAAATTTTGGGATGGAGGAGAGAGGTTCTTTAAATAATTTTAGGGATAAAAAAAACAGATAAGAAGCCCTTTGAAAAGTTCTGGGATGCAGATGCTCTTAGAATGATAAGATGTGGCATCGTTCTCAGTAACAAAATCATGTGTGGGAAAATACCAGTTCACAGGAGACCAGTTCTTCGAAATTGCTATTTCTTGTGCTCTCAGCACAAAATACTGATAAGCATCCTTCGGTGTCATGTTATGGTCACTCAACCTGCGACAAGTCTCCAAATGCAAAGCATTATTTAAGAAACTTAAAAAAAACAGTATAATTTAATAGAACATAAACTTCCAGGGATAATTTGAGAGTATTGATGTATAACCAAGCTCTAGACTCTTCACACTCTGTTAGATTGTACACAAGAACTAGATACACGTGTTCCATTTCGCTATGTGACAATTGGGTGCAGCTGATATTCTGATAATCGGCAATTATTATGAGCTCAAGGTTGATCAATGACCTCAGGGGCAGTAAATTTTCATTCCTAAGAAAAGTGAGCTAATGCTCACATTGTTGTCATGGTATGCAAATGGCATCTATTGCATGAACACCATTCTTAACCAAATATCTGTATATATATCCCAGGGCCCGTGCATTTTCAATATATTGTTTTGTTCGCTTACCTCATACCCAAGCAAGCATGTTTAGGATCTTAGAATTCCAAGATTCTACGGTCCAAGTCAAGTTCGTTCAAAGCCAAATCAACTCTAGACTCAATTGCATAAAATCCTTAAATCTCAATTACCCTTGTCCTACATTTGGCTTTTTTGGCCAATCATGTGTTTATGACTCGAGTTTTGGCTCGCAAATGGTGGCTGATGAACCATTGGCCTTGTAGGCCGAAGTTTCTAAGAAAACTTTCTTAACAACACTGTTTTTCTTATACTTTTTGTTATATCATATTTATATTATTTATTAGTTTTATAGGATCTATATAGCCAACAATCCAACTATACAATCTGATCCACATGGAACCTCGTGACGCGACGCTAAAATTCCGATCCTAATAACTTTACTGCACGTCATCTCTCCTCGAACCCATAGTCAAGTCCCAGCCTATTATCTTTCGATCTTTTACATTATTTAATCAACAGCATTGAGTTTATCCCTCAAGAAAATTCAAATCTCGTAGTCAATTCGAACATCCAGAGTGAGTACCTTAGGCTCACGCCCAGTCAAGACACACCATCTCAAGCTTATCCATAAGTGGTCACATATTCACCTTTCTGCCAAAGAGCAAAATGCAGTCCACAAGACCCAAAATCTACCAAGAGACCCATAAGAAAACTAGCCCAAACCGGAAAAGATGGAAGGGAAATTCTTCAAGACAGTAATAATCACCCATAAGAAACTACCAAAAGATCAAGAAGATAACAGGGTTATGCAGAAAATAATGCTTTTGACTGGAGAAAAGTAAAACTGTTTCATGCCAATGATCTCCGTCATCGCACAAAGCAATAAAAATCATGATCAAATTTTCATATACTCATACAGAAAAAGAAACAGAGAAGGCAAGAAAGAGGTATACCATTGCTTTACATGTGGAGTATTGCTCCAACAGCCTGTGATGGGAACGTATAAACATCATAGTGAGATGACATAGACAACAGAATTCAAAACAGGAAACAATCAAGAGATTTATTGATCCTGCGTTCTTAAGGATTTTATGGAAGTGAGGAATTGCAAAAGAACAGAAAAGTTGCATGTTTAATAACAACCAAAAGCATACAACTCAGCTGAGGATCTCCACCACTGTATACAGAAAATCAATCAGATATAACCTTAACTAACCTGTATTAACCTCATCACCACCCAAGTGGAACAGCTCAAATGGGAATATTTTCCTCAACTCTGCAGGGAAACAATACTGATCATGAATGTATGCAGAAAGCGATGAAAAACAGGAAAGACCAAGGTGGGACTGAGTCAAAGGTGTAAATTCTAGGATCATGAAGGATCTTCCTCGGACTTTTTCTTTTTATGTGCTATATAGTATTATTTCTTATGAGTTATGACTAAGAAGTATGATGTTTTTTCCTTTCTGGGCAAGAATCAATAGGTAGGAGACAAGTGATCTAGCTGAAAAGGACGTTAGTAAATAGTAAGCATGGCAACTCCTTGAGTAGGTATATGTATCATGTGCAAGGCACCTGGCAGGTACTTAAGTGGAGTAACTGGATGTATGCCAATGTTGCAACACTTGATTGATTTATCTATTCAGCCATAGTTTTGGGCTCAAACAGAATCACTATTGAAGGTCGATAATTAGAATATGAATAGTAAAGGGCAGACCATACAAGTTAGAAACGCAAAGGTTAGGTATATTATGTGAGAGAAGGAATTGGTAACTGAGAAAAGCAAGAGGAAGCTTTGTTCATAAGTTTGAGTGCAGGAAACAATGCAATACGTTCCTTTAGCGTTCACTTACTAGTGGGGGAGGGAGTTCACAGGGAACAAGAATAACAGATGATTACTAGAGTTGGACGCTCAATTGGTGAATTATTAGCTCACTGAAAAAAGGATGGAGATGTAAAGTTGAATTTGATCAGGTCCTATTTATTACTTTTTAGTTAAAGGTTTATTAGTTTCTTTCATCAATCATATAGTCATACCCACGTAAACACAAATTAGGCATTGTGCAAAGAATATAGACTAATAATTCAAGGTATATTTAGGTTTTTGGATGTCTGACCTGTTAAAATCCCAGAGACCACATCAAAAGTAAAATTCTTTGAAACATCAAGTGGCTCTTTACAGGAAGAGGAGGGCCACAGGTCAGGATATCCAGCACCCCTGCATAAGAAACAATAGAGTTGATATTAGAAATTGAAGCAAAGTAATATCACTACAAAAATTACCCAGAAGAATATATCCACTTGCAAAAAAGGTTGTTGTGCTCGCGCACCAAATTAAGCTCTAGATATTTTAAACAATATCATAGTAGAACAACAAGAGTTCCTACAATATCTTGGCCTTCTTTCTCACTAAGGATAATGAATTACAGGAAAATGGGACAACAATTCCCGGTGCATCTACGACTCCTTTTCTTTTCACTAAAAGAAATTCGATTTACCCAACAATCACCCTTCTATACTAACAGGAACAACCTCACCAATATTACTCAGGTCCATCACCTTACATATACAATGAGATCAAAGAAGTAATGAAATCACAAACTCTAGCAACAGTTTATTGGGTATATACAACTCCTAGTCAGTCACATACCATGACTCAGCGTGACCGGGAACATCTATCTCTGCCATCACATGGATTCCTGTAATATGAAATATAACACCAATAAAACTTGACATGATAAATCCAGAATGAATCCTAAAGCTTTTTTCAATCAAGATATATAGAATCGTCAATAGTTGACAAACATGCACAGGAAATTAAAAAAAATAACAAAGTAAGAGTTTTTTTTTTACGAATAGGCTTGTCAATAATCTATAGGGTAAGGGTAACATTACAGAGCAACAGTCCAGCACATGAGAGGAAAATTAAATAATACATACCTCTTGTCTTGGCATAACTTCAGATATGGTATCACATAGGCATGAGAAAAGGAAGGAAAATTCTGATTAGAATCAGGATGAACAAATCAGTAAAGAAAGCAAGACAAAGACGGCAAAAGCATGTATCATGAAATATCTGAACAAAAAAGTTATGACATATAGGATCAAGAGGAGGTGGAACTAAAGATGATAGAAAAGTAAGCTGTCTTCAGATAAAAAGAACCTTATTCGTTCCTTGTACAAGGTTGAAATATGTCTTATGTTGAAACAAAATAATTTCTTCAGCGAAAAGTTATCTTACTTGACAATTCCTTGAGCATCCTCAGTTGTGTATCGCTCCCAATTTGAGTATGCACCGCTCCACAACTTTGGATATGCTGGTATTTCTAGCGGGAAAGACTCCTCATCTATGATGTGCCAATGAAGAACGTTCTACTGAATGGAATTCTCAGTATCAGGACTTGCATGCAATTAGCTCAAAGTAATAAGCACGTAAATTTTGATGATAACGAAGAATGAAGATAAATGTGGCAGAGACATACAAGTTTAGCATATGACATGGAATCAATAACTTGTTCTATTATCTCCACAGGAAGATAATGCCTAGACGTATCTGCAAGAAGCTGGGGATATTAGAACACATAAACAATTAATCACTTCTTTTAGTTACCAAATACCATTGTAAAGGTATTTACCAAGAAGGAGTCCACGATAAGCAAATCTTGGTTTGTCGTGGATATACCATGGAGCCTTGAATATTTGCACAGTTTTAGATTGATAATCAAAAGTGCATAACTGGCTAAATGTCTGCATAAATTCAAAAGAAGCACAATAAGTCCCACATAAAATGAAAAAAATGGGCTCTCACAAGAAAGGAAAAAAAGGTTGCCTAGGTCATCATTTATAGACCTTCAAATTGAACATAGTATTGACATCACAATTTTTTTAGGTGGAGTGAGAATTAATGGCGATAAAAGATGAGAAAGGCTGATCTTGGGTAGAATTCAATAAAGCATTCCAGAATAGGTATGCGAGTGATGTTATGTACAGAAAAATGCTAACAAAAAAGGCACAAGGTGATACATATCAAGCATAAAATCTTGCACATGTATTTATCACTTTACCTATTTTAACTTGCTAACGTCCAATCAACTATAATTTGAGGAAAGAAGCTGTAAAGCTTCCAAGCTTACAATGGATTACCAGCTTCATCTTCAGATTCATCATTCATCAATCAAGGTACAACACCCAACACTCAAACAACTAAGTATCTTTAGGTTGATAGACTGAAATCACCTACCACATGCTAATTTTATAAGAAATGAATACGCATTCCATAAACATCCTTGACAACCAGGTGATATTACACCTTTCGTGATACGATGACTTCAAACAACTAAGTATCTTTAGGTTGTCTACCTTATCATGGATTTACAAAAATGCTAATCGAACTACTAATTTTCTTTTATTTCAAAACTTGTATTGAATATTCAGTTGCAAAAATTTTTAATGAAAAAACCATTCGATATAAGTAGTAACTACTAACTAGTACAGGTATCACTGAGCTACACATACCTCTAATCCACGCAATGCACCATATACTGTATTTGCCTGCCAAACGAAACATGTCACTGAAGGCGTCAAGTATTGGGGAACAAAAGCAACAGTTATTTGGGGGAAAAGAGCACAAAAGGACCTCTATTGTTGCTCCTCCAACAATGGAGCGGCCGTCTCTCTTGGCAACGTGCAAAGTGTAGCTCTCATCCACACCTAATTGAAGCTAGAAAAACCCCAAATGCAAGCATCAATGGTTAAATTCAAAGGCATTTGTAAGGAAAGAAGGAAAATAGGTTCTGGATGATCAGAATTGAACCTCTTCACTAGCAGAATGGACGACAACTTGGAGAACACTGAGATCATAAGAAGGCGCTCCAAGGTGGAGCCCATACATCCGACTCCGATTAGAAAGAGGAGAAGCAGTGTGCTTGAAGATGATGTGCTTGTACCTATCAAAAGATTGGGTAAGAATGAAGGAGTCACCGGAGAAGGAGATGGAGAGATCGGGGTCAACGGTGAGAGTGTCGCTGCCGGAGGTGAACTCGGAGGGAAGCGGCCATATGTAGGTGAGAGAATCGTCGGCGGAGACGACGACGGAGAGGAGATACAGTGTGAGGGAGAAGAAGATGTGCATATCTGAGATGATGGATGATTTAGCAGAACTGACGGAAGTGGGTAGCAGAGAGAAACGGGGAAGAAGGGGTGTCAGGTGACTTAAGCGTTAGCTTTGACTTGGAGACGATGATTGCCACCGTCGCTGCGCGTATAACTGAGCCAAAACTTTGCAATTGAATTTATGTTGTCACGGTAAAAAAAAACAATTTAAGATGAGTCACTTTTAGGCTACGGCATTGAAGATTTGAAGTAATTAACTTCAGCATCCCAACGACTTTTAAAATACATGGTCGTCAGCGTATTTAGACGGTATTGAAGTTTAAAAAACGTAACTTTTTTTTTAGTTAGAACGATTACATCAACCATCATTATATATATTTGTCGTAGTTCGGCTAACCCTATAAATAAACGACATCGAATATTTGGAGAATATCCTTACTCGTTCTTCCTTAATTAAATTGAATCCGAATTAGTGAAGTCATCCGATAATGAAGACGAAGTTGTATTTTCGTTCGCTGATTTAAGATACCATTTTTTCGACGAATTTATCCCTCACATTTAAGTAAGTTTGCAATATGATATAAGTAGGAATATATTAAAAGAGGTTTTTTTAATATGGTAAAAGATTTTTGAAAATTTTGACGATCCGTCGAAAAACATATCGAATGATATTCAAATGATTGATGCTCGTTATGTGAATGCATTCACTAGGAAGACAAAAAAAGATCTGAAAGGTTTATGAGAGTGAATACAATCACTTTGATGAAGACACTCAAATTCTTATTGAATATCCAAACCTGATAGACATGAATGGAAGAGATTTAAAAGGAGGTAGACAAACAATTAAGGTTCCATATAAAGCAAAATTTTATAGACCTAAAAAAAATGAATGCAAATAGGAACCAAAAAAATTACTTCTGGGATGATAGAAATGAAGGAAGAGAGCCAAACTTGGTGGATGATGAAGCTATTACAATTGAAGACCCTAACTACCTTTAATCCTTTTGTTGGCGGAAGATAAAGAACGCATTCGTAAACCTTGGAGAGATTCAATAATTATCAAAGTCTTTGATCAAATTTTGTGGCGGAGGTTATCTAACCATATAAGATGGAGACCTAATTTTGTGGCGGAGGAAGAAACAATTGTATTCATTGTTGCTTGGATAAGAATTCCGAACCTATCTATATATGGAGTACTTTGAAAGCAGTATACTTTCTAAGATAGGGAGTCACATTGGTAGAGTACTCAATAATTTTGACAGAACTACTAAACAACACTCCAAGATTTGTGTGGAACTAACTTACTCAAACCTTTGACATCTAAGTTTTACATGCATGGATGTTATTGAAAAATACAATATGAAGGGCTCGAGATGATATGTTTTGACTGTGGAAAAATTGAACATAGTGTTGAGCATTGCCCACACAAAGTAGATCAGGGAAGTAATACAAATTCCGAAGGTCAAGTAAGAGACAACAACAAAACTTATGCATAGACCAGAAAACAAAGAGAAATATGGGAAATTGATGATAGCCAAAAGACCGGTAAGATAGAGAGTGGAGTATTGAAATAAATGACCCGGTTAGGGAGTCAAAATTCTACAAAAAGAAGACTAGACAAGTTTTGATCATGTGAAAGGGCAAGCTCACCGGAAGAGTACATACGGGGGATAAAAATCGGACCAACACAATAATAAGGCAAGATATCACGATAAATAAATAAAAAAGAAAAGAGTATACAAAATGTGAAGGATAACAACCTAGCGTCAAGCGAGTCACAACTCGATATCCTTGCGTAATTAGAAGAGGAGGAAATTGCGGAGAAATCATGAGTGTGAAGATCTATATGTTGAAGAAAATTAAAAAATAATTGATTTACAAAAGGAAAAAGAGAGAGAATCACTGTCATTTTCCAATAATATGCTAAAAGAAAAGGAAATGATGAAAATACTGCGAATATTAATAAAGGAGTTTAAAACTCAATATTTTTTTAAGAAGGAAAGAAAAAAAAAAGAAATAAATAAAGACAGTGGACGGGCAAGGAAATACAATTATACAATAAAAAAGTTCCGAAAACAGCTTCAAAAGAGGCTCAACGAAAAAGAATTGGAAAAGTGAAGGCTACGAAAAGATTAATTAAGGAGATAATAATTAGCCAAGAAAGTAAAATAAGAAGATACTTCACTAAGGAGGGAGCAAACATAAACCGAAATCATAATCTGATTTTAAATTAATATAAATACTTGAGTGACCCCCGGAAGAAGAAATATGACACTAGTCAAGTTGATGAAGTTGGATTTAAACTTTCACAAGTTATGTCCATGATAGTGCCAAAAATTAAGATTATTACGTGGAGCGTCAAGGGGCGGGAAGCGAGGAACTCATGATCATACTAAAAGATATGATCAGAGAGCATGATCCTACACCATTCGTTCTGTTGGAAACCAAAAATAAGTGGGCTACAAGTAGACAAGATTTGGGAGAGAATTGGCTTCGATGGTGATACGGGAAAATCCCGCTAGGACTCGATCTAGGTGCAAATGACTCCGTTGAACTCTAACTAGAACCAAACGTTGAAAAAGAAACAAGAAGACACAAGAAAAAGAGGAAAATTCAAAGAAGAAAGAACCAAGGAGAGAAACAAGAGGAAGAACCTCGATCTGAAGGATCAAGACCCAAAACTCCGTCAATCCTCAACCCAATCCACACTACAACCTTACACAAGCCTCAAGAAAGAAGCAAGCACAAGGAGGAGGCGAGTGAAGGTTTGAAGCACCAATATAGGGATCGACACAAGCAAACTCAGCCAAGCTTAACAACTCACAACGATATCCCAACCAAAAGCTCTCTCTCTTGATTGATTTTGTAGGAATAAACAATGTCTTTTGCAAAATGAATAATTTGGTCCCTAGAAAAGAAACTAAGGAGGATATAAATAGGCACTCCTATCCTAAAAGAAAAAGGTAAAATAAAACCAACAATATAATTTAGGAAATTAAAGAGAGCTCCCTAAATTATAGCAAAACACGTCTTTCATAAATTATAACAAAAATAGGGATTCGGCTATCTCGGCCTCCATCTCGGTGTCGTCTAACAATCTTGGCCGAGATCCGGATCATGTCACGTCTGGCGCTTCGCTCCTTGCTCCGTCCGTCCGCCATCCGCTCGTCCGCCGTCCGTGACATTTGCTACACTTGGAGATGATGTAGTCAAGAGGTGAACAATGATGGTCAGATGGTCAGATAGTCCTTGCATTGTGCCATGCAACGTAAGGGTTGCAAATGTTGTTGAAGCATAATCTTGTATATCCTTGGCTCTAGCCCTCGTTATAGGACCTTGTGTAGGAACTTGTGTACCTAGTGTAGGACCTTGTGTAGGGATATGTTCTTGTGTAGGCTCTATAGAGGATGGTCCTCCATCATACTCCCCCACTTGGAGAGGATTCGACCCCGAATCACAATCTTGGTCATCCTTTGTGTCAAAAGGGCTCAAATCAGCTACATTGAAGGTAGGGCTCACACCATATTCGTCCGGTAACTCAAGGACATAAGCGTTGTCCCCAATCTTGCGGATCACCTTGAAAGGTCCATCACCTCTAGGAGATAACTTGGATTGGCGTTTCTCAGGGAATCTTTCCTTGCGCAAATGCAGCCATACCAAATCTCCCGGTTGAAAAATCACCTTCCGTCTCCCCTTCTTCTTCCTTGACGCCACTTGTGTAGCGTTGGCTTCTAGTGTAGCTCTTGTGCAAGCATGTAACTCCTTGATTGTCTCGGCCTGTTTCAAAGAATAAAAAGCCACTCGCTCCTCCATAGGCAACGGTGATAAAACAAATGGTGTTAAGGGGTTAGTTTCATAAACACATTCAAAAGGAGTAATGGAGGTAGACGAATGCATAGTCCTATTGTAAGCAAATTCAACATGTGGCAACACATCTTCCCATTCCTTTGGATTATCCTTCAATAAAGCCCTAAGAATAGACGTTAATGTTCTATTGGTGACCTCGGTTTGCCCATCCGTTTGTGGGTGACTAGAGGTTGAGAAAAGCAACCTTGTACCTAGTTTACCCTAAAGAGTTTTCCAAAAGAAACTTAAGAACTTAACATCTCTATCACCTACTATGGTTCGAGGTACCCCATGTAGCCTAACTATTTCCTTAAAGAATAGATTGACTATGTTATATGCATCATCCGTTTTATGACAAGCAATAAAATGTGCCATTTTGGAGAACCTATCAACCACAACAAATATAGAATCACTTCCTTTCTTAGTTCTAGGTAACCCCACTATAAAATCCATGCTAATATCCTCCCAAGGGGCACTAGGCGTCGGTAATGGTGTGTATAAACCGTGTGGTTTCAACTTGGACTTTGCCTTAAGACAATCAATACATCTCTTAATCATGTGTTCTATGTCCTTAAGCATATGTGGCCAATAAAAATATGATTGTAACATGTGTTAAGTTTTATCCCTCCCAAAATGACCCATTAAACCTCCTTTATGGGCTTCCTCCACAAGCAATAACCTAAGGGAACATTTTGGCACACACACTTTATCAACCTTAAACAAGTATATCCATCAAACAAGAAATATTTATCAAAAGGACCGTTAGTCATGCATCGGTAATAAATGACTCCGAAATCTTTATCATCAACATATAATTTCTTAATGTAAGCAAAACCTAACACCTTAGAATCTAATGTTGTGATTAATGTGTATCTCCGGGATAGGGCATCGGCTACTATGTTATCTTTTCGTTCCTTATACTTGATAATGTAGGGAAAAGTCTCAATGAATTCCATCCACCTACCATGCCTTCTATCTAGCTTATCCTGACTTCTAAAGTACCTCAAAGATTCATGGTCCGTTTTCAAAACAAATTCTTGTGACCATAGGTAATGTTGCCAAGTTTTAAGTACTCTAAACAATGCATACAATTCCTTATCATATGTAGAGTAGTTCAAACAAGCACCTTTTAATTTTTCACTAAAGAAGGCGAGAGGTTTACCTTCTTGCATTAATACTCCTCCTATGCCAATGCCGGAGGCATCACACTCAACCTCAAAAGGTTTAGTGAAGTCTGGGAGAGCTAGAAGTGGAGCATTGGTGAGACATCTCTTCAACTCCATAAATGCTCTCTCTTGAGTCTCCGTCCATTCAAATTGCACCTTCTTCTTGGTTAGGGCCGTAAGGGGGCTGCAATTGTGCTAAAGTCTCGGACGAACCTCCTATAGATTGAATTAAAGAAAGTCTCGATTTTTTTGTTGTTGTCGGAAATGGAAGAGGTGAGATGTGGTGTTGTCGTTGGATGCTTGAATGGTAGGGGAATATAGAGCCGATGTGTAGTTTGTGATGTGAACGGTGGGGGATTTTCTCCTCGTAGCTTTATTGATAACTTCTCTCGGTCGATGATCAAAATGTATATTTTCTTTTTCAACTTATGCTTTGCACTAGTTTGTAGGAAGATCAAAGGTGGTTGACCGAAAACTAGGAAGCGGTTTACTAGTAGTTACGTTGTAGGAGAGTTTGAATAAGGTGGTTAATGTAGTTGCTACAAAGTAGGAGATAATGTAGCTAGGTAACCACTTTTTTTTATGTAGGAAGTGAATAATAGCCTTCAACCTTTTTGTTGTTTTTTTTGTGGTCGGCTACTCTATGAACAATGCCGGAAAGAGATAGGAAAAAGACTTTGGATCGGCTAGGCTTTCTTCTCCAACCAAAACAAACTCCAACTAAAACTATCACAACTCAAACAAGACTAAAAAAAGACGTGAATAAAAACTAACTCTTGAATCAAAAGCACCAATTAGCTCTGATACCAATTGATACGGGAAAATCCCGCTAGGACTCGATCTAGGTGCAAATGACTCCGTTGAACTCTAACTAGAACCAAACGTTGAAAAAGAAACAAGAAGACACAAGAAAAAGAGGAAAATTCAAAGAAGAAAGAACCAAGGAGAGAAACAAGAGGAAGAACCTCGATCTGAAGGATCAAGACCCAAAACTCCGTCAATCCTCAACCCAATCCACACTACAACCTTACACAAGCCTCAAGAAAGAAGCAAGCACAAGGAGGAGGCGAGTGAAGGTTTGAAGCACCAATCTAGGGATCGACACAAGCAAACTCAGCAAAGCTTAACAATTCATAACGATATGCCAACCAAAAGCTCTCTCTCTCTCTTGATTTTGTAGGAATAAACAATGTCTTTTGCAAAATGAATAATTTGGTCCCTAGAAAAGAAACTAAGCTAGGAGGCTATAAATAGGCACTCCTATCCTAAAAGAAAAAGATAAAATAAAACCAACAATATAATTTAGGAAATTAAAGAGAGCTCCCTAAATTATAGCAAAACACAAGTCTTCCCTAAATTATAACAAAAATAGGGATTCGGCTATCTCGGCCTCCATCTCGGTGTCGTCTAACAATCCCGGTCGAGATCCAGATCATGTCACGCCTGGCGCTTCGCTCCTTGCTTCGTCCGTCCGCCGTCCGCTCGTCCGCCGTCCGTGACATTTGCTACACTTGGAGGTGATGTAGTCAAGAGGTGAACCATGGTGGTCGGATGGCCAGATAGTCCTTGCATGGTGCCATGCGATGTAAGGGTTGAAAATGTTGTTGAAGCATAATCTTGTATATCCTTGGCTCTAGCCCTCGTTATAACACCTTGTGTAGGAACTTGTGTACCTAGTGTAGGACCTTGTGTAGGGATATGTTCTTGTGTAGGCTCTATAGAGGATGGTCCTCCATCAGATGGTGTGGTGAGAGTTGAAGCTGCAAGATTTAAGGGAGGGGTTTGGGTCTTCTAGAGAAGGGATATAGTTAGTATCAATCAATTCGATGTCCACCCTCAAGTGGTCACAATGCAAGTTATCCGTTCTAGTGAAACGGCTTGGTTCTTCTCAACACTATATGTTGATCCGACGCCTAACAATAGAGAGGAACTTTGGACAAGACTGACTTATTTCAACAATGTTATTTCTTGTCCATGGCTACTCATGAGAAACTTTAATGAGAAGTCTTTAAAAAAAGAACATGAAATTCTTATCGACTCAAACACAAGTGTGAGAGATTCCAAAAATGGATTGATCAAGTGAAATTAATGGATATGGGTTTTTCATGGCCCAAATTTACCTAGCATCGTGGGAGAGACATGGATTCCAGAACAAGCGCCAAACTCGACAGAGGCATGTGCTAAATGGAGTGGAGGACTCAGTTTTAGGAGGCATCGATTCGACACCTTCCATTTAACCAATCTGATCATGCTCCTATTTTTCTCAAGTCAAATGGCTTCATTACTACGGACCCTACTAGACACCCTTTCAGATTTCAAGCAACTTGGATGCTTCTCGAGGAATGTTAACAATTCTTTGAGGAATCATTGGGAGCTCCCAAGGACAGATTCTTACTAATACTCTCACTAGTTTATCGTTACATCCGAGCACTAGAACAAGGAGGTTTTTGGTAACCTGTTTAGAAGAAGATCAAAGCTTTGGAGACGCATCGAAGGAGTTCAAAGGAGTATGAGTGATAGATCAAGCATGATGCTTATTAATTTGGACGTCAAATTAAGAAAATAATTAGACAATGTGCTTGAACAAATTCATTTTTTCTGGGTACAAAAAGCTAGGACTGATGTTTTAAGGGATGGAGATAAGACTAGGTATTTTCTATGCAAGTGTTATTGTTCGAAGAAGAAGAAATAAGATATAGGGGCTGCAAACTAATCAAAGTATTTGTATTCGAAATTCAGATGAGCTTAGAGCAATGATTACAAATCATTTTCAGATTTTGTACTCGGAGGAACGTAGTGATTCTAGACTAGTAGATGCACCAAGGGGAAGATTTCCTTCAATAATGAACAATACTTTGGGAAGCTATGCATGGAATTTTCAGTTACAAACATAAAAAAGGCTCTCAACAACACTTTTGAGCTTAAATAGGTAACTAGCATGAATAATACCAACTGAAAATCTGTAAAGTAAGTAAATTTTGAAAAATTTATAATTACACAAAATCGGAAAGAGAACCAACCCGACAAGACAAAGAGTAGGTAGGCTAGCGGCCAACAAACAATATGTCTCCGAAAACTTCTCAAACCATAATCATATCGTCTCCGAAAACTTCTCAAACCATTAAAAAAAAAGTTCATCCAACTATTTTTCTTTAAAAAAAAATCATATATGAGAGAGATATGAGATGGTCATTCTTAAAAGGAGGGCAATCTAAATATCGTTCAAAGAACACACTCGATAGTTATTTTTTATAAAAAAGTTTGATCTTCACCCATAAAAACAGACGACAACAATAAACGTTCTAAGAAAAATCTGGCAAAAGAAGAAACTAGTGCATAAACAAGAAAAGTAAGGGTGTTATTTTGAATTGTATCGGTAGTTATCGCTAAAGAAAGGTCTGACAAAAAATTAATTTTAAGGTAAATTACAAAGCCTTTATTATATAAACTAGTGTAATTTCCGTTCTTTGCACGGATATTTCTTTTCAAAATAATAACGTAATATACATTACTATAATTATATATATTTTTTTCTACCTATTAGATAATATATTATACTTTTTGGTAATTTAAAAAATTAAGTTTCCAACTCGATTATATTAGAAAAATAATACATGAGAAATTTTTATTTATTAAAATTGAAATTTATGTAGAAGATAGAAATTTCAATTAGTAAGATAATGTTTTTTTATAATAACAATAATTTATTTAATCTTAACTTATACTATAGAAATAGCTAAATTTGTTTAATAAAAAAGATGTATTTAGTCATTAAAAAGAAATAAATAATAAAATGTAAAATGTGAGAAAATGATAAGTATCATCCGATGCATAAGTGAATGACACATGACTTTAAAGCCATTTTCTTTAATATAGTACTAGTTTAGTCCTAAAATGAGTTGATCTAATATAAAAAATTTATTTTATTTTTTAAAAGTTTTAAAATTAAATTTTATTTATTTTGATTTTATAGATACTCCAACATATATAAATGTAGACATAATATCCAATTTAAATAAAATTTATACTTACAACAAAAGTAAAATCTAATCTAATTTCATAAAAGGGGGTCGGGCTCCCATGAAGTTGCTAATTAACTTCATGGTGGAGTTTGACAAATTTAGACCATTGATTAAAATTAATGGTCAAGATTTATTCATCTATTAAAAACTTAAGGAAAGAATATATTTTAAAGATAAAAATGATATAGCTCATTCCATTTATTATATTATATGTAAGAATTTAGTTTTCAAATACATATCTACTATATATAATACTAAAGCAGAAGTGAATATTGTCACTTGTCACCCTAACGTTGCGCCACATCAGATTACGCCAAGTGTCGTCTTTAAATCGCGCCACATTGGATTTTGCCACATGTCGCATTTACATTATGCCACCTAATTTACATGATTTTTCAAAAATTATTTTATCTCTCTTATTTAAGATAAAAAATAAAGACATAATCTAAATAGGGAAATTATATAATTTTTTAATTTATAGTTTCATTTTGTATATTGACTTTCTATAATTGTATAATTATAGGAAAAATTTTAGATTATTATTCATAATTTCTTATCCAAAAACTATCATATTTCTTTTTCATATTTATATGTTATTTTTATGTTATTATTTTCTACCTAACTAAGTTTACCCATTTACCCATATCCTCTATTTAGGAGTTAAAATATTATATTATATATTAATAATTTACTATCTTAAAAACCTATTTTAAGTACCAATTATATTTGTTTGGTGATAATATATTAATTTTATCTTTATTTTGTATTTAGATATATTTTTTAAAATTAAATTATTTGTCTTTTTTATGTAAAATTTATATATGACAGATTCTATACTATTATTAGATTATATAACTATATAACAAGTGTTATCACACACAAATATTTAACTTAGTTAATAACATAAATATAAGTCAGTTGATATTATTGAAAGATTAGAATTTTATTTAAAGTTATTATATATTATTTTTATTGTGACATTGACTCTTTATTACATCTACTATTATAATCTACTATATAATACATTTTAAAACTAATATATAATAAATGAGTAAGCCTATTAAATATATAACTAAATCTACACCGTGATAAATCAATATATAATTGATATTCTTTCATTCTTAAAATATCAACATTTCGAATGATGTTTCCAATTATACATTTTCCTATTTTATATAGAATCTTATTATAATTATATAATATGGTGATTGATTGAAGTTTAAATGCATTTACCCCGATTATGTATATAACAATGATTCCTTAATTATAATTGTAACCAAATTTATGTAAATTAATAAACTAAAAAGTTTGAATTATATAATCTTGATATTTGATAGACATACAAATAACACATATTTCCTAATTAGAATCGTATATTATCCATTCACTATCGATAAGGTGATAAAATATACACTAAATCATCCATATATATATTTTGGTATCTACTTATTATATGATATAGAATATATTTTAGTCTTTATATGTAAAATCTCGATCTATATATATGGACAATTACGTGCTTACAAGAATTCAATTTCATTTCATTGTGCAATATTTTAGTTATATGAACATACTTTAATTTTCAATCATCCTTTCAATATCTTGCATAGTTGTAAATATATATTTTTTCTTTATATTTTTCATCCTTGATTTTATTGTATCGATATTCTTTCAGCACCGACAACTTTGTATGTACGTCGTGACCGGTGTTGAGTTTTATCACATGGGCATATTATTATTGTAGTTGGAGGAATGGAGGTTATTCCGACAGAGAAGAATTCATTGATTTCGATTGGTAAGAATTTATTTTTGTAGAGTAGCCGAGGGAGAAAAGAGTGCGCTACTTGCTCCATCAGAAACCATCTATCCTTAAAATAATTATTCTTTGTATTTATTTTTTTAATTTAAAAAATTCAATATATTGGCCAAATTGTTTTGACTTGGTACTAATTTTTAATCTAAACTCTCAATTTTAATATATATTTATTTTTTTAATTTAAATTAGAGGTATCATTTTAAAATAATTATTCTTTATTTATATTATTTACAAAGCTAAATTATTTAGTTGATTATTTTACGAATCCCGTGCAAGGCACGGGTACTAAGCTAGTTATTATAAAACTTTTATTTTTCATTATCATCCTCCTCATGGATAATATCGATTTTGTGAAGAGTATTATATTTTTTATATTATCTATTATTTCATATATGAAAAGGTACAAATAGATTTTGAGATTAGATGATTTTAACTAGGTCTATCAGTGAACAATTTTACAATTTTAATGTGAATAAAATAATATTAAATTAAATTTTAGTGTTATCTAACCCACTAGAGAAAAAATAGTTAATTACTAGACATTTAAAAATTTTTCAACTCTTATTTATATACTAGAATTAAAGAGGTGACGTTGTTGTGAAAATTTTATAATTTCTGCTTTTTTTTACTTCAAAGTTATCATATAAATGATTTTTACATTTTATTATTCATATAATATCTTTTAAATAAATGAATAAAAAGGGTTTTGTTATTTAATGGGTTGATTGTAGTATTTTGTATCAATAATTTACACTTTTAAAATAGATGGATTAAAAAACAAACTACTTTTCCAAACAAATTAATACTTGGTTTAAAAGTAAATACATTTTAAATTTAAAAGTTAATCTAAATTTAAAACTAATCTATTTATGTAAATTGATAGATGTATAATCATGTAAATATTTTTTTTCCTTTTTTATTGATCTAAAAAATAAATCTTAACCACTAATTATAATCAATGGTCTAAATTTACTAAGCTTCACCATGAAGTTGATAAAGTAAATTTACCGGAGTCCCGTTTTAATCTTTTTATAAAAATAGGAATCTAAAAGAATTATCTCATATTTTTTTTAAAAAAAGGAATGAGATTACAATGAAAAAATAAAATATAATTTAAATAGAGGATGTGATTGAGAGTGGATATTTCTTAAATAAAAGCTCTATATTTATGGAAGTTGTATCTAATTTTAAAATAAATGATAAGTATTTTAGGTTAAAAAAGGGTGAAAATCTTTTAGTTATGGAAATTTAAATAAGAATTAATTCTAAACGTATATATAAATGATTACATAGGGGTTGAAAAATATATAAATTGTATAGAAAATAATTTAATAAATATTAGTTTTTTAAAATAAGAATAAAAGCATTTTTTTTAAAAAATATCTCTATTTTATTTTAAAAAGTAAAAATTTTAAAAACATATAAAAAATTTACAATAATTGAAATGTATAAAATACAAAATATCTCTATATATTAAATTTTCTATGTTAGAATTTTTAAATAAAAAATAATTATAACAAAATCTAATAATTATAGAAATTTTTAATAATAATGGAAGTAAAATTGACATCCATATTTTCTTCCATTGTGGGTAGCTTGACTCCTTTGTTTGGTGAAAGCGTGAAGAGAAAAAGTGTGAGGGTTTGCGTGATAGCATTGGGTATTTTTGAAAATTTACCCAAATCGACGGTCTACTGTACAAGATAGGTTAAAGGACATTGATCCTCCGTACACGTGTCCAGCCGCCTCCCTCAAACCAAAGTCTATACGTTATCTCAACTTTCCCTGGTTCTCCCTTCCCCAAATCGGGGCAACAGGCAACCACAAAACCTAAAGCCTCACCAAAAGCATTGTCCAACCACAACTTGCCACGTCACTGTACTGTTTAATTAATCACGGCGCGTGACCAACACGTGTTTCATAGAGCGTTCCTTACTGTATTCTTCTTCTACTTTACATTGTTTCAGTTCTGTGCTCAGCACGATTAAAATACGAATTTCAACCCGAAAAAGACACCACGACCCCCCCCCCCCCCCCCCCACCCCCCGGTGGCTCCAAAGATTCGGTGGAAATCCCTATCGTTTTGTCCCTCAAAGCTTTTCGACATTGTTGCTTCTCCAATCGGAAGATTCCGTTGTCTGTGACTGCCGTTTGATTGGAATTGGAATCAACAACTTTTAAGTTTTCCGGCGGGGGCGGTGGCCGGAAAAATGGCGGAACAATTCAAACTTGATTTGAACCATGACAGTTCCGACGAGCGGTTGCTTCTGACGCCAGAATCCGTATCTGACAATGCAACCTGCGTTGCTGACCAGTCATGGCGATTGAACTTCGACGGGTTTCAGTTGTCTGCTGAGCACAAGGAGAAGCCACGTAAACTCCACGACTGTCTTGGTGTTTTAGGTTATCTCTTTCTCCTTCTACCAATTTGCTTCTTGTTTTCCTTTCTTTATTGGATTGCAATCTTCTTTCGTTTTCATGTATATAATAACCGCTTGAATTTATAGCTTTTGATAGTGATTGATTCGGTTTAGCTCTGTTGCTTCGTGGTAGTGGATTTTGAATACACAGTGTAGGTGCAGGTCTTTTAAAAAGCCAAGTCTTCAGGAATTTTGGCACTGATTGGTTGTTTGAAACCTTTGTTTATCTCTTTTGGAATGGATGCTTTTGACAGTCGTTCTTTAGATGATGCCGTTTTATGTGGTTGTTATTTTTTATCTGACTCACATACACATGCTTTAATATATCGCTGTGACTTGGAGTTTGTTCTTTGCTGGGATTGTTAGAAATTAAATAGAGCATCTGTGATTGATGAGTAAAATTCCATTTGTCACTTTGGTTGGTTTGGATGCAGCTGAATTGCCATTTGCCAAATTTTTTTTATTGGTTTTTAGCCTGTTGCCTATGCTTTCCTTTAATTATGCTGAATGCAGTAGTTCCTTTTAACTGAATGATAAAGCAAACCGATATCCTTTTCTTAGTGTTATCTAGACGAGGGCTTTATAGCGATAGTTTATAGAGCTCATAGAAGCTCTCCTTTTATGTGGTTGGGAGGGGATTCTCTAAACTCTAAAGACGGACGACACTATTTAGGAAGTGAAGGGGCGAAGTTCCAGCTTTCTCCACTGATGCTTAATTACAACAAAGTTGCTTGCTTCTGTAAACTAAAGCACACCACCGATGAAGGTACAGACCTTTGTGTGACGTAGGTAGAGTCCAAATTCAGCAGAATAATATCTCCTATTCAGCTTCAAAGTTCGATTGCTTATACCTGGAAATACACATGTTTGTTTGTGTTGTCTTTATCAACACTATGGGTTTTTGTTTGTTTTTTCTTACTCAGCTTAATGCTTGAAACAAATTTGGATTTGGATTTGTTGGTTTACAACTCTTTCTCTTTTGTTTGAGTTATTTAATTTCTTATCCTTTGCGTTCCCAGGCTCAGAGGATGATGTGGCCGAGTACTATCAGCAGCAAGTAGAAATGTTGGAGGGTTTCAATGAGATGGATGCTTTGGCAGAGCGTGGCTTTATGCCTGGCATGTCCAAGGTTTATCTCTAGTTCTCTACCCATCATTAGCCTTTTGTTTCTTGTTATGATCGGTATCTGTCAATTTTCTCATCAGTTAAACACGCATGACTCATACTATTATGATCGGTATCTGTCAATTTTCTCATCAGTTAAACACACGTGGCTCATACTATTATTGATGTATGGTTTACAGGAAGAACAAGAGAAGCTGGCTAAAAGTGAGACATTTGCAATTAGAATATCAAATGTGGCTAACATGGTTCTTTTTGCTGCTAAAGTCTATGCCTCAATCAGAAGTGGTTCTCTTGCAATTATTGCATCCACGTTGGATTCTCTTCTTGATCTTCTTTCTGGTTTTATCCTGTGGTTCACTGCATTTTCCATGTCGACACCTAATCCATATCAGTATCCCATTGGGAAGAAACGTATGCAGCCATTGGTTAGTGATCATGCTCTTACTTATCTTGTGTTGTGTCTATTTTTGATTGGTAAACATTGAATACTTTGTGTTGTGTGGTGCTTGTGCGATAGTTTTAGACCACTGAGTTTGTTGGATGTGCTTGTACAGAGGCTGTCACCAACTCAACATGTTCATTGGAAATATATAAAGAGTACAAAAGAGGGAAATAGATTTAGAAGAGGAAAAAAATCATCATTTCTTGGATCTTAATTGTATAATTTGGAAGGTACACGATAAATAAATTACATAGATGCACCAAATGAATTCAAATGCATAAAGAGCCTATAGGCATTGACTGATTTATCTCGGGGGGGTAGCAAAACCTTTTTCCATTGACCGAATCCAAGTATAATATATCGGCCTCTATATGCATAACCACAATCATTAAATAATTAGAAGTGAATTCTGATTTGTGGTTATATGCCTACCAAGTGGTGTAATTATGGTTGAGGATTATATTCCCTCTTTAATTCTCATTTAATTGTCGGTGAACATGTAAAACTCATTACAGTATCTATTTTTGGAGAAATAGGTTACCAAGTGCGGAGTAGGGATGTTATATGAGACGAGCTACTCATACGCTGGTCAAAAAAAGCTCGGCTCGAGCTCATTAATTTTTTTTAAAGGAGCCACATATCAAGACATTTTAAATTTCGGTTGAAATTTCGGTTTGGCTCTGGTCGTTTATAAATGAACTAAGCCTGAGCATGCCCAAACTCGGGCCGTATAATAACCCTGGTGCGGAGTGCCACAATATGAAAGGAGAGATTGTAAATTGGAGGGATGCCTTCTGCCAGTGGTAGTTTTCTAACTTCATGCATAACTTTTGTTTATACAGAACGAAATTTGCGCAGAATGTTTCATTTAAAAAAAAAACCCCTTATCATTATCTTAATTGAAAAAGTTAACCAACGGTGACTATCTGGAAATAGGTTTTCAGTACTAATTGTTAGACAGCTTGGATAAAGAAATTGTAAGGCTGTAAGCCATGTGGCCAACAATTTAATTGAAGCTCATGATGTGTTGCCCTACGATTTTCCTCTCTTTCCCTTTGCAATTTAATGTTTCTGTATATATTTGGAAAAGGCAACTGCTTCTAAAATCAAATACATGTTTTGAGTTTTCTTGTTTCAGTTGTGTTTTGCATAGCCTTTTTGTGTGTGTGTGTGTGTGTTTTTTCTCTCTCAGATAAGTTCAAGGGTGGTCCAAATTGTTTGGAGTCTGCTGGGGTTTAATGTAGATATAACTTACTAACCTTCTTAACTCCAATCTGGGTGATTTTGTGGATCTCTAATTAAATTGCTTTAATTATTCCTCATGTGTCAATGAAAGAAAATTTTAGCTTAAAGTGCAGAGTAACTTGTTTGTTTATATTGTGTAAATATTGGTCAATGTCAGCTGCAATGGTTTGTGTCTCCATGCCACTGCTATTCTTCTCCAAACTATATATAGGGATATATTTTGTTGTCACTTACAGGGAATTCTTGTATTTGCTTCCGTGATGGCTACTTTAGGGCTGCAAATTATATTGGAGTCACTGAGGCAGCTAGTATCTGGTGTAAGCCCCTTATACTTCTGGCTCCCTTGTCATAGCCTCAGTCTTTCATTATACACTTAATTTTCCAAAAAACAGTTCAGTTGCTTTTTATCTTTAATTTCTTATGAGCTTTACAAGTTAATGCAATCCTCATGTCCAGGAACACGGGTTTTCCCTAAGTAAAGACCAAGAGGGATGGCTGGTTGGAATTATGTTGTCGGTGACTGTGGTGAAACTTCTCTTGGTTCTTTACTGCCGCTCCTTCACTAATGAGATTGTCAAAGCTTATGCCCAGGATCATTTTTTTGATGTAATCACCAATGTTATTGGACTCATTGCTGCTCTCCTGGCCAATTCTTTTAGTGACTGGATGGACCCTGTTGGAGCTATCATTGTAAGTATAAACTGCTTGAAATTCATGCCATGATTCCTTAGATATACGTTATCTTCTATCAATTCCATCAGTGATATGCTTTATGATAGAGAGTGATCCCAAAGAGAATTTCTTGAAACAAACGCAGAACAAGAGATGCTAAAAAGAAGGTTGTGGTGAACATTACTCATGTAGGGATTTGAAATCATCTGAAATGGAATTGAATTGGAAGAAACAAGTACTTGGGCTTGCAAATATAAAATCATTGAACCAATTGAGAAGATTCTATTCTCAGGAAGTTGATCCATTAGTGGTGTCATTGGACAGTAATTGTAACTATGGAAAAATAATGAATTACAAATTTAACGCTGAAGAAACCATTGAATCAGCTCAGTGAACTGGTAACTGGATCTCTGTAGTCTTGAATCTTGATCTGCAGTATCTGGCTATGAGTGTATCTAATCTTGGTGTATATTTCCCATTACAACTTCCTTTATAATAAAATCATAAAATGTTAAGCTTTCTCTGTTATATAACTGCAACTTCTTTTCTCTGAACAAAGTATATCTTCTACTTGTTGCAGTTAGCACTGTACACAATCCGAACCTGGTCCATGACTGTTCTGGAGAACGTAAACTCTCTAGTTGGAAGATCAGCCACTCCAGATTTCTTACGGAAGCTCACATACCTGAGTTGGAATCACCACAAAGCCATAAGGCATATCGACACAGTCAGGGCATACACATTCGGGTCCCACTACTTTGTGGAGGTAGACATAGTCTTACCAGCCAGCATGCCCCTGCAAGAGGCGCATGACATCGGAGAATCCCTGCAGGAGAAGCTCGAGCAGCTACCTGAAATAGAGAGAGCTTTTGTGCATCTCGACTATGAGTACAGTCACAAACCCGAGCATGCTCAAGCCTATTTGTAACTGAAAATAGGGGCAAACGAGGTTTAATCACACAGTGAACTGTACTCATAGTTGCTGCTGCTTTAGTGCATGCTCAAGCCTATGGTCAGTTTAAAGCTTTGCCTATAAGTTGCTGTTGGTTAAGTGATTTTTTTATGGTTTGTGTTTGGATTGACTCGGGTGATTTTATAGTTTGGGTGTCTTGAATGGGTTGTCACGTAACTACTCGAAACGGGTAATATGTCTGCCCGAGTTTGATTTGCACAGTTGTCATTGTTTAATATACATGACGTCAATACTATACTTTTTTTGATTTGCACAGTTGTCATTCTATTTTCTAAAGCCACTGTTAGCAATTGTTATGCCATTAAAAATATCATTTCTTCTTATGAGGCTATCTCTGGACCACTTGTTAATCTTGATAAATCAAGTGTTTCCTGCAGTGTTGACAATGATGAAAGGGTTCGTCTAGCTTCCATTCTAGAAGACAAACATGTGAGTTGTCATGCAAAATACCTTGGTGTACCTTTATTAAATGGCAGGTCAAAGAAGGTCATTTTTAATGATATTAAGGATCGGATCAGAAATAAATTACAAGGATGGAGGAGTAAGCTTCTGTCACAAGCTGACAAAGAAGTGCTTTTGAAATCAGTTGTTCAAAGCATACCCATCTTTTTTATTAGCATATACTCCCTCCGTTTCTCAATAGATGTCATTAGGGGAAAAATCACACATATTAAGAAAAACTAAAAGTAGAAAATATAGTATTTATTGATGTACTATAATTTAAAATTTTGTATGAAAACAATGATAGAATGTAGAGAATTGTATGGGAATAGAGGAAATAGTGTTTTGAAAATACAAATAATAAATAAAAAAGTAGATAGAATTATATTTATAGAAAGTTGAAGTATTAATAACACTTATAATGTCAAATATTGTGAAACAAAATTTTAAAGCTCTAATGACAAGTATTGGGAAACCAAGGGAGTACCAATTTCCCTCTAATGTCATTGATGATATTCATAGTCTTATGGCACAATTTTGGTGGGTACAACCGAAGATAAGAAACGCATACATTGCCGAAAATGGGAGGAGCTATGTTTATCCAAAAATCTAGGAGGTTTAGGTTTCAGAGATTTGAGAGTGTTTAACACAACCTTATCAGGTAAACAAGGATGGAGGCTCTTTCATCAATTAGTAGGATTCTTAAAGCTAAATACTACAAGAATTCTTCTTTTATTGATTCTTCGCTTGTCCGAAATCCTAGTTATTCATGGAGGTCCATTTATGCAAAGTTACTTCTGGTTGAAGGTCTTGGTTGGAGAGTGGGTAATGGGAAATCCATTAGAATTTGGAATGATCCTTGATTGTTGATAATGTTACAGGGAAGCCTTTTACTCCTTCTATTTCTATTAACAATTTTCCCCCCTAATACTAGCCTGTTTGTTTCTCATTTAATTACTTCTAATGGAATATGAAATCACTCTCTTATTTTTTTGCCTTTTTGATAATGCAGATGCTAGGTCTATTATCAACATGTCTCTCATCTCCCGTAAAACTAATGATTCTCTTTACTGGTGGCCAAAAAAGAAGGATTTTTCTCCGTCAGAAGTGCTTACACATCTCACCAATTGGTCTTTAATACTCTCTAGGAATGAACAGACTTTGTGGAACAAATTTTGGAGGCTTAAACTTCCCCCAAAAGTCTTATTCTTTGGTTGGAGATTATGCTACAATGCTATTAGCGCAAATTCTGTCTTAAATAAACGAAGGATCATTTCTAGTCCTAAATGTCAACGATGTTCAGCAACTGAGGAAACTATTTTACATGTTGTCCATGGTTGCCCTTCGATTGCAGAAGCTTGGTGGGTTCACCTGTTTTCAATCATGTTGCTAATTTGGGTTTAGATAGCCCTGGTGATATTTTGCTATTTCTGCGGGATTTGTATTGCAAGCACATAGTTAACAAGTTTATCATATGCTCTTGGATATCTTGAACTTTTCGTAATAAATGCCTTTTTGGAGATAATAGTGAGATCCCTAACATATGCATCACGAGAGAAGGGTTTAGGCAATTGGTAGTTGATTATGTCAAAACAAATGTGGCTAGCAACAACACTCAGCCCTTGCCTAGTAATGGTGTTCAGATGCAAGCTCAACATACACAAGTTAAAGCTCAACTGCAAGCTTCCATTCAGAATATTCAACAACAACCCCATATTCTGAATGCTCAACTGCAATACCGTATTCAAGAGCATCACTCAATTGCAAGCTCCCGTACACTGAATGCTCAAAATACTCAAGAACATAATCAGGATCAAGATCTAAATGTTCAATTTGCTCAATCACAACTTCAAGATTATACTCACCCTTATGGTCAGAATGTTCACACTTAGTTTTCAGATAAGAATATTCAACCTCAAACTCAAGCTCAAATTCAGAATGTTCAAACTCAAATTCATGCTCAAGTTCAAGATCAGAATGATCAATTGCAGCTTCATGATGCTCATATTGTTCAAACTCATGATATTCAAGATCAAAATGCTCAAGTTCATGCTGTTCAAAATCAAGATTAGAATTTTACAATTAACGTTCAAGTTCAAGATCAGAATTTTGTTTAACATCATGATCATATATCATCTCAGGCTCAGTCTAATTTTCAAGACCATGTTCAGGTTCGTAGTGATTCAAAGCGATGGGAAAGGCCCCCTGTGGGTATTTTAAAAATTAATATTGATTCGGCTATTGGCCCTACATGGCATGGACTGGGAATGGTTTACCGTAGTCACTCTGGTGCTCTTATTGCTGCACGTTCCATTAGACGGGAGGGCTCTATTGATCCTTTTATTGCAGAACTCTTAGCCATTCGTTATGGTCTGTCTTTTTCATTTGAAAATGGCTGGTTATCAATAATTCTGGAATATGATTGTCTGGAGGCTATCAATACCATCAAAGACTCGATCCACCTTCTTGCTATGCATGGAATTATTGTTGAGGATATATAGGTCATGAGCATGAAATTTGTTTTTTTGTTCTTTTGTTTATAGCTCCCGTTGTTGTAATAGGGTAGCTGATATCTTAGCAAAATATGGGCATGTCTCAGGTGATATTCTTTTTAGTATGGACAATTGTCCGACCCACATTGTAAACGTTCTGAAAGCCGATTTGGGCTAGTTATTCATGTTCTTTTCTCAAAAAATAAAAAAAAACAAAAAAAAACAACGTCGGTTTATTGGGATTTTTAAATGGAAAATATAAACTTTTTAAAATTCAAAATAAAGCACCAACTTTAGTGGATGGTTGTGTTTATAACACATGTATAATTCCGATAGGATATTCCAATTATTTTGATGATGTGTTGCCGGAAAGTTATGAGCTATTAAATTTTACTCATCCATCACTTGTTTTTATTAAGTATTTTTTTAATAAAAAATTATAATAAATTAAAAGGTTAAAGATAAAGAAAGAAAGGAAAATCCTTCTCTGTGTGTACCCCTTCTCTTCTTCTTTGCGTTTCAGCTCTCAAACTTATATAACTATGTAATTTAGGCCTTGTTTGGTATCATATGGAATTTTTTTTTTTTTTGATTATTGGGGATGGAGATTGTTGGTATTATTGGAGATTCTTGTAGATGGAGATTATTATATAGATTTTGTAAATTTTTGGTGTTTGGTATAGGTTTATTGAAAAAAAATATTTTTTTTTGACATTTTACCAATGTATCCTTAAATTTACACGTGTTTTGCACATGACTATCATCTTCATTCACTTGAACCACGTCTTCCTTTCCAAATTACCACTTTCTCTTTCGGAACCTCCCCTAAAAGCTCTTGAAGCTTATCATGCAAGGCTCTCACAACTCTGGTTGAATCTCTTAGCAACTCATCTAGGAACTGAAAATATACAAAGACAAAAACATGAGATTGATTTACTTATCTTCACAAGCAAAAGAGTATGAAGGGAATCTCTTAGTAGAACGAAATTTCCACACATGACAATTGTGAAATATCGATAATGGGTGGGAGTAGGGTATGAAGGAAATGAAAAAAAAACCCCAATCAATCTCCTAGAATTTTCACTTTTCAAGATTGTATTTTGGGTATTATTTTTCAAAAAGAACCCCGAAAAAGAAAACAATTTATAACCTTCATATGATACTAAACAACCCATAATTTCTATCCTTGACAATCCCACAAAAAGCAATCTGAATGAATCCCATCTAGCTATATCAAACAAGCCCTTATTATGAAGTTACTTTGTGTGTTTCTTCTCTTCTTCTCTGTGTGTTTCAGCTCTCAAACCCATCGATATTTAGGGTCCGTTTGGTTTAAACTCCGGAAACGGAAACGGAATGAAAACGAATTTAGTCCATACGTACACCCTTGTACATGAAGTTGTTGAGAATCATTCCTTGTGGTTTCAACTAATTGTAGTAAAATTTGATTAGTTTTAATACCCTATAGGGTAACAAAGTAGGGGGAAGCAAGTGCATTTTGCATGAAACTAACCGGAATGATTCCATGAACATGTCACATATGTGTACTAGATTCGTTTACATTCCGTTTCCGTTTCCGGAGCTACAACCAAACGGGGGGTTAATTTATTATGAATTTATTATGTGTTTCAACTCTCAAACCATAGATCTATTTAATTTATTATGAAGTTAAATGTCTAAGCATAACCATGAACATGTCATCCAATAACACATGCAAATACCAATTCACAAGCGTTAGATGCAAGATCATAAAAAAATGAATAGCAAAATGGACAAAATCAAACTGAACGACTAATTGCTCATTGAAAATATGATTTCTAGCATTATACTACACAAATAAAGAGTATAACTACTGATTGCATACCATACAACATCAATTAGTTCAATCGGAATTTCATTTAACCTAAATCTAAAAACTATTGGAACTCACTTTATATGATTTTGTCTCCATATAGACGCCAACCAACCATCTTGTAAACAAGACATCTACACCTAGCCATAAAAAGTAACACAACCGACAATTGGGGGAAGGGATTAATTTTCCTAAGCTCATCATTGAAGCACCAAAAAACACGAATAGTCTCAGTACTACCTTTTCAAGGCAAAGACAATCTGTTGACATGATTAGGGCATCTTTATCCCAGATACTGTGGGTTTCTTTACTCATATAAGAAACAATTTAATAATTGAGGTGTCAGATTTGGAGAGAGAATCAAGGTGATGAATATAGAGAAGTTTCTCTGCAGAGAAACTAAATCTGACACATATTTTGGGTTCTAACAATAAAGTAAAAAAAATTAGTAAAGAAACCAAAATTGGATTTCTGGGCTGCAGATGCTCTTAGGCCCCATATTCAAGCGCTCTGCAATTTAAAGCTACAAATCAAACTCTAGCCTTGTTCAAATGCTTGCACTTAGGGTTTTCTTTTCTTTCTTATTTTTAATTTTTTTTTACTTTAATATAACGATTTTAGTTAAAAAAAGTTAGTAAAAACAATTAATAAGCAAAAAATTCCAATATAATCGGAATATTCTACCAAAATTATACTTGTGCTATAAAACGCAACCACCTACTAAAGTTGGTGCTTTATCTCGGGGTTTTAAAAGTTTGTGTCACCGAACGCAACCACCTCAAGTTGGTGCTATTTAACACTATTTTTCCTTTTTTAAATTGTATCTTTGACGTTTTATACATTTTTAGATAGTGTTAAGCGATATTTGCATTTAAGCGTTCAGTTTTTTTTGGAATTTCTAGGTGTTTAAATATTTGGGTATTTTCAAAGTTTTATGTATTCTAGTTGGTATATGTGAGATTTTAGACTTTTTTTTGCTTTGTTTACATAAAAGAAATGCTTAAATCATTAACTTGTTGGAGCGGTACCTTTTTCATCGGAGTACTCTCTACTAGGGTTTCACAAGTCCGACGGCTGTCAAGGAGACTTCTTTTCACCAACTTTTCTTCCTAGTTTTCAGCGTTATCGGGACCAATCTTCTTCTCTTTCCACCACAGACCACCACTACGAACCCTCATATATTTCACCTTCTCAATACACCACTTTACGCCCTTTTACCCATGGACGAACTGCAATCAGAATGGAGCCTACTCAAATTAACCGAAGACGAGCAAACAATAGTACATGCATCATCCTCAACCGATAATGAAAAGTTGCTTTCAGTGTGTGTAGTTGGCAGGATATTAATTGGCTGATAGAAAGATGAACAGTTTAATAGTTACTCAAACTTTGAGGAGGATCTCGAAGTTGAAAGAACCATTAGCAGTCTAGGAGTTAGAGGATAACACTTTCCTCTTCAAGTTCTTCAACAAATCAGACATAGATAGAGTGATGGATGGACGTCCTTGGAATTTCGATGGCCATCTTCTAGTGCTACAAAACATGTCATCATCTTAGTGCTTGGAAGAAATTTGTTCAACGAATGCCATTTCTGGATTTCAATGAAACATGTACCGATGGGCTCTCGCAACAAGGAAAATGCTTCATCTTTGGGCTCTAGGGATGTGAGTGTTCTTCAAGTGGACAAACTTTCTATCTCTCGCTTATGGACCCATCAAGGTGAAGGTCATGGTGAGCATCATAAAATCACTAATGAGAGGAATCAAACTTAGCCTTAATTCTTCAACGAGATTAATTGAATTCTAGTATGAACGCCTCCCACAATTTTTCTATGCTTGTGGCCGTGTAGGTCATATAGAAAATAATGCAAAGACACTAAAGGTACTCCATTTACAAGTGAAGAAATTCAGTTTGGCACTTGGTTAAGGCACAATTTTGGAGCCAATATCGGAGGCCGTCAGTACGAGAGACCTCTTGTAGAAATGGGATACTGAGATTGCTACAAGGGTTTCTCCATTTGTGCTACCAAATTCGTCTACGGCCCATGACAAAGATGTAAGCTTACCCGAGGGAACACACAAAGATAGACAACCACTTTCACCCCCTTGAAAATACTTCAAACGTTTGAACTGTAATATGGAGGTTGACAAAACCTCAGTTGTCTTCGCGACTGGGAAAAACGACCTTTGATGGTTCTACTAGAGACTGATGATAACTCGGACCATGAGGGGCACAAGAAATTGAAGACAAATTCAGAACTGAATCAACTGGAAAAACATCGGGTACGTCCAAAGTAGTAGTGATGGGTATTTCCCAACACCGTGAACATAAATGAAACTACTAAGTTGGAATTATTGATGATTCGGCAATCCTTGCACAATGACCACTCTCGGGGATAAGTCTTGGAAATTCTGCCCGAATATGGTTTTCATATAGGAAACCATGGTTACTAAGAAGGTTACAGGACAAGCCATGCACATATGCGATTTTATAAATAAAATATGTATTGACAACGATGGCCGTTCTAGGGGTATTGGATTTTGGTGGAAGGATATGGATATTTCTGTATTATCATTTTCCGTCCGGCATGTTATGTCTGAGTATGTTTTGCCAAACTCTAAAGTTTGTGGGGGCTCTTATCGGCGTTTATGGTTGGCCGAATCATGCTAGTAAAAAAGATACATGGTTACTACTGATGACTCTTCGAGATGCTTATTTTGGGCCGAGGGTAGTTTTTGGAGATTTCAACGAGATACTTTTTCACCATGAAAAGGTCGGAGAAGCTCCAAAACTAGACCGTGATATGAGGGCCTTCCAAGAAACAATCGACTATTGTTGGTTGACTGATGTTAGATGGGTAGGTCAGAAGCATACGGGGGAGCGTGAACGTCAGGTCAACACACTCGTCAAAGAGCGTCTTGATAGATATTTGATTGTCGATGATTGGAGACTGAAATTCCCCTTCTACTCAGTTTACAATCATGCGCGCTACTGTTCAGACCATAATACGATATGCTTAGATTCGGAAGATAACAAAACGAGATGATCTAAAGGAGGCCGGGTACATTTTGAAAAAGGATGGATTGACAAGCCTGGTTGTGTGTAAGTAGCTAGGTCATCTTGGTCTAACTCACTTCAATAAACTCCAGGAAAACTAAAGTCGGTTATTCATGCACTTTTGTTATGGGATGTACTACCATCCATAAACGCAAAGAGGATATACGTAAACTTGAACTTGAACTAGGAAGTATTCAACGCGGCCAACCTTCCAACTGCTCTATCGCTAGAGCATCCACCATCGTTGATCTTCTTGACAAACTACACAAGGAAGAGGAAATCTACTGGCACTTGAGATCGAGAGCCACCGAGCTTAATGATGGGGATAAGAACACTTCCTATTTCCATCATAAAGAAACCGAGAGAAAAAAGAGGAACCATGTTACTAAAATTAAAGACAAACATTATCTTTGGAAGGATGGGGAAGAAGAAATAAAAAATGTGGTTGTTAACTATTTCTCTGATATTTTCTCTAGTAGCAACAAAGAGGGTTCATGCTTTGATTTAGTCTTCAATGCTTTGTAGCCTAGAGTCACTGAGGAGACTAACACTTCTCTAACCATCGAACCCAATGCCGAAGAGACTCAGAAAGTTTTGAAGAACATGAAACCTTGGAAGGTCCCGGGTGTTGACGGGATTCATGCCGGATTCTTTCAGCGTTTCTGGAGTATTGTCGGACCTGATGTGGTTGCTTTTATCTAGTCTTGGTGGAGGAGGGAAACATCTATAGGTGACCAAAACAAGACTATCATCACTCTTATACCCAAGACTGACACCCCAACCTGTATGCAAGACTTCCGTCCTATTAGTCTCTACACCGTCCTTTACAAGATCATAACCAATATTTTTTCTTCCCATTTGAAATAGTACATGCCAAAGATCACATATGACGAACATTCTGCTTTTGTCGAGGGCCGCTTAATTACTGCTAATGCGATAGTTGCCCTGAATATTTTCATAGTATGAAGCAAAAATAGACGGGTAGTGTACCTATATCTCTCAAACTGGATTATCTAAGGCTTTTGACCGTCTTGAATGGGGCTTCCTAGAATCCGTTATGCACATATTGGGTTTTAATGCAAGGTGGATTGAGATGGTTATGGAGTGTGTCTTGTCGGTCAAATTCTCTTTTAAAATTCACAACCACATCGTTGGTGAGGTCACTCCATATGAAAGGTATCCGCCAAGGCAGCCTTTTGTCCCCCCTATCTTTATATTATGTGTATTGATGTGCTCTCGTGTTTGATTAGTCATGTTGTTTTGGACGGTCGCATTTCTAGTATAAAAATTTGCAGGGGAGTGCCTACTATATCTTACCTCCAATGCGCTGATGACAACCTCCTTTTCACTAAGGCTGATTGTTGATTGTTTGGCTATTCGAGATGTTCTAGCCACTTTTGAATTTGTTTCCGGCCAAAAATAAACCTTGACAAGTCTGAAGTCTGCTTCAGCCGGAACGTCTCCTAAAATGACCAACAAGTGCTTGCCGCAACGCTTGGGGTTAAGGTGGTGACGGGACATTCTCGATATCTAGGTCTTCCATCTCTCTTTGGTCGTTCCAAAAAGGATCTCTTCACTGGTGTTTTGGACATAATTAGGAAAAAGTTACAAGGGTGGAAAGAAAATCTTCTATCACAACCCGGTAAGGAGATTTTGTTAAAAGTCGTCGTTCAAAGCGTCCTCGTGTATTCCATGAGCATTTATAAAATCCCGGATACTATTATTCATGACATACATGCTTTAATGGCCTTCTTTTGTTGTGGTTCAAACGATCAACATAGACAGATCCATTGGATGAAGTGGGAGGATCTTTGTTTTCCTAAGATCTTGGGCGGCATGGGCATCAAGACTTACGAGTTTTCAATCAAGCACTCTTCGCTAAGAAATGTTGGCAATTCTAACAAAATATGATATATCTTGTAGGGAGGGTTATGAAAGATCGATATTTCCGGTGTGATGACTTCCTTGTTGTACCGCTCGGTTTCACCTCGAGTTATCAATGAAGGAGTGTTTTGGGAGCAAAATATTTGCTTCTCGAAAGGCTTGGTTGGAGGGTGGGAAACGGTGGATCAATACGGGTGTGGAATGATGCTTGGATATTTGATAAGGATAATGGGTTGAGAAGACCTTTGACTACTGTTGTTAGATGCCTTGACCTTTCTCTGCAGGTTTGTGACATGCTTGATGTAGATGGTTGGAAACTAGACAATATTGCAGAAATGTTCATTTCCGAAGACGTTGAAGCTATCTGGAATATGGTCCTAAGTGCAAGACAACCCCGGGACACCCGTTATTGGTGGCCAGACAACTATGGTGTCTTCTCCGTCAAAAGCGTGTATTGGTTTGGTAGATGCCAACACATAAATCAATAGAGGTCCCTGCTGGACAACTTTTCTTGTTCTTGTTCTTCTTCTTCTTCTTCTTCTTCTTCTGTTTGAAATGTTGTATGGAATTAAAACTACGAAAGAAAGAAATTTTTTTCTTGAAAGTTTGTCTTCAATATTCTCAATGTCAGTTCCACTCTCTACAACCGTAAAATTCTTAACTCTCCTATTTGCACTAGATGTAATCAATATCGATCCTGAGTACTCTATGCACAAAATTTTGGTTTGCCCGGCAGGTGAGGAGGGTTGGTGGGGATCCCCGGTCCTTGGACACCTACAGGCTTTGACCCATTTATCTCCTACTGATGTGGTGACAACTCTTTCTTCTAACTATAGCCATAATATGGTGAACGAGTTCTTCCTCTATGCTTGGGTTGCCTAGGTCCTACCCGTAATATGCAGATTTTCGGTGACAAGGTGGTCAACATCTCCATGCTCCGAGATGGTTTTCGCAACCTTTGTCGATCCTATTCAAGGACTTTACTTACGACAACAAACGTGCTCAGTGACAATCTATCCCAACTTAAGTTCTTGGTCAAAACTGCAGGCAACAGGGATTTTAAAACCTTAATATTGATGTTGCCTTGTTGGGTAGTTGGATGGGCCTTGGCACAGTACTCCGGAATGATTTTGGAATTATTCAACGTGCCATGGTCTGTATATCGATTGGCTCCGTTGATCCGTTTCTTGGTGAGTTGCTTGCAATTAGGATGGGAATGAAGGATGCTTTGTGTAGTGAGTTTCTTGCAATTAGGATTGACCACAAGATCGTTTTTTTGAATGTACGATTCCGGTCTTGTTGTGGGTCCAATAAGTGTTTCTTGATACCTCTGTATAAGTGATGGAAAAGGATTTTTATTATTTTATTGAAGGCTACAAAAATCAATTAGAAGAAATTGCAATTGAAATTGAAAGCATTATATAAACAAGAGTAGTAGAAACATACCAAAACGGTGAATGCTCCGGTTGACCCTTTTTGTTGGAACCTTGTGAAAAGCTCTGATTTTTCTTTGATAGCTTGATGTCGATTAACCTTTACTTTGATACGAGGGTTAGCCGTAATTGGATGACCTGATCTTTCGTCACCAAAAGACTCGGTAGAAAGACGCTAAATAAAAGAGATATTGAAAGATAATGAACCGTTGATGGGATGTATCGATAGTTGGATAGATCAAGGTAAAACACTAAGCAACAACTCGAAGTACGATATAACCGAATATTGTTCTGTACAATCCTTCCATACAACTAGACGATGGTCTCTAGAGCACCAAAAGGTATGCTTGTGAAAAGTTGAAGCACCCTACTTGTCACGTGCAAGTCGAACACACTCAAACAAGTCCAAGCTAGATGTCAAACAAGACGTCTATCGCTCTCAACTTTCCACGGGGAAGGCCAAAAGTCGGTTGCACTCGCAGATACCGAAAAGCTATGTGTTTATTCAATTTCAGGTTCATAAAACAAGAGGCTTGAGATCCCTATATATATAGGGTGTGACTCGAGTGGGCTGCAAGTTATTTGGCCCGCATGAAATAATATAATAAGATCCATCTTCTAATAAGATAAGATGTTCTAAAACTTGGGCGTCAAGTATCTCTAGAAGATTTAATTTAAGTCTATCTTTTAAGCTTTTCTATTGGAAGACTTAACTTATTTTACAAGAAATAAATAAAATAGCATGGGATGAAAAGAAACATTTTAAAGCCCAAAATTAACCCATAATTTAAATGTCTTTTTATGGGTTAAAAATAACATAGCAAGGGCCGAAAATCAGCTTGCATGACTGACCCATTTTGACGTTGCATGGGCATGGATATTCCATCGTACGTGCATGAATTGCATGGCCGATCTCTTCTTATGTATTCTTCTTCTCCTTCGTGTATGTGGGAAGTTACGCGAGCTTTCAGGATCTTCTAGATCCAACATAGCATGGATATCGTCTCTTCCTTCAACACATATACTTGAATGGGAAAAATGGTCTCCATGCACACGTGAATTTTGTTGTCTTTCATCTACTATAAATAGTCTTCACTTCTCCATTATAGATGGTCTTTAATTCTTCCTCAAGGATGGTTATCATTTCTATCTTTGAAAATTGAAATGGTTTTGATTCTTCCTCTTCTTCTCCTTAAAGTGTTATTCACTTCTTGTCTTCTAGCTTTCATGGTTTTGGTCTTGAAGCGAGATAAGCCCAGAAATGCTCCTGCATCAATAAGTGGTGGCTTGATGAACCTTTACGTGATTGGATTTTGGACCCGTAAAACTCCTATCATTGGGATGCATCGGTCCACAATTATTGGCCGAACACAGATGGATTGCTTTTGGAGTTTATTAGGAACCAAATCTAGCTTCAGATTGTACTCAAGATCGGTAGCCTACAACCCTTGGAGCCTGTCTACACTACACACAACACCCATACCTTAGATTTCCGCGATGAGCTCTCTTGGTCTTCCAATTATGATGGTGAGTACTCCATCACAACAACTTATACTCTCTTCTTTCGTCTGATGTAAGGGTTTAGCACTTGAGCATGGTGAAGGCTCAATCTTCAAAGTATTGTGGACTACATGTCTACAAGAGCATCCATGATTCTTCGTCTGACAGCTGCTGCAGGGAGGAGTTCTGTGTAACGTTGAACATCACAGGAGACATTTGACTCCTTCGACTTCACGTGTTTTTGGTACTTTGTTGGACATGAAAGTGGCACAACAACAAGTGAATTTTTTTGACAACGTCCAACAAATGGGAGCAAGTAAGAACAACTTGATTGAACTTTTAAATAATAAATAATGTAATTGACATTTTATCTGTAGACCTACTAACCAAAAAAAAAAATAGTAATTTAAATATCATTCATCACTGTCGATCAAATTCCCGTAAGCCCTAACCGCGCCCCCAAAACAATAACCTCAATCACACGAAAAAGTCTTCGTTGGTGGACGGGAAAATCAGGGCCAAAATGTAAAAATTAAAACTTTGGCGGTTGGCATTCACATTCATAAAGCATCACAAAAGTCTCAACGGTCATCCGATTGACCCTACCTACAGGCTACAAGCTACAGGCTACGGTTCATACGAAGCTCAACTCAACGACGACCTCTTCCAAACGCCACGCGACGACTTGTCTTTCTAATTCCTGGATAGACCCAGTCAAGATCTCTCTCATGGCTGCGATATCCTCTTCTATTCTCGATTTCTTCTTTCAACCTCCTCAGAGAGCTTCTGAGCACGAGGAGATTCTAGCCATCGGAGAACGACGATGTCGGTATCTCGGCTTGATAGCGACACCAAGCTTCGACTAGCCTGTCAGACCGCTATTCGAGGCGCTGATGAAAAGGTTATAGTGGTGATTCGAGCTGCTAGCGTCAAAGCAGGTTCCGGAATGTCCAGGAATTTGGCGCGTACCATGACCAAACCCACGGTTCTTGCTGTTTCCGGTAATTCTGAGTTTTGTATTGTTATTGTCTCATTATTTTTACTCTAGTTTGATTGGTTTTGTTATCTGTTCCTATGAATTTGCAGTAGCTCAGAGTATTTCTAAAAATTTCCCAACCTGTGAACTTAAGTGGTTTGTGGTAGCCTGGGGAAGATTTTGGAAATAACAATAAAATATTTCAAGCACCTTTGTATGATGATTATTCAAGACATGCGTATGTGGATTGTGGCCTTAAATGCATATACACCTAAAGTTTGATGGTTCCTTGTTCTGTTTGGAGTTGACAACTATGTGTAATGGAACTTTGAACTCTTATGTAGTAATCAATCACTGTGGGAAAATTGAAAAAAAAATGTATTCTGGAATACGTTGGTGCGAGAAGCTAGTTGAAACACGGCTTTGCTTTTTTTGATTCTCAGACAGGCAATATAGATTATAGTACTGATATTTCTAAGAATGTTGCTTTGTATTTATCTTCCATATCTGAATATGTGATTAGTGATGTCTTAAGATGCCTCCCCGTGCATCATGTTGGTTGGCTTTATCCTATATTTCAATGTTGAGTAGGAAAGACAATCTTGAATATCTAAAAGTTGGAGTGGTGGACGAATGTTATCCCTTACGGATTTTGACAGTAGTGCACCTTATGCAGTTATAGAAAATTCCCGTCAGGCAAGTGCATATCTTCGTGTTTTTGAGCATTCTACTGCTCCTGGAGTCTTTGAGGTAAAGGTTCTGTTTCTTTTTCAATAATCTTCACATATTACAGTATATAGTTTCTGTAACATATGAATTGGGAGGTTATATTGTAGTAGCCACAAGTTTGTGAATCAGAGGCAGTTTGAATACATGTGTAATAGAAGGATTAAACATGCTTTTCCCCCAAACTTTGCCAAGTAGGACACTCAAGCCTTGAAGTTTAAGTCGGTCCACAAACTTTGGTGATGGGGGCAGAACATGAAGTCGTACAAGCCCCGAATTATGAGGAACTGATATTTTTTCTTTTTTATTTTCTAGCTGAAACCTATGAAAGTGTACAAGTTGAAGAATCTATCGAAGGTGGAGGTTATGACCAATGATCCTAGCCGATGTTCCTTTCAACTGGTACATGCCCTCTATATTGGCAGTTAATGTATATCTATTTTTGCTTATGATTATTATTTTAGCTGACCAAAAAACAATGAAGATCCTCACAAGAGTTAACAATTAGTCTAATATTTTGATTCTATTTATAGGGATTTGATAATGTGAGACACCAGAGTGTTGTAACTCAATGGAGCACGTATAATGTTGATGACAGGTAGTATCAAGGAAACACAACTATGAGCATTTCTTTCGCTTATTTTATCCATTGATAACCTTATCTTGATTATTTAATACAGGAATCTGCTTTTACTTTGCATTCTGAAAACTTGCAAAGACATGGTTGGTCGTATTCCTAGAGTTTTTGGTGTAGATATTGTTCAAATGGCTCTCTGGCTAAAGGTAGTTCAACATAAAGTCAGTGCAAATACTATTTCAAAGTGAAGTCCTGGGATTTTAAGGATATTATCATAGCGTAATATAATTCTAATTGTTGATGAGCTGCCCTCCAGGATCTGCCACTTGTTAAGTGCGTGGGCTCAGTTGGTAAACATACTTATATTGAGAAGGGCACTAATACGTTGATAAGCTAGATGATACAATAGATATGGTAATACCATGTGGATATGGATGGTTTATTTGGAAAACCGATGTTTGCCAAACACACCCTACACCCTATCCACCTGCATTTCTGTGCGGATACTTGTTGTACCTCATTTTATTATAAAATATCATTACAATACTATTGAAAATCTATTGCAGGAGAGGGAAGTAACCTCCTCTAATCAGGAGATCTCCCCAGATGAGCCAATGGCTACAATGATATCTGAAAGAGACTTAAAAGTAACAGTTCAGAACGAACTTGCATCACAAGCAGAGGATGAAGACATGCAGGCTCTTTTGGACTTGTATGTAGTATCACATTTTATGTCCTTTTTGTATTTACTGATGGGTAAATCTGCTTTCATGTGTACTTTTTTTTTTCTTTTTCCAGTTAATGTTCTTTGCCTTTCTAGATTGGTATTGGAGCTTCTCTTTGACAGTAAAAGCTAGGAATTGTTAAGGGCTCGAGGGACAAGATGTTTTATTAATATTTAAAATCATCTTTCATTTAGATGTGTTATGCCATATACAATTCTAAGCATGACATCTTAATCACATATAATTTCCGGTTAAATTGAGAAAAAAAATCTGAACTATAAACTATGTTTTGCTTCATACATCTGCCCAGGATAACACCCCGTTTTCTTTACCCCTAATGGTCAGTGGTATCCTTGGTTTGAAGTGACAAGCTACATTAATCCTTTCAGTTTCTTCTACAATGAGTACAGACTGACTTTTCTTGTCTCAACCTATTCAACTTTAGTGTTTAAGTAAATTCACATACTTTGTTATAGCTATAAAAATCTGATAAACACACTAATTGTATAATTCTTATCTGGAACTGAACTGACCTAATTGACCTTATCCAAAATCCATTTAATGAAATAATGGTTTAACAGAAACAAACAGCAATCAGCTGTAGCCAAAAGCACATATAACAAAACTGTTTCCCAGTCTTTACATATGTGGGCATTGATATGACCTAACGTAACTATTTTGTTTTTGTTGTTGCAGTTGATAGGACCTAATGTATCTAGTTTGCTCTGTTGTTGTGGTTTTCATTAAAATAGAGCACCATTTTGGTTTAGTTTCTAATGAAGCACGATCTTGTGTGTGCCTTTCGTTTGTTTAGTGGTTATTTCGAAGGTGTTTAGCTTTATTAACCTTTGGACACTATTTTTATTGTCTTTTTTCACTGCCTTGATAGTATATTTTCTTATGGTCTTGCATAATACTCATGCATCAGAAGCATTGGGCTACTAGCATTCTAGAAATGTATGTGTGGGTCTTCCATGCCGTATAACGATGTTTAATCTTTCAAAATTTACTCTTTTGAAGGTGAAAATATAATCTCTTTCCCAATCGAATTATTTATCTTCTTTATGTGTGTATATTCTTTCTTTTCTGTTCATACCAAAGCTTACCACTGGTTACAAACATGAAGAAACACCAGCATTGCTTGGGAAAATCTGTTAAGTTTTTCAATGACTTTTTCCTGCATACATGCAGTTATGTGATAGGCATTGGTGAAGCGGAGGCTTTTTCTGAAATGTTGAAGCGTGAATTTCATGCTTTGGAAGCAGCAAATGTACATGATATATTGGCAATTGAACCTGTGGTTGATGAGGTAATCACTTTTTACATCATGTTTTTCCTCTGAATCAGGGTTTTGATCATCTTCAGTTACCCACGGTGTTTCATGGTTACTCACGTGAATATACACATGCTCCATTTCTGCTATGCTTAAAGTTATAAGTGCTTGGAAGTTATACTACTGGAAACTTCAAATTAAGACAGCGTTTGATTGCTTAAATCATCTTTTTCGTTGCAGGTTTTGCAAGGGCTTGATTCTGCCTTAAACTATGCATATGAGATGGACCAATGGTTGAGCAGTTTCAATGTGAAACTTAACTGCCTGAGAGAGGATATTGGATCTGTACGTCAATCAAATAATTGCCGTTTGAATTGTTTCTTTGTTTTTTCTATACATATACTCTGTCATGAAATGCATCTACTCTTATTTTGTCCATTGACTTTAAATTCTTTTTGATGGTTTATCTTTGTATATGGAATGCCAGTATTTTGTTGACTTATTGTCATTCTGTTTCTGGCTGTAGCGATAATCCTATTCTTTCTTCTTGCAACAATTTTGGGTTGATTATAATACTCAATTCCAGATATACATATATATAGGATTTACTTATAGTGGAAAGGGGTCTTACGTTGAAAAGTTTCTTATGAAAAGTAATAATTGTTCAAAGATAATGTATTTGTTCAACTAAAAATTATTTTGAATCAAGGGTTGTAATTTGCTCAACTATATTCGAAATTGTTCCACTATATGACCAATTGTTCAACCGTGTACGAAAATGTCCAAATGTTCAATTATATTTGAAATTGTTGAAAAATTGGACAATTTCGAATATAATTGAACAATTGACTATATAGTTAATCAATTTCGAATATAGTTGAACAATTGATCATATAATTAAACAATTTCAAGTTTAGTTGAATATATAAATTAACATTTTGTGATTAGTTGAACGATTGGTCATATAGTTGAACAATTGGACAATTTCGAATATAGTTGAAGAATTGACCATATAATTGAACAAGTTCGAGTATAGTTAAACAACTTCATGTTATATTTGAAAAATGGTTAATTTTCACGGTAAGACCCCTTCCTATTTATATATATATATATATATATATATATATATATATATATATATATCTTAGCCTTCTAATATCGTTTATTAGGTTATTTTTCTTTTATTGCATCTGTTGCTGATAGTTTTTATATCAAAATTGAGCTAATGCAGTTCATAATTGTTTTTCTACTTGGGTAACTGATTCTCTTCTTGCTTGTTGGTTCCTTTAAACACCTAACACAGGTAGAAACCCTAAATAATAGCTTGGAGCTTCAGATTGTCAATGGTAAAGCATTGGATGAGGAAGTTACCCAACTTCTCGAGAGGCTTAACATTCCTTCTGAGGTATGTTAGTTTCTTAGAGCTTTTTGGTCACTTGCATATTTGAACCACTAATCAAATGGCACTATGTGCAGTTTGCAGCATGCCTCACAAAGGGATCATTTGAGGAAGCAAACATGTGGAAAATCATGGAAGCCTGTGAATGGTTGAACAGTGCTTTGACGGGCCTTGAAATCCCAAAACTGGGTCCTACCTATATAAATATGCGGGCTGTATGCTTCTTTCTTCCTCCTGTTTGAGCTTTGTTTTGGTGGCCGTCGATGTTACTTGGCGTAGTAAATAAGTCAGATTAGTATGATTGCTTATGTAAAAATTCCTTATGAAAGGGTTGCATAACTTTTAAATGCTTAATTCTTATTCTCTGATTGATGAAGGCAGTTGTGGAAGTTCCCTTCTAGTTAAAAATTTGAATCATAACTTCTTTTTCATATTTATGGCTCCTTATTTTACTTCATTCATATCTTCTGATCAAGGTATTGGATATATTTCATTTTTCTTAGCTAAAGAAAGAGAAAGAATTATTGAAGTATGAATTTTTTTAAATTTTCAAAAAAGGCGTAGTTTGAAGTTTGAGAGGCTCTTTACAGCATCTGCTTCGTGTCAGCTTTTTGTCCTTTTACATAATTGATGCCTGAGATTTCCATTTTTGAAACTGTCATGATACCACAGGCTCAGGGTCATCAAATAAATCTGGAATTCTTAATAGCCAACACTGTCACTCTTGCAGGTTAAAGTGAAGAAGATAGAACTTAAGAAACTGAAGAGTACATTTGTTGGGAGAACATCTGAATTTCTAAGAAAATACTTTACGAACTTGGTCGATCAGATGATAAGGGACAAGGTTAACTTCTCACTGTCCTTTTTAGTTTACTCCTCGTTTGATTAGGTACTATATTAATGATCTTGTAAATGTCTAATATTCTCTGTATCTTCTTGTAGGATCAACGGTCAAGATGGTCTGATCATAATGATTTACACAGTAAGTGCAGGGTCTATACTGACCTTTTGCTGCATTTAGAGGTAAAATTGCATGAACGTATATGATTATTATAATTTTACTTCCTTTTTCGGAATTTCATGCATGTTAGAACTCTATTGCAGCGACTTGATAAGAATTGCTTAGGTCCATTGAGGAAAGCATACTGCACTTCTTTCAACTTGCTTCTTCGGAGAGAGGTGAGTTATTACCTTGATCTTCCTCTACTCTGTACCATGAGCTACAACTACCCGTTTCATATCATTAAACAGCAATAACATACTATCCATATATTATATTGATAAAACTGTGTTTGTTTTATTAAATGGAAAATATAATCCGAAGGGTGCCAAAGGAAGACGGTGGCATTTAAAATATTGTTGGTGACCAATGTCATTTAAATATGGCCTATCTTTAGTAAAAGATTTCTCTCTGACCAGAAATTATGACCCAAACAAGTAAAGATTTGAATTTTAGTGAATCATTTCAATTGAAATATTGTTAGTAAACGGTGGCATTTAAAATACGGGCTGTCATTCAGTTAAAGCTTCCTCCAGATAAATATTTTTTAATGAATATTCTCCCCTCGATGGCCAAGTGGCCAACATTTCAACATTTGTGTATGTCAACAGCTTGTTCTTTTCATTTTTATGTTTCTTTTGTACTCTTCATCTTATGGACTGCCGGACTGGTCCCGTTACGTTAGACTTCATAGTTTTGACCTTTGAGGGATGCCACTATCTTAATAGCTCGTTTTATTTGACTAATTTTATCACACTGCTACCATTGTCAGCTGCTTCTTCAAAATTGAGAAAGTTCATGGCGTTTTATCTCAGGCTTCAAAAGCTTATTAGCACAATTATATATTCCTTTGTAGATTATAATTGTCTCTTAATTTTATGCAGAGTCGTGATTTGGCAAATGAACTTCGAACTAGTACTGAAGTGTCAAGGAATCCAATCTCCTGGTTTGATGCATCTGCTGGCTCTGGTCAAAGCAAAAGGAATACAGATACATCCGCAGTTTCTGATGCTTATGCCAAAATGTTGACAAAATTTATTCCACACCTTGACCAGGAGGTCGTATCCTCTCTTGCATTTCAAATGATGAGTTTTTCATGATATATTTCCTGATATAAGTTGCATTAAATTGCAGGTTTCCTTTTTTACACAGTTCATGTGCTTTGATATTCTGACTACTAGTGGAAAAAGACCATTATCAGGTCTCAGTAAAGTAAATGACAAGGACCCGGACATTATTGAAGTTAACAACAATGGTGGGAAAGCTGGTATGCTCTGGGATTAATATTTATCTAGCTTTTCTTAGGGATCATTCTGCACCTGCAATGTTGTCTTTTGTGATGTATTTGGCAACTTATTATCTTGTTTAAGTATCTGCAGAGCTGGCAGTGCTAAATGAGTGTCTTCAAGACTTGCTTGGTGGAATCCAGGTACTGTCAATCCTCTGCTACTATGCTAGTAACCGCATGCTTTAGGCATTGTGATGCTCCATTATGTTATGATATATCATATTAAAGTGTTGCCAACTATATACATTTGTACTTAAGGGCATGCTTTTGCAAAAGATAATGTCTCCTTATAGTATTTGAAATCTGAAGTTTATACTTCATGCCTTAATATGAAATAAATTAGCAAAGTCCACCTATTTCAAGCTTATCCTAATATGAAATGGCTTTATTTGGTGTTTTTGCTTCTCTATATATTTCTATAAACAAACAAACAAGTTTTCAGTTGGCGTTTTTTCTGCCATGTTTACACAAATACTATAAGAGTATGTCGACTCTTGGCTTACTCACTGGTACTCATCAACTGAATTTGTTATATTTACAGCCCTGGATGCGAGCTTAAATTGTTGTCTATTCTCATCATTTCAATTTCCTAATGATTTTCTAGGAAGACTTCTATGCTATTATCGAATGGGGGAACAAAATTGATCCATTGAGATGCATATCGATGCATGGGACAACGGTTGAAAGTATTTCTTCTCAGAAACCTGATGCAGCCAATTTTGCTCTCATCCTGCTCACTGACCTACAATCGAGAACTGCTCTACTGTTTAGCCGGGTATAAGTTCATTCATTGTGTTGTGGCAACAAGTGGATTTTAGTTGCAGTCTTGAGTTAAACACACCAAACTTATCATTTTATTGCAGTTTATTGAAGAAATTTCCCATCGAATTGAAAATATGGAGCAAAATGCTCGGCCAGTGGGTGTACACTCGTATATTCATAGGTAACTCTATTAAAATGCTTACTATTTTTCTGTAGTGAAGGATCCCTTGTTCACTGTGTTGGCATATTACTTTGTGATACATAAAATTGATGGGTTTCCCTAGTGTATATTAACTACTATCGTGGTTTTATCATGCATGTCTGTTCATCATGCATGTTCCACTCCGCATCTAACTCTTCTATGCATAGATTTGCAGCTCTTGCTACTTGTATGGAGCGGTGTATCCAGGGACAAGACAGAGATTTAGTCGATAATGCATATACCAAGATTGTAAGCACTACTTTGAAGTTTGCATTCATGATCTTTAATTTGGTTTTAGGAATTGATATAGCTTGTGTAATTTCAATTTATTCCTCTTATGATCGGAAGTAGGTTCTCTTTTCTTTCAAATTACAACATATAGAAAATTAGTTCAATCCAGCAACTCAACATGCAAATTGATTATATTAAGTATAGTACGTGGAATGCAGATGAAACTGTACTTGTAATAACAGGAAGAGTATATATATATATATATTAAAGGCTATGCTAATTTCTTGTAAGTTGTAGACACTGATCAATGAATAATAATTGTAAACGAGGTAAAACCGTAGGAGAAGATGGAAGGCATGTTAGTATAACTCGGATACATGTATCTCAATATTGGCTCTTTGTTTCCCAGAAGTTGAAACAAACATTTATTAATGTCGTTCCTTGTTATCTGGTACGTTTATGAGGAGCGTGCTATTCAATTAATACAAACACTGGGCAGAGTGTAGTGTTCACATCTCCCTGTAATGTAGTAAGAATGGCTATAAATTTCACCATCATCTGCAGCTTACATACAAACAAAATATTCTCTTCACAATTAGCTTCCCTGACAATGGAGTCTATCAACGACATTGAATTTGGGGGTAAAACCATCCAAGCAACAGTCACTGCAAGCGGATCCACTGTGACTAGCTGGATTGACGAGATTTCATCCACTTACCAAAACAATGATAAGGTAATTGTGGGCTTGGACATCGAGTGGAAACCCAATAGATGGAATGAAGACAACAAAGCAGCCACTCTCCAGTTCTGCATCTACGAAAAATTCCTTATCGTCCAGCTGATCCACCTTGACTACATACCTAGATCTCTGAAGAATCTTTTATCCAACAGGAAGTATGTTTTTGTGGGTGTTGAGGTGGAATCTGATGTTACCAAGCTAGAGAAAGACTATGGATTGGTTTGCAGTAGACACGGTGATGTCAGAAAGGCTGCATTGGAAACCTTTCCGGGCTGCAATTTTTATAGGCGTCCTGGCCTCAAGGATCTTGCACGTGTGGTGGCTGGGATTCGATTGGAGAAGCCGAAGCGAATTTCAATCAGCAACTGGTCCATGGAAATCCTAACTCATGAACAGATTCAATATGCTTGTCTTGATGCTTATGCTTCTTTTAGGATTGGTATGAAGCTGCAATATGAATTCTAGGCTCCATGATTTCAGCTGTATTTGATGTGTTATCCTTTTTCTACAGTTGTTCAATCAGTTTTGTTTCAATGTTGTGTTGTTTAATGCTAAAGATTTGAGGCCTGTTTTGTTTTTAAATATTTTATAATTGTCTCAGGGTAGCACATTGTTCAGGACCTTAAATCAAATCGGAAAGGCTGATCCTAAGTATGGAGATGTGTTTATTTTGGAGAATTATGCTGCTTTCCAAACCAGGTCTGATGTTTCATTTTGATTAAGAATGTAATAATCCTTGTCAAGAATATTCTTTTGTTTTGGATGCTGACTAAAAAATCCGGTGTTCAGTTTGTATGAACAAGCAAATTTGGTGCCTCTACTAGCCAAATTGTATCAGCAGGCTAGTGATGCTTATGAGCATGCCTGCACCCGTCATGTTCATATGATCATACACAGTGTAAGTTTTGATTACTGTGGAGAAACATATTTGTAGATTATCTTGATGTGGTTTTTGCAAATCTGAACCCCTAAATTATACGTTTCTGCTCTTCGAATATGCAGCAATTTGAACAACTATTTCAATATGCTGCAAAGATTCAGGGCTTAATGTCAACAAATAAACCAGAAGAGGTAAGAATGGTTTTGTTATTTTCTAGTACAACAAATAAACCAACCTTCTAGGATAATTCTGCAAACGGGTGTGTTTGACAGCGTATTTAAACGAACTCTTGCTCATAATATGTCAAATTCTTGCATATCCAAATTGAACCTCTCTCACTTCCCCTGGTTCATTCAGATTCCTTCCAGGCCCGGAATGTCTACAATGGACCTCAGAAGGGTATTGAAGACAACCTTAAATGAGGCATGTTTTCTAGGATTTACCTTCTTATACGTTTTTCAAAATAATTGTCCATGAAAATAAAATTTATATATTTACTATTCTTGAAAATGAAACTTATATTTATTGTTTTTTTTTTTATAGTTTACCTAAATATGTGTGAAAAATAGTTATTTTTCTTTACTTTTCTTTTTAGTTTATATTTTAATGCTTCTTAATATGTATAAAAATTGTAGATGGACAAATTACATGAAAAGAGGGAGTATTGTTTTTATCTGATTGATCCCTTTATCTTGTTCTGGAATCCAGGTTGACAAGTCCATTAGCGCAATGTACAGGGGATTGCAAAGGAACTTAACTTTACATGAACTGTTGCGTCCTTTGTATATAAGACTCAAGGTTCGTAATTGTCATTGAATTCATTATCAATATTGAATCCTCTTGAGTAAACTCAACTTTTCCGCATTTTGTAGAAAGAGTTCATTCGCAAGTATCAGGAAGTTGTGGAGCTCATTGAGAAGATCTATCCTACTGAGGTCAACTGGATGCCTTCTGTATCACAAGTTAGGGATCTCATGGCCTCCATAGAGGAAGCTTATTTCTGATTAAGCACTTCATTTTTTTATTTTTTATGAAAATTATTGAATATTGATGTAAATTAGTCGCATATTTTGAGGATTGGTTCAAAATTATTGTATAGAGCTGTTGATAAGTTCGATTATCTTCGTACGTGAGAACTGCAAAATTGGTCGTATATTTTGAGAGTGGGTTGAATATTGATGCAAGTTAGTGTTCTTAAATTATTGATGCAAATAAATTCGATTATCAGTTTGTATGTGAGAATTGCAAAATTCCTTGCTAGAAAAAACCTCTAATCAAGTTGTCTGGGTCCAATATCTTCGTAGATACTTTAAGGGCTCGTTTAGTAGCGCTATGAATCATTCTTGGTAACGGAATGATTCCGAATTAACCAAAATTTATATTTGTTTAAAGGTCTTTCAACACATGAAAGTAACTCAATCATTTCCATTTCCCTTCATTCTCCTTAATCAGTTATATTCCGTTTTCATTTTATCACTTCAACCAAACGGGCACTAAACTTCCTCCGGATGTATTTGCATGTTAGTTCTTGAACATAGACCTAACAACTAGATACATATGGAAAGATTAAAGTATCTACGAAGGAAAATAATTGTGCGAATAAAAATTCGCTGGGAAATGATTGAACCCAATCAAAACAAGTTCATTGCGATGCATCAACGGATGAAAAGGATTGAGCTCTTGATGTGCACTCCTACAGGTCCACAAGTCACTCAAATCTTTCATGGCACGTACAATCAGGTTTCCCGTTTCCGACTCCTTGACACCGTCGGACCTTGGCACCTAACATCCGTCAGCACCACTGACACCGTCGTGGAGTGAATGCATATAATATAATCCCTAGAGCTCGATATATATATAAATAAATTAAATTATGCATGCCTTAATCGACAAATAGACCGAACCATATGTTAATTGTTACGGTTTGGTGTTTGCGGGTTATTGGCATGTTGTCAATTGACATACTCTTCATTCATTGCTCACCTGCTCCAAAGAAACAAGACTTGTTAACTTGCCCTAAAGTCATAAACTTCGACTCTTCTTTGATTCTTCGTTTCTTCAAATCTCACTTCTTTCAACATGACTACCAAGTTCTCGGCTCTAGTCTGTTTTTTCCTTGTAGAAATTAGAGCACGTACACTTTATAAGCAAAAAACAATTGTCCATTTATGACTACAATGTTAAAGGCGTGACATCTATTGTTGACAGAATAATTGATGCATAATTTTATTTTGGACCTTTATTTGGATGTTTAAGCAAAATATAATTAGGTGTGAGGAGATTATGCAACACATTAGTATAGATCGTTGAAAAATTTAATGTCTTTTGTCTAAGTACGATATATGTAACGACCCAAGTTTTTAATAACCCAAATCGCCACTTGGCTAGGGACCACACAGTGGGTCCCATCAGTTAGCATGACAACAACATCACTTATAGGACCTGGCAACAAGAAGCGCGGACAAACAATGAAAACATTCAACCTGTTGTATAAAAGTTTACATAACAAAACCATGCACATGCATATGCCCCCAAAACGACAACATAAACTTTATAACTGTAAAAACACAACCGCCGTTCCTGCAAAAACAACATTTGACAACGCTGTACACCGACAAGTGTACACCTCCACCAACAAGCGGGAAACTCAAAATAAAACAAACCAACCCCTGTGAGATCACTGCCCCGGCGGACCACTTCCAGCAGCTGACGTCCCTGCAGCGTCCCTATGAGCAAGAGTACCTAAAAAGATATCGGTATAAACCGTTAGTTCAAGATCATAATTCTGTCCATGAGGTATATGCAACACTTCAACCTAGCCATACTATATGCACATGCACCTATGGCCGGAACATTCATTTACATGCTTATTATAGGTCGGTGATACCATCTTATTAATTCATTTGCACTCTGATCGCCCCATCGAGCAAGCCCTTATGTCAGTACCCCATGATATCAGGCATATCCTATTCGCAACGGTCGCACCCTCCACTCCTAGTATTGAGGGAATCCCGATCGCGACTCAAAGAGTCTTATCGCCAATCCAGGCTAACGCCAGTTCAGGCTAATACGGCATTCTTACCCAAGTCCATGGATGTAGCCGGTGCACTTATGGGCCTCGCCCCATATGGGTTATGACCATATGATTACAGGCTCGTTCTCACATACACATATCACATGTGTTTACACACATCTTTGTCCGTTAGTTATATGCCACACGTTGTTAATTCCACTTGAATCAATATAACCTTTCCACACATTACCGCACATCATAGCAAACACATGTATCATATATGTACACACACACACACACACACACACACACACACACACACACACACACACACACACACACACACACACACATATATATATATATATATATATATATATACCATAACAATATATGAGCATGCTTATCCATACACTTTCAACATTGTATCAAAATAATTATACCAACACAACATGCTCAACACTTTAGACAAATATCACAATCATCATGGTATCACATTCATCATGCTTTCATAACAAAAATAATGCCACACAATTCAAATCCTCAGGTAATAACCTCTGCAGATCAAGACTAAGTAAGTCCGAAGACTTACCTGAGAATTCGTAAACAACCAAGTCAACCTACAGTTAGTTTATTGCCTTCTGCAACACCTGTAAGGAATATCAGGTTTATTGTATTAAACTTCTCGCTTCAAACATAAATTAAATTCATTCCTTTGAATTTAATTAGGTTTATGACGTTTTCCGAATCTTAATTTAATTAATTAATCCTTTAATTAATTAATTAAATTTTGGCAGCGTAACATTTTGCCCGAAGGCAATTTCATAACCACCTGTTATCAGATCTCGTCATTCAAACAACCTAAGATCATCACAATAATTAAACGAACATAATGGAACTTCCATTTATCCATTTTGACAAGCCTAAGGTAATATTAGAGCAACCTTTAATATGGAAAACGAATAAATTCATAACTTATTCGTTACTAACCCGATTAACGAACTGAAAGAAGATTCGGAATCAAGGGACGAAGGCTACGCTCGGACACCACCAAATTCACCGGAAACTGAGCGACAAATTCGGCCAGGTAAGGGATATGCACGGCTTGGCCTTAACTTTGACAGAAACGCGAAACGTTGGTACCGAAATGAAGAGAATGAAGAGAGGAATCCGAAACCTCAAACGGAATTGAAATCGGATTACAAACAGAGAGTAGATATGAGTTTGAAGGTTGAGAGAAATCAGAGCTTTTACGAAGAAATGTGAAATGAAATGAATTTCCTCTATTTATAGCGAAGACGATAATTATCCTTTAGCGAAGTCGATAATTATCCTTTTACCGTTCCGAAGGCGGTTTGAGCCCATTCTCCAAATTTCTCGAAACTGGAGTGATAAATCCGGAATATTGTGTGGATAATTATTCCACAATTTTCTCCTAAAACGCGTAATCCTAATCCGCCTTTCTTAGTCGCTAAGAAACAAAATAGTGACTCTTTTGGCCGTTTTGCCTTTTCATATATATTAGTTCACAACTAGGACATATCCGATGTCTTGATCATTTCTCTCAACTACATTTTTATTAATTGGAGCTCCCAAATGCTCCAAATAATACCGGAGGGTAAAAATTATTCCCCGGAGGAAAAAGTGAAAATTTCCTCACAAGTCCAGAATTACACCAAGAACATAATGGTGGAATTCATACTCATCATTTACGCATTGTTTGCAAGTTATGAGTCAATTACTATCGATGATTAAGTTAATCATCATTAATTAGGATTAAGAAATCCTAACTTTTACATCTCACCCCCTTAAGAAAAGTTTCGTCCCGAAACTTTAGTACACAATTCGCGAGAAGACTGGATCCATCAGTCACATAAATAAACTATCTTCGCATTTCATGCAACCATAGGTTATTACCACATTAGCGGGGGTCATCGAGCTCACACTAGGGACGTCTATCAATTCCTAAGTTAGCAAACACAAGCCAATGCAAATAAGCAAATAATCACATTAACACATAAGTTAGTGAAAAAGTTAAGTACTATTCTTTACCTCTTTTCCAATCGCTGAGCAAAGAGTTAAACACCTCTGGATAATTTCTCTCTATGTGTTCAACTGTTTCCCATGTAGCTTCTTCCATCCCCCTTCGGGACCACTGAATCTTTACTAATGGAATTTCTTTGGTCCTTAACTTCTTCATCTTTCTATCTAATACAACCATTGGATATTCAACAAAGGTTTGATCGGGTTCCCCTCAATATCATCATAGTTGAGTACATGGCTCGGATCCGGTTGATATTGTCTTAGCTGTGATACATGAAATACTGGATGTACTCCATCCATAGCTTGCAGTAATGCCAAACGATATGCCAATTTACCAATTCTTTCTAGAATCTCAAACGGTCCTATATACCGAGGGCTCAACTTCCCATAATACCAAATCGTCTGACTCCACGAGTTGGTGATACTTTCAGCCAAACTTGTGTCTCCATTCTAAACTCCAATGGACGTCGTCGCTTATCAACATAAGACTTTTGTCTACTTTGTGCTTCAAACATTCTTTCTCGGATTAGAGCAACTTTCTCAATATCACTTTTCACTTTGTCTGGAGCTGTATCTATGACATCTGCAGGCTCATCCCAACACAACGGGGTTCGACATTTCCTTCCATACAATGCTTCATAGGGTGTCATTCCAATGGACGAATGCCAACTATTGTTGTACGTGAATTCAACCTATGGAAGATGATCTGGCCATACTGAGCCCCAATCAAGTACACAAAATCTCAACAAGTCTTCCAAAGTCTGAATAGTCCTTTCTGACTGACCATCTGACTGTGGGTAAAACGATGTTGTAAAATTCAACTTGGTTTCCATTACTGTTTGTACTTGATTCCAAAATCTAGAAGTAAACCGTCCATCTCGATCTGAAACTATGGTCTTAGGAACTCCGTGTAATCTGACTATCTGCTTCACAAATTCCTCGGCCAATCTATTCACTGCCCAACTCTCCCTGATTGGAATGAATCTTGCTATCTTGGTCAATCGATCCACCACCACCCATATGAAGTCATAACCCTTGCTACTACGTAGACTGGTTACGAAATCCATAGTGATGTGTTCCCATTTCCATTATGGTATTTCTAGTGACTGAAGTTCTCTTCCTGGTCTTTGATGTTCAATCTTAACTTGCTGACATGTTTGACATCGTACCACAAACTTGAAAATGTCATTCTTCATACCCTTCCACCAGAAGTATGGTCTAATATCCTGATACATCTTATTTGATCCTGGATGTATGGAATATGCTGTTGTATGGGCTTCAACAAGAATCTTTCTTCTGATCTCATCATCATGAGGCACACATATCCTTCCTTGGTATCTAATCATATTGTCGTCATCTATAAAGAAGTCTGAACTTTCCCCATTTATGATCATTGACCTCACCTTGGTCAGATCAGGGCAACTAAGTTCTTTCTGTTGGATCTCTTCCAACCAACTAGGCATTATCTCCAAGGTACATAGATACCCTTGATCATTCTGAACCCACACTTCGATGCCAATACGAATCAGATCCTTTTGTATCTCAGGTTGTGTAGTTACACGAGCAATTACTTTTTCTTGAACTGACTTTTTGCTCAGTGCATCAGCAACCACGTTAGCCTTACCAAGATGATACAATGTCTCCAAATCATAATCCTTTATCAGCTCTAACCATCTTCTTTGCCTCATATTCATCTCTTTTTGAGTAAAGATGTACTTCAAACTCTTATGATCTTTCATCATCTTGCACGTTGTTCCAAATAAGTAGTGCCGCCAAATCTTCAGTGCATGAACTACCGACTACCGTTGCTAACTCTAAGTCGTGTGTTGGGTAGTTCTTCTCAAATTGCCTCAATTGTCTAGATGCGTAAGTTATTACTCTGTCATTCTGCATCAGAACACATCCTAGACCCATCTTGGAAGCATCACTATAAACAATGAACCCTAGAGTTCATTCGGCTGAGCTAACACAGTGTAGTTGTCAATCTTTCTTAATCTCTTCAAAACTTTCTTGACTTGTCAGTCCATACAAACTTTTTTTTCTTCTGCAAAGGTTGATCATAGGTCTGGCTATGATGGAGAACCTTCCACAAAACGTCTATAGTATCCCGCTAGTCCTAGGAAACTACGTATCTCCTTCACATTTTTGGGTGGTTCCCACGCTAGCACAATTTCAATCTTTGATGGATCAACTCTGACTCCTTCTGTAGTAATCACATGTCCCAAGAATGCAACTTCCTTCATCCAGAAATCACACTTGAATAGCTTGGCATAAAGTTTCTCTTTCTCAACACTTGAATACTGCTTTGAAATGGTCTGCATGCTCCTCCTTACTTCGTGAATAAACCAGTATATCATCTATAAAGACCACAACAAATCTGTCCAAGTATCCGATGAAGATCCTATNCTGCACTATCGCCGCCCACGCGGTCAAGAGAAGCCGCCTCTGCGGGTACCTTGTCGCCGCACCCGCGGCCAGAAGCCACCGCCCCCGCGGCAACAGTCCCAGCGCCAGCGCCCGCGTTATTCCGCGCCTGCACTTGCCAGCGGCCACGGTCACCGTGCCTGCGCCCGTGCTTAGCCGCGCCTGCGGGTTGCCTGTTCCGCCCCTGCGTTTTTCCGTCACGCAAGTGCGTCTTGTCCCGGGTCTACCTAGAGTTGAGTAGATCCTTTCCTTTCCTAGTATGAGCGGTTTAGTGGCATGCTAGGTACGTATATGAGGATAGAATGAGGTTGATCATGTTATCTGTATGCCGGTTAAGGCTTTGAGGTTTATGAGTTAGGATACGATCCTTATGGATTCCTTGGGTCTAGGTGTGACCCATGTGATGGATATGAGTTTGATATATGTCGTTATGCCTTGTTTAGGCAGTGTTGATCTCCAGAGTTGGAGCTGTTTTGGTTTGAGACGTCGAGGTTGAGGTAAGTCCATATGACTTACTTAGCTGCCATCCTTATATTGGATGTATGCATGAGTGGTGTATGTGTTATATGCTTGATAGCATGTGATGTGATTATTACCTACCTATGGTTTAGTACGCGCCCACTGTAGGGCCGTGACAACCTAGCCCCGTCATCCCACTAGGAGACTGGGAGGTTATCTCCGGATTGTCCAGATCTGGTACGCGGAACGGGCGCTGTCTCCACTCCCTTCGGGTACACGGAGGAGTAGTCCCGGTTGATCACTCCAGCTGGCAGTAGCACCTAGAGGCGAGGGTTATATTCCTCGTGTCACATATATTCATATTCAGATATATATTTATACGATTGAGTGATTAGACTTATTAAAGATAATGAACCGGGTAAATGTATGAAAGCATGATGATGTGTTATGATTCCTGATGTGTGTTTGTGCTCTTGCATCTCTATATATATGTGTATGGTTAGCTAACGGTTTTATACCGTGTTGTAGATCCCTTGCAGGTTAGGAGAACTGCAGAGTGATCCAGAGAGGGTGATCTGTTGAGGACTCCGTACACTGGGTCGTCCTCGTGGGATGGGATTTTTTGACTATGTATATGGTTATGTTTTGTTGTACTCAGCAGTACTTGTATAAACCTTTTGATACTTTTATAATAATTTGATGTTTTGTATTTAATCTATTGGTGCCTTGTTGTAACATTCAGTGAACTTGTTGTCAGGCTAGGGTCAAGATCCATTGTGAGATCCTAGCCTAGTAGCACCTCGAGTCCTACGGATTTGGGGTGTTACAAAGTTGGTATCAGAGCCCAGGTTGACAACAATGGCACTAGTAATTTGCAATAAAGTTCGAATAGATAAATAAACAGAACCTGAAAGGGGTCTGACTTTTCAAAAGGTTTTGGTTTTGAAATGAGTACAAATGTTTTGGGATATCGTGTACGTGAGCCATCGTCCCTCTGAAGATCTCGACAATATAGATATATATATAGATATTCTGTTGTGATTGATTTGATATATATATCTATACATATGGCATATATATAGCCTTCTGAGTTAGGTTTGCGTCCTCTGCAGATGGTTCAGACTAGAGCCTTACCTGCAGCTGGACGGGGAAGGGGTAGACCTCCTCTAGGTAGAGGACGGGGTAGGATTCCTGCTGTTGATTCACGTGCAGCAGAAGAGGTTCACGAGGACGTTGCTGAGAGTGTCGTTCTTGAGACTAGGAACGGCGTAGCTGGGAGACAGGGTCCACAGCGAGTCCCGTCAGATGACTCGGATTATGTCTCCATGGGAGGACCAGAGTTTCGTGACTATATCCGGCGCGTGGAGGAGGCTGCCAGAGTGGGTAGACCTATCCCGGATCTGCCAGTACATGAGGGATCATCTGAGAGATCCCACGGGGTTACTCAGGTGCCCGCTACACCGGCACCTGCTGTTTAGATCGCTCGAGCTACAGAGGAGCATAGAGGGCCTAGACCAGACACTTGGTTGAAGGCATTCCACCAGATGGGTGTACCCCCTTTCTCTGGGAAGGTGGGGGAGGTGGAGCTGTGGATTGAACATGTGGACTCAGCTTTGGAGTCTATTAGATGTCCAACAAACATGCAGATAGAGTTGGTGCAGACTATGTTCAGAGATTTGGCACAACATTGGTGGAGGTTTGTACGAGTACAGGTTACCAGTAATGAGCAGATGAGGACTATGATCAGAGAGCGTTTCTGCCCTGCCTCACTGAGGAGGGAGAAACTGCGGGATTTTGTGGAGGCTGGGTTTGAGGATGTACTAGTCTCCGAGGCTATCAGGAGGTTCTAGGAGGAGCTGGCATTGCTAGGATCAGTTGCACCTTCTGTGGATCAGCATGTATATTTGTTTTTCCGACGATTAAGGGATACTACCCGGACCTACATGGCGGGTTTCCACTGTGAGTCTCTGATGGATTATCAGGACAGAGCTTCCGACTATGAGAGGGAGCGGGCTAGTCAGAGGAGAGCTTCTCAGACCGGAGGGTTTGAGAAGAGACAGCGTACTGGGCATACTAGTGGTGCTGGTGGGGATGCTAGTGTAGGGCGAGGTCAGAGTCGCCAGAGTCATCCCTCTTCTACATCAGTTGCAGATAAGGGAGTACAGTGTTACAACTGTGGTAGGTATGGACATATGTGGCCAGAGTGCACGAGGTAGACAATGATGTGTTACACTTGTGTCCGGCCAGGTCATAAGGTTGTTTTCCGTTGATAGGGCGGAGCTTCATTTCAGCAGGGTTCTTCTCCTGCCAGTGCAGCAGGGAGGTGGGTAGAGGCCACCTCAGCAGCAGCAGACACAGGGACACTAGAGGGTCCACATCGCCCTACGACTCAGGGATCTGCTCTTGGGCCGAGTAGTGGCAGAGGTCGTGGTGGGAGCACCACTGACACCCGAGGCCCACAGGGCCGAGTCTTTGAGCTGAGGAGTGCAGAGGAGCCAGCTGCACCGACTGCTACAGGTACCTATCTGATCCATGGTTTACCTGTTAGAGTCTTGTTTGATACGGGTGCTACGCACTCTTTTATATCTGATGCATGTGTAAAGCGTCTGGGTTTAGATATGATTGAGGGGATACCCTTTAGTACAGGGTTACCCGATGGTAGTAGGGTCAGAGGTACCCATGAGATTCGTGACTGTCCCCTTTCTGTAGGGACCCGTGTTTTACTAGTTGACTTCTTTGTCATGCCATTAGAGCATCAAGAAGTCATACTAGGTATGGATTGGATGGATAGACATTCTGTAGTCTTAGATGTAGGTAGGAGGACTGTTACCCTCTCTACCGAGTTAGGACAGATAGAGGTTTTCCGAGGTTGGGATCTTGGAAAGTCAGGCATGGTTATCAGTGCGATACGGGTAGCTCTATTGATTGCACAGGGTTGTGAGGTCTTCTGGTGTTATGCCATGAAGGAGGGGGAGAGTCCATCTTTAGAGGATATCCCAGTGGTTTGTGAGTTCACAGATGTGTTTGCTGAGCCGTCCAATTTGCCTCCTCAGAGGAGTGTGGACTTCGGTATTGAGTTAGAGCCTGGTACCAGACCGATCTCAAAGGCCCCATACAGGATGGCGTCTGTTGAGATGTTAGAGCTGAATAAGCAACTCGATGAGTTGGATGAGAAGGGTTTTATTCGCCCTAGCGTATCTCCATGGGGAGCACCTGTCCTCTTCGTACGGAAGAAGGACGGATCGTTGAGATTGTGTAGAGATTACAGAGAGCTGAACAAGATGACCATCAAGAACAAGTATCCATTGCCGCACATTGATGACTTGTTAGATCAGCTTCAAGGAGCGACAGTATTCTCCAAGATTGACCTGCGTTCAGGATATCACCAGATGAGGGTGAGAGAGCAGGATGTGCACAAGACAACATTCCGGACCAGATATGGACACTACGAGTTTGTAGTGATGCCATTTGGGCTTACGAATACCCCAATAGTTTTTATGGAGTTGATGAACAGTATCTTCATCGACTTCCTGGATCAGTTTGTGGTGGTCTTTATAGATGACATTCTGGTGTACTCTTGTAGTAGAGAGGAGCATGCAGGACAGCTGAGGACTGTATTGCAGGTTTTACGGGATAGAGAACTTTATGCTAAGTTCTCTAAGTGCAAGTTCTGGACGCCAGAGGTAGCATTCCTGGGTCACATTGTTTCCGCCGAGGGGATCAAGGTTGATCCGGCGAAGATAGAGGCCGTAGCAGCATGGACTACACCGACGAACGTCAAGGAAGTATGTAGCTTTCTTGGCCTAGCCGGTTATTACAGACGCTTTGTAGAGGGATTTTCTGTGATTGCCCGTCCATTGACGAGTTTACTGAGGAAGACTACCAAATTTGTTTGGTCTGATCAGTGTATGCAGAGTTCTAAGGAGCTGAAGAGACGTCTGACTTCTGCTCCTGTTTTGGCACAGCTAGAGGGTACATCTAATTTTGTGGTTTACAGTGATGCATCCAAGCTAGGCTTGTGATGTGTGTTGATGCAGCAAGGCAGATTGATTGCTTATGCGTCTCGACAATTGAAGACGTATGAGGAGAACTACCCAACTCATGATCTGGAGTTGGCTGCGGTAGTTCATGCCTTGAAAATCTGGAGACATTACCTGTATGGTGTTACATGTCAGATCTTCACAGACCATCAGTGTCTGAAGTACATTTTCACGCAGTGGGAATTGAATAACCGCCAACGTAGGTGGCTTTAGCTGATCAAGGATTTTGATCTAGAGATTCTGTACCATCTAGGGAAGGCGAACGTTGTCGCCGACGCCCTGAGCAGGAAGACGCCTCGAGAGCAGGCGATTGCGAGACTGACAGTTCAGCAGCAGTTACAGAGGGATTTGATCTGGTTAGAGTTCCAGTTTCTTGATGAGGATGCCCGGCTTAGTACTTTAGAGGTTCTACCTGATCTGTTGGGTGAGATCCAACAAAAGCAGGAGACCTGTCCGACCTTGATGAGGATCAGAGAGAGGATGTCTCGGGATGAGGCACCACAGTTTCTTCTGGGAGCAGATGGAGTATTGAGACGCTGCGGTCGCGTCTGTGTACCCGCTGATGCGGAGTTGCGCCAGAGGATTTTACAGGAGGCTCACTGTACACCTTACTCTGTACACCCAGGTACGAGTAAGATGTATCAGGATTTGAGACGTTCGTATTGGTGGGGAGGGCTGAAGCCCGATGTGGCCAGATTTCTTGCATAGTGTGCGACCTGCCAGCAGGTCAAGATAGAGCATAGCAGACCTGGAGGTGAGCTCCATCCACTTCCTGTTCCACAGAGGAAGTGGGAGGACGTCACCATGGATTTTGTGACTGAACTGAGGCTGAGCCGGAGTTTTGATGCCATCTGGGTCATAGTGGACAGATTGACGAAGACGGCACGTTTCATTCCTATTATGGAGACGTGTCCGGTGAGCAGATTAGCGGAGGAGTACACTAGGCAGATAGTGAGACTCCATGGAGTACCGAGGACGATCGTTTGAGACAGAGATGGACGATTTACCTCGAGATTTTGGTAGCAGATTCAGACTGCCCTGGGGACGAGTTTACACTTCATGACTACGTTCCATCCTCAGATAGATGGTCAGTCAGAGAGGACCATTCAGACTCTGGAGGATATGTTGCGAGCTTGTGTGTTGGATTGGGGACAAGTGTGGACGGATCATCTCCCACTTGTTGAGTTCTCATACAACAACATTTGGCATGCATCGATTGGGATGGCCCCATATGAGGCACTGTATGGACAAAGATGTCGTACCCCGTTATGCTGGGATGAGCAGAGCAGTGTTAGTGGTTTAGCACCTGATCAGATTCAGGATGATGTAGCTCGTGTAGCATTGATTAGAGAGAGGATGCTGACTGCTCAGAGCCGTCAGAAGTCATATGCTGATAGGAGGCATAGACCTCTAGAGTTCAGAGTAGGCTCCCATGTGTGGCTGAGAGTGTCTCCACCACGAGGTTTTAGGCGTTTTGGCATTAAGGGGAAGTTGAGCCCCCGATATGTCGGACCGTTCGAGATTCTGGATCGGGTTGAGAGTGCAGCATACAGATTGGCTTTGCCTCCGAGATTAGAGGGTGTTCACCCTTTATTTCACGTGTCTCAGCTGAGGGAGTACATACTAGATCCGAGACACATTGTGAGTTATGATGATTTGGTGGTTGAGCCAGACCACACATTTGCTGAGCACCCTATTACAGTCCTAGAACGAGGTATGAGACGCCTGCGTTCGAAGGACAATTCCTATGTTGAGGATACAGTGGTCGAGACGAGGACCTGATGAGGCTACATGGGAGACTGAGGATAGTATCCAGAGGAACTATCCAGAGTTCTATGCCGAGATAGGTGCACCAGTAGGATCACCGAGTAGATCTTAGTACTATCTTTGTGAGTATTATGTGCTTATGTGCTTATGTGCTTATATGCCATGATGTGTTTATTTTCGTACGAGCTATGATATGATCTTATTAGATCCTGTTGTGCTAGTGCGATTGTTTATAGCTGGAGATGGATCTTTCCTCCACGCTATTGTGATACGTTTAGGATTCAGCTGGAGATGTTATTCCTCCATGCTATTTTGATGGACGTAGTGTTGCTGGAGATGTATTTCCTCCATGCCTTTCTATTATGGTTATGATACGGCTAGAGATGTGATTCCTCTATGCCTTGTGATGTGTTTATGGTTTGGCTAGAGATGGTTTTCCTCTATGCCCTGGATAGTATAGTTTGTTGTTGGAGTTGATGATTTCCTCCATGCTTATGTTTGAGGTTATAGAGGGTTATACCTCGGCTTATGAGTCCGAGTGGTTTGAGGATTTTACAAGTTTCGGGACATATCATTCAATATCGAATATATATAAGAAAAAAAAATTACTAGTGTTCAACACTCATAGATACACAATGTAATTTAAAAGCAAAACTCAAAGGCATTCTCCAATGTACTTGAAACCCTTAACCTTAGTGTGACTCTCATGCTTAGGCTTAGGCTGTAAGAGCCTTAGTCTTTCGGACCGAGATTTGACTTTAGCCGAGATTGTCTTTGGCCGAGATTTGACTTAGGCGCCCCCGCGGGCTTGTGTGCCGCCTCTGCGGGTTCCCGCCCCTGCGGCTCAAGGAACCGCCCCTGCGGTTTCCTACGACTGCATCCGGCTTTATTGACCTTTGACCCATGCTTTACTCTTTCACTTCCTTACCTTTTCCCTTGCTTTGGCTTGCTGAGCAAGTGTTCCTCATTCCCTCTCCAGACCTATCACGTCCTTCTTGCTTCTCCTTTCTCCCTCCTTGATCTTGTGTTGATTTCTCTTTGAGTTTGGAAGAGAATTGATGTGAGTTTGATGATGTTGATGATGGATGTTGTTGTTGCTGAGCTTGGAAGCCAACTGTTGTGTGTGTTGATCTTCCTGGCAGCCTAGGACCACAAGTGCGGTAAGTGATCTTGCTTCTTTTTCTTCCTTTCTTTGATTCCATCTTCCTTAGCTTAGGATTAGATGTATGTATAGATGTATGTTGATGTGGGTTGTGTATGTATATGGTTGTATGTGGCTTGGAATGGAGAAGACGTGATTTGATCACGTGAAGAGTGAAAGAGAAGACGGGACTCTACGTTCTGTAGAGTCGCCGCCCCTGCGCCTCAGCGTAGCCGCCCCTTCGGGTGACTTGTCACCGCGCCTGCGGCCAGAAGACGCCGCCCCTGTGGCAACGGTTCCAGCGCCAGCGCCCGCGTTCTTCCGCGCCTGCGCTTGCCAGCAGCCACGGTCACCGCGCCTACGGCCAAGCCTTACCGCGCCTGCGGGTTACCTGTTCCGCCCCTGCGTCTTTCCGTCACGCAGGTGCGTCTTGTCCCGGGTCTACCTCGAGTTGGTAGATCCTTTCCTTTCCTAGTATGAGCGGTTTAGTGGCATGCTAGGTATTTTTATGAGGATAGAATGAGGATGATCATGTTATCATTTATGCCGGTTATGGCTTTGAGGTTTATGAGTTAGGATACGATCCTTATGGATCCCTTGGGCCTAGGTGTGACCCCTATGATGGATATGAGTTTGATATATGTTGTTATTCCTTGTTTAGGCAGTGTTGATCTCCAAAGTTGGAGTTGTTTGGGTTTGAGACTTCGAGGCTGAGGTAAGTCCATAAGACTTGCTTAGTTGCCATCCTTATATTGGATGTATGCGTGAGTGGTGTATGTGTTATATGCTTGATAGCATGTGATGTGGTTATTACCTACCTATGGTTTAGTACGCGCCCACTATAGGGCCGTGACAACCTAACCCCGTCATCCCACTAGGAGACTGGGAGGTTCTCTGTGGATTGTCCAGATCTGGTAAACGGAACGGGCGCTGTCTCCACTTCCTTAGGGTACACGGAGGAGTAGTCCCAGTTGACCACTCTAGCTGGCAGTAGCACCGAGAGGCGAGGGTTATATTCCTCGTGTCACATATATTCATATTCAGATATATATTTATACCATTGAGTGATTGGACCTTATTAAAGATAATGAACCGGGTAAATGTATGAAAGCATGATGATGTTTTATGATTCCTGATGTGTGTTTGTGCTCTTGCATCTCTATATATATGTGTATGGTTAGCTAACGGTTTTATACCGTGTTGTAGATCCTTTGCAGGTTAGGAGAGCTGCAGAGTGATCCAGAGGGGTGATCCGCTGAGGGCTCCGTACACTGGGATCGTTATCGTGTGATATAAGATATTTGATGTACGGGTATATGTTTCTTTTGTACTCAGCGGTACTTATGTACTACCTTTTGAGATTTATATATCAGTTTTACGTTTTGTATTTAATCTATCGGTGCCTTGTTGTAAGATTCAGTGAACTTGTTGTCATGCTAGGGTCAGGATCCATTGTGAGATCCTAGCCCAGTAGCGCCTCGAGTCCTACGGATTTGGGGTGTTATAAAGGCATAGGCTTGGTCAATCGATTTGCAATGTTGTCATCAGTATGCACCTTACACGTCCTAATGTCACCATCAATGACAACGTGGCGAATAAGGTGATACTTTCTCTTAACTTGTCTTGATTTGAAACTCGAACTCACTTTCTTTGTCTGGGATATGACATCATTGTTGTCACGATAGATGTGAGTTCATATAGGAACTTCCTTATCCAAACAACCTCCTTTACTACTACACTAGTAGCAACGTATTCAGCCTTTTTGTAGAATTTTCTATTGTACCCTGTTTAGAGCTCTTCTAGCTCACAACTCCTCCATTAAGGATGAAATCATAACCGGTTTAGATTCAAAGTCATCTCGGTCAGTTTGAAAGCTTGCATCAATATATCATTGTACGATCAATTTTTCATCTTCCCCATATCTAAGAAATCATTATTTGTCCTTCTCAAGTACTTCAAAATATTCTTAGTTGTAATTCAGTGAGCTTCTCCAAGACTTGATTGGTATCCACTACACATGCTCAAAGCATACACAACATCAAGACATGTACATACCATGACATACTCGATAGATCCTATAGTAGAAGCATATGAGATCTGGTTTATCTTCTCAAGCTCAACATGTGTTTTAGGACAATGTGTCTTGCAGAGATATACATCATGTAAAAATCCCTTCTTGGAATCCTGCAACTTGAATTTATCAAGAATCTTATCAATATAAGTTGTTTGGCTTAATCCAAGAAGCCTCTTAGATCTATCTCCATATAGATCTTAATTTCAAGTATGTACCTGATATGTCCAAAACATAGGTGTTTTATGTCATCTTTTGCATGAATTATCATACCTTATTTGGTTTTGTTTGTGTTCATTTAGGGCATAAATGCTTCCTATTGTGTTTTGTGGTGTCTACTTGAGTTTATTTCGTATTTCAAGCATTCGATGCCAAAAATGAGCAAGAACAACGAAAGAATGTCGGGATACGAGTTTTCATCCTCTCTGAGGTAGATTCGTGTTGAAGAATGAAGAATTTGAAGAGTCGTGCGAAGATCATTGATGTTGGATACCATTTTATGAAGACTCCTGAGAGATAATTGTGTCAACTTCAAATTTGCAAATCTTTGAAATATCTTCAAAAGTAGTATGGGTCTCGTGGTTTCAACTAGAGCAGCAGGAAAATCAGTTTTACTAAGTTGTTACGGCCATGTTACGGCCGTAACCTTGACCGTTTAGGCTGATTTTTCATCATCAAATGCCAACCCAAAAGAAGATGTTACAACCTTAAGTCCCGTAAGGCGGCCGTAACCCTCCCGCTACGAGAAGATCGACGACTGTTTCATTTTTAGGTTTTTTGACGGGCTTTTCGACCTAGGGTTTCGGCCCAAGTTTTTCCTATATATACAAACCTCTACCTTAGGGTTTTCGAGAGCCGCAACCTTAAGCCAAGGTATAAATTCCAAGGTTCTTGGAGTTCCAAAGCCACTTCCGCGGAACTGTAGAGTTAGATTTCCCATTACCTTGTTTTGGTAGTTGTTAGTTATTATAGTTACTCTGTAAGGTTCTCCCTAGAACCAAACTATTGTGAGTTTACTCTTTCTTTTATGTTTGAATACATGTCTTTTTCTTTATATCTCAACATGTTTGGCTAGTCTCTTTCCTTGATCAAAGTATTAGGATGATCCCTACAATGTTTTAACTTTATTGTTGCATATATACTTATGAATTGAGATCTTTGATAATCCTTCTTTTCAAAGGGCTTAGTTCTACCTTTTAATTACCTTCGTTAATCCGAAAAGGTGTTCTTAATTAGTTTAGATAAAATAAAGTGAAGTGCCTGATAACATGGTTTATTGCCCTAGTTTAGGCATTCATTTAGGTAGATTTTTCCTTTCTACATCCATGTTTAGGCCTTAGTTTGTGTCATTTATACTTGTTTAGTTGTACTTTACAAGAATAGATGTCTACACACGCTATTGGTGTCTTTGTAGTTGATTTGACGCATTTAAAAGCTTAAACGACGCATATGAGGATCAAGCCTCGGCGTGGATGCATTGGAGCGATCATACGTGCGAAAGAAAGAGTGAGGAATCGAGCTAGAGGCATGAAGAGGACAAAGGAAGTATCTCGGACCAACATATCGGTCGACATTAATTTTATTCTTTTAATTCAGGGTAATATTTACCAAGTCGAGAGCAATCTCGGGTGGTATCTCGGCCCGATATCCCAACAAGGTCGACCGAGATTTCCCTGAAGCTGAAGAATCGAAGAACAAAGCATAAAATCTCGGGCCTGATATTGGCTAAATTTTGACATGAGTTCTTTTCCCTCTTTTGCATTTCCATTTTATGAATTATTTGTCTTTCTCCAATTTAAATTCAGATTTTAATATGATGATTGTTCGCTAGAACCTTTGTGATTCTAAGGTAGATAGAGATTTGTTTATGGCTTCGAGTATGATGGATTAGGTTGTATGTTAGAATTGGTTTGAATAGCTTGAAACCCTAGTGGTTGATTAGGAATGAATCTAGGTTAGAACTTTCTAAGCTAACAACCTGAGTTGGAATTGAGACTTACCCGGTGATATTCTTCCTTGGATACAAAATTAGATTAACCATAGTTAATAGGGGTTAAAACCTCTATTGGATTGAATGTGCCAGATTATTGCCTGAGTTATGTAATTTCCGAAACTTACTCGGTAAGATGTTACTTAGTCCTTAGATAGAGAATCCGGTTTGTACTGAATTTCCGTCCTAGATACCTTGAGACTTACTCGATAATAGGTAGTTAGGATTTGAATTATATGATCTTGAGACTTACCCGTTAATAGATCATCACCAAAGAAACGCTCATCCCTTTAGCTTTTCTACCAAATGTTTATGAGTTATCTTGAGTCCAGTTGTCATAAACAATGATCTTGAACCCTTGAAATCCATTCTTTCATATTATTTGATTATCTTTTGTTTGTTAGTTTTATAAATTGTTTTTGATTGAAATTGATGTTCAATTAAGAACATAACAAAAACTCCTTCAAAAATATGAACCTTCTTACCCTTACATCTTCCTTCTATTTCTTAGTTAGATTTATACTATCTTTGATCATTCCTTGCAAACTAATCTACCAACGTCCTTGTGTTCGACCTTGGAATACTTACTCTACTTCGTACGACCCATACATTGTGGGTTCGCTACTTATTAAGTATTTATTACAAGTATAAATTTTAAAACTATCCATATCGTGTCTTGTGAGCTTACTAGTCTTTATCATTATTGATACGGATTTATAAGGTCATAATTCTAGCAAACAGTGCCAAACCGTTATGTTTTATTGGAAAGATTTGAAAAGATCTTAGTTTTTGAGAGCACCGGTGTATCAAAGCTTCGGGGACTCTTAATCATCGTAGAATTCATCGGTCTTTGTACCTTTTAAACTGAAGGACCTAACCGTGAAGGTTTTCTTGGTCTTTTCCGGGTTTCTAAATGCGCATGGGTGTTCCTATACTCGCTGAACCGTGGAATGATAACTACGTGAGTTGGAAAGCACGGTCTTGGTTTGTCTATGTTCAAGGCTACTTTAGATGGTTACTTGTTTTATCAATTATCAAATTTCATAAACAGTATATATGGATCAATACTTTTAATTTATTGTAGCGGGTATTCTTGATTCCTTAGATTGATTTATCTTCGTATTCTCCTCACAATAACAATCATTGCTTTCTTGTTGTATTAACCTTCTCAAAGACACAATTTCTACTTCCCTTTTCTCTTTCTCTTCTCCCTTTACTCAGTGTAGTTACTTCCATGATAAGTTGTCACCCTTTCATAAGTCTTTCATTGAGAAACATTTCTTTAATCATTCCCTTACGGACTCTGATAACATGATTTATCGACCTGTTGTATTCATGCACTTAGTTAGATTTTTCCCTTTCCGCATTCATGTTTTGGCCTTAGTTAGTGCCATTTATGCTTGTTTAGTTCTACTTTGCAAGAATAGATGTCTAAACACACTATTTGTGGCTTTGTAGATAATTTGACACATTTTGGAGCTAAAACGACGTATTTGAGGATCAAGCCTCGAAGTGGATGCATTGGAACGAGCATACGTGCACGGGAAAGGGCTAGGAATCAAGCTAAAGGCATGGAGGGAACGACTAAAGAGCATCTTGGTCGAGATCCAGCCCGAGATTTCTTCATTTAGCATTATATTTTATTTGCGGGCTTTTTCCCTTAGAATTATATTTTATATGCGGGCTTTTTCCTTTTAGGCCCAATGTCTTTTTAGCTAGATTTTTATTATAAAAGGAAGACTTGGATTTATTCCAAGGTGTGTTGGGAGTCGCCCAGAGTTAACCCTAGAGGGGGGAGCCGTCTCCTTTCCCTTCCCTTCTTCTTCTCCATTGTTCTTCATTAGTTTAGATTAAAGTTTCAGACTTTTATATTGAGTTTTGTTGGAAATACATTGTTGATTCGAGATTTGAGAAGATTGAAGGTTTTCAGGCATTGAAGTTGAGTAGTTTTTTCTCTCCCTTTTTGTTATTTATTTATTTGTCTTTCTTTGATATGATTGTTATTGGCTAGAACCTTGTGGTTCCAAGGTTGACAGGGATTTGTTTATATCTTTGATTATGATGGAATGTTGTGCTTTATGTTTTGGCTTTCACTTGCTTGAAATCCTATTGGTTGGCTTGTTCTTGAATCTAGTTAGAATCCTTCTAGCTAGTAACCTAAGTTGGAATTGAGACTTACCCGGTGATATTCCTTCATAGATACATGAGAGACTAATCATAGGTAATAAAGGGTTATCCTTTATTGGTTGAATGTGCTTAGATTCCTTGCTAAGTAGGGTAATACCTGAGACTTATCCGGTAATGGTTTACCTTTCCCTTAGTTTGTAGTCTGGTTTGTTTAGAATTTCCTACCTCTCTACCTTGAGACTTACCCGGTGATAGGTAGTTGGTTTGGAACTAGATGGTCTTGAGACTTACCCGGTAATAGACTGTCAGCCTAGAAACGTTCATCCCTGTGGCTTTTCTACCATATATCTTTATGAGTCTTCCTGAATCTATATGTATAAACAATGACCTTAGTCGTTCTTCATGCTTTTAGCTTGATTCCTAGCCTTTCCCATTCACGTATGCTTGCTCTAATGCATCCACTTCGAGGCTTGATCCTCAAATACATCGTTTTAGCTCCAAAATGTGTCAAATCACCTACAAAGCCACAAATAGTGTATGTAGACATCTATTCTTGTAAAGTAGAACCAAACAAGCATAAATGGCACAAACTAAGGCTAAAACATGAATGCGGAAAGGAGAAATCTACCTAAATGCTAGACCTGGGCATCCCCGGACCCGGGCCGGACTCGGGGCGGGCTCGCATAAAAAATTTACCCGTTTTTGCGGGCCGGACTCGGGCCGGACTTCGGGCCTAAGGTATTGTCCATACCCGCCCGGAGCGGGCTTCGGGCCGGGCGGGCCGGGGCCGTTTTTATATATATATTTTTTTTAAATAAAAATTATACATATTAAATATAAAATAAATAAAATTACAACACATAATTCAAAGTAGCTCAATGGTCGTTAACATTTGAACCTTATCTTGAGGTATTGGATTTTATTTCTACTATTCGCATATATATATTTTACATATTTAAATTAATAAATAAATAAAACGGGCTTCCGGGCTGGGCTTAGCGGCCCGGCCGGGCCTGCACCCTTGCCCGTACCCACCCAGCGGGCCGGGCTTAGCGGCCCGGCTGGGCCTTCCTTATGCGTCATACCCGCCCGTTTTCACGGGTAGGCCGGGCGGGCGGGCTGGCCCGCGTTTGCCCAGGTCTACTAAATGCATGACTAGACTAGGTCGAGAAATCATGATATCAACCACTCCGCTCCCGATTACTCGGCATACACCTAACCTGCAAAAGTCTTTCAACACGGTATAAACCGTTAGCTAACAATTATAATAATGAGGTAAACTAAAGGCACAAACACACAAGCAAAATTGTAATCAATGTCCCGATTATTATCTTTTCATTAGGTATTTCAAATCTAATTAGTTCAACTTAATCGTGTGGTACGAAGATCCTCCAACTTTCGCCCCCGTCCCCGTTTACCAACAAGACTAGTTTCTATGCATCTCCCCGTATACTTTGTTGGACTGGTAGCGGGGAGCCTCTCAATTGCATTCAACGCTGGACAGTGATGTCACGACTTGTTATCATACACTTGAGTCTTACCGAAAATAAAAGTGTAGTGGTCTAATCAATTTTCACTTTTAATTCACTCAATACACACACCACCTTAAGCAAACACTCAATATTGTAAAAGGTAGCTAAGTGAATCCGACAAACTCACATTCCGATCCGATCTTAATAAGCTACTCTTGATACGTCAGTCGACGATCTCACAACATGCTTAAGATGTGACAATATCCTAGTATACTCGCTCAATTCTTTCGACACTTCTAGGATAATATATCTTGCATCTCTACCCTTATCAACCTTTAAGTCCTAGGTTCCATAGACCTAGCTATCCATTCCACAATCCACATAATCTCATCAATCCGTACATCTCAAATTCTCATTCTAATCATTTCCAAAGAAAATCCTATATTTTATACCCACCTTAACTTAGAGCCTCAACCTTTACACTATCCTTAGTTTTTCAACAACATCCTAATATCGTTCCAATCTTAAACCTCATTTAAATATAACAACTATTTTAACTTTATAAATTCCACTAATTACTCATAACAAATCCAAAATTAACATTATGGACAATAAGTCGAGGGTTCGAACCTTCCGGGCGGAAAGTAGTGTAACGACCCGGGTTTTTAATAACCCAAATCGCCACTTGGCTAGGGACCACACAGTGGGTCCCATCAGTTAGCCTGACAACAACATCACTTATAGGACCTTGCAACAAGAAGCACGGACAAATGAAAACATTCAACCTGTTGTATAAAAGTTTACATAACAAAACCATGCACATGCATACTCCCAAAACGACAACATAAGTGTTATAGATGTAAAAACACAACCCCCGTTCCTGCAAAAACAACATTTGACAACGTTGTACACCGACAAGTGTACACCTCCGCCAACAAGCGGGAAACTCAAAATAAAACAAACCAACCCTTGTGAGATCACTGCCCCGGCGGACCACTTCTAACAGCTCACGTCCCTGCAGCGTCCCTATGAGCAGGAATACCTAAAAAGATGTCGGTATAAACCGTTAGTTCAAGATCATAATTTTGTCCACGAGAGATTCTACTAAACACATATACAATATATGCAACACATCAACCTAGCCATACTATATGCACATGCACCTATGGCCGGAACATTCATTTACATGCTTATTATAGGTTGGTGATACCATCTTATTAATTCATTTGCACTCTGATCGCCCCATGGAGCAAGCCCCTATGTCAATACCCCATGATAGCAGGCATATCCTATTCGCAACGGTCGTACCCTCCACTCCTAGTATTGAGGGAATCCCGGCCGCGACTCAAAGAGTCTTATCGTCAATCCAAGCTAACGCCAGTCCAGGCTAATACGGCATTCTTACCCAAGTCCATGGGTGTAGCCGGTGTACTTATGTGCCTCGCCCCATACGGGTTATGACCATATGATTACAGGCTCGTTCTCACATACACATATCACATGTGTTCACACATCTTTGTCCGTTAGCTATATGCCACACATTATTAATTCACTGGAATTAATATAACATTTTCACACATTACCACACATCATAGCTAACACATGTATCATATATATATTTATACACACACACACACATATATATATATATATACCATAACAACATATGAACATGCTTATCATAACTTTCAACATTATCTCTAGATAATTATACCACACAACATGCTCAACATTTCATACAAATATCACAATCATCATGGTATAACATTCATCATACTTTCATAACAAATCTAATGCCCCACAATTCGAATCTCTCGGGTAGTAACCTCTGCAGATCAAGACTAAGTAAATCCGATGACTTACCTGAGAATTCGCAAACAACCAAGTCAACCTACAGTTAGTTTATTGCCTTCTGCAACACCTGTAAGGAATAGCAGATTCCTCGTATTAAACTTCTCGCTTCAAACATCAATTAAATTCATTCCTTTGAATTTAATTAGGTTTACGACGTTTCCCGAATCTTAATTTAATTAATTAATTCTTTAATTAATTAATTAAATTTCGGCAGCGTAACATTTTGCCCGAAGGCAATTTCATAACCACCTGTTATCAGATCTCGTCATTCAAACAGCCTAAGATCATCAGAATAATTAAACGAACATAATGGAACTTCCATTTATCCATTTTGACAAGCCTAAGGTCATATTAGAGTAACCCTCAATACGGAAAACGAATAAATTCATAACTTATTTGATACTAACCCGATTGACGAACTGAAAGAAGATTCGGAAGCACGGGAACGAAGGCTACGCTCCGACACCACCATATTCACCGGAAACTAAGCGATGGAACTGGCCAGGTAGGGGATATGCACGACCTGACCTTAACTTCGACAGAAACGCGAAACGTTGGTATCGAAATGAAGAGAATGAAGAGAGAAATCCGAAATCTCAAACGGAATTGAAATCGGATTACAAACGGAGAGTAGATATGAGTTTGAAGGTTGAGAGAAATCAGAGCTTTTACGAAGAAATGTGAAATGAAATGAATTAATAAATGAATTTCCGCAATTTATAGCGAAGACGATAATTAATCTTTAGCGAAGGCGATAATTATCCTTTTACCGTTCCGAAGGCGGTTTTTGCCCATTCTCCAAACTTCTCGAAATTGGAGTGATAAATCAGGAATATTGTGTGGATAATTATTCCACAATTTCCTCGGAAAACGCAAAATCTTAAGCCGCCTTTCTTAGCCGCTAAGAAACAAAATAACGACTCTTTTGGCCGTTTTGCCTTTTCATATTAGTTCACATCTAGGGCATATCCGATATCCTGATCATTACTCTCAACTGCATTTTTATTAATTGGAGCTCCCAAATGCTCCAAATAATACCGGAGGGTAAAAATTATTCCCCGGAGGAAAAAGTGAAAATTTTCTCACAAGTCCAGAATTACACCAAGAACATAATGGTGGAATTCATACTCATCATTTACGCATTGTTTGCAAGTTATGAGTCAATTACTATCGATGATTAAATTAATCATCATTAATTAGGATTAAGAAATCCTAGCTTTTACATCTCACCCCCCCTTAAGAAAAGTTTCGTCCCGAAACTTTAGTACACAACTCGCGAGAAGATTGGATCCATCAGTCACATAAATAAACTATTTTTGCATTTCATGCAACCATAGGTTATTACCACATTAGCGGGGGTCATCGAGCTCACACTAGGGAAGTCTATCACTTCCTAAGTTAGCAAACACAAGCCAATGCAAATAAGCAAATAATCACATTAACACATAAGTTAGTGAAAAAGTTAAGTACTACTCTTTACCTCTTTCCCAATCGCTGAGCAAAGAGTTAAACACCTCTGGATAATTTCTCTCCATGTGTTCAACTGTTTCCCATGTAGCTTCTTCCATCCCCCTTCGGGACCACTGAATCTTTACTAATGGAATTTCTTTGGTCCTTAACTTCTTCATCTTTCTATCTAAGACAACCATTGGATATTCAACAAAGGTCTGATCGGGTTCCACCTCAATATCATCATAGTTGAGTATATGGCTTGGATCCGGTTGATATTGTCTTAGCTGTGATACATGAAATACTGGATGTACGTACTCCATCCATAGTTGGCGGTAATTCCAAACGATATACCGCTTTACCAATTCTTTCTAGAATCTCAAACGGTCCTATATATCGAGGGCTCAACTTTCCCTTAATACCAAATCATATGACTCCACGAGTTGGTGATACTTTCAGCCAAACTTGTGTCGCTATTCTAAACTCCAATGGACGTCGTCGCTTATCAACATAAGACTTTTGTCTACTCTGCGCTGCAAACATCCTTTCTCGGATTAGAGCAACTTTCTCAATATCACTTTTCACTTTGTCTGAAGCTGTATCTATGACATCTGCTGGCTCATCCCAACACAACGGAGTTCGACATTTCCTTCCATACAGTGCTTCATAGGGTGTCATTCCAATGGATGCATGCCAACTATTGTTGTACGTGAATTCAACCTATGGAAGATGATCTGGCCATACTGAGCCCCAATCAAGTACACAAGATCTCAACAAGTCTTCCAAAGTCTGAATAGTTCTTTCTGACTGACCATCTGACTGTGGGTAAAACGCTGTTGTAAAATTCAACTTGGTTTCCATTACTGTTTGTACTTGATTCCAAAATCTAGAAGTAAACCGTCCATCTCGATCTGAAACTATGGTTTTAGGAACTCCGTGTAATCTGACTATCTGCTTCACAAATTCCTCGGCCAATCTATTCACAACCCAACTCTCCCTGATTGGAATGAATCTTGCTATCTTGGTCAATCGATCCACCACCACCCATATGAAGTCATAACCTTTGCTACTACGTAGACTGGTTACGAAATCCATAGTGATGTGTTCCCATTTCCATTATGGTATCTCTAGTGACTGAAGTTCTCTTCCTGGTCTTTGATGTTCAATCTTAACTTGCTGACATGTTTGACATCGTACCACAAACTTGAAAATGTCATTCTTCATACCCTTCCACCAGAAGTATGGTCTAATATCCTGATACATCTTATTTGATCCTGGATGTATGGAATATGGTGTTGTATGGGCTTCAGCAAGAATCTTTCTTCTGATCTCATCATCATGAGGCACACATATCCTTCCTTGGTATCTAATCATATTGTCGTCATCTATAAAGAAGTCTGAACTTTCCCCATTTATGATCATTGACCTCACCTTGGTCAGATCAGGGCAACTAAGTTCTTTCTGTTGGATCTCTTCCAACCAACTAGGCATTATCTCCAAGGTACATAGATACCCTTGATCATTCTGAACCCACACTTCGATGCCAATACGAATCAGATCCTTTTGTATCTCAGGTTGTGTAGTTACACGAGCAATTACTTTTTCTTGAACTGACTTTTTGCTCAGTGCATCAGCAACCACGTTAGCCTTACCAAGATGATACAATGTCTCCAAATCATAATCCTTTATCAGCTCTAACCATCTTCTTTGCCTCATATTCATCTCTTTTTGAGTAAAGATGTACTTCAAACTCTTATGATCTTTCATCATCTTGCACGTTGTTCCAAATAAGTAGTGCCGCCAAATCTTCAGTGCATGAACTACCGACTACCGTTGCTAACTCTAAGTCGTGTGTTGGGTAGTTCTTCTCAAATTGCCTCAATTGTCTAGATGCGTAAGTTATTACTCTGTCATTCTGCATCAGAACACATCCTAGACCCATCTTGGAAGCATCACTATAAACAATGAACCCTAGAGTTCCATTCGGCTGAGCTAACACAAGTGTAGTTGTCAATCTTTTCTTAATCTCTTCAAAACTTGCTTGACATTTGTCAGTCCATACAAACTTTTTTTTCTTCTGCAAAAGGTTGATCATAGGTCTGGCTATGATGGAGAACCCTTCCACAAAACGTCTATAGTATCCCGCTAGTCCTAGGAAACTACGTATCTCCTTCACATTTTTGGGTGGTTCCCACGCTAGCACAATTTCAATCTTTGATGGATCAACTCTGACTCCTTCTGTAGTAATCACATGTCCCAAGAATGCAACTTCCTTCATCCAGAAATCACACTTGAATAGCTTGGCATAAAGTTTCTCTTTTCTCAACACTTGAATTACTGCTTTGAAATGGTCTGCATGCTCCTCCTTACTTCGTGAATAAACCAGTATATCATCTATAAAGACCACAACAAATCTGTCCAAGTATCCGATGAAGATCCTATTCATCAGTTCCATAAACGCAGCAAGTGCATTAGTTAATCCAAATGGCATGACCACAAACTCGTAATGTCCATACCGAGTTCGGAATGCCGTCTTATGGATATCCTCCTTTTGAATCTTCAGTTGATGATAACCTGACCGCAGGTCTATCTTGTTGAAAACCGTAGCTCCTTGTAATTGATCCAACAAATCATGAATCCGTGGTAAAGGATACTTGTTCTTGATCGTTACCTTATTCAGTTCTTTATAGTCAATGCATAACCTCAAGGTACCATCCTTCTTCTTCACAAACAACACATGCGCTCCCCATGGTGACACACTTGGTCGAATAATTCCTTTATCTGCCAATTCTTCTAATCGCTTCTTCAACTCAAGCATTTCCACAGACGCCATTCTATAAGGTGCTTTAGAAATTGGTCTAGTTCCAGGCTCTAGATCAATTCTAAAGTCAACTTGCCTCGTAGGTGGCAATCCAGGTAGTTCATCTTGAAAAACATCATTAAACTCACGAGCAATTGTAATGTCTTTCAATTGAATCTTTCCTTCTTTCTCCAGAGCATAACACAAATATGCTTCACAACCCTTCCTGATCAAACTAACAACTTTCATAGCATAAATCATAATCAATGGCTCTCGGGAATCACCTCCTTTGAATACATGATAAGTTCCGTCCTTAGCTAACATTGTTATTGTTAGTGTTTCTGCATCTATATTTGCCTAATACTTGACCATCCAGTCCATGCCTAGAACCATGTCATCATTATCCAATCCAATTATTAGAAAATCTGTTGGCCAATATACTTGGCCTAACCTCCATTACACTTTGACTTATTTATTCTCCAATGTTTGGAGAAGATCCTTGAGAAGACATCGTCTCTCGAGTCCCACAAAACTTGGCCATAAGCCCCGGTTGACTACATTTGAAGCATGTAGTTAGACTTTTCGGAGAATCCTTCTTGTAGTGATTTGGTCTCCATAGTTGAAACACGCTCTTCCTCCCGATTTCTTCCTGTATGTGGTTGTGGAGGAGGCCATGTTCCCTGAGTCACGGGTTTTGTACTCACAGGTTTAAAGAAACTTGGAGTGGACTTCTGTCTCTTTCCTCCACCAGTTCGAGAATCCACCTCTTTCCTAAAGCCTTGTCTTGCTTCAAGCTTTAGGGCTTTCTCTTGATACTCCAAAAATGTTAGATCTTCAAAAGGTGACAATGCCAAGCTGAGAGGTCGTTTCAGTCTATTCGCAAACAAGCTTACCAACTGATCCTCATGTGGTGCCTTCTCACCCAATAAGGTATACTCCTCATGGAATTTCTCGATTATCTCCATCATCGGAGAATCTTCAACTGTTGCTTCCAAGAAAGACTTCAACAGATTAGTGCAGACTGCAGTCAGGCAAAAGTGTGTCAGAATCCAACTCTTGAAAGTCTCATAATCCACAATGATTGCACGGGTTCTCATCCACCAGCATAGAGCGGCATTCTGCAGAAAGGTTGCTACAAGTTTTACATTATACTTTCCTGGTACTCCTATGTCTTCAAAAGTCATATCTAGGTGGTTCAACCACCGATCCACTTCCATCCCATGACCTCTAGCAAGCAAACATTGTTAGATCTCTTCTCTTCATGGCCCTTAGCCACTTCTCTGAATGAAGTTCACTATCCTCCTGTTCCACATATAGAACCTCTGGTGCTTGGGGTTCTATAACTCGTGCTTGCCCTTGTGCTTCTCTCATAGCAAAATCTCTCTCTACTGCTATATTAATCATTTCCTGCATCTTCTCATCTCGTGCAGCATGATGGGTAGAGGTACTTGACCCCGACCTCCTACTACCAACACTGTTCTCCTGTTCACTTCTAGCACGTTGTGCTCCCACTGGCACATTTGCAGTTTCTGCTTGTGGCGCACCCGCGATGAAGTTACAACTTTCTTGTCTCGTAATCAAAACAGTCTTGGTTATCATTTCAAGACTTTAACAAGTCGTAACATTCAAGATCGTTCTCTCATCAAACATATTCACTACGTATAACAGTAGTGATATCAATCAGAATACTAGGAATCTTAAAAAGTTAGAGAGAGAACTACACTTACAGGGAGTCACGCTGAGGTGTGGTAAGTAGACCTGTTCATATCCGGGCTCGGGCCGGGCTTTTTGAAATTTTAGGCCCGTTTAGCCGGACCCGGGCCGGGCTAAGCCCGGCTGGCGGGCCTACAATACCTGCCGTACCCGGCCTGGCCGGGCTGCCGGGCGGGCCTCCGGGTACCCGTTTTATTTTTTCTTTTTTAAAAATAATTTAAAAAACTATTTTAAATATAAATTTTATTTAAAAATAAAATATGTTTAAGTTATTATATGTGATATACATTAAATTTATGATAATTATGCTAAATATTATATAATTATACTTAATATTTTAAATATATACAATATAATATATTTTTTAAATTTTTTTATACGGGCCGGGCTTTTCGGCCCGGCCGGGCCTATAGTGGTGTTCGTTCCCGGCCCGGCGGGCTTGACGGGCTGGGTTTTTCGGCCCGGTCGGGCTTCCCTCTAGTTCATACCCGCCCGTTTTTCCGGGCGGACGGGCCGGGCCGGACGGGCTGCCCGGATATGATCAGGTCTAGTGGTAAGGCAGTGATTATTCTCACAATCCCGACTATGCATATGATTTTAAATCCACAAAAATCATATGATGACAATTTTCAAAACATTTTTCAAAACTTAAATTCATATTTCAAAACTAACCTGGACTAGGTTGTAGTTAGGTTGAATTCTCATGTCTTATTTCAAATCACATGTGCTCCTGTTGTCAACCTAGCTCTGATACCACGTTGTAACGACCCAGGTTTTTAATAACCCAAATCGCCACTTGGCTAGGGACCACACAGTGGGTCCCATCAGTTAGCCTGACAACAACATCACTTATAGGACCTTGCAACAAGAAGCACGGACAAATAATGAAAACATTCAACCTGTTGTATAAAAGTTTACATAACAAAACCATGCACATGCATATGCCCCTAAAACGACAATATAAACTTTATAACTATAAAAACACAACCACCATTCTTGCAAAAACAACATTTGACAACGATGTACACCGACAAGTGTACACCTCCGCCAACAAGCGGGAAATTCAAAATAAAACAAACCAACCCCTGTGAGATCACTACCCCGGCGGACCACTTCCAGCAGCTGACGTCCCTGCAACGTCCCTATGAGTAGGAATACCTAAAAAGATATCGGTATAAACCGTTAGTTCAAGATCATAATTCTGTCCACGAGAGATTCTACTAAACACATATACAATATATGCAACACATCAACCTAGCCATACTATATGCACATGCACCTATGGCCGGAACATTCATTTACATGCTTATTATAGGTCGGTGATACCACCTTATTAATTCATTTGCACTCTGATCGCCCCATCGAGCAAGCCCCTATGTCAGTACGTACCCCATGATAGCAGGCATATCCTATTCGCAACGGTCGCACCCTCCACTCCTAGTACTGAGGGAATCCCGACCGCGACTCAAAGAGTCTTATCGCCAATCCAGGCTAATACGGCATTCTTACCCAAGTCCATGGGTGTAGCCGGTGCACTTATGTGCCTCGCCCCATATGGGTTGTAACCATATGATTACAGGCTCGTTCTCACATACACATATCACATGTGTTCACACATCTTTGTCCGTTAGCTATATGCCACACGTTATTAATTCTACTTGAATTAATATAACCTTTCCACACATTACCGCACATCATAGCTAACACATGTATCATATATGTACACACACACATACATATATATATATATATATATATATATATATATATATATATATATATATATATATATATATATATACACATATATATATATATATATATATATACACACACATATATATATATATATATATATATATATATATATATATATATATATATATATATATATATATATATATATATATATACATATATACATATATATACCATAACAATATATGAGCATGCATATCCATACACTTTCAACATTGTATCAAAATAATTATACCAACACAACATGCTCAACATTTCATACAGATATCACAATCATCATGGTATCACATTCATCATGCTTTCATAACAAAAATAGTACCACACAATTTGAATCCTCAGGTCGTAACCTCTGCAGATCAAGACTAAGTAAGTCCGAAGACTTACCTGAGAATTTGCAAACAACCAAGTCAACCTACAATTAGTTTATTGCCTTATGCAAACACCTGTAAGGAATATCAAATTCCTTGTATTAAATTTCTCGCTTCAAACATCAATTAAATTCATTCCTTTGAATTTAATTAGGTTTATGACGTTTCCCGAATCTTAATTTAATTAATTAATCCTTTAATAAATTAATTAAATTTTAGCAGCGTAACATTTTGCCCGATGGCAATTTCATAACCACATGTTATCAGATCTCGTCATTCAAACAACCTAAGATCATCAGAATAATTAAACGAACATAATGAAACTTCCATTTATCCATTTTAACAAGCCTAAGATCATATTAGAGCAATCTTCAATACGGAAAGCGAATAAATTCATAACTTATTACTAACCCGATTGACGAACCGAAAGAAGATTCGGAATCACAGGGACGAAGGCTACGCTCGGACACCGCCAAATTCACCAGAAACTGAGCGACAGAACCGGCCAGGTAAGGGATATGCACGACCTGGCCTTAACTTCGACATAAATGCGAAACGTTGGTACCGAAATGAAGAGAATGAAGAGAGGAATCCGAAACCTCAAACGGAATTGAAATCGGATTACAAACGGAGAGTAGATCTGAGTTTGAAAGTTGAGAGAAATCAGAGCTTTTACGAAGAAATGTGAAATGAAATGAATTTCCTCTATTATAGCGAAAACGATAATTATCCTTTAGCGAAGTCGATAATTATCCTTTTACCGTTCCGAAGGCGGTTTGAGCCCATTCTCCAAATTTCTCGAAATTGGAGTGATAAATCCGGAATATTGTGTGGATGATTATTTCACAATTTCCTCGGAAAACGCGTAATCTTAAGCCGTCTTTCTTAGCCGCTAAGAAACAAAATAACGACTCTTTTGGCCGTTTTGCCTTTTCATATATATTATTTTACATTTAGGACACTGTCCTGATCATTTCTCAATTGCATTTTTATTAATTGGAGCTCCCAAATGCTCCAATTAATACCGGAGGGTAAAAGTTATTCCCCGGAGGAAAAAGTAAAAATTTCTTCACAAGTCCAGAATTACAGCAAGGACATAATGGTGGAATTCATATTCATCATTTACGCATTGTTTGCAAGTTATGAGTCAATTATTATCGATGATTAAATTAATCATCATTAATTAGGATTAAGAAATCCTAGCTTTTACAATATACATAAAAAAAAAATTTTGTCTGAATCATAAATGGTATACACTAAAAAAAAATTACAGGTCAAGCGGGATTGAACTCGTCTCACCCCGTCCCGATCCCAACGGAATATGGTCCGATGAGATTCAATCTAAAAAACACTAGGTCCTTCCCAATCACGTCCCATGTAAATTAGAGAAGCTCTGTCTACTTTCATTTTCACAAATTCAGTTAACTAAAATATTAGTCCAAGTGGCAACGCCTCTTACCTTTAAACTGGGTTCGTTACCGAGTTACTTGTTCTTTTCGATCAACTTCGATTACTTTGGATCATGTTTGATTCCGAGTTACTAAACACATCGATCCGACGTCCAGAACTAGGGATGACAATGGATCGGGTGGATGACCTGGACCGCCACCCAATCCACCACCCGTTAAGGGTCTCACCCGCATCCAATTCACCCGCATCCATCGGATGAAGCGGGTGGATCGGGTGAGATTTCGAGTGTTCTACACCTTATTTATAAATTTGAAAAAAATCAAATACTTTACTGAAAATCAAGATAATACTTAAATCCAACTAAAATTAACATAAAATTTTACATAATATAAACTATAACACTATAAGCAAGATCCAAAATAAATAAATTATAATGAATCAATAATAACAACCAAATATATTAGGAAAGAAAATACATGATTTACTTTTAATGAGATATGATCATGTAGGAACCTCGTGGTAGGGAGTAGAGACTTATAATAGACGTTGGATTAATATAGATGAACGTCCAAGATTTAACATTGTTTATGGTAGTAATTAATCGAAATATTATATTGCCCATAATAGAATTCTGATAAGTTAAGTGTTTAATAAATTTATATTTTAAATCAATGTTCAACAATTGATATACTAATTGTTAACAAAAATAATACTATATTTTAACGACTTGTATTGCCCTAACAGAATTTAACGACCAAAATTCAATGACCAATTCTAACAAATTTAACCAACATTATTTTCATATTACAAATTTTAATGACCAAAACAAAATTTAACGACCAATCCTAACAAATTTAACCAACATTTTTTCCATATTACAAACTTTAACAACTGGTATACTATTTGTTAACGAGTAGTCCCTCTACATATTGTCAAATTGAACAAGATAACAAATTTATTACATCATCTCAAACGTATATTTTATTCAAATATATTACATCATCTGAAACATATATTTTATTTTGTCATTAACACGTTCATTGTTTAAAAAAAATCAACGCTCTAGAGTTTCGATCTTCGGATCATTGGCCCTCTCTCCCACCCTATTACCAATTTGACTAGTTAGAATTCTTTAGTTTTTAATCTAAAAGTAAAACAAAATTGTGAAATATGGGGTCTATGACCATGGCGGCATTTTGCATTACGATTTATTGAGATACGGGGTCTATGACCGCGGCGCCAATAAGCCGGTAATTTGTGTTCATGTTTTGTACGCTCCTCGGTTAAGGCGAGTTATTGTACCTACGGTACTTGGTTTGTGTGGGCCGTTGGTTGTGCCCGACTTTAGTGGATGGCGAGGACTCACTTGATCCGTGATTGTCGTGTCATCTCATGGTTCGGGTTTAAGTGGTACCTTCGTGTTCAATGCGGGTTGGACATTGTTTTAAACTAAAAACACAAATTTTACGTTTTGAAGTTGATTTCTAAATTAAAAATGCTCGAGCATATTTTGATATTGATTTGGATGATTGTTGTGATGATTTGAGGAAGGGGCAATAATTTACCTTGTTACCCCATTTAGGTCAATTGACCATTGGTTACGAGTTATACATTTATATCGGTTATTTGAGGTGATATTGATTTGATTATGAGTTTTGGATTTGATTATGTGTTATGTGATTTGTGTTATGGGTATTCATTTTGGCTTATGAGTATTTAATATGGATTTATGAGTTGTTTTGGATTACGAGCTATTGAGATTATATTGAGTTTAGTTATTCTGAAATGGTTTATGAGTATACTTTTTAGATATTATCGGTTTGAAACCTTTCGTGTTGATTTGAGATTTCATGACATGTTTGAAATGATCTTTTGAGACTTATGAGGATTTAGATGCATGTATTGTATTTATATCTCTTGAATATTTTGTAACACCCCAAATCCGTAGGAATCGAGGTGCTACTGGGCTAGGATCTCACAATGGATCCTGACCCTAGCCTGACAACAAGTTCACTGAATCTTACAACAAGGCATAGATAGATTAAAACAAAACATAAAATTAATATATATATATATATATACACACACACACATATCAAAAGGTAATACAGGGTAACCGCTGAGTACAGAATCAAAGTATATATTTGTACAACATGAAAACCCCATAACCCACGGTATCGCCCCAGTGTACGGAGCCCTCAACGGATCGCCCCTCTGGATCACTCTGCAGCTCTCCTAACTTGCAAAGGATCTACAAAACGGTATAAAACCGTTAGCTAATCATACACATATATATAGAGATGCTAGAGCACAAACACACATCAGAAATCATAACACATCATCATGCTTTCACACATTTACCGGGTTTATTATCTTTATAACGTCAATTACTCAAATAGTATATAGATTTGCATATGAAAATATGTGGCACGAGGAATGTATATAACCCTCGCCTCTGGGTGCAATAGCTAGCTGGAGTGGTATCAGCACACCTTCCCGTATACCATAAGGAGTGGTCAGTGCCCTTCCCGTATACCAGATCTAACTAGCTTACAGAGAACTTCTCAGATTCCACTACGGGATGAAAGGTAAGTTGTCACATCCACTACAATGAGCGGTCAATATAACATAGGTCGGTAATGAACCATATCGCATGCTATAAAGCATATAACAAACACCACTCATGCATACATCCAATATAAGGATGGTAGCTAAGTAAGCCCTATGGACTTACCTCAACCTCGGAGTAGTCTCGACTACGATCAACTCTCAACCTGGTCCACTCCAAACTGGAGGACAACACTGCCTAGTAACAAGGCATAACAATATATCAAACTCATATCCATCATAGGGGTCACACCTAGACCCAAGGGATCCATAAGGATCGTATCCTAACTCATAAACCTCAAAGCCATAACCGGCATAAACGATAACATATCATCCTCATTCTATCCTCAAACACGTACCTTGCATGCTACTAACCCGCTCATACTAGGAAAGGAAATGATCTACCCAACTCTAGGTAGACCCGGGACAAGACACACCTACGTAACAAGAGAGACGCAGGGGCGGAGCAAGGCAACCCGCAGGCACGGCAAGGCTCAACCGCAGGTGCGGTGACAAAGGCCGCAGGCAACGCAGGCACGGCGCAGGCGCTGTGGCACGGCTTCCGCAGGGGCGGCGGCTTCCAGACGTGGGGGCGGCGACAGTGCAGAAAGTGACCCCGGGATTCCTCTTCGGCTCTTTACGTGATCAAATCACGTCTTCTCTCATCCAAAACCAAGTACATACATATACATACACATACCAACATCAATCTATATTCAATTCATCTAATCCTAAGGTAAGGGAGATGGAATCAAAGAAGAAGAGAAGACTTACCACACTTGTGGTCCTAGGCTGCAAAGAAGATCAACTACCAACCTCATTGGCTTCCAAGCTCAGCAACACGTCACACAACCTCCAGCCACAACTAGGCCAACCAAACTCTTCCAAACTCAAGAAAACTAAGAACAAGATCAAGGAGCAAAAAGGGAGAAGCAAGAAGGACGTAAGGAAGTTGGGAATGGAGTGAAGAAGAAACCCTTGCTCAGCAAGAAAAGAAAGAAGTAAGGAAGAGAGGGTAAAGCACGGTCAAGAGGTCAACAAAACCAGCTGCAGCCGTAAGAAACCGCGGCGGCGGTTCCCTGGGCCGCGGGAGCGGAAACCTGCTGGGGCGGCACACAAACCCGCGGGGCGGCTAAGGTCAAACTCGGTCCAAAAGACTAAGGCTCTTACATCTCACCCCCCTAAAAACAAGTTTCGTCCCGAAACTTGTAAAATCCTCAAACCACTCGGACTCACAAGCCGAGGTACAACTCTCTTCATAACCTCAAACATAAGCACGGAGGAAATCATCAACTCCAGCAACAAAACACTATCCAAGGCATAGAGGAAAACTATCTCTAGCCAAACCATAAACACATCACAAGGCATAGAGGAATCACGTCTCTAGCCGTATCATACTCATAACCGAAAGGCATGGAGGAAAAACATATCCAGTAACACTATGTCCATCAAAATATCATGGAGGAATAACATCTCCAGCTGAATCCTAAACGTATCACAATAGCATGGAGGAAAGAGCCATCTCCAGCTATAAACAATAATCATACTAGCACAACAAGATATAATAAGATCATATATCACATCAAAGCTAGTATAAAAATAAACACATCATAGCATATAAGCATATAAGTACATAATACTCGCCAAGATAGTACTAGATCTACTCGGTGATCCTACTGGTGCATCTAACTCGGCATAGAACTCTGGATAGTTCCTCTGGATACTATCCTCAGTCTCCCATGTAGCCTCATCAGGTCCTCGTCTCGACCACTGTATCCTCAACATATGAATGTCCTTCGAACGTAGGCGTCTCATACCTCGTTCTAGGACTGTAATAGGATGCTCAACAAAAGTGTGGTCCGGCTCAACCACCAAATCATCATAACTCACAATATGTCTCGGATCTGGTATATACTCCCTCAGTTGAGACACGTGAAATACAGGGTGAACACCCTCTAATCTCGGAGGCAAGGACAATCTGTATGCTTCACTCCCAACCCGATCCAGAATCTCGAACGGTCCGACATATCGGGGGCTCAACTTCCCCTTAATGCCAAAACTTCTAACACCTCATGTCGGAGACACTCTCAGTCACACATGGGCTCCCACTTTGAACTCTAGAGGTCTACGCCTCCTATCAGCATAAGACTTCTGACAGCTTTGCGGAGTCAGCATCCGCTCTCTAATCAGTGCTACTCGAGCCACATCATCCTGAATCTGATCAAGTGTCAACCCACTAACACTGCTCTGCTCATCCCAGCATAATGGAGTACGACATCTCTGTCCATACAGTGCCTCATATGGGGTCATCCCAATAGATGCATGCTAGCTGTTGTTGTATGAGAACTCAACTAGTGGGAGATGATCCATCCACACTTGTCCCCAATCCAACACACAAGCTCGCAACATATCCTCCAGGGTCTGAATGATCCTCTCTGACTGACCATCTGTCTGAGGATGGAACGTAGTCGTGAAGTGCAAACTCGTCCCCAGGGCAGTCTGAATCTGCTGCTAAAATCTTGAGGTAAATCGTCCATCTCTGTCTGAGACGATCGTCCTCGGTACACCATGGAGTCTCACTATCTACCTAGTGTACTCCTCTGCTAATCTGCTCACCGTCCACGTTTCCCTAATAGGAATGAAACGTGCCGTCTTCGTCAATCTGTCCACTATAACCCACATAGCATCAAAACTCCGGCTCAATCTCTCCCAGTCACAAAGTCCATGGTGACGTCCTCCCACTTCCTCTGTGGAACAGGAAGTGGATGGAGCTCACCTCCAGGTTTGCAATGTTCTATCTTGACCTGCTGACAGGTCGCACAATGTGCCACAAATTTGGCCACATCGGGCTTCAACCCTCCCCACCAATATAGACGTCTCAAGTCCTGGTACATCTTACTTGTACCTGGGTGTACTGAATAAGGCGTACAGTGAGCCTCCTGTAATATCCTCTGGCGCAAATACGCATTAGCAAGTACACAGACGCGACCGTGGCGTCTCAACACTCCACCTGCTCCTAGCAGAATCTGTGGTGCCTCATCTCGAGACATCCTATCTCGTATCCTCATCAGTGTCAGGCAGGTCTCCTGCTTCTGTTGGATCTCACCCAACACATCAGGAAGAACCTCTAACGTATGCAGCTGGGCATCCTCATCCAGAAACTGGATTTTCAACTCTAACCAGATCAGGTCTCTCTGTAACTGATGTTGAACTGTCAATCTCGCAATCGCCTGCTCTCGAGGCGTCTTCCTGCTCAGGGTGTCGGCGACAACGTTCGCCTTCCCTGGATGATTCAGAATCTCTAAATCAAAGTCCTTGATCAGCTCGACCCATCTACGCTAGCGGTTATTCAATTCCCGCTGCGTGAAAATGTACTTCAGACTCTTATGGTCTGTGAAGATCTGACATGTAGCACCATACAGGTAATGTTTTCAGATCTTCAAGGCATGAACTACCGTTGCTAACTCCAGATCATGAGTCGGGTAGTTCTCCTCATACGTCTTCAGCTGTCGAGATGCATAAGCAATCACTCTGCCTCGCTGCATCAATACACATCACAAGCCTAGCTTGGATGCATCACTGTATACCACAAAATCCTCTATACCCTCTGGCTGTGCCAAAATAGGAGCAGAAGTCAAACGTCTCTTCAGCTCCTCAAAACTCTGCATACACTGATCAGACCATACAAATCTAGTAGTCTTCCTCAGTAGACTCGTCAGTGGATGGGCAATCACAGAAAATCCCTCCACAAAGCGTCTGTAATAACCGGCTAGGCCAAGGAAGCTACGTACTTCCTTGACGTTCGTCGGTGTAGTCCAAGTTGCTTGCCTCAATCTTGGCCGGATCCACCTTAATCCCTTCAGTTGTAACCACATGACCCAAGAATGCTACATGTGGCATCCATAACTCGCACTTAGAGAACTTAGCATAAAGTTCTCTATCCCGTAAAACCTGCAACACAGTCCTCAACTGTCCTGCATACTCCTCTCTGCTGCGAGAGTACACCAGAATGTCATCTATGAAAACCACCACAAACTGATCCAGGGAGTCGATGAAGATATTGTTCATCAACTCCATAAAAACTGTTGGGGCATTCGTAAGCCCAAATGGCATCACTACAAACTCGTAGTGTCCATATCTGGTCCGGAATGTTGTCATGTGCACATCCTGCTCTCTCACCCTCAGCTGGTGATATCTTGAGCGCAGGTCAATCCTGGAGAATACAGTCGCTCCCTGAAGCTGATCTAACAAATCATCGATACGAGGCAGTGGATACTTGTTCTTGATGGTCACCTTGTTCAGCTCTCTGTAATCAATGCATAATCTCAGTGATCCGTCCTTCTTCCGTACGAAGAGGACAGGTGTTCCCCACGGGGACACGCTAGGGCGAATGAAGCCCTTCTCAGCCAGCTCCTCAAGTTGCTTCTTCAGCTCCAGCATCTCGACAGGCGCCATCCGGTATGGGGCCTTTGAGATCGGTCTCGTACCAGGCTCTAACTCAATACTGAAGTCCACACTCCTCTGAGGCCACAAACTGGACGGCTTAGCAAACACATCCGTAAACTCACAGACCACTGGGATATCCTCTAATGTTGGACTTTCCCCCTCCTTCATGGCATAACACCAGAAGGCCTCACAACCCTGTGCAATCAGTCTGGCTGCCCGTATCGCACTGATAATCGTGCTTGTCTTTCCAAGGTCCCAACCCCGGAAAACTTCTATCTGACCTAACTCGGTAGAGAGGGTAACAGTCATCCTACCTACATCTACGACTGCAGAATGTCTATCCATCCATTCCATACCTAGAATGACTTCTTCATGCTCTAATGGCATGACAAAGAAGTCAACTAGTAACACACGAGTCCCTACAGAAATGGGACAATCATGAATCTCACGGGTACCTCTAACCCTACCACCATCTAGTAACCCTATAATAAAGGGCATCCCCTAAACCGTATCTAAACTCAAACGCTCTACAAAAGCATCATAAATAAAAGAATGCATAACACCAATATCAATTAAGACTCTAACAAGTAAATCATGAATCAGAATGGTACCTGTAGCAGTCGGTGCAGCAGGCTCCTCTGCACTCCTAAGCTCAAAGACTCGACCCTGTGGTCCTCTGGTATCAGTGGTGCTCCCACCACGACCTCTGCCTCTACTTTGCCCAGGAGCAGATCCCTGAGTCGTAGGGCGATCTGGGACTCTTTGTTGTCCCTATGTCTGTTGCTGTTGAGGTGGCCTCTTCCCACCTCCCGCTACACTGGCAGGGAAGAACCCTGCTGAGATGAAGCTCTGCCATGTCGGCAGTAAACAACTCTGTGACCCTGCCTACCACAGGTGTAGCAAGTCACTAGTGGCCTCGTGCACTCGGGCCTCATATGTCCTGGATCACCATAGTTAAAACACTGACGTCCCTTATCTGCAACCGGTGCAGATGAGGGGTGACTCTGGCATCTCTGACCTCGCCAAACACTAGCAGCACCACCAGTACCACTGGTATGCCTTGTACGCTGCCTCTTCTCAGACCCTCCGGTCTGAGATGCTCTCCTCTGACCAGCTCGCTCCCTCTCATAGTCGGAAGCTCTGTCATGATAATCCATAAGAGTCTCACAATGAAATCCCGCCATGTAGGTCCGGGTAGTATCCCTCAGCCGTCGGGAAAAAAGATATACATGCTGATCTGCAGAAGGTGCAGCTGGTCCCAGTAATGTCAGCTCCTCCTGAAATCTCCTAATAGCCTCGGAGACTAGTACATCCTCAAACCCAGCCTCCACAAAATCCCGCAGTTTCTCCCTCCTCAGTGAGGCAGGGGCAGAAACGCTCTCTGATCACAGTCCTCATATGCTCATAACTGGTAACCTGACCCCGTATTGATCTCCACCAGTGCTGTGCCAAGTCCCGGAATAAAGTCTGCACCAGCTCGATCTGTCTGTCCATTGGACATCTAAGGGACTCCAGAGCTGAGTCCACATGTCCAACCCAGAGCTCAACCTCTAACCCCACCTTCCCAGTGAAAGGGGGTACACCTATCTGGTGGAATGCCTTCAACCAGGTATCTGGTCGAGGCCCTTGATGCTCCTCTCGAACTTGAGGAATCTCAACAGCATGTGTCTGTACAGCTGGCACCTGAGTCACTCCGTGGGATCTCTCAGATGGTCCCTCCTATGCCTGTAAATCTGGGGCACGTCTACCGGCTCTGGCAGCCTCCTCTACTCGTCTGATACAAGCACGGAACTTTGATCCCCCATGGAGACACGATCAGAATCACCAGATTGGGCTCTCTGTGACCCCTGTCTCTCAGCTGCACCGTTCCCAGTCTCAGGAACGGCACTCTCAGCAACCTCCTCGTGAATATCTCCCGCTGCATGTGAACCGCCAACAGGAGTCCTACCCCGTCTTCTACCTAGAGGGGGTCTACCTCTACCTCATCTAGCTGAAGGTAAGGCTCTAGTCTGAACCATCTGCAGAAGACGTAAACCTAATTTAGAAGGCTATATATATGCCATACGTATAGATATATATCAATTCAAACACAACATAATATCTATATATATCTATACTGTCGAGGTCTTCAGAGGGGCGATGGCTCACGTACACGATATCCCAAAACATTTGTACTCATTTCAAAACCAAAACCTTTTGAAAAGTCAGACCCCTTTCGGGTTTTGTTTATTTATCTATTCGACCTTTATCGCAGATTACAAGTGTCATTGTTGTCAACCTAGGCTCTGATACCAACTTTGTAACACCCCAAATCCGTAGGACTCGAGGTGCTACTGGGCAAGGATCTCACAATGGATCCTGACCCTAGCCTGACAACAAGTTCACTGAATCTTACAACAAGGCACAGATAGATTAAAACAAAACATAAAACTGATATATATATATATATATATATATATATATATATATATATATATATATATATATATACATATCAAAAGGTAATACATGGTAACCGCTGAGTACAAAATCAAAGTATATATCCGTACAACATAAAATCCCCATAACCCACGATATCACCCCAGTGTACGGAGCCCTCAGCGGATCACTCTGCAGCTCTCCTAACCTGCAAAGGATCTACAACACGGTATAAAACCGTTAGCTAACCATACACATATATATAGAGATGCTAGAGCACAAACACACATCAGAAATCATAACACATCATCATGCTTTCACACATTTACCCGGTTTATTATCTTTATAACGTCAATCACTCAAATAGTATATAGATCTGCATATGAAAATATGTGACACAAGGAATGTATATAACCCTCGCCTCTGCGTGCAATATCTAGTTGGAGTGGTATCAGCGCACCATCCCGTATACCATAAGGAGTGGTCAGTGCCCTTCCCGTATACCAAATCTAACTAGCTTACAGAGAACTTTCCAGATTCCACTACGGGATGAAAGGTAAGTTGTCACAGCCACTACAATGGGCGGTCAATATAACATAGGTCGGTAATGAACCATATCGCATGCTATAAAGCATATAACAAACACCACTCATGCATACATCCAATATAAGGATGGCAGCTAAGTAAGTCTTATGGACTTACCTCAACCTCGGAGTAGTCTCGACTACGATCAACTCTCAACCTGGTCCACTCCAAACTGGAGGACAACACTGCCTAGTAACAAGGCATAACAATATATCAAACTCATATCCATCATAGGGGTCACACCTAGACCCAAGGGATCCATAAGGATCGTATCCTAACTCATAAACCTCAAAGCCATAACCGGCATAAACGATAACATGATCATCCTCATTCTATCCTCAAACACGTACCTAGCATGCTACTAACCCGCTCATACTAGGAAAGGAAAGGATCTACCCAACTCTAGGTAGACCCGGGACAAGACGCACTTGCGTAACAAGAGAGACGCAGGGGCGGAGCAAGGCAACCCGCAGGCGCGGCAAGGCTCAGCCGCAGGCGCGGTGACAAAGGCCGCAGGCAACGCAGGCAACGCATGCACGGCGCAGGCGTTGTGGCACGGCTTCCGCAGGGGCGACGACTTCCAGACGCGGGGGCGGCGACAATGCAGAAAGTGACCCCGGGATTCCTCTTCGGCTCTTTACGTGATCAAATCACGTCTTCTCTCATCCAAAACCAAGTACATACATATACATACACATACCAACATCAATCTATATCCAATTCATATAATCCTAAGTTAAGGGAGATGGAATCAAAGAAGAAGAGAAGGAGAAGAAGAAGAAGACTTACCACACTTGTGGTCCTAGGCTGCAAAGAAGATCAACTACCAACCTCACTGGCTTCCAAGCTCAGCAACACGTCACACAACCTCCAGCCACAACAAGGCCACACCAAACTCTTCCAAACTCAAGGAAACTAAAAACAAGATCAAGGAGCAAAAAGGGAGAAGCAAGAAGGACGTAAGGAAGCTGGGAATGGAGTGAAGAAGAAACCCTTGCTCATCAAGGAAAGAAAGAAGTAAGGAAGAGAGGGTAAAGCACGGTCAAGAGGTCAACAAAACCGGCTGCAGCCACAAGAAACCGCGGGGCGGTTCCCTGGGCCGCGGGAGCGGAAACCCGCTGGGGCGGCACACAAACCCGCGGGGGCGGCTAAGGTCAAACTCAGTCTAAAAGACTAAGGCTCTTACATATTTGAGCCATGATAATTTTGATTCTTCTAAGTATTGATGATATTTTCAAGCATGAGGTTATTTTAACTCTTTCGAGTATTTTCCAAAGTGATCATGTGGTTTTATATATGCTTATACTCATGTCTTGATCAATATGTACATTGCTTATGTAATTGCTTGAGGTGGTTGGTTCTTTAGACTTGATCCCAATTTTTCCGTCTACTATCGTTTGGGTTGGTATATTCTCATTATTGTTGACCATTTATTGTTGTTTGTTATTGGGATTTTGGAACCCCTTGGTTATTGGCGTCATGGGACATCTTTTGGTTTTCTCTTGCCCTTCTTATTGACAAGTTATGCCTTGTGGTGTGTTGTCATGTTATTCCTTATCCTTATATCGTTTATATTAGCCTAAGTGAGTCCTCGTCTGGGGCTCCTAGCGCTGTGACATCTATCCTGCTTTTGGGGACGTTAAAGTAAAAAATTATTGTAGACCGCACATTTGGCTAAAATATATGCTAACGTCGGACTTTACCTAAAATTAATTAAAATTTACGGTAAATTATGCTACAATTTTTGTATTTAATTTGCTACGCCTTTTGTTATATTTTCTTAACTAACCTACATTGAATTATGAAAGTAAAAATATAATAACCAACTTTTTATCTGTCGGTTTTTGACCACTTAACTAAAAAGAATTCGAATTTTTTTTAAATTACAATTTTGTTGACAGTGTGTTGACAACAGTTGTTGAATGCATAACTGGACCGTCATCAATTGTTTGATACAATTTTTATTGTCATCAATTTGTTTATGAAAAAAATTCAAAGTATTTTTAATTAAGTAGTGAAAAATCAAAAAAAAAAAAAGAAGTTAAAGGTTAGCTAGCTTCCTAATTTTAAAACTTCAAATAATTACATTACCAAATTCTTTCCTAAATATAACTATTATTTTACCAGTATCTAAATATAATTACTCAAGTATCATTAAGTTGGAAAAAATATCTAAAAAGTATTTAAAATATAAGCAGTATTATTAAAATATTACTTACTTAATTATATTGACAAATATGGATAGACGACAGACAATAAACCACAATTATAGTTTTATACAATGAATCTTTATCTTATATATATTATAGGAGTAGCACTCCTTGTCACGTGTCACGCAGAAAATTGCTAACAGCCACGTGTCATTTCAGCATTTAACCTGTTTCCAAAAATTTTAATTAAGTTGTTTTTATCTTATATATTTTGTTGATTATCGGTATGCAGATCTTAAATTTTAGTAGAAGATTGCATCGAAAGTTATTATGTTATATGAACCTACGTTTTATTAAAAAAAATTATTAAAACTTTACTAAACAAACAGATTTATCCCTAACAAAAATATCGATTACCTGGTTGAATTCCTTTTCTCCGTAAAATTGACCAGATTCATTAAACAAAAAACGTATCTCCTCACGGGATTCTTTTTAAATATGCAGGAGATACAAATATGCAACTCTTAAAACAAATCTTCCTCAGCACACTTTCTTGATTTAAATATTATTTGTTCCTTCCTTGCCTCATCATCCTATCACCTCCCATATTTTCCTTAGTTCCGTTACGGACGCAAATGACGCCGCCGATGAAGATCATATCCTCTTATTTTGCATATTGTGTCGTCTCGCCGGTGGAAGAGGTTTCCATTGACCAACTGGTTGTTGAAGTCTCGCCATCGTTCAACATGATGAAAACTTTCTTCCTTATCCGAGGTTTCTATTGACCTATTGGTTGTTGAAGTCTCTGATATACAACGGTTCTTCTCCATGGATGATGATGGTGATGGGTTCTACTTTTTTGAACATAATTTTTCTCTAAATTTAAAATTATTGTGTGTTATTGTTGTTGTATTGTATGTGTTATGATTCATCCATTGTGTTTGTTGGACAATGTATAAAGACGGGTACATAGAAACACTGATGTTGTCGTTGAATCGTCGATAAATTTGGATCTCCTTGAATGACATTAAGCTGATTCATAATTTCCTTCATTTTATTTGTTGTTGTTCACTGGATTTCGGACCTCTGGTTTGAAAAAATAATAATGGGAATAATGGGGAGGAAGTTTGCTCCTAAATTTTTGATAAGAAAACGTGAAAACGTCGGAATTTAATTTTACTTGGAATGGAGAGGAAGTTCCTCTTAGATTTATGATAAGCCTTACATGTCTTAACTAATATTTCTGTTTATCTATCTAATTAAATATTCTTTAATTAGTTTTACAGTGAGCACATTTCATACATTTGACGTATATACATTTTATATATACATATACACATATGCTTGCTTCTAATATTACTATTAGTTTATAATTCAATCGCTAAACCCTTTCACAAGGAAAATTAGTTGTAGGAGGGGAAAATAATGGATCTTAATGAAGGAGGGAAAACTAGCAGCTATAATGTGACAAATTAAGTACATGACAACACAATACATATTGTTTTTTTTTCGGTTCCATGAAGGTGAATGAAGATTAGGTAGTATGAATTTCTATAAATTTTAATTTGCATCTCTAAAATCTATGTTCCACACCACTAGCTTACAAAGGTTAAATAATGTATTTTATCATAAAAGTAAATTTAGTTTGTTAACATTTAATCTATAACTTATTTTAAACTTTAATATCATGTTTCATTTTAAACAAGTTATTTGTTTTATATTTAATTCTACTCAATTACTTGAGTTTCATTATACTAAGTTGCTTTAAATTTAGTCATTTATTTAGTTGATATTGTGATTTTATGTCATCAAAGGTAACAATTAGTTTATAAATATTTTTAAAAATTAAATTCCTTTAAATTTATTTTACTTTCAATTGTAGCATAGTTGATAAAGTTTAGGATCTTAACGTTAATACTTATATGATTAAATATAAATTTTAAATAAAAGTAATTATAAAAAAAAATCCATGCAGGACACGGATAATACACTAGAAGAAATGTTAAATCAAGAATTAATATGTACCAAGTTTTATCATGTTTTAAAGAATTATAATTTATTTTAAATTTATAATATTAAAAAATGCAAAATAAATTTTGAAAATTTTAAATAAATATAATACAAACTTCTAATGTTATTTTATATATTTATATATAAAATAAAATTATTTTTATTAGTAGTATATAGAAGAACACCTGTACAGTGCATGGTAATACACTAATATTCAATTATTCATCCATATGTACATACCATTCAAATCTTGTAAATTGTCCTCTAGAATATAAATAAAAAAAAAAACAAGGATAAATTAAAAGTGTACAAATGCAGTATTCATGTCCCTATTCACTATTATTTACTCATTCTCCCAAATCCAGCACTTAGCACTTTGTCAAAGTAAATCAGATAACTAATTAAATAAACCCCAAAAGAATTAAGAAAAATAATAAATAATTCGAAAGGCCAAATAGAAAGAGACATGATAATATGATCATCAGTCATCACGATGAGACAAACAATTTGGGTTTCATATAAAACCCAAATCTCCACAACTCTCTCTCCACTTCCCCCACAGCTCTAACCGACCTGCTGGGGGACCATCAAAGGAGCACGCGACTGGGTCCCACGGGGATAACAGAATGAGGCCAGCAGGAAGAACCTACGCGTCACCGAGCTCCGGCGATCTGGCGAGCATGGGCGGCGAATCGACGCCCAGGGCGGTCAGAGTCATACCATTCGTGCACGAGGATTCGTCGCTAGGTTTCATGGAGACGATATCGGCGACTTCGAACGATCTGATGGGGAGATGGAAGACGAAGGTGAAGGGGATGAGTACTACTGATTGGATATCTGTGTTTCTTCCTTGCTATCGATGGATTAGGTCTTATCGGTTTCGGGAGTATTTGCAGAATGATGTTGTCGCCGGTGTCACCGTCGGCGTCATGCTCATTCCTCAGGTCAATCTTCATCTCTCATTTCGATTTCGATTTTGCTTTTTCCGTTTCATTATCAGTTCTCGATTCGGTGAATGCGTCATTTTTGTTGTTCAATACAGAATTTCTGTTTCTTCTCTTACGAGTTTGTTCTTGCAAAAAGAAGGAAAGCAATGTCCTTCGTTCGTTTCTTTTTCCTTTCACTTTTTTGAATGGCTTGATCTACGAGCTCCGCTGGTGAATAACGGTCGAGTTGCGTTGTGTCTAGACGTCTGCTGCTTTTGTTTTCTTTCCCTTCTTTTTTTATCTTTAGGATAGAAAGCAACAAAACGACGCTGTTTCCTCCTATAAAGTAATTCAAACCTGCGTTTTGATGCTTCTTGCTAGTTGGCAGAAAAGGTGAGGTGTGCATGGAATTATGGAAATCAACCTAAAATTATGCAAACGAATTGTACCAAATTTGTGAAATTTAGGCTGTTTTTGGTAATCCACGAGTGGAGGAAGATTATATCGACGATGGGGAAAATAATTCTATTATTCTACTAATGAAGAATTAGATTACGTAAATTAAGAAAATTAAATTATAATCTTATTTACTTCCATTATAACATTTAAAGATCATAAAATCACATTTTCACCCATTCTCTCTTTCTTCGTCTACAAAATTTTTTAAACTCATATTTTTCATAATTTTACCTACAATCATCCTTCTATTTCTTTTATTTATCAAATACTCATTTCAGTTATTCTACATAAACGATTTCACCTCCTTAATTACGGCTCTACATAATACTCTTCCTCTTCAACGTAATATTAGATTATCAAACGGGCCCTAAATTGATTTTTTTTTATAAATAATACTTTGATATAATAATAATAATAATAAAAATAATAAATGAATAAACTTTATGCAATTTTTATAACGTATACAAAAAAAACATACGTCTAAAACTTAATAATATACAATGAAACAATTTTGTAAGAAAAACAAACAACAATAATCAATGTATGAAAATAACATTAACTTGACATTAAAATTATATATATATATATATATATATATATATATATATATATATATATATATATATATATATAAGAAGTGATTAATGAATGTAGATCAACTATATAAATTAAAATGAATAAAACATAAAAACGAAAGCATGTAATTCAAGAAAAATATATAATACACAATATAATTAAGGATATTAATTTCTAATAATACATCTGCGATTTAACAAGGGTAGTTTATATTTTTGTGATAAAAAATAAAGATTCAACTAATATGTTTTTATAAAGTATAATTAAGATATATGTTAAATGTGCGAACAACACGTGAATTTATTTTTTTGAGATTTCGTTATATAATGATGTATGGTTCGAAAAACTAAGGTAACTAGACATGAAAATGACAAGTAGTATTATAGTAGTTTAATCTAATGTAATATTATGACGAAAAATGAAATAATGCAACATTTATATTTCATATTTTTGTTTTCCGACAAAAGAAAGTGAGTGAATTTTTTGGGTTATTTTACTTTTGAGTTATTGTCAATTTCATCTAATAACCAAATTTTGTATATCATTACATGGTGCCCTTGAAAATATAATTCCTTTTTGCCATGTGTTATTTTTGATTATTGTTGTTTGCTCCTAAGATAAATCTTCATATGCATCGACTTATCATTATACGAACGTGTTTCATCTTTTATTTAATTTGTTTTTCGATTTCCTAAACAAGAAAATAAAACGTTCATAGGTATAGATATAGATTTAACGATAAATTATAAGTCGATGCATATGAAGATTTATCTTAGGATTGAAAATAAACACATAGTAAAAGACACAATGCATTCGATTTCTCATAAATTAAAAAAAAGAATTTAAAAACAAAGTTGGGTAGTACGTGGAGAAAAAAAAAACACATTATAATAGTCCAATATAAAGAAAAGATCAATGAGAACGAGAGAAGCTTGTGATAATGAGTAACTAAAATATAACAATGTTTAATAAGATATAACAATGTTTAATATTATGTGATTTGTTTCAAAAAAAGCATGTAATAAACTTTGATTGTATTTTTATATAATATAATTTATTTTATTTTTTTATCGATCCCTACAATGTAGAAATACACTTTCTAATTAGATGTATCCTATTATATGTTACACGCATAAATTATTTGCTAATAAATCATAATAATTTAATGCATATCATAAATTATGATATCACGATATTATAAGGTATATTTTTAGTGTTTGAAAATTATTAATTATTAAGTATGAAAATATATAATAGGAAAGCTTGTAGCGAAAAGTGACGTATCACAATCTAAAGACTTAATGTGACGAAATTTGAGGTAGATTAACGAAAGGACGTCATGTGGCAAAATATGAGGTGTTTTGATATAAAAATGACACATAGGCTTAGACACTTCTATTTTTATAATTCTTACAATTAAAAAGTATATTTTTCTTTGATATATTACAAAGGTAATATATTGTAAATTTCGATGATTAAAAAATTAAGTTTAAGAGAAAATCTACCGACTGTATATGAGGAAAAAGCACATACATCACTCTTTTTTATCAACAATAGAATGTATTTTAAAAATAATAATATCAAAGTAGTTTGATATTGTCTTTTTAAAATAACAATATTTTTTCATCTTAAATTATATGGGAAATGTTAAATTTTGTTAACGCAAGAGATATAGTTAGTCTTTAAAAGAGATACAATAAATCAACAAAGAATAAATATGTGAGAAAAATTACAGAATGACCCATGACTTGAAGTTCTTTTGTTTAATATAGTATACAAATAATTAAATAATCAAGTAAGTCCTTGTTTATAACTTATTTTGATGATCAAATAGATATTTTATTTATTATATATAAATTAATCTATTAATTGTACTTAGTTCATATAGGGTTGAAGTCCAAAAAAAAAAGCAAGTATATATATATTTGTTTTAGAATTCCAAATTTAGCAAGTACAAATAGCCCGATTAAAAGGCTGATCAAGGAAGAAAATTGGAGCAAATACATTTCATGGTTTCCAGAAAATGTAAAACATTAAAACTGAATTGGGTGAGTCACTTGAGAGTAATTGCAAACCTATTATTATAGGTAAATATTGTGTAAGTAATTTGAATTTGGGTAAATAACTTGTTGTTCCAGGCAATGTCGTATGCGAAGCTAGCTGGGCTTGAATCAATATACGGACTTTGTAAGTAAACCACTGTATATCTCAATTGTGTGTATGTTGAAATATGCAATTTTAAGATAGAGTTTAGTTTGTTTGTGTAAACAGACGCGAGTGTGATGCCGTTGCTAGTGTATGCCATTTTCGGGTCATCACGACAGCTAGCTGTTGGTCCCGTAGCTATGGTTTCGCTCTTGATCGCCAATGTATTGAGTGAAATTGTAGACTCGTCCGACGACTTGTACACAGAACTCGCAATCTTACTCGCTCTCATGGTTGGAGTTATCGAGTGCTTAATGGGTCTCCTAAGGTACTTAGGATCTCTCACTTTTCACTATTAGGGTTACAAATTTTGTAATTAGTCAATTAAGTGTCAAGTTATGACCTCAGGTTAGGATGGATTATTCGCTTCATCAGCCATGCTGTCATTTCTGGCTTCACAACTGCATGTGCTATTACGATTGCCTTGTCACAATCTAAGTATTTTCTTGGATATGACATAGATAGTACCACCGAAATTGTGCCCCTAATCGAAAGTATTATCTCCGGGAGCAGTGAGGTAAGATTTTCATCGGTTTCGGCTTTGATGTGATTTAGTTCTTGTTTATTTATAATCCTAAATTCCTCAATAAAATGGGGATGAATTTGCTATATGATCTAAGCCTATAATAATTAGTTAATGAATATCCCAATGATACAATGATAAATAAATAAGTATATAGTATCTTTATTGGTAAATAGACTAATTTTTTCTTATAATATATATCAACTTTTTTTAATACGTTACAAGATTTTATATATAATTCTCCTTTTATATGAGTTATAGGTACAAGAAATAGTTAAATAATAAAGGTATAAGATTTTTCACATGTTCCAGCGTGACTAATGGATGGAAAATTCTTCTAGCATTTAAACGGATTATCTCATAATTATTCTTTTTTTTTAAATTTAAATTCATCAATTATAATATTTTTCTTACTTTAAACAGATTTATTTCATAATTAATTGTCCTTCTTATTTAGATTTGTCAATTAGTAAAAAAATTTCATTGCCTATTCTTGAAACAAAAAGCATAATTTGAAATATTATTATAAGGTTAAATATGTCATTATTTATTTAATTATGATATTCACCTAATAATTTACAGGCCTAGAATATCTACTAACTAAAATTTATCATTATTTGGTGTATTTCATCCGATTCTCTCGTAACATAAAATATCTCTAAAGTTGGGACGTATTTATAATTGGATGAATTACTATAAAAATGTGTTTTTTTATTTGTTAAATTCCGTTCTTTCTCGTAATTCCGCACGATTTTAGGTTGTTGAGACTTGAGTTTTCCTAACATGTTTTGATTCACCTCTTTTTGTAGTTCACTTGGCAGCCATTTGTGATGGGATTATGTATTCTTGCTATGCTCTTAGTGATGAAGCATTTGGTAAATTAATACACTCACTCCATCTGTTGTACCATTTTTAATTACTGATTAGTACTAAAATTTCTTCCATCAATGCACAGGGGAAAACAAGAAAAAACCTACGATTCCTCCAAGTAGCAGGCCCTCTTACAGCAGTTCTTCTGGGTACACTTATTGTCATAATATTTAATCCGTCTTCTATCACTGTGGTAAGAAACATATTTTCATTTCCAAAAAACACAACAAAAAAGTATATTTTTATACATTTTTATCATCGAATATATTTTGAGAAAATTGCATTTTTGCTCATTTAGGTTGGAGAAATTCCTCAAGGCCTCCCAACATTTTCGGTTCCTCAAGGTTTTGCTTATTTCAAGACTTTGATTCCAACAGCGTTTCTTATTACCGCTGTAGCTATATTAGTAAGAATTTTGTATTGCTTCTCATTTAATTATTATTTTAATTTCAAATAATGTGCTAAAAATGTAAATTAATTTCCTTAGGAATCTGTTGGAATAGCCAAAGCATTGGCAACAAAGAATGGCTATGAGCTTGATCCAAATCGAGAGGTAATATTTCATATATCTTAAGTTTTTTGGTCTAACTATCATGTTTATATATGCTGCTTATTTGGTACAGTTGTTTGGTCTTGGTGTGGCTAACATTATGGGTTCATTCTTCTCTGCGTATCCAGTTACAGGTAAGATTTGGATTTTCGTAAACTAAAACAAGTTATATTGTAGAAAATAAAAAAAATCTCATAAAACATTTATTCTAGGGATTTAAACTTAATAAATAAATAAAAAGGGATTGTCAAGTTTACTGATTTTATTACAAAAAATTGATGTGATATACCCATTATTTGTTCAGGTTCTTTCTCTAGATCAGCAGTGAATAACGAGAGTGGTGCAAAAACTGGGTTTGCTGGTATTATCACAGGAATGATATTGGGATGTGTTCTTTTGTTCTTGACCTCATTATTTGAAGACATACCCCAGGTGTGATACAATTCCAACTATTACACAACCATGACTCATACTCTTACAAAACTTCAACTTCAACTTCTTACTTGTTGTACAATGTAATGTGTTTTCTTCACAGTGTGTTCTTGCTTCCATTGTCACGTCTGCTGTTATCGGTCTGGTAAGTACAATATCATATATCCATGTTTGTAATTGTTATTGCTGGATTGTATCTTCTTTGGGTTTTTTTTTCTCTTAAATGTGTTTTAACACTTTATATCATTGCAGATGGATTATCAAGAGGCTAAACATTTGTGGCGCATAGACAAGAAAGATTTTTTTCTATGGATCATCACTTTTACAATGACATTATTCCTCGGAATAGAGATTGGCGTCCTTGTGGGGGTTAGCCTTTTTTCTAACTGAATTATGATCGTTAAATACACAAATTTTTAAGACTGGCTTAGTTAAACGTACATATATCATATATTCGCTAATCACAATCCAAACTCAGAAATTTATTATATGAAATGATAAAATTTGTTTGAAATTTTAGGTTGGGTTTTCACTTGCATTTGTGATCTATGAGTCAGCAAATCCAAGTATTGGTAAGTAAAGGCTTGATTATGAAACTTTGAGGTAATATGTTTGAGGATCAATACTTATGATTATGTTGTGTTGTAGTTGTCTTGGGGCGTCTTCCAGGCACTACAATCTATAGGAACATACAGCAATACTCTGAAGCTTACACTTACTACGGAATTGTGATCGTTCGTGTTGATGCTCCTATTTATTTTGCAAATATAAGTTGTATAAAAGAGAAACTTCGAGAATACGAAGCGAGTGTTGACAGAGCAACAAGACACGGTCCAGAAGTAGAACGAGTATATTTCGTGATTTTGGATATGTCGCGTGAGTATTTTATTTCCATTCTCAACCTTTTTAACTCATATAACATTTAGCGAGTCACTTATTTGAACCTGCCTTTCATTTTATATAAGATATATTGTTGTTATCTTTGTAACTACAGTGTAACACTTTGTTACGCTGCGGTTATAAAGATAACAACAATATATCTTTTATATGTTTGAACAGCCGTAACATATATTGATTCAAGCTTTGTACAAACCCTAAAGGAGTTGCACCAAGAGTATCAATCTCGGGATATTCAAGTGCTCATCTCGAACCCAAACCGACAAGTCATGGAGACCTTAAGGGCAGGAGGCGTGGTTGAGGAGATAGGCAGAGATTGTTTCTTCGTTCGAACACACGACGCTGTTCAAATGTGTGTACAAGAGGTTCAGAGCCTTACGGATGAAGTTCCGAGGATAGGCGGGTATCGCTCTCAGGGACAATACCCTCAAACAAGGCAAGATTTGGAGTCTCAGTTGGATGAACCACTTTTGTCCAACAATTCTTGATCAAATTACCACTATTGCTTCTTTCTTTCTTTTTTTACATCAAGACCTCATATTTGCTTTGACACTTTAGTATTGTATATAAGAGAGTGAGGCATTCTCCTTTGCTTTTAAATTTGTATCATCCAAAAAAGAAGAGTCTTGCTTTGTTGTAATATAACAACATGGTATTTTTGACTTTGGTGTCATCAAAGTTAAGTATATTACATGTGTAATAATACTAATGTCTTGTGTGTTTGGTACCAATTGTGCGTAATTACAACCGATTTTAGATACTTATTGAAACCTAATGATCCTAGATCGAGCTACACGCAATGAAATTAAACCATTTCAAAGAATGCAAGAAAACAAAACACATAAGAGTTTTACGTACGAGGTTCATATTACAGTCCTACTTCTCAAGGCCTTGAGATATAGACCCGGTATGTTGGTAAAAATCTCATAATCTAGTCGCAGAGTTTAAAAGCTATGGTTAAGATTGTTATTTGAGATGAACATCTCAATTCAGGTTATTCAGGTTTAGCTCGTTAAAAACTTAGTTCATACTTGTTCATGTTACAAAACAAGTCAACTACAATCATGTTATGAAGCTCTTCATGAGCACACACTGAATCTACTTCATAATAATAAATAGTTAATCTACCTCAATTTTGACCGTTGCATGTGTGTCAATAGTTCTTTAACTAGCATATTCTAGACGATTAAATGTTTCATGTACTTCCTTCACGGGTATTGTAATCTCTTTGCTCCCGTCGCGATGTTTCCAATGCTCAAAATTGTTTTGCATCTTATTTTATTTTGTGTTATAACTGAACCGATGCATTATTAAGTAATTAGGTGAACCATCAATTTTAGATTTGTATACTAGAGCATTATTAGATAAGCTAGTTTACCTACATATGCCTCTTAAGTGATCTACAAGAGAAAGTCTATGTACACTTTTGTTTGTAGGTGATAAGTCCAAGTGATCATCAACAACCTAGCTCAAGTGAAAGAAATCAGTAATCACTTGAGAATAAGGATACGATAGCATGTGGCCTCTAGTTGCTCGAACTTGATGACGTGAATTAAGGGTAGAACCCCTGACCCCTCCTGTGTTTTTCTGACTTTTAAACGAGATCTTCATTTTCACTTATATGAAATTCCTAAGCCTCGTCTATACTTAATTTTTCTGGACTTGTATGTCCTAATCCCACAAATGATAAATTGTAGTTTCCTTGACTCAAGTAACCACTTATCTCTCGTCAACACTTGGATATAAGAGGGTAGAAAGTCGATTAGTGCAAGTAAAGGAGGTTAATAAGAGGGGAGAGAGTCTAAAATTCTACGTACGTCTTATCCTTTGAGGACAACAAAATTTTCCATGTATACTAGGAAAAACCATTAACAATAACACCAACATATTGATTGCCACCTCGACTCTTGATTTGCCAGGTCTAAAAAATCCGTGTTAATAAACTCGAGACTTATCAATGGTTATATCTCTTATAAAAAAAAAGGAATTCCTTACATGTTTTCCCATTGTGCATGGTCCACATCATATCTCCAATGTCTTACTTACCTAATGTAATCGAGAGACCAAATCATTTTATTGGAGCTTATACACAATACATGCACCTGCATGATCAAGGCACTTGTACTATAGGTGAGTTATGTCAGGAACCGTAGACAAACAAAGATTCTCAAAGGGAACAAAATCCTCTGTTCTTATATCTGAAGGTGATCTCACCTCTATTATACTCTTGAATTGAGATGAATATTTCTTGGTAACTTATCATGGGGCTCGAGCACCCATTGTGACACTGTACAACATACCATTTACCTCCACCCTCCACTTTATCCTACATATGAGATATTAGTTCTTACGAAACCAAACAAGCTGACAGGTATTTGGTTTGGGATAGTAGATTCCCTCATGATCACTTTTAGGGCTCATTTGATATCGCTAGAAATTATTTCCGGTAACGAATACTTTCGAATCAATCAAAAATTATGTTTGTTTAGAGGTATTTTTATACGTGAAAGTAATCTAATCATTTCCGTTTACATTCCTTCCCTTAACCGATTTCTTTCCGTTTCCATTCCATCACTCCAACCAAACGGGCACTTAAAAGTACAAGAAACATGTCGTGTAGGAAGTTGAGACATTTTGTTTCCGTTTTTCATAATGTCTCTTCGAGTGACCAACTTCTTTAAAGTGCCAACAAACATCTTAAAAAGGTAGTCCGAAATGTTTACTCTGATCAGGTTGAACATGTTTCTGATTCTTTTGTTTAGCAATTCAGTCATTTCTTTTCTTGGATTTCCCATCATTAAAGATAGGCATTTTGTGTGTTGAATATTTTTTTTCTTGACAGTTTGTTACTCACTGAGTTCCTTGGAATTAATGTTACTAACGAATTATTTAAAACACAATGTTTTCTTAATTCTTTTTCATCCTTACCCTCCAAACTAGTTGAGTTTTTCTTCTAGTGTCTTCGTGTTTTGTATTTAGTAGAATAGTCATTAAAGATACGATATCTAGATTTAGTAGAATAGTTTTTAAAGAAGGTGAGGTTGTACTCCTATTGAACTCGAGGCTAAAGTTATTCCCTAGAAATTCAAGTTTTGTTAAAACAATTATTTTCAAGTTTCATAAGTTAATCCATATTTGACCCAATAGAGATATTGAGTGAAAGGAAAGGTGCATTCAGAGTGAATGCGCAATGATTAATCCTTACATCATTGATGAGCCGGTTGAAATGACTTTCTTTAATAAGCTCTTAACCCCAAAACCTTAATTTAACTCACCATGGTCAAGCTATTGACCTTAAACAAGTGATTCATGAAAGGAAACCATGAATTTGATATTTCTTTTTCTTTTTTCTATCACTTTAATTTATTCAATAAGTTCTTATTTATTATCGTCTAATATGAATGACTATGACAAGGACCCATATAAAAATATAGTATTCAAGTGTCAATTACACGACAAAAGACAATCACGGACCGTCCCACAATTTATGGACAAAATATAACGACAGTGACAAAAAGTATAGGGTAACCGTGGAAAGACCATGATAGGAGAATATGAATCAACACATGAGATCAAGACTGGGTTGATTGAGAGTCGAGAGCCTAAAAAATGAAGAATAGTCAAGTTGGTCAACATCATCAACCAAGTAGGATGACATCCATGCATGTGAGGAGCATGTGACCACATCTTCTAGAGAGGGTGGGTCTGTCATCTAGGGTTCGAAACCTCTTTACTACAACAATTTTATTTTGGATCTTGTATAAATTGTTTGGGTTTGACCTTGTGTAATTCATTTGGGATTTCGATTGGGCTTGGGTGAGTTGGGTAAATCGAAATGATCAAATAACCAATTGAATTAAAAAAAAATAATTAATTAAAAGGGGCTTACTTTATTTTCTTTAAAACAAAATGGTCTACTTGATGTTACATTAGGTAATTTCTCAATTCATCCATGAGAACATATCCTTCATAACATAATTATAGAACGACTTTTTATAAATTGATCGACCAATTTGCACTTTTGATTATATGTCTTAATCCGTATGTTATGGTAGTCTGACCTATGTATATCCAACGTGTGCATATTTGATAATTGAGTCTATTTGTACTTCAAGTGTTGTTGCAGTTAAGTTGTTAGAGTTGTGTAAATTTAGAATAGTTTTTCTTTTTTAAAAGAAGAAAGAGTTGAGTAATATTGTTTGCTTCATAGCATACATACGTGTAACTATCAATCAATATGAATTATCATGAACTGAGATTTCATTACGTAATGTTGCGGTGATTTAAATTCTGAAATACCGTTTTTTATTAATTGGATCACTCTACAAAAATCATATTCTTCTCCCTTATTGCTTCCAAATCGACCCCTCTATCAACTTGAATGTGTACACTTGTGTTATACGAAATCCGTAATTAATCAATGGAAGCATATTAAATTCAAATGCGTACATGTTATATTATACAAGAAAAATAAACATATTGAATTGGAAAGAGGAATATTTGTAGACTTCAATTATTTTCGTTACTTTGGTAGGGTGTTTAGTAACTCTCTTATTTCTTACATATAAGATATAATTATTGTTCATCATCATCACTTGAAAAACACACCTAAGTTGATATATGAACAAAAGTAGCCTAGTCAGCAGTATTGGCATGTCACATAACATGAGGTCTAGTTTTATAGGAGACCTAATAACAATCTATATCTTTTGCTCCAAAACTGTTGATGAAGAAATTTAGAATTTCTTATTTATTAAATAAGAAATAAAAGAAAATAAAGAAGGAGATTTATTAAAAAAAATTAGAAAGGGTTTTCGAATTTCAGAATATATGTTCTGCTGCAAACACTATTTCATGTAAAATATATGAGAAACTTTGATCTAAATTTGTTGACATCTCCCGGGTTTTTTTTCCCCTTTTTTTTGTACATATTAGTTTAAAAATAAAATAAAATAAAAACTCTAGATTTTTCCTTTGTGGATTCTTAGACAGGGATGGACAACCACCCGATCCAACAGGTCAACCGACCTGAATTCGTGGGTGAAAATCAGAAAATTTCGGATGGTGGACGGTTGACGGGCAAAATTGACGGGTGGTGGGACGGGTATGGGTGGAGGTACAACCACCCACCCGATCCGCATCACCGTATAAATTATTATAAATAAATAAATAAATCTTAAATATTATCCTCAAGTCTCAACCCCTAAATTTGTAACAAATTTGTAAGCCAATAAATAAAGTATAACCACATCCTCTTATATCTTCTCCAATCTCTATTTTTGTATCTCACTCTACAACTTTCACCATAACTCAGTCCGTCATCAACAAGCCACCCACTCCCTTCGCTACTCAGGTATTTAACGCTCGATCACTTACTCACTTAAGTGCTCGCTTGTTTCTCTCGTCAGGTAGTCTTCACTTGTTTGCGGTTCTCTTCAAGTTTGGAGTCGGATTTGATGATAAATTCGACTTTGGATTCTCTTTTAAAGTATGTAATATCGTATGATTTATACATCGTAGTTCTAACCCTGTTTTAGTTGATAATTTTGGATTAAGGTATCTAGTTGTTTTATTTGATGTTAAATTATGTTCGATTCATAAAATGTTGATATTATATTAGAGAATGTTGATGCGGAAGATTCTGCCATGAAATCTTATAGCTGATAATGTATACTTTTTACGTTCAAAATTTATTTTATTTTAAATTTGACGTTGTAATTATTGTTTTTTTGGTTAAATCTTTGTATTATTTTAGGTTGTTGAAGTTGATCGTTACATCAAGCTCTAAAGGAGTATGATTCTAATATATGTTGATTTAGTGATTTACGTTTGTTGCATGCAAAATATATTGTGTTTATTGCATCGTTTTGTATTAATTAAAATTCATTTCGACGTTAATTTATAATGTTGGATAATATTCCGTGATTTAGTACATTTAAATTTGTATTACTTTAAAATATAAATGTACTTTATACTTGTAATTAAATGTTTAAAACTGAAAGAAATACTACATAATATAGACCCGGTCATTTCACCCGAACCATCCGAACATCCGGTGAGTGATGGGTGGGTGAATGATGAGTGAAGTGTTAGACGGGTGGTAAGAGGGGTGAGTAAGAGTTTAAGTGAGTCGGGCGGTTTTCATTCCTATTCTCCGAAGGTGAGTGTGAGTGTAACAACCTCAAAAGTGTAGGATGGTAGTCGGATGTGGATTTGAAGATAAGATGCCTTATCATGGGCATCCTCGTCCTCGGCCCTTATTTTTGGTAGATTATATACATATGCGTATATACACATAAGTCCAAGAGCAAATGCGCGCCCCTTTCATTTTGTTAGATACACTGCACGCTTTTCCTATTCAAACATCGTTCACGGTGGATAGCAAATCTGATCGCGTACGTACATGTGGCAGGCTATTGCCATGTAGTATTGTAGTGAATAATACAAGGAAGGGTAACTGTGAAATGTAAGAAAAGATATGGCATGCGTAAAATGACAAGTTGATAGTTGGCCACATATATATAAGATTTGTTGTGAGGTGAGGTTGGAAAAGACATGAAATGAATAAGGTGAAAATTGTAGTCATTTGTCGTAATTTCTGATACGGAAAACGAATGGGGTCCAGTTATCACGTGGAGGTGGCTGCTTAATGAATAATGATGCACTGCATACACAGACAAAGTAGTGATCACTTATTCACTCCTAAATCTCCTCTAATCTCCTCTCAGCCAATTATAACCTATCTCTCACGTGGGACTCCTGGCCCCACTTCCTCCCTTATTCATTCTACATATACTGTCTGTCATGTATAAAAATTAGCCTGTCTTGTGTTTCTCTTGTTGAATTGCAAATTGTTGATTAGGGCATATATGGATGATCCTTCTTCTTCCTACATACACATGGTCTCAACTTCACCTTCAACTCTTTCATCATCAATTAACTTCATCAATTCTTAACCTAATATATATACCCATATATGCAGGTTCAGCACTTGATCGAAAAGTGCTTGATCTTCCACATGACCAAAGAAGAATGCATGGAGGCTTTGTCTAAACATGCAAATATCAAACCGGTTATCACCTCCACCGGTTCGCCTCTCTCTTTTCCTACTTTTATATACTTACTTGCTTGCATGGGTAGGGTGCACAATCATATTTCATATGTATATATATATATATATATGCAGTGTGGAATGAACTGGAGAAAGAGAACAAGGACTTCTTCCAAACCTATACAAACTCCAACTCCAAAGATGACCGGATGTCCGAAGCACAAACGAACGACCTCATCCAGAAGATCATCGCCGATTCCGATTCATCAAACTCTCACGACTAATCGATTTGGCCATCACTACTACCCTAGCCTAGACTAGTACAGTAGTACCTGCCCAGTATATATACTGCCTCATCTTCTATCATTCTATATATATATGCTAAATTGCTAATATGCATGCTGGATCTTCTTTTGTGGTCCATTCGCATATGTTCATCTGTACGATTTCAGTCCTTTTCCAATAATACTGCCTAACTACTTTTTTTATGATTCATTCAATCAGATTTCTTTCAATTTGGATTACCCATTAGTTCTACCGCATGTACTTCCTCTAAAAACATTTGGGTTTTCGATCATCGATTTCCTACTCCACTTATTTTCCATCATAATAAATCTCCTCTAATCGGATTTCTCACATATTATCACTTGCATACTATATTTCGACCTTCAAATTAACTATAATTATCAGATCTTTTTTTCGAGTGACAGTCAAATTTGGCAGCTTTAATCTCATAATACAAGGTAGGGCTATATCATTACGTCATATATATGATATTTTATTCTTCTGTGCTACGTACCCGATTTCATAATAACTCTTCTTTAAAAAATAATTAATTGGAATATTATATTTATAGGATTACAAAAATGAACTATTAAACAAGATCTTTATTCATACGGTTAATTAATCTCATAAATAAATCTACCAAACTAATTAATCAAAAAGATAAATAATTAATCAGCAATTATGATCATATCAATGTTTCATGAGAATAATTGTGGACGCCTCGAATTTTGACTCCAATCAAAGTCACCCGCAATCGTTCTTGTGTTCTTTTTTCGACGACGGATGTTGTGCTCACCGTTCCCGTTGACGAGATTATCCCCTTGCCTTTGAATACCTCTTTGTGTGCGGGATATCTTGATGTACTTTTGTGTTTTTTTTTTATTATGATTTTTCATGACAGTTACTTTCGTCTACCGCTTTTCGTTGACCGAAACAATTACTCTATATATATCATAATTTTTTTCCTTAATGTAGTAAATAATCTGGACGTTTATTTTCAAATAAAAGCTTGTTCAACTAAAAGCTTTTATTTGAATATATGTAAATTGTTAAATTATATGACCATTTGTTCAACTATATTCGAAATTGTTAAAGTTATAACTAATTGATTAAATGTTAATTTATATGTTCAATTATTCAACTAAACTTTTGTTCTAGTATATAGCAAGTGTTAATTAATGTTCGTTGATTTTACACCCCTATAACTCTCTATCAAAAGTGATAGAAACTCACAAGATAGCAAAACTAGGAAGGGGATAGTCTTAAATTTATAACCTGTTAACAATTCCCCTAAATAGCAACGAACCCACAGTGTATGGATCGTACGAAGTAGGACAAATATTCCAGGGTCGAACACAAGGACTGCGAGGATTAATCTGCAGCAATGATTATAGATAGGATAAATCTAGAATAAGAAAGGGATTGAAAAAGATAAGGGAGAGAAAATCAAAAAAAATTTAAAAGAGTTTTTGACGTTCGCAATTGAATGTCACCCTCAATTGAAAACAATTTTATAAAAGTGAAATAAAAGAAAAATATTTAAATTGAATGATTCAATATGTGGCTATTTCGAGTACTTCAAAAAATATGCAACTGTACTCCGAGAGCTACCAGCCGGCGCTCTTTTTTTAAAAACTTATTTATTTATTTATTATTTGGGGAAAAAAAATAAAATAATAATTGGACCAGCGCTCAGATAGACAAGAAAATGAGAAATTGACGTTATGTATTTTCACACTCCTACAATAATCAAAAGCATTCAAGATCTTTAATTTGGGGTGCTACGATTAGCACCTTCAATTTGGGATGCTTGAACCAAATTTTAAAAAGAAATTAAAAAAGTATTACATAGAACAATATAATTGACAAATGACAAGGCCTAATTGATAAATAAACCAATAAAAAAATGTTTTTGTAATTTAATAAATGAAAATAACAATAAAAAAATTATTTTAAAAAAAATGTCCCGCCATTTATTGCATAAAAGAGGGAAGGGATGGATAAGAATACCTACAATGATATAAACTAACCGGTGAATTTTCAAAACACAAAAGGAAATGAAATAATTCGATAAGCTATAACAATGTTCAAAAGAGTGAAGGAATGTATAATAATAAGGATGGAAAAAGAAGCTAAAATAAGTGTTATCAATGCCCCTGTCACCTTATCTCTTCAGCTTATGTGTTGAGGCATTTTCATCCTTACACACTCGTACTATCACTTTGAAAGTTATTCATGGCATAAAGGTTAGTATACAATGGCCCTTAGGTATCTCACTTGATGTTTGTTGATGATTGTCTACTTTTGACTAGAGCAAGTTTATGGGAATGTTCGAAGTTAGCTAAAATTTTCACTCTAAACATTAGAGCATTTAGTCAAAAATTCAATATGCAAATGTCGATAGGCTCCAAGTTAAGGAAATATATAACCTCATTTCTCCATATTTGGGAAGTCGATAGGCATACAAAGTATCTTGGATTAGTTAAATATATTTTTCAATTGTGATTAGTGTTTTTGAATACTTATATTGTGTTCTTGATGAAATTCATTCCCTTTAGGATAATGTCTGATAAATTATTTTGAACGTCCACCATGGCATCTACACGGTTATGTCGTGATAGCTATGTCTAAGAGGTTATTTGGTCGTTACTAGTCCATCATAAAATGAAAGCTTCTACCTGTCACCTTTTAACAAATTATTTTGAGTATTAAGTCTACCCTTTTTACTCGTACGATTGTAGACTCACCTATGTGTAGTTTTTGTTCCACATGGCCGGAAAAAATGTGTGACTCATGTTGTATGCATACACCCATGCAATAACGTTATGGCAAGGCTCGTCTCTTACTTTGTTCCTCTCACCTATAGTTGCTCACTTTATGGCTAGGTTCGAACTAGAAAATGGTGATGAAAACTTATATTTCACTAACTTTATTATGCCAAGCCTCGTTACCTAGCGGAATTGGATATCTAAGATATACATATTGTATTTTGCTAAAAAAAAAAAGAAAAAAATCGGTCCATATTACCCAATTTGGATCTCCTGTATCCTTATCAAGTGATTGGTTGAGGCTAAATAAATACAAGGATACATACAAGAAGGGATATAAAAAATCTTAGACCGTATATTACCGAGGTTAGGAGAGTAGCAATAGGAAGAAAGGAAGTGGGGATTGAGGAATCTATGTAGGGTGTGACATCAAAGGGTCTATTTATTTCCTCTGTCATCCTTTATCCCTTTCTACTTTGGGTCATCCACAAACAAACTCTATTTGATGTTATTGTTTTAACATTGTCATAAATGAAGCCAATCAAATAATGAATTTTAGTGGGGAATAAGTCCTTCAACACTATATGTAATTGTGTGTATGTCACAGTCATCTCCTATTTTTTCTAAAATATATTTTATTAAATAATTCATGAATGGTGATGTGAAGTTTGTCCATAATAAACCCTATCCAGAAGCACACAACCTCTCATCTGCCAATCAACTGCTTACCTAACTATACTGATATCACCTGTTTTTTAGTTTCTGGGTTCGCATGGTAAATTCAAAACACTAATATGCAGTGAAAGCTCGAGTTCAAGTCCATCAACATAGTAAATTCAAAACAAAACCAGTGTCGAGAAAGAAAGACTGTAATATGCAGTGAAAGATAAGTATATAAGATATTACCACGATAAAACGAAATAGTACTAGAGCTAACCAAGAGCATTTAGATCTCACTCACTTACTCACTGCCTCTTGGAGAAGCGCGGTAATCATCGTCCTCCTCGTCATTCTTGTCGGGGATGGGGGTGTGGTCCCCACCACCATTGGCCTCCAAGGGGCTTCCATCATCTCTTTCCCGAGGACTGTCTCCTCCATCAGCTTCATCCACAGGGCTTCTGCTCTTGGGCCTCGGACTATCAGCGTAGTCTGACCCATTAGTGCGTCTATCATCATCCATGGGAGAGAGGCTCTTTCTGCCTCGTGGGCTTCTTTCGTCAGGTGTCGGGCTGTGCTTCCTAGCCCTTGTCACTGGAGGTGATTCGCTTTGCCGTTTTGGGCTCCTGCTGCGTCGAGGGCTTCTCGATCTCTCTACAGCACGTTCCCTCCTTGGTGGTGATCTAGACCGGCTATGCACAGGAACCCAATAAATTGTCATTTTCAAGTAAACTATGATTGTAACATCAATTGCTTAGGGATTGCTCAATTAGCTTTCAGTTTCTGGTTTTTACAACTACAAACATTTTTTTAAAAACATTTACTTCTGTGTACATTTTTAAAGTTACCACTTTTGAGAATTAGGGTAAATATTACTAATTTACAATGCCTTAATTTTAATTTATTAAGCATATAATTATAAGAAAATAAAAATACTTCAAAACTTAAAACTGACAAAGCACAATGATATCAAACAGGCACTTGGAAAAAAGGTTTAAGAATCAGTATTGATGCACATGAAATAAACACTAAAAGGGTTCTCATCCAAACATAAAGTACAAACAGAAAATTATCACCTGTAGCTGCGGCTCCTGCTTGGACTTCGGCCACGGCGAGGGCGAGGAGATGGTGACCTTGAGTAACTCCTACCACGCCTGCTGCTGCTAAAAACACAAAATAACACAATTTTACCATCGGTTTCTCCAAAGGGTTTGCACACGATTTAAGGGGGTAAATAACAATACCTGAGTTTCTTTGGACTATTCTGACAATTTCTTTCAATATGGCCACGTTCCCCACAGCGGTAGCACTTGTTCTTCCAGTCACCAGCTTTGCAATCACGAGCCCAATGACCATCAATTCCACAGTTGAAGCATCGTCCTGATCCTGGAGGAGGCCCCCTGCCTCCAAAATCACGGTCTCCGCGGTCACGGTCACGATCACGTGGACCACCAGGTCCACGTGGCCCCTACACAACATCATAAAGGACAAGTCAGATGCTTAAACAAAAAATAAAGGCTAATGTAAAACAACAAAACAAATCAAATATATGAATACTAGGCATAAACATGTCATGTTATGCTGTGTCTTGCATCATCTGCATCCAAGAACACTTACCCCTCTTGAGAATTCAACGATGATTCGAGTACCATCAAAGTCTCGCCCATTTAAACTATGTCTTGCATCATCTGCATCCCGAGGGTCACTGAAGTCCTGTTTCAATTTGTCAAAAAAGTAAACACAAGAGGAACTCATATTTGAAAAAGACTGATCTAGTTAAGGTGAAAGTGCTTAGATCAATTCTTATATCTTAAAAAGAAATTAGAAGGGAATACGAATACATACAACAAAGGCATAATCTCGCTTCATATCCACGTCACGTACTCTGCGCAAATGGTTGCCAGAAACAGTAAGGCCATCATCACAAAACTACGGAAGGGTCGATACCTTGCCCCTCATAGATGAACTAAACACCACTTTGAGAGTTGCCAATTTGATAAAAACATGCTATAATTTACAGAAATTTATCGCCAAAGTCTCCTATACATGGCAAGACCACCAATTCACCAAGGGCAACCTCTCACCACAGACCTCCAGGTTCGGCAAAAGCCACAAAACCTTCAACAAGATATTCAAGTTAACAAAAATGATGGCCGAGGACTACAGCGTTTCACATAAAAATTCAAAATCCTGAGGGCAAAGAAATGGACTGCATAGTCCATACTGTTTAGAATAACTTTGTTGCAAGCGAACGAACACCTCAAACAGAAAAGGTGTTAACACCAACTTATACCATAGAAGTTAGCCACACTAGAGTAGCAAGTCCACCAAGCAACAGATTCCATCTACTACTTCTAAACAGGCAAGAAACTTGATACCTATACCACTTCAGGTAAACTCTAGAGAAAAACTGCAACCAACTTAAAAATATACACATGGGAAGAGGTTTCTAGTTCTGAAAAGGACAAACACCATAGGACCAGAAGTTAAATTGCAAGGAATAAGAAAGAGGATTGATTCATCTATCTTTCATAACTCCAATGCTGTAGGGGGATAACACTATGTATAGTGAAAAGAGAAGGCTGATAGAGCAGAAGGGAAAGAACAGCTACTTGATAACTGAATCACTTGGTTCATATTGTACAAAATAGAACTAAATCTAGCATAAGTCATCCATTTACCTCCCATATCGACTGAAGAGATCTTCCAAATCACGGGATCGGGTCCGTGACGACAAGTGGCCTACGTAAAGGCGGGTGCTGTAGCGATCTTCATATCGAGGCATGTTGCCTGCAAGATCAACAGCATATTAGATGGAATCTTTCCCAAGTTCCATTGTCAAAAACATATTTTTGAGCCACAACTTCTCGGGAAAATCAGATGGAAACAATAATATTTTACACGTACAATCTCAATTTACTGAAACCTGGTAGAATGAATATTGTTAATTAAGAAATTTCAGATTACATATATTACTTCCATCCAAACTTAACCTCAAGAACTCTATAAACAAACCATACTAAGACCAAACAGCTGGGTATCACTTTAATACCTCACAAATAATAATTCTCTTCATCACATCAACAGGTTATTTCAATTACCACATGAGAAACCATCAGTATGACAGAAACCAATTCAGATTTGATTGCGTCGATTTCACAACCTTTCCACACGCAAATCGGCATCGGATTATTAAATCCATATCCCGACAGACCCAAATTACGACCGATTTCAAAGAGAAAGTTGCAACCGAAAGCATAGATCTTTAACAAACAAACAAAAACACCGATTCCTCAACCCAACCGATAATCCGACTTCAGATCCGTCAATTGGAAATATAATAAGGGACTCGAGAGGATTAGCACGGTAAAAAAATATATACAAAAGGCTATAAGTGTAGAGCGAACCTGAGGAAGGAGAAGAAACCCTAGATTTGTTTCGAGTAGAAGCGCAAGAAAACCCTTCACAATCGCTCTGTCGCAGTAATAAGTCCACCAGATATGTCAGGTGCAACTCCAACGAGCCAATATATATTTCTTTTTGGGAAAAAATCTTCCTTATTTAAAACGCAAAATAGACAGCGTCACCTAATACATGCCCCCCCCCCCCCTAACAAAATGTAAAGTATTTTCGAGGTAGACACGAATAAAAACTAATTACAAGAATAGGAAAGATTTTAGTCTCGGAGTGGACGAACGAATAACCCATTATTTCAAACGATGGGTTTCAATATTTTTATTTTTTTAATTTTTAAAACAAGAAACCCGTGAAACTACGGGTTATGTGTATTTTATATTTTTTATAATTGTTGTAGAAATTCGCAGTTTCAAACGGCGAGTTATGTGCATATAATAGTTTTTTTCATTATAAGAAAATGAAAAAAAAATTATACATAACTCGCAGTTTGAAACTGCAAGTTTCTGCAAACAATTATAAAATACACATAACCCGCAGTTTGAAATTGCGGGTTTCTTGTTTAAAAAAATAATTAAAAAAAATCAAACCATGCGTTTGGAACGACGGGTCCGCTCCGAACCTAAAAGCCTTCCTATTCTCGTAATTAGTTTTTATCCGTGTCACACTAGGAAATTGTTTATATTTTCTTATTATTCTGGAAAAAAATCCCAACAAATTAAGCACACCGTTATATTTCAATTTTTTTTATCGAGAGGCAAGAAGTTCGACAACACTAGAAATAGTGGATCGATATACTAGAGAAGGCGAAACAAACAAACAAATCATGGGAGAAGGCGAGTCGTACTCGAGTCTGACAAAACATGGAGAGGACACGGGATAGATAAACTAGCGCGGTGTCTCGCCGCCGGGAAGTAGGATAGTATAAACATTTTCAAGGGATGTCATACCTCCTGCGAAAATGTGGATTGCACGACGTTCCCCCGCCTATATGAAAGATCTTCTGAGACCTCGAACACAACCACGATCAACATAGGCATGTGACTACGACATCCCGGAACATTTGTTTAAACCACTCGAGGAACGTCTTTAAAAAGGAAAGTCATTACAACTAAACAAGGTTATAGACTTATTTTCTCACTTAATCGAAATCGAGCGAGACAAGACTTATTTCCTCAATTTTTTGATAATGATGAATATTTTATTAGGGTTTGTCTTTTTAATCGGTACAAGGATGCAAATCCCACAAACATATTCAAAGTAGGATACATTATTTTTATACGTTACAGTTAGAATAGTGCAGAGTATATGGGTTTTCATATTGTGTTTGCATTCCGATTCAAAACTTGCATTCCCATTTAAAAACAAACACTTTGTATTTTGTGAGACGGACAAGTTCTCTTTGTTCTTTTTATAAACTCCAAAACGGAATTCAAGTTTAAGTTTGTACACTTTTGTCCATAAATTCTAAAAGGGATTTCAAATTCAAGTTTGTACACCAAACGAAAGTTGAAATCCGAGAATTAAGTAATTTACAAGATTTATATAAATGAAGCAAGCGCCTACATGTAGGACTTGCTAGTCTCCAAAAGTTGTTATATATAGGCTGCCCAAAATCTAGAGTTGACGTTCTTTTGTTTCTAGATTTATATTTGGTGTCTTCATGAATCTGTTGTGTGAGTTTGTATTATACATTGTTGGCCTATAACCACAAGAAATCAGATGCATCGTTGCATCGTTAGTAGGAACAAGTGAAGAAATAAAGAACTAGTTGAGAGGAGCTTTAAATAGCTCAAATATATCAATACACAATTGTTCGAAGATGAAAGGGCCCAAACTAGAAAGTAAAAACCATTCATTTTATGAATTACAGTGAGCATCCAAGTTTATGAAGTCGTCAAAGGTTCTTTTATGGAAGATTTGGAACAAAAGTTCCAAATTACAAGCCACGTTATTTTCACTTGGACATATTCATGGCTCCGGGGGTTGTTTGGTTTTCTTGTGATGCAGGAGCATCCCGAAGCTCAATACCACTATCAATTAAGAGCAGAAAGCTAGAGCTAAGGAGAGTAAGGGAGAAGAAAAAGCGGAATTAAGTGATCATGTGGAGAGCTAAAAAGAATCATTTGCATGGAAAGAAGAGATGGATCAATCAAGATAGATTGATATGTGCAAATCAACGAGCATATGCATTGGAGATCACAAATGGAAGCATGATCACGTATGGGAAGAGACGCAACCATACACGTCCATGCTTGAGCATGTATACATGGGCAAAGAGGAGACGTCATAAGCATCATAGAGAATTGCGTGGATTTAAGGAAATTTTACCTATTTTATTGGCTAAATTAGGCCTTATTTAGATCTTTTATTTCAGCTCTTATATGAACATCTTTTAATTATGAACCTGTTTTTAATTGTTTTGTTTTGTGCTTTTTAGTATAGAATTTCAGCCCTTATCTTTAATCTTATCTTTTTAGGAAAACCCTAGATCTAGTAGGAGACGCCCAATAGCCTATATAAGGCGTGTTAGGCTGAATGTTTTACTCACTTCAATCATTATTTAAAACACATATACTTTAAAGTATTTCTTTGCTCGTGAAATCGAGTTTCTTCCTAAGATGGGGAGAGTTGAATAGGTGGAATCATGTTATTGAGCGCGTGGAATCTTGTTATTGAGCGCGTGGAATCTTGTTATTGAGCGCGTGGAATCTCGCTCGCCCAATAACTTGAATTGTTTTGAGTTGTATCACTTGGATTGACAAGTTGGTGTTCTCAATCAATTTTAGGTGACTTCTCGTGCTTTGGGAACAATCGTTTTCCCTCTATGCGAGATTATAAAGGAAGTGTTCTACGATCATTTATGGTTGTGTGTTAAGGCCTTAGTTTCCCTAGTGTTCTTCAGATTGCTTATAGAGTTCGACCAAATTTATCTAACTACCGATCCTTCACCCTCATTGGATCATTCAGTCACCATCTTCTTCGTCCATTCTTGCGTTTTTCATCCCTTCATCCGATCAACCTCAAAATCTTTGGTGTCGAAAGATCGGGACAACCACACAACTAATCCCCGTATCAAAAGTTGTATAAGTGTAACACCCCAAATCCGTAGGACTCGAGGTGCTACTAGGCTAGGATCTCACAATGGATTATGACCCTAGCCTGACAACAACTTCACTGAATCTTACAACAAAGCACCAAAAGATTAAAACAAAACATAAAAACTGATATATATATATATATATATATATATATATATATATATATATATATATATATATATATATATATATATATACATATCAAAAAGGTGATACAAGGTACTGCTGAGTACAAAAGTCAAACATAAACCCGTACAATATAAATATCCCAACCACGATATCGTCCCCGTGTACGGAACCCTCAGCAGATCACCCCTCCGGATCACTCTGCAGCTCTCATATCCTGCAAAGGATCTACAACACGGTATGAAACCGTTAGCTAACTATACACATATATAAGAAGATGCTAGAGCACAAACACACATAAGAAATAATAAACACTTCAGCATGATATCAAACATCTACCCGGTTTATTATCTTTAATAAGTCGAATCACTTAATCGTATAAATAGATATATATGAAGATATGTGACACGAGGAACATAATCCCCGCCTCTGAGTACTCTAGCCAGCTGGAGAAGTATCAGCACACCTCCCGTGTACCCTATGGGAGTGGCCGGTGAGGGTCCTTCCTTTATACCAGATATGGCCTGACTACAGAGAACCTCCCAGACTCCACTACGGGATGAAAGGGAAAGGTTATCACAGTCACTACAATGGGCGGTCAATACAACATAGGTCGGTGACCATAATAACACATGCTATAAAGCATATAACATACACACCACTCAAGCATACATCCAATATAAGGATAGTAGCTAAGTAAGTCCTATGGACTTACCTCGATCTCAGAAGTAACTCAAAGTACGATCAACTCTCCGACTGGTCCACTCCAAACTGGAGGACAACACAGCCTGCGTGAACGGAGGACGCAGGGGCGGAACGCAGGAAACCGCGGGCGCGGCGACACTCAACCGCGGGGGCGGTGACAAGGGTCGCTGGCAACGCAGGCACGGCACTGGCACGGCGCGGGCGCTGCGGCACAAGGTCCGCAGGGGCAATGACTTCTGACCGCGGGGGCGGTGACAGTGCAGAACAAGATCTCGTGATTCTTCTTCGGCTCTTCACGTGATCAAATCACGTCCACTACTGAAGATCCTAGGCTGCAGGGAAGATCAACACACACCAAAGTTGGCTTCCAAGCACAGCCACAACAACCACTAGCATCAACCTCAACAAGGCCACACAAAACCTCTTGCAACCAAGGGAAAACCAAGATCAAGATCAAGGGAGGAAAGGGAAGAAGAAGCACGTAGGTTTAGCTGGGAAGGAAATGGAACACTTGCTCATGAGGCCAAAGAATAAGCTTAAGGAAGAAGAAACAAAAGGTAAAGCACGGGTCAAGAGGTCAACAAAGCCGGCTGTAGCCGCCGGAAACCGCAGGGGCGGTCCCATGAGCCACAGGGGCGGGAACCCGCAGGGGCAGCGGTCATGCCCGCGGGTGCGGAAAGGCCAATCTCGGCCCAAAGCCAATCTCGGCTATGGTCCGATCTCGGTCCGAAAGAATAGGGGTCTCACAATAAGAGCTGCGTTTATCAACATTAAAAGCCACCAGAAAATCAAGAAAATCAGAACTTCAAGATCTGTCAAGAAGTTCTACAAAAAAAAGTCATTGAACCAGATTACAACAACGGTTAGTCCTATTCACATTTATTTGCTGTCTTTCAATTCCGAATTCAATTTCTTGTAAATATTAAATTGCGGCTTGTTCTTCACCTTCATTTTTTACCGTAACATATAAACCAAGGTTTAAAACTCTTCAGCGGAGGAACTCTCTACTATAAGAAAAGTTTGAAACTTGATCTTATTCAAATATATATATATATATATATGTTCGTTTTCATTCTATTTCATTTCCTTTTGACAGATTGACTATTAGTAGATAGATTAAACGGACAAATTTTATCTACACGTAGGATTGAGTTTTTTGTTCTGTAATAAATGTAGTAAGTAACCATTAATACACATTCAAAAACAACCTATATATTTTTCAGAAATAAACCGTGTTGCTGACCGATTGACCCATCTGGCAAACTCGACCCCCAACACCAATTTTTTTGAAGATCCCGAACTTCGTGTTCTTATCCGCAAGGATGTTTTAGGTTGGACTACTTCTAGGACTTAGTCCAATCTAACCACTTTCCATTTTAAAAAAAAAAACAAAAACAACAACTTATATATAAATGTATGTCATTGAGCTCATTTATACTTTTAGATATTTTTTCTTCTTGTCTTAATCCATCTCATTTATAAAGACACATATTTTTAGCGCATTTTACATTTATCAATTATAAACAAGGGCCTGTTTCAAAATCACAATCTTATTGAAACTATTTTCGAAGCTTATTTGATAGTTGAATTATATAGCCGATTGTAACACCTTATTATTTTGACAAGCTTGATGGGTATTTAGAAGAATGAAGCTTATGAGGGTTAGGATAAAAATAAAATTACTAAAAATGATTTACTTTTATTTAAAAACATTTTTTGTATAGTTATACTTATAATATATATTCAACAAGTATTGAATCTCCAAAAAATCCCTAAGCTTATGAAATGAAAAAAAACAAAAAACAACAAAAAGCTATATTAAGTTCCATAAGCTAATGCTCCTAAAAACACTCACTTTCTAGCTTCTTTTTTCTATAAACTCCGTAAGGTTGATAAGCTTTTATAAGATATATAAACAAAGTTCTCAAACAAGCCCTAAATTAGTTACCCTACAACCCAAAATATAATAAATCTTCTTGAACCCTTATTTTAGTATGAACTAGTTCAATATCCTCACTTGTGCGGGTTTTGTCAAAAAAAATTAATATTTATATTGAATAATAATCTACAAAAATAATTATATTTTAAATTAAATTAAAATATATAAAATAATATTTATTATTTTCTATAAAAAAAACACTATTTTAACACATAATTAATCAAAATAAAATTTTCTTAGTTATTGTATACTCTTAATTTGGGTCAAGATATTGAAAGTATAATCAATTAAAATCTAAATCTACAATTGTAAAATATAACGAACTGAATAACTGAATAAATAAATAAGATACTTAGGTAGATTGATAAAAACCAATAATTATAACCTTAAAACTTAAAAACCATTAATTAGCTAAAGTGAGACTATAAGGAAGTCAAATAAAAGTATTTATAAAATTTATTAAGAACTTTATAAAAAATAATTTTTTATTGATTCTCCAAAAAAAATTTAAAATAATAATTAATTAGAATTCTCATCAATTTTGTAAATCAATTGAATAGTAATTAAAAAGAAATAGTGAGATTTTTTTATTTGTTAGAACTTGTTCGGTCAAGATCTTCTGTATCACTCCTTACCTGTATCCTTGTATCTCTTTCGCATGATTGGTGGAATTCATATTGTTTATTATTTTTTTTCGTAAAGCAATAAAACTTTAACCCTTAAATATTTAGCCTCAACCAATCAAAATATAGGGATACATGTATTACTGATACAGGAGATCTCAATTGGAACTCGTTACGGATTTTGTAAGATTTAAAATGAAAATTCAATTATAATTTAAATCGATAAATTTAATTATATCTTAAATCTATAATTTAAAATGATTACTTAAAAGAATTAATTAAAACAAAGATTTGAAAATCTTAACTACGACTAGAGTTTGTTAGATCTAAAATAGATACCAAAGTAAAAGAATTAATTTAAAATGTTATACCAATAAATTTGTATATATTTTTGTTTTCTTTAACAAAAAGTGACGTGACATGATGATTATATTTTTTTTGTTTTCTTTAACAAAAAGTGACGTGACATGATGATTGTATAATAATTTAATAAAAATTTACTTATAAAATAATTAATGATAATTCTATATATATATATATATATATATATATATATATATATTGTAGTCAATCTGTAAATAAATAAATAAAATGCGGATGTAAATGGCCTAAAAATACGTGGGAGCTATTTTAAACCTAATGAGAATACCCGTGCGAAGCGCATATACTCCTAGTTGAGAGAGAAATAAGGATCTTATTAAATTACAGCATACATTCCAAGTTCCAAATCAATGATCCATGAATTAAATTTGTATTACAAATTAAACATCTTTGAGATATTCAATTCCGAAAACAAACAGTGACAATATAAAGAGTGACAATCTTCTGCCCTTTCTAATTGAACGCATTGACATTGGCAAATGTGTTGAATCAAGTGTATCAAAGTGTCTCTAAATTGTTTCTTTTGTGAGTAATGCAGTAATTCTTCAGCCATTCGGAGGCAGATCTTAGAACTCGGACCTCGCCCGTGAGGAGATCAAAAGCCATTTGCCTCCGAAGAGAGCACTTGTTGTAGCTTTGGTCACGTTTCAAGAGCCGTAAGGACTGCAAGAAGGCATTCTGAAGATCTAAACTTCATGTGGTAATATCCTGACTAGATTTAGAAAGACTAAACCACTAAAATGGAGAAAACCTACCATACAAAATGAAGATCTATTAAGAAAGTAAGTAACAGAGAGGTTTGGACTTTTCACCTTGATTGATGCTTTGTATTCTTCAATCAATTCATCAATTTTAGATAGCAAGATGAGATGTGCCTGGATCTCCCTGCTCGTGTTCATCAAAGGATGGCGTGCCAGCCGGCCATCAGTATCAGCAGCTTCCTTCACCAGGTCATTTAGTTCTGGAATTTTACAAATTGTTTATTAGCAAAACTGTTGGAATTTGATTGGATTATTGAATCCCGTTAGGCAAACTTGAATGAAACACCTTCAGGAGAACTACAACTCAAAATACGAGCAAATGCACGAAGTGATTGGGGAATTCCCTTTCCGTTCCCTTTGGTACTCCTCAGTTCTCTGACAAATGATGACAATGGTGAGCTAAAGAATGTCACGGCTCACAACATGAAAATTTATGCAACAACAGAACAGCACAGATGCAAAAGTGCTAATTGAATGATACAAAATCACGACAGCTACAAGATTAGGTATAGGACTTCAAATCTAATCCAAACTAGAACAATTTCAATCAACGAATGGCTTGGTAGCTATTTATAAGTCACGGATATGACTAAAATGTGAATGATAATCTCGTTTATCATATTTTTAAACACATTTATGAATTACAACAAGAAAATGACATAAGGATCTTTGATGAACTACATACCTTATCAAAAACGAACCACCTGTAGAGTTGAAGCAGGCTTCTTTGATGGCCGGAAAATGGTGTTTATGCAATATTTCCAATTTCATCGTGCGTAGATTATCATGGTCAGCTATATCCATCTGGATCCAAACCTGTAAACAACGTAGTTATCAGAGGTAGCAATAGAAGCTTTGACATATATATATAAGTGCACATGTCTTGTATATATACCTTGTATCATAATTGACTGACAATACCAAGCTAAACTAACCTGATCATGGATGTTGTAAGGAAGTGTAAACCCAAAATCAATGAGAAGCGTAGAATTTGGGAACTTCCCGTATCGTATAAAAACCTATGAAAATACATTCAAATATGATCAGGATGAATAACTCACATAAACATGCAGTCATACTGAAAAAATAAAATGTGAAGGGCATTTTCAGCTGCTAGACCAAACTAAGTGAATAGCCAATTCAAAATGTGTTGTGCATGACTCAAGCGAACCTTAACCGCATAAGTCATGGGTCTAAAGGAGGTACCATGTTCTCTATCAGTCTTTTAGTACTTATAGTTGCAACAGAAGGAGCAGGAACTTTTTACAATTTGCTGTGCTCAGGTAACCATTATTATAGCACATTTCACTATTAGCACAAAAAACTCAAGTTTCGATTTATCTTCGACTTCCCTCTTACAGTTAACCAATACAACGAGTGTCAGTGTCAACTGCCAACAATAGCTTCTAACACAATAATCAGAAAGTGTTGCTTGAAACTTTTTGTTTGTATACAGGAACTAGTACACTAAATAGACAAAAAACACACTTTCAAAAGAAGAAAATTACCTCTTCTCCAGGAGCATAGTTCTGATCTGCAATAACCTGCATCATATGGCCCAACAAACAATCCTAAGAAACAGCTTATAAGCAAAATTAAATGAAATTTACATGTAAGGATCTATCTTGTCTACTTAGAGAAAACATGAGGGGGGCTCAGGGAAACTTAAAAAGAGATTTAATATCCCATATCTAAACGGTTTTTGCTTCTGGAACTACACAGAATTTTGAGTCTTGTCACTTTGACAATCAACTCTTTACAACTTCCATAACTAATTCCAATGGAGAACACCTCAATTATGTACTTTGAACTCCCACTACTCAAACCACCACAATAGTTTCCCTCAAAGTGACCCACTCTCACCAATGTTTCTAAGAATCTACCTTCCTGTTACCACATCAAGTTACCAAGAATATAAATAACAGTAGGATCCAAACAAGGCCTTATAAATGGTTACAAGGATAGTAAGGGTATTTCCTAACTCAGGCAGCCAGGCTATGCCACCTAGTAGTGAGGGATTATGGCAGCTTGCTAATTAGTACAAGGGAGATGTTCTACTATGCATTTTATCCAGAAAGTAGAGTAAGGAACAAAAATTTATGCCTTAGATCATTGGAGGTTCGTCTCCTTCAAGAGTTTGAGAGAATAAGTTTCTCCTTGGTGTACTTATTCCTGCATCTAACACTTCCCCACAATGAAATGGCTATGGCTGAAAGACACAGTAAATTGGCCTTTGAAATAATTGGTCACAATGACTATGATGGAATTGACCTAGATGATGTGCAGTGGTTCTGGCAATTCTAGACAAATAAGCCTTAGGAAGGTCAATGAAACATACATGAGTAACCATAGTCTTAGTACTATATATATACGGAAGAAAGATATGGAATAAGAGAAAAGAAATGGCAGTACATGTGAATCTATAGAAAACTAGAAATGCTACCTCAGAAATATGCTTTGAGTCATCAGAGAGCACGACTGACGCTGAAGTTCCATCATGATTCAGGAAGTCCGCAAATGGAATCTATAGAAAACTAATTGCAAGGAAAATCAATGCAGGAGGTTCAAGTGCATTTTGACTGAACATAATTGAAATTTTGCATTTTCTAGGAGAATTTTCAATCAAATGGTTGGAAGACAAATGTGGATAAACATCATTTCCTAAATGAAAAGTCAGGTCCTTAATAGTTTTATTTTATCACACCCTCCCTTTCTTATGACCTCTTCCATCAAGCCTAAAACAATTGTTGAACCATATGCATATACCAAGCGGAAATATAAATGGTACATGGATAATAATCTAAGCTACAGGATATCAGAAGGACAATACCAAAGATAGACCCTTCATGCTTCCCCATGCCCGAGATCCAACTGCAGATTCGACTACATGTTAGAACAGAAATGCACTTGGTATTCATGATGAAGTATTGAAATCCTAAATTCAAAAGTTTGATGGCTGAGATAAATAGACTTTTTCCCAATTCCATAGATGAAGCTATAACATATTCCAGATCCTAAATTATTATGTCTTTAGTATTTATAGGAGAAACTAGAGGAAGAAATATAAGATAAGACCAATCAACACATCAGAAATTTTTAAAGTTGTTGTCAGCAAGCCAGTCCAGAACATCCAGTAAGGTACTCTTTATAAAATGGTTTTACAGGAACAAACTTAGAATGGATGAGTCCAGAAAGCTACAAAGCTATCAACCAAAATCGTCAACGGTAGACAATTTCTTTGTAATCCATACTAACTTACTCAAAAAATACATTATCACAAAACCAACACAAGTACATAGAAGCAGAAAAAACAGATGATGACTTATAGATAAGCCAGAAAACCAATATTGCACTATGCCTTTTGAGCGGTAAGATAGAACTTCCATAATGTGCTTATTGCTATTAACACTAATTATCGTTTTTTTTTTTGTCTTATTCATGTGTACCTAAAGCATACGTGTGTGTGAAATCTTCAAGTGTACAATCTTGGAAAAATGATGGAAAGCGATCCAAGACCTGAAAGCACAAAAACTATAGCTCAGTAGATAGCAAGGTGTGTGACAGTATCCTTATTATGATAGGCCTAATTGAATCGGGTAATTTATTTATTTTTCTATATGCCACTTACATTGATGTGGACTCAGACATAACTATATACACTTAATGATGGCAAAGAAAATGTAAAGCCCAGTGTACTTGGAAAGTTTGTATTGGTTACGTTTAAGTGATAAGGTATATATATTAATGGTACACGGGTCCATTAACTTTATTGGTTGACTTGACAAATAGCGTTTGAAATTGTATCAATTTTAATTTATCCACATTTAATATGGCAAAATCAGGTGTCACTGATTGGAAATTTACGATACATAACTCAAATAGTATAATTGCAAAATATTAGAAAAAATTACCATAGGAAAAGGAAGGCACTCACTGGCTTAACGGTCAAAAATTTCTTTTGTAATTTGAGATTTCTGATCGGTGGTTGCATGATATACACTACTTGGTTTTATCAGCTTGAGCTCATCTTTATCCCAAAATATCTGACATGAAGAAAATGTTGGCATGAACCCCAGAAGTGAAAAGGGTTACAGCTAAAAGTCTTCAAGAAACAATAATCAAAATCATTTTGAAATTTCCAGAAATATTAATAGTATAGCTTCTTGGGATGTATACGAGCAATAAAAAAAATGAGTGACCTTCTTAATGAAGTTGTGAAAAACATCAGGCTGAAATGGATGTCAAGACAATCATGCTACACGGCCACCTATCCTTGAGAGACTCTTTGCAAAACACGGAGTACTTACCATGATATATGAAGGAAGTCGTAAAATTGCATAGTAATCATATGTGTATGTACATACATATATTGCAAAGACAACCCAAAATAAATAGTTACTTTGCCTTTGGAAGTTCAATTGGACACATTCGTATTGTCTTCAACATATATTATGCAAACTCTCTTAGTATCCATCTCACACTTGGGTTACAAAGATATTCTCCATTAAACAAGCTAACACAAAAAATAGGCATTTCATCAGATATGGATTGAGGATCTTAACCAAATACGAGTATGTGCCTTAGAGCACTGGATGTTCAAAACATAGAGCATTTGAACAAGGTTAAAAATTCACTCAATTCCTAGACAGTTCAGATCAGAACATGTTTGGTGGCATTGCATAACTGTGAAAGGACAGAAACATACATACCGGGCTATGAATCTCTCCAGTGTTGGGAAGAAACCAATGTAAGGGGCCCATTCAGAATCCTATAACAAAAGGAATAACAACAATTAATTTAACCAAGATAATAATTTCAACAGAAGCTCCACGAGATAAGCATGCTGGATTTGCATTTTGTGAAGTGCAAAAACATACTCAAACAGCACCTGACCCTTCCTCTGCTCAGCTAGAATTACTATGGCGAGCTTAGCAATATTCCCAACATCATTGCCAAGTAGAGGCTTCACTTCTGGAACAATGTTATCAGGCGATATTTGCTGACAATATCAATCAGGGAAAAGGAAAGGAAAAATAGTGAGAACAAAATGCAACTTGCATTATCTTACATAAATAAATAGGAGAACAGTAGAGAGTGCACTTACCACACTATAAGGAACCTTTAAAATGCAGTCTCCACTTTGTATAAATCTGGAAGCAAACAATGCTCTGCACGTGAAAAACATGTTAAAAAACCATCTTCATAGGAGCTAATGACCTGAAATCGGTACACCTAAAGATGATAGCACAATGCAGCACAAAGAAGATGAAATTGAGGTATGAGTATTCGTAATATTATTCCACAGCTTTACATGAATGAACTAGGTTAAACTAGGATTTTCGATCACTCGTGATTTTAACTTGTACAGAATTTGGATTTTATAGGTATGTTGCTCTTTAGCCCTATCCAGTTTAATGAAAAGCTCTTCATCTCTAATTGCACTCATGAGGAAGCTAGAAAAGGTTCAACTATTCTGATCTTTTGAAATTAAACATTAAATAATTTGTCGAAAGGAATTGAGACTACCTGCCAGAATTGGGAGACTTTCCAATTGAAAGCACTGAAGAAACCTCGATACCAGCCTTCTTCTCCAGCCATGGCAAGAAACCGTCGACTCCCGGTCTTCAGACAACAAAACCTTCACAAATTTTGCAATATGTTTGAAGAACTGAACAAGAGATTGGGAAAACCAGAGAAGTATGTATACACGAGAGAGGGGAAGAGAAGTTGAAAACCTTGGGTTTATCATGGGGAATGGAATGGAGAAGATGAATGGAAAATGGACGATAGAGAGATGGGCGGTGGTGGAACCAGTGATTGAACCTTTGCTTGCTTGATAGCATTGCACACCCAACCCAAAGGTGGAGCTTCCTACTCCCTACAGAAATGTATACGATTCTTCTTTTCTTTTTTTCTTTTCTTTTATTTATAATAAAAAGCATTTCGGAACAACACAAACTGATTAAACGAAAGGCCAAAAATACCAGCCGACCCATTAACCGTAGTAAAAACTGCAATAAAAGATCGGCCGATGGCGGACGCATTAACCATGTAACTCGAAAGGCGACCAAAAACATGTGTCAAATTAGAACGTTAACTAAAGTAAAGGTTAAAAGACGATCTCACTTAAATAAATAAGGAATGATATAAAAAGAAAAGAAAACAGATGGTGCTGAACTCTAAAAGAAAAACTTGAGTCATAAAATGTAATATAAATAAATATGGGTTAAAATTCGCAATTAAAACTAGGGTTAAAATTCGTAAATATATTTTCTAGGGTAAAAATATGCAAAACTATAAATCTGGGTCATTTCTGAAATTTTAAACTCAGCCAAAAACTGTAATTAAGTTTTCTCGGCCAAATCCGCAATTAAAACTAGGGTTAAAATGTAACACTCCGAATCCGTAGGACTTGAGGTGCTACTGGGCTAGGATCTCACAATGGATCCTGACCCTAGCATGACAACCTTCACTGAATCTTACAACAAAGCACCAATAGATTAAATACAAAACATCAAATTGTTATAAAAGTATCAAAAGGTTTATACAAGTACTGTGAGTACAACAAAAACATAATCATATACATAGTCAAAAGATCCTATCCCACGAGGACGACCCAGTGTACGGAACCCTCAGCAGATCACCCCTCTGGATCACTCTGCAGTTCTTCTAACTTGCAAAGGATCTACAACACGGTATAAAACCGTTAGCTAACCATACACATATATAGCTAACCATACACATATATAAGAGATGCAGAGAAGAACACTAAACATGTCAACATGATATCACACATTTACCCGGTTCATTATCTTTATAAAGTCCAACACTCAACTCATATATATATATATATATATGACACGAGGAATATATAATCCGCGCCTCTGGGTCCAATAGCCAACTGAAATGGTGCTTGGAACACCTCCCCGTGTATCCTAAGGGAATGGAGAATGTCCGAACCATTTACCAGGTCTGGCTGCCTACAGAGAACCTCCCAGACTCCCGGCGGGATGAAAGGGGCAAGTTATCACGGCCCTACAATGGGCAAGCAATATACCATAGATCGGTAATAAACCATAACACATGCTATCAAGCATATACCACACACCACTCATGCACACATCCAATATAGGATGACAACTAAGTAAGTTCTACGGACTTACCTCAACCTCGAAGTCGTCTCAACTCGATCAACCCTCAAACACGGTCCACTCCAATCTGGAGAACAACACTGCCCAGGAACAAGGCATAACGAAACATACTCATCAACAATCTATCCTCAACATATACCTAGCATGCTACTACCGCTCATACTAGGAAAGGAAATGATCTACCTAACTCTAGGTAGACCCGGGACAAGACGCACCTGCGTGACACAAGAGACGTAGGGGCGGAGCAAGGCAACCCGCAGGCGCAGCAGGACTAATCCGCGGGCACGGTGACAAAGGTCGCAGGCAACGTAGGCACGGCGCGGGTGCTATGACACGGATCCCGCAAGGGAGGCTTCTCTGGACCGCGGGGGCGGCGACGGTGCAGAACGTAGTCCCACGGTTCCTCTTCGGCTCTCCCCGTGATCAAATCACGTCTTCTCCATTCCAAAGTCATACACAGCCATACACATACACAAACCAACATTTCCACAAACATCTAATCCTAAGCTAAGCAAAGGAATCAAGGAAGAAGAAAGAAAGAAGAAGCAATGAGACATACCACACTTATGGTCCTAGGCTGCAAGGAAGGATCAACCACTTCCACAACTAGCTCTCAAGCTCAGCAACACAAGCACACATCAACCTCAGCACGGCCACACCACAAAACTCTCTTCCAAACTCTAAGGCCAAAACCAAGATCAAAGATCAAGATGGAGAAGGAGAAGCAAGGAGGATGTGAAAGGGCTGGATAGGGAATGCAAGTGAAAGAGAAACCCTTGCTCCCCAAGTAAGAAGAGAAGAGAGTAAAAGCACGGTCAAAGGTCAACAAAGCCGGCTACAGCCGCAGGAAAACCGCAGGGGCGGTTCCCTGAGCGAGGGCGGATCCCTCCACTAGCCGCAGGGGCGGCTCCACTCACCCGCAGGGGCGGCTAAGGCCAAAAGTGGCTCCAAAGGCTAAGGCTCTTACATAAAATTCGTAAATATATTTTCTAGGGCAAAAATATGCAAAACTATAAATCTGGGTCATTTCTGAAATTTTAAACTCGGCCAAAAATTGTAATTAAGTTTTTTGGGGCATTTTTGTAAAAAACAAGTAATATGGGTCAGAGAACGTAAATGAAAATAAGGTAAGTTTTTGTAATTATACCCAAAGGTCGGGTGTCCCGACTGCAACTAGAAGAAAGGCTCGGCAATGTCTCCCGGCGACTCCAACGGGCTACAGGGCGGCGCCGGTGCTCCTCGGTGGCTCTCGACACCCCATTTGGCTCCTTCTTGGCGTGCTGGTGGCAGTAACATCATCTCCGGTGGCATCCGATCCAAAGAAGAAGAAGGAGAGGAGGAAGGAGAGATGGGAGCCCGCGTTGTTGGCTTTCTCGGCGAAGATCGACAAGAGAGGAGGAGGTGGGGACGGGGGAGCTCGATGGTGGTGGAAACCCGCGTGACGTCTCCGGCTTATTAACGAAGGGAGCAGTAGAGGAGGGAAAATGGTGGGTGAGGGCCGACTTCTCCGGTGTCGGGTCTGGTGGTTGGTGGCCTGCCGGTGGCGTAGTAAGGAGAGACTGAGTGGACAGAGGGAGAAAGAAGTAAGGAGGAGAGATAGAGAAGTTGGGAGGGATGGAGAGTAACAGAGGAGGGGCGTTAAAGGGAGAGTGAAGGAGAGGGTAGACGGCGGTGGAGAGGTGATAGCCGAAGGTCGGGAGAGAGATGGAGGAGGGAAAGATCGGGGAAAGAGAGTGGAGGTCGAGCGGTGGAGCAGGACTAAGGAGTCAAGATGAAGTGGTCGGGGTGTAGGGACGAAGAGCTAGGAGAAGGAGAGTGGGGGAGAGGAAGGTGGTGTGCAAGGGCTAGGAGAAGTAGCCCAGGCGGAAGAGAAAAGAAAGAGGTGGTCCCAGGACCAAGGCGCCAGCGTGGCGTTGGCATAGGAGAAAGAGAAGGAAGAGGAGAGGGGGAGGACGCCCAAGCGGCAGCCAGTGTGGAGCAAGGCCAAACAGTTCAATATGTAACAGGTATAGGAGAGAGCATCGAGACGGGGAACCCTAACTCAACTCATCACTCAACAAAAGACTCGACTCACCAAAACCCAAACTAAACCAAAACCCGAACTTGCCTCTAATACCAAATTCTATAATGCCCCCAAAATGGGATAGACGTCACAACGCCAAGAGCCCCCCGGACAAGGATTCCCTCAGACTAAATGAATATGATAAAGGTGAATAAATAAAACGTAAACCATGAGCGGCCTTGACTTGTCAAAAAATAGAACTCTCAAATACGTTCTAAAATGTCAACTAAAGACGGGTCCAAACCCGTAAAGCAAATAACATAACAGACAACGACAATCCCGACATATAAAGCAAACCGACCCAAAAGATGAAACAAGGTTGCTAGTAACGAGTCCTAGCGAAACATGATTATCCCAACATAACCGACAAAACGCTCACTAGGGTTTCTTGACCTCCATGCTCCTGAACTGTTCATGTACCTGATTATGTCAAAAACATAACCAGCCCCACCGTGGGGTTAGTCTTCCACATAGACTAAGCAGGGTAATATATATGAACGAGACATGAGTATAAGCATATATAGTATCGCATGATCTTTATAAATACTCAAGGAATTTTAAATACACATCATGCCTCATAAATTATCGTAAGTTTCAAAAGATCATAACAACATGCATTGAAATCTCAAATCAACTTGAAAGATGTTTTTAAACTAGTAATATCTTACAAGAATACTCATAAATCATTTCAAAATATTTCAACTCAATATAATCTCAACAACTCATAATTCAAAACGATAACACATACATATGTACTAAACACTCATAAGCCAAAACGAATACTCATAATTTAAATCAATAACTCATATTTCAAATCAAATAAATCATGACTCAAAATCCAATAACTCATAATATTTCAACTCGATATAATCTCAAGGGAACTCATAATACTCAACAAGATCAAATCAACGTACTCCAAATAAACTCATCATCATCTCATATAACTCGTATGTATGTATGTGTAACTCGTAATCAATAGTCAATTGTCCGAAATGGGGTAACAAGGTAAATCTTGCCTTTTCATCAAATCATCACGAAATCATCCAAGTAATCAAATCAAAACATGCTCGAGCATTTTTACTTTAGAATCTTATTTAAATCATAAATACTTGTATTTTATTTAAAAACATGTCCAAGCTATATTGAACACGAAGGTACCTCCTAGAAACCCGACCATGCGATGAGCACAGCAATCAAGGAACAGGTGAGTCCACGTCAATCACGACAATGGTCGGCCACTACAACGGCCCACTCAGATCATGTACTAAAGCATGATCCATCTCAACCGAAAAGTGTAGAAAAATATGAAAACCATAAATAAACGCCGACAATGATGTCGCCGTGGTCATAGACCACTGAATACGTATGGCGTAGCCCAATATAATTGTATACTAAATCATCGCTCATGTGTATATAAATGGAAAATTCCGTTCAAATCAATTACCAAGTAAGTCAATCCTCCATAGAAATCCCGCAAGTATAAACTCTTTAAAATGCCATAAACCGAAATATAACACAATCACCGCATAAGACAAAGTCAGCTCAAATCATAACTCTCAAAGCTTTCAAATCCACACACACATATATATAACAACTCCTTTCTATATATTAAAATGCATCAAAACATTATCATAAGTAGATTAATCAAATAACCCAAACGTCAAATTCATAAATCTAAACATGTATCAACTCATTTCTTTTTGAAACGTTTCAAAGCATAACTCGTAATAATAATCAAGTACGTCAAATCATGCATGCAATAATATAACAACTTAAACTTAAATCATGCTCATATAAAAAGCTCACAAGTACTTGCCTCGATAATCATGTAACGGCTTTTAAGCCAAATAGATAACGTACACTAAAACTCGTCAAACAACCTAAACAAGTAAAGACACACAATCAACACATAAAACTATATATATATATAATATATATTATATATATAAAAATCACAACACCGTCTAATAGGTGTAGAAGTGACTTACGTAATTCCAACTCGAGTTCGGTTTAATTTCACTTCTCTTAGGGTTTGTCCTTAACCCGTTATCCAACCGAGTACGTACCTAGAATGCTAACTATGCATATTACGTTCCAATATTCCATCTCATACTTTAATATGCATGCATCCATTTCTAAGAGTTTCAAGATCACTTACGTAGCGTCATAAGACGAAACTTAATCAATGGTTGTCGAACTTCGACTTGCTAGACCCTTCCCGAACGTATATCCGAAACTAAACCAATATAACTAAACAAGTTTAACTCTAAAAGCAAAACTTGGGTCATAAAATGTAATATAAATAAATATTGGTTAAAACCCACAATTAAAACTAGGGTTAAAATTCGTAAATATATTTTTCTAGGGCAAAAATATGCAAAACTATAAATCCGGGTCATTTCTGAAATTTTAAACTCGGCCAAAAAACTGTAATTAAGTTTTTGGGGGCTTTTTTGTAAAAACAGGTAATATGGGTAAGAGAACGTAAATGAAAAATAAGGGTGAGTTTTTTGTAATTATACCCAAAGGTCGGGTGTCCTGACTGCAACTAGAAGAAAGGCTCGGAAATGTCTCCCGGTGACTCCAGCGGGCTACATGGAAGAAGTAGAGAGGAAGGAGAGATGGGAGGCTGGTTGTTGGCTTCTCCGGCGAAGATCGACAAGAGAGGAGAGGTGGGGACGGGGGAGCTCGATGGTGGTGGAACCGGCGGCGTGACGTCTCCTGCGAAGTCTTGTATCAACGAAGGGAACAGTAGAGGAGGGAAAATGGTGGGTGAGGGCCGACTTCGATCTCTAGTGTCGGGTCTGGTGTGTTGGTGGCCTGCGATGGCGCGTAGTAAGGAGAGACTGAGTGGACAGAGGAGAAGGAAGTGAGGGAGAGATAGAGAAGTTGGGAGGGATGGAGAGTAACAGAGGAGGGCGGTAAAGGGAGAGTGAAGGAGAGGGCAGACGGTGGTGTGGAGAGGTCGTAGCCGAAGGTCAGGAGAGAGAAGAGGGAGAAGATCGGGGAAAGATAGTGGGAGGTCGAGCGGTGGAGCAGGACTAGGGAGTCAAGATCATGTGGTCGGGGTGAAGGGACGCAGAGATGGAAGAAGGAGAGTGGGGAGAGGAAGGTGGTGTGCAGGGGCTAGGAGAAGTAGCCCAGGCGGAAAAGAAAAACATAGGTGGTCCCAAGGTCAAGGCGCCAGCGTGGCGTGGGCCCAGGGAGAAGAGAAAGGGAGATGAGAGGGGGGGGACGACCAAGTGGCGGCCAACGTGGAGCAAGGCCAACATGGCCTGGGAGAGGGGGAAAAGAGAAAGGAAGAAAAAATAAGGTAAAACAAAATAAAATTCAATAAATTAATACGTTCTGATGTTTCGGATTGGAAAATTTTTCCGTAAGTTAATATAAGGTATGTACGTATGTTTTAATATAAGGTATGTATCGTATGTACGTATGTATGTATGTACGTATGTATGTATGTACGTATGTACGTATGTACGTAAGTGACTCGATCACCCGTTAAAAAAACGGTGAAACGAGAGGGCCGCGAAAAGACGGCAGACGAAAACAACCGTCAAGAGGACAAAGGATACAACAACAAAAACAACACAAGAAACAAAAACAAGAGAAGGAAAAGAGCGGGGAGGAGAAACGACAACGGATCACCCATGGATGTGAAGGAAGAACTCCATGAAGACGAAGCAGGTGAGACAACGAGCCAAGCACTGCCGAAGTAGCACCGTCGGAGGCAGGTACAACAGGAAACGAACTCCTGGGGAAGTGAAGACGAGACTCCAAAAAAGCATGTTCCATCAAAAGGAGTTGTCGGAAGCACACGACCACAACCGCGATCCAAACACGACTCAAAACACTCACTACGAACAAACAAAAGAACAAAGAACATAACCACGGGTTCTAGAAAGAGCAAAAAGAGATCCTGCCAAGCTCATGATCAATTCCAAATGTTAGACTTAGAAGGTAGTTCTTGGAATAGGGTGTTTAGGAATAAAATCTCATTTTTATTTTGCATCTCCAAGAAGAATTGTTCATAGCCCTCGAGACTGGAAAACAAGGGCCTTGTTTTTGATGCTAGAGGTATACAAATCTCTTAAATCAAGAAGTAGTTCAAGATGCAAACCAACAAGAATAACAGAGGAGCTAACCCCAAATCTTCAAAGAGTTCCAAATGGGAAGATATGACGAATATGGTTTTGATTCATTGATTCGTTGTTCTTATAGAATTTTGAGTTCACACCCAAGGAAATAATAGTTTGCAGTCATAAGACTTTATTTGTTCAAAATATAAGAGTAGAGGCTCTCGTTGTTCATGGAAAAAAAATGACCACTTGTTTTTTTTCCATTTCATTATATTTCTTCCTTCTTCAAATCTTTCTATTGTGTAATATTACAATCAACACTTTGAGGGGAAAAAACTGTGAAATGACATTTATAAAATGTATGAACCAGTATTTATTAAGAGGTTTGTTGTACATGGATCTTGATAAGTTGTTCAAAATGGGTTAAGAAAATGCTACATTTTACAATATATGACAACTTCCACTTGTTCATCTCATGTTCATCACATTGTCATGTTTGAGTTACAACAAGTAAACTCATTTGTTCAATGCTCTTGAGAAGGAAATGAGTAGGATTCTCACGATCTTTGTTCATTGTTATCTTGAATGTTGTTATGGTGCTTGAGTCTCTCTTCTTATTATTCCTGTCTATTTGTGGAACGCATCAACAAACACTCCACCATAGTATAATCTTGTGCAGCAAAAGACAAATCTTCACAAACAATGTTATATAAAAGCATTGTAGTTGCATATTTAAAAATTGCAGAGAGTTTCAGAAATCCTTCTCACTGTTGATAAATCAACTAACAGGTTCATAACACCACCTGCATATCCCATATGCCAACAACCAGAAAGTTCAGAGTTTAAAATTTTCAGGTTCCGTTTAGTTAGTCTGAGTTGTAGCAACCAACCAGAAGAGAATCCATCAAGCAACCAGTTGATAGATACACGGGAATTAGTTGTTTTATATAGGATAAGATGGTGAAAAAGGGTTAAAACACACATAATTTGTAGTTTTGATTTCCTCCTTGTTATGTGTTCACTTATTGGTTCCAGGTTTTGAAAAATTGCTAGCCACCATAATTCACTGTTAAATTGCTCTTAACCATCCTTCGATCCTTTAAGGAGAAGATACAGTGGGCAAGGGTTTTTTCCAAAAGGAGGGGTGGAAGAGATTTGTTTAATTTATCTCGAAAATCGAGATAAGAGATCGGATAATGGTCAAAGACCAGTGTTTCGAATGGAAAAAATCATTAGGTTCTTCCTCCAGATCTAAGTTTGTTGGTCGGATAATGAACAAACGCCACCAAGGAGAGTGTATCACTACTGCTTTATCGGACTCAAACGAAGGGCAGAGCCGCCTCCTAGAAATCGGAAGTGAAACGCCCCCTAAATTAAGGTGCGTTTTATAAAAATATTTTCCGTATTTTATTCTTATATTTTTATACCAAAATTAAATTTTTCCGGAGTTTATATTTTATTTATAAATTTAAATAATTATATAAATGTATATGTTTATATATTTACCGGAAATTATTTTACGGAATAGTTTTAGAAAATTTTTTGAACCGGAATATTCGTTTCGTATATATTTGACGAGTTTATATTCTTTTTATAAATTTAAGTGAGTATATATATATATATATATATATATATATATATATATATATATATATATATATATATATAATATATATATATATTATATTTATATTTGCCGTAAATTATTTTTACGGAAGTTCGGAAAATATTCCGACCCGTAACGTTCGCTACGGATTTATCGAGTTTATTTAATTTTTTTTTTTTTTTAATTCATTTTCCCCTTTCCTTTTTCTTTCTCTTCTTCCCGGGCCCTGCTGGACACGTTGGCCTTCCCCTCCACGCTGGCACGCCAGCGGGCGCCACCTTCGCCTTCTCCTCTTTCTTTCCTCCTCTGCAGCCTCACTCCTACACGCCTTCTCTGAGCACGCCAACATCCGCCCGGCTAGCCTGCTTCCCTGCCCCCTTAGCCGCCTGGCGCCCCTCACACGCCCGCCCAGTCTACTCCCCGACCCACCACTCTTCTCCTCTTCCTCCCGCCCAGGCTACCTAGCTTGCTGCAACACTAGCCCGACCTCTCGTCTAACTCCCTCCTCTGTCACCCAGCAGTGAGCACCTCCCTCTCTTGCTTTCTCCCTCTCGGCCTCGTCTTTCCCTCCAAGCCTCCATCTCTCCTTTCCCTTCTCCTAGTCAAGACCACTGGAAGCCTCCTGCTTCCTCCACTCACCTGCAGCCTATTTCTCCCTATACACCACCGGCGACCACCCACCCTTGAGCTCCCTCGACCTCGACCTCACCGGCAACACCACACCCTCCATCTCTCCTCCTCCACACTTTTCCCACCCTCTGTTCTCACTCCGTCACCACCTCCCACTCTTTCTGCTGCCACCATCGGAAACACCACCCCGGAGCACTGCCACCACCATCGAGCTCCCCGTCCCCACCTCTCCTCTCCTGTCGATCTTTGCCGGAGAAGTCCAATCAACACCCTCCCTCGCTTCACCTCGCCGCCGGGAACCGTCACCACCTTCATCCTCTGCAGCCTCCTCTCGCCTTCGCTGGATCGCACGCCACCGGCCTCCTCTGTTCACTCTTCTTTCTGCATACCTTTGTCGGCCGGAGATCTGTCTCCACCGGGAGCCACCGTCGCAAAGAAGCCGGCACGCCGGAGGAGCACCAGCCGCCTTCGCCGTAGGAGCTTCGTCGGGAGACGCGCAGAGCCGGCCACAGTTTTCGCCTAATTACAGTCGGGGATCCCGGGAGTTTGGTATAATTACAAGAACCCTCTCAACTTTCTTAATTACAGTTTCGGCCCATGTTTTTTAATTTTGCAATTATGCCCTCTGTTGTATATTTACAGATTTTAACCCAGGTTTTTATTTACGTAAATGTTCCCAAAGTTTTCTGTTTTTGCAAAAATGCCCAGATTATATATTTACAATTTAGAACCTTGTTTTTAATTACGGGTTTTAACCCATATTATTTATATTACGTTTTATGACCCAAGTTTAGTCTTTTTTAGGCTAAACTTTTTTAGTTATGTTGGGTTAGGTTCGGTTACGCATTCGGAAAGGGTCTAGCAAGTCGAAGTTGGACAACCGTCGATCGGCTTTCGTCTTTTGACGCTACGTAAGTGTGATCTTGAATCTCTTGGGACATGGATATGTTCATATTAAAGTATGAGTTGGAATATTAGAACGTAATATGCATAGTTGGAAATTCTAGGTACGTACTCGGTTGGATAACGGGGTTAAGGACAAACCCTAGGAGAAGTGAAACCGAACTCGAGTTGGAAATTACGTTGTTGACGAGTTCTAGTTGCCGTTGTCGTTTTGGCTTAGAGCCGTTGAGTGAGCGTTTATCGAGGCAAGTACTTGTGAGCTTTTATATGAGCATGATTAAGTTTAAGTCATTATGATATTATATGCATGCTTGATGTTTTAAAATATGTTGAGTTATTTTTTGGCATGATACTTATATTATTTATATTCATATACTTTATGATATTTAAAGATGCATGATTTTTGGAGTCTATATGAAAATATATTAATATTGTTTTCGGTTTAAGATCATGATATGAGTGAGATTTGATTTTGGAAACATTTGTGAGTACGTGTCTTGATTTGTTTAACATTATTACATGAGTTGATTATTTGAGTTTGAAAGCCTTTGAATATACTTGATTCGTGTCGATTTGCCATTAGGCGGTGTTGCGTTTATTTTAGTTTATGACATTTTAAAGAGTTTATGCTTGTTGGATTCTTATGGAGTATTTGAGATGACTTGGTCTTTGACCTAATTGACTTACTATATATATATATATATATATATATATATATATATATATATATATATATATATATATATATATATATATATATATATACATACATGTGAGATGATTTGGTCTATGACCTTTACGGCTTTGCCTTATACTTATTCATTGTTATACGGGGCTCACGACCTCAATGGTTATTAGCCGGTATTTTGTTTTCATGATTTTCACACCCTCGGATTGCGACGCCCATGCCCACCTAGTAGTGAAGGTCTTGGGTTAGTCGGGCCGGGGTTGTGCCTGATCTTTGGGGGTGGCGTTGGACTGCACCTGATCTGTGATTGCCGTGATCACCCTCTGGTCAGGGTTAGGAGGTACCTTCGTGTTCAACACAGGTTGAACATGTTTTAAAGTAAAATACTGCTTTCGTGACTTGAAATGATTTCTAAAGCAAAAATGCTCGAGCATGTTTTCATAATATGATATGGATGATTCTTGTTATGATTTGATGAAGGGGCAAGGATTTACCTTGTTACCCCATTTCGGTCAATTGACCATTGGTTACGTTATACATATATATACCGGTTATTGGAGATGATATTGATTTGACTATGAGTTATATGATTTGAGTTATGAGTATTCATTTTGACTTATGAGTATTTAGTATGCCTTTATGAGATATCGTTTTGGATTTAACCTTATTAAGATTATATGGAATTGATTTATTTTAAAATGGTCTAAGAGTACTATTAAGATGACATTGATTGAAACGTTTATTTTATATATCTTGAGTATTTGAGTCATAATCATTTAGATTCCTTTGAGTATTTATGATATTTTCAAGCATGAGATTATTTGTCGCTTTTAGTATTTCCAAAGTGATCATGTGATATTATATGTTCTTATACTCATGTCTAGTTCATATATTACCCTGCTTATGTATCGGCTTAGTCTATGTGGAAGACTAACCACCACGGTGGGGCTGGTTATGTTTTTGACATAATCAAGTACAGGAACAGTTCAAGAGCATGGAGGTCAGGAACCTAGTGTGAGAGTTTGGTCGGTTGAGTTGGGTTGTTGGTTACTTAGGACTTGATCCTAAACTTTTCCATCTATCATCTTTTGGGCGGGTTCACTATGATTATTGTTGACCATTCATGGTCGTTGTTGTTGTGGTGTTGGAGCCTTTTATTGTTGGCGTCATGGGACATCTTTTGGTTTTTCTTGCCCTTCTTATTGGCAAGTTATGTCTTGTGGTGTGTTGTCTTTTATCTTTATCATTATATACGTGATTTTAGCCTGAGGGAGTCCTTGTCCGGGGCTCCTAGCGTTGTGACGCCTATCTCGCTTTTGGAGGCGTTACAGGAAGTCATGCCGTAGATCTCGACAAAGCACCTTAGTAGTCCCCGTCGTCCTCGCCGCCGTCTGGGACAATTTTTAGAAGACTTTTCTTGCTTTTCCCTTTGATTGGAACTTTGATTTGAAGAATATTGCGGCTGGAACACCCAGCCAGTTTTCTTTCACCTTTGAGTTCTCCATTGAAATGACATAAGGGAGTAGGGTTTGAAAGATAGCAGAAATCACTTAACAGAAGGAGAGTAAAGAAAACTCTCGTAATAGTCCCAGATCTGGGAATTCGGGGTAGTGGTTTTTCCGGTCGGGGTAGTTTTTCGGGTTTAGTCTAGAGTTTCTTGGCAACGATGACGGCGGCTCCGAGGGATTTAGGAGCGCGGGGTAAGCGCGTTCATTTGTGGGTGCTTTAGGGTTTTACGGGGTTCGGACGCTTTATTTATTTACTTTTAAATTGGTGACTTAAATTGTTTCTTTTCTTTTCTTTTTTTTTTTCCAAAATCTTGGCAAAATTAGGTAGAGTACAATCAATAAAGAAATTATTTTTATGTTTATTTTGAATTTGAAAAAGCACGGATTATTATGAATTTGAAAATTTTGATTTTTAAAATCTCTAATTTTTATAAATTTTTTTCTTTTTTCTATTTTTTTTAATAAATTTTTCGATTCTACCAACCATGTGTTTTACAAAAGTACCTATCTGATTCAACTTTTTTATTTTTTCTAAATAAAAAAAAACAGATTTGTTACTTGACAATATCTTCTAAATTAGTTTATAAAATATACTACTTAAACTTCATATGAAAGCTACCAATCTCAATTTGATAATATCTTTATTTTAAATTTTCATTTAACAACTTCGTCTCAAGGCATCCCACCAACAATTTCATGTAGTTGGGTTTTCTACATTGTGCTCTGCTATGGCTACCAGACCATCCTTATCAAACCTTAACCTTCTCCTTCCACCATGCCTGGAGGTTATCAGATGCCCCGCTAACAGGCTTTCCATTCTCGGGGATGATCCCATACACGAATCCTTGAGCCTTGCACACTTCCATCGTCTTCAACATGTATTTCATGATACCATCTAGAGCCCTTGACATGTTCTTTTGTCGGGATTGTTGTTCGGATAGGTGATGCTTCTCACCATCCACAACTTCTCTACCTTGGTTCTCCAACCTCTCTTCATTGATCTTCTTCAAAAGCAGTCGGTCCCTCCACATCCTCTCCTTAAGCTCTCCAACATCCACATCTTCATCCAAAAAGTCCATGTTCATAGTTACCTCTTCATCAACTTCCCCGTCAAGCTCTACATCCAAAAAGTCCATGTTCTGTAGTACCTATCAACAAAAGGAAACTGGAAATTTTCACACTACAATATTCCATCAATGTCAATATAATCACTAACATTAAAGAAACATATAAGGAATTTCTCGGTTGTCATCAATTACTAATTTTCAATTTAGATGTTTAAAGTTGCAAGACCCTATAAATGTGAAAACATTACTACAATCAATATCGGTAATAGTCATTATATTAACTATATAATTCTTGTAAATATCTAAAACAACAACAAAAAAATAATACACTTGGAAAAAATTTATAGTTTATAGAAGTAGATTACAAAATAGGAAGTGAAATGAAGAAGATAGACTATATATAGCACATTAATATGTCGTTATATATGTTGGCTTTAATTAATTTTGAAGAAATTTTAAAGAACAACAGATTGAAATGTTTGAATTGAATCGATTAAATACAAGTGAATGCAATTTTACTTCAACACGGAGATAAAAAAGAAATTAATAAATCAAATTAGTGATGACATAAACGATCCAAATTTCTATTAGAGTAAGAAAAGTGGTAGGATCCATCAGGATTTTTCAAATCTAGTTTCAATATGTTTATGGGAATTTGAAATATATCTTTTGTCGATCAAAATAATTTCTTTTATTTCTTTTTTTTAATACATTTTTTGCGACAATACAAGCCATTGAAGTTTTTTTTCCTTCTTGTAAACGCTTGTACGTCCTAAAATCCGAAAACTTGAAAAAGTAATAAAAATATCATATTTTGTTTTCTTCATATATCTATATATACTTATATATATATATGAAGAAAAACAACTCAGGAAGAAGAAGAAAGAAGTAAAGATGTTATACTAAACGATGATAGTTCGTAAAGATGAGACGTTGAGCCTCGAGAAAGATGGAAATTCAATAAGGTGTAGAAGTTTGAAATAGACACACCAATCAAGTGCGGGTAACGAAAAGTTTACAGAAGGGACACAAAAGTTGATTCGAAATTTGCAAAGAAAAACCAGAAGTTGTTTGATTGTAAAGTATGATTGAAAAAAAAACATTTCACACCTAACAATCTCATTATTGACAAAGAAATGAGATCCAAGGAAAGTCGTTGAGCTCTATCTTTAACAAGATGACCTCAAAGTTTCATGGTTTTTAAACTTATTTCTTTCAAAAAAAATGTATACATGATAATGAGGAAAAAGCGAGTTAGAAGTACTATACCTACATGTTCTAGTTGACGTCTAAAAGTGGTATTTACCGCCGCCCAAAGGCAAGAATGGAGTATGGAGTGTGGAGTTGATTTGGAGAAATAGAGGAAGTGGAAGGAAGGGATTAAATAGTTTGAAGATGAACCATTTTTTCGGAAATTTCAGATTTGAAACATTGTAGAATCGTCTTTTAACCATGGTTAAACCGTGGTTTGTGTTACAATTGTCTCCTTATCAACATTGAGCTGTCAAATTGGTGATAATGTTTCTTATTTGGTTCATGCTTTTAATTCATTGAGATAAAACATACCATTTTCTCCATTTTTAATTGACTCATCAACATAAATTAAAATTAGTGTTCTTTCAAAAGATAAATATTATAGTTTATATATCATTTGATTCAATGTATCCCTTTCAAAAGAATAGAGATAAGACTATAATTAATACATTGTTATTTTCATTTTCAATGCATTTTTATATATTTTAAATTTTCTTTTGAATGAAAAAACATACCATTTACGCCATTTTTAATTAACTCATCAACATAAATTATAATTTATATTCTTTTGAAAAAAGTATTATAATTAATATTATTAATGCACCCTATCAAAAGAGAAGAGATAAGACTACAATTACTCCTCTCTCCGGTTTTCAGCAATTGTCATTAAAAATTTTAAATTTTGGTTCATAATACATGTCTATATAGGTTTAATTAATACTCAAACCTTTCACAAATAGAATTTAACCTAATTTTCATTTGTTGTTTGTATTTATAAAACACTACCCCCTCTCTTCTAATTCAACTCTCCACATTGTACTATTGTTTTTATACAATATTTTGTGTAAAATTATGTACATCATCATTAAATATTTATCTCTTCTACTTTTTCAATTAATATTTGTGTGTTTTATTCTAATGACACTTATTGAGAACCGAAGGGGTACATTGTTATTTCATATTTCACCGCCTTTTCATATAATAAATTTTCATTTGCATATATACATATTTTAATTTCGTGTTAAATGGCATATTGTCTTAATTGTAACCCTACTAATTATCGTTACTAGGTAGCATGCGCGTGCCTCTAGGTATAACGTTTGTTTCTACACGCGCTTGTTTTAGATGAAATATGGAAATATCACTTGGGCATTACTCCCATATGATATTAATAAAAGCGAGTTTTACGATACCAATTGTAAAAATATTCCCCAACAAACCCTTTGTAAATGAATAATATCCATACAACAATCAAAACTACGAAATTTCTAAAATTACGATGAAAGCTTGATTCAATTCTTGGTTCACGGAGAAGAATCAATAAAACTCTATCAAAATTATAAAATGCATAAATTTACTCAAATAGAGTAAAAACAGTTTAGAAAAGAAAAATCCAAATTGAACTCGATAATAATAGAAAAAACCTACTTATTAATGGGTCTTAGAAATTAAGAAGCAATTAATAAACTATAAAAGTTGATATCACCCATGATTGTATAACAACCACAATATAAATCGTCAATGAGATCCTTGTTTTCAGCAATTGACAAAACCATTGTTCCAATAAGTACTAGCACCAAGAGAAAGAAAATGATGAATAAACGCTTATACTTGATTCTATTGATATCATTCTTCTTCATACTATGATTTTGACCAGATTTTTGGTAAACATGAAAGGATAACGTAAGAAACGCTTCTTTCTTCTCAACTAAGTAATATGTTTCCTAGTTAAGAATCAGTGCAAGGTCATACCTGCTGTAACGTCCGGAATTTTTCCGGACTTAGAGCGTTTTGTAGATCTTCCCGCAGGCACGAGGTGACGAGTGCCGGGATTTATTCCTAAAATCACTAGCCGACCCGTCGTTATTCCCTTTTCTGCTTTCCGACCCTTCGTTCCGAGCTGAGGTGACAAGAGGTCATTTTCGACCCCTCATTCCAGCAAAGAGGACAAGATGTCAGTTGTCCCCTCTCCGTTTTGCAGCCCCCTTGTCCCTCCCTCCCTCTCTCCTCTCTTTTCTCTTTCACGTGACTCTCCTCCTCTCTTCCTCTCTTCTCTCTCTTTGCTCTTCTTTCTCCATGGAAGCTCTTGGTTATGGACTGCAGTAGAGGAGGATCAGATCTGGTGTGGTAAGCTTCTCCCTCTTCCTTCCTTCTCCTCCTTGGCTGCTTAACCCTTTCTTCTTCCCTCCTTCACCCATGACCATGGATGAAGCTCTTGAGAAGCTTTTTCCTCAAATCCTTGCATGTGCTTGTTCTTAGCTCGTTTAGGTCGTGGAGGGGAGTCTAAGACCATTGGTTGGTGTTTGGAGAAGACCCAACAAGGAGAGGAGGACATTGGAGCCAAGGATCCACGATCAAAGACGAAAAAGACGAGTTTCTGCAACGAAACTGCGGGGCGGCTCATCACGGCCGCATGGGCGGATCCAGACAACCGCAGGTTCGGCTCATCACGGCCGCAGGGGCAGCTCCAGGCTCTAGACCACCACAGGTGCGTCTCCCAGCGCCCGCAGGGGTGGCTCCAGGGCGCAGCAAGGCGCAGGGTGGCTCTTGGGTCCGCAGGGGCGGCGTCTGTGTTCCGCAGGAGGCCAGCTTGACTCCACGGCTGCGGTTTCTTCAACAGTAGGCTTCTCCTCTCCCTTCCTCTTCGTTCCTTCCTTAGTTTTGTAGTTGTATCATGTTAGTAGCATGTCTAAGGATGGATCTAGAGTAGCTTGAGATGCCAACTTAGTGGTTGTGAACCTAGGAGCCCTTAAGGCTCGATGTAGTGATGATTATGAGTATGTTGAGCATGATGGATCTTCTAGGCTAGCTTGTTCCTTCTTGGCTGCAGGATTGAGATCATGTGAGGTTATAAGATGTTGTGAATTGCTTTCATGTGCTCAGAGTGTGGTGAGTACCTTGGACCCTAGGATGCATTCCTAGCTTGAGGGTTAGGTGATCTTGCTTAGATCACTAGAGTGAAGTTTAAGACTTCTTTGAGCGTGAGCATGTATTGATATGCATATCTCTTTGTGAACAGGTTGTGGGCTTCCTCCTTAAGGAAGCGAGAGTGTTGTGATTTGAGTGTGTGGTGACGAGGTAAGTCTCCGGACTTACTTAGCTCGTATTTTACGTATTAGCATCGATGTGTGTTGGTGGTGTGTGTTTGTGTTATTTTTTATGTTATAAACAACTAAACCGGTAAATAGGACCACCGACTTTATATTATTTTGGCCCAAGTGTATAACGGGCGGTGACATCATCTGCTAGCTCTTGCGAGAGTATAGGAGGTTCTCGGCGACTAGCCCGGGCGGGTAGACGGTCGGATGCATCAGTACCATTCTTTCCGGTAAGTAGGGGACCGAGGCTTAGACCATGGTGGTTTCTCGTGTCACAAACCTAAGTTGAATTAGAACGGGATACGACTTAATAAGAAAAAGATAATAAATCGGACTTGTGTGTTTTGGAGTATGTATGTGTTATGTGATATATGTGTGTATGTGCCTTCACCTCTTTTCTAATGCTTTGAATATGAGCTAACGGTTTTAAACCGTTTTGTGTAGATGACTTGCAGGTTAGGGACGCCGTCGAGTGAGGTGGAGGAGTGGACAACCGGGGTCTCCGTACATTATAGGACGGGGACGTTTTTGGGTTATGTTTTCGTATTATTGGATTATGTTGAACGGTTTAAGTTTGCTTATCAGAGTTGTGTCGTTTTGAGAACTCGGTTGAGTTTCCACCTTGTATCTTTGCATTTCAGTTTCTCGCATACATTATAAACGATTTGAGTTTTGCCTTTATTTGTGCCTTGTTGGAAAGGTCCAGTGAAATTGTTACCAGGCTAAGGGTCGGGACCCATTGTGAGGTCTCGCCCGTAGCACCGAGTCCTGCGGATTTGGGGTGTTACAAAAGTGGTATCAGAGCCCTAGGTTGACAACAATGGCACTCGCAATCTTTTTAAAGGCCGAATGAGGGATAAACAAAACCCACACGGGTTCTGAATTTTCGTTTTCAAAATTATGTGCATGAGTCAGGTTTGGGTTTAGAATGTATGGGACCACTACTCCTTCCGCAAACCTCGGCGACTTAGATATCTAGAGTTGATGTATGTATGTATATTATTACGTAGTTATTTATATATATAGCCTTAGGATGATTTTGGATTTGTATGTACCTAGCTATGTATGTGACCTTAGGATGTTTTGGGCTTGTATGCCTTGGATGTATATTGTGATCATGCTTACCTTTATGCCTTTAGAAGTTTTATCATACCGAGATCATAAGTAGTACCTACGTGTTTATACATAAGTAAATATCATACGCTATTAGATGGCACGTACGAGAGCTACCACTTACGTAGGACCCGCCAGGGGTAGACCCCTCTTTCTCCTACCGTCCCGAGATGGGGACGAGTAGGAAGACCTCCAGGCGCGAGAGGTCGGGGACGTATCCCCATTGCGGACCGCCAGTTGTGGATCCACCAGTAGTTAAGGTTCCCGTAGAGGACGTCGTCGAGAGCATCGTTCCCGAGGCTGGGATAGCAACGTTGGGAGGTCCGGGCGCAGAGTTCTCCATCTGCCAGGACCAGGGGAGCGTCCATTGGAGCTACCGTGTTGAGGACTACGTACGATGAGAACAATGGAGATAACAAACTTAAGTTCTTCGAGAAGACGTGTGGACAACTAAAGATGCGAATCGAGGAGGAGACGGGTGCATTCTAACAAGGTTAAAGGCGGTGTTCCATCACGAGAAGTGAAGCTTTCCTTAGACGCTCCTAAGCTTTGGAGTCAAGATGAGAAACGTGATCGAATCAAGTGTGAAAGATGTAAGATACCATAAGTTAAGCTTATGAGGTACCATTAAGTGAAGAGTCAACATTACGATAGTTATGAGAAGAATGGAAAGGTGGGGATTTACGCGGAATTGACCGGTTTTCGTTTATGACGATAAGGCGAAGAAACGCCAAAAAGGAGGAAGTATGTATAAATGATGATCCTAAGAAGATGAGAGCAACACGTGGATGCTAACTAACGTTAGAGATTTGAGAAGATGCACTTACAAGATATTATGAAGCGCGGTTAAGCCTATGAAGGCGAGTCATGTGACTCAACAATGCCGAGAAGGGTATATTTATCTCGCTGAAGGAAAATGAAGCGTGGAATGAAGAATGAGCTAACGGAGTTTAAGGTAGAGTACCCGAGAGGGTAGCCTTCATGAGAATGGTAACATGGAAGCATAGAAGAATGGTAAGTCATTGACATGGGAGAAGGTCAGTTATTAGCTAATTGGTGACAACCGAGAACGCGCATGTGCGGTTGGTCTATGAATGAGTGTGAGGGAGAGTAACCAGGCTGTGGGATCATAAAGATACGGTAACTAGAACTTAGAATACATCTTAAACTCTTGATTTGAAGTTGTTATGAGAACACCAGTTTGTGAAAAGAGAGACGGTTATTGTAACACCCCAAATCCGTAGGACTCGGAGTGCTACTAGCTAGGATCTCACAATGGATCCTGGCCCTAGCCTGACAACACTTCACTGACACAACTTTAAAACAAAAGATTAAAACAAACATAAAAACTGATATATATATATATATATATATATACATATCAAAAAGGTGATACAAGATACTGCTGAGTACAAAGTCAAACTAAAATCCGTACAATATGGATAACCCAAAATCCCACGATGTCGCCCAGTGTACGGAGCCCTCAGCAGGACACCCTCTCTGGATCACTCTGCAGTTCTCCTAACCTGCGAGGGATCTACAACACGGTATGAAACCGTTAGCTAACTATACACATATATAAGGAGATGCTAAAGCACAAACACACATCATAAAGGATAAACACTTCAGCATGATATCAAACATTTACCGGTTTATTATCTTTTAATAAGTTAAAACACTTAATCGTATAAATAGATAAATATGAAGATAGGTGACACAAATATAATCCCCGCCTCTGAGTACTCTAACCAGCTGGAGTAGTATCAGCACACCTCCCTGTACCCTGTGGGAGTGGTGAGGGTCCTTCATTTATACCAGATCTGGCCTGACTACAGAGAACCTCCCAAACTCCACTACGGGATGAAAGGGAAAGGTTATCACGGCCACTACAATGGGCGGTCAATATAATATAGGTCGTGACTATCATAATCATAAGCATGCTATAAAGCATATAACAAACACCACTCAAGCATACATCCAATATAAGGATAGTAGCTAAGTAAGTCCTATGGACTTACCTTGATCTCAGAAGTAACTCAAGTACGCTCCACTCTCAGAAACGTCCACTCCAAACTGGAGGACAACACAGCCTATACAAGACAGACATATATATATCACAATCCTATCACACAAAGGGTCACACCTAGACCAAGGGATCCATAAGGGATCATATCCAACTCATAACCTCAAGACCGTAACCGGCATATCTATATCATACTCGTCATAAACCGATACCTAGCATGGTACTAGTTCCCTCATACTAGAAAGGAAAGGAACTACCTAACTATAGGTAGTCCCAGGACAAGACGCACCTGTGTGATCTAAGGACGCAGGGGCGGAACGCGGAAACGCGGGCGCGGTGACACTCAGCCGCGGGGGCGGTGACAAAGGTCGCTGGCAACGCAGGCACGGCGCTGGCACGGCGCGGGCGCTGCGGCACGTCTTCCGCCAGGGGCGGTGACTTCTGACCGCGGGCGGCGACAGTGCATAATGAAACCTCGCGGCTTCTCTTTAGCTCTTCACGTGATCAAATCACGTCTACTCTCTTCCAGATTCATACACATGCCACAACATACACATACAAACATCAATCCTACCTTCAATCATCTAATCCTAAGCTAAGGAAGAAGAAGCAAGGAAGAAGAGAAGAAGAAGAAGAAGCAAGGAGGAAGAAGAAGAAGAAGCAAGGAGGAAGAAGCAAGACTCACCACTACTGAAGATCCTAGGCTGCAAGAAGGCTTAACACACATCAAGGCTGGCTTCCAAGCACAGCAACTCACAGTCATCAACCACAAAGCCACAATTCTCAAGCACAACTCTAAGAGAATCTCAAGCAAGCTCAAAGGAAGCGGATGAAGAAGCAAGAAGGATGTAGGAACAGAGGAATGAAGTGATGAAACCCTTGCTCAGCAAGGTAAAACGGGAGAAGTAAGGAAGGGTAAAGCACGGGTCAAAGGGTCAACAAAACCGGCTGCAGCCGCCGGAAACCGCAGGGGCGGTTCCTTGAGCCGTAGGGGCGGGAATCCGAGGGGCGGCGGTCAAGCCCGCGGGTGCGGAAAGGCCAATCTCGGCCAAATCAAATCTCGGCTATGGGTCTGATCTCGGTCGAAAGAAAAGGGCTCTTACAGTTATCTCCATTTGTACATCGATTACAATGAGCCGAACAAGATTACAATGAAGAACAAGTACCCCCCTTACCACTTATAGATGATTTACTCGACCGATTACAAGGGTTGGTGGTCTCTTCTAAAATCGAGTTAAGGTTGATGGTCAACAATTGAGAAGTCGAGACTGGGATATTGCAAACACGGCATTCCGGACAAACCATGGTCACTTTGAGTTGTAGTGATTCCATATGGGCTTACTAATGCCCCGAATAAGACATTTTGGTCTACTCTCGAAGAAGAGTGAAGTTGTATGACCAATTGTCTCGGGATGACAAACCCCGAAGGATGTGAAAGAAGTTACAAGTTTTCTTGGATGTGCCTATCATTACCGGATTTGTGGAGAGATTCTCCAAGTAACACCACATGTGGCTAACCTACTCCGGATGACGATGAAGTATTGAGTGGGACGAATGGAGTTGTTGAGAGTTAAGGGGGGATTTATAGGTGCAACTGTTCTGAAATTGCCTCGAGGTATGATCGGTTTGAAGTGTACAAGTGATTCTTCAAGACATGGTCTTGATTGAGTATTGAGGGACGATGTAAAAGTTATAGCATCCATGTCTCGTTAGTGGAAGCAGTGTGAAGCAAAGTATTTCCTTCATTACTTAGAACTTGCAACAAGAATTGAGGAAACGTAACATCAAAGTTGGTTTGACAAGAACCAAAGCCAACGGTGTAAATTGGAAGTTCGATCTTCTTTGTTAGAGACAAGCAAAGAAGAAACATAATGGAAATGTTGTAGTGAGAAAGACCCGAGAAGGAAGTTGAGTTTCCGATACATCAGACCTTTTTGAGATCTTTAGCGCAAGTTGGGAAAGTGTTTTACCGGCTGGCATGGCCGCCTCCTAGGACGGTCAAGGAGGTGCGCAGTTTCTTGGGCTTAGCGGGATACTACCGCCGTTTTGTTGAGGGTTTCTCCGTGATTGCACGACCGCCTCACTTCCTTGTTGAGGAAGTCTACCAGGTTCGTCTGGTCCGATCCTTGTCAGCGCAACTTCGAGGAGCTTAAGAGGAGGTTGACCTCCGCTCCCAGTTAGCCCAGCCTGAGGGCGTAGAGGATTTTTTGGTGTATAGTGACACCTCCAAGCTAGGATTGGGGTGCATTTTGATCAGAGGGGTAGGTTATTGCGTACGCTTTTCGGCAGATGAAGCCGTACGAGGAGAATTACCCTACCATGATCTTGAGCTAGCGGCAGTGATTCATGCCCTGAAGATCTGTCGACATTACTTGTAAGGGGCTACGTGCCAGATCTTCACAGACCATAAGTGTCTGAAGTATATATTCACTCAGCGGGAGTTGAATAACTGCCAGAGGAGATGGTTGGAGCTGATTAAGGACTTTGACTTAGAGATTTTGTACATCCGGGGAAGGCGAACGTAGTCGCCGATGCTTCGAGTAGGAGGACACCTCGAGAGGAGGCTATAGCTCGGCTTACGGTTCAGCAAAGTTGCAGAGGGATTTGATAGGTTTGGAGTTGGATATCCGGTTTCCGGATACAGGCTGTTATTTGTCCGAGTTAGAGGTATTACCTGACCTGTCCGGAGAGATCGGCAGAAGCAGGAGGGATGTCCCATTTTGATGAGGATCCGGGACAGGATGTCCCGAGGAGAGGCACCGCAGTTTATCACAGAGCAGATGGGCTTTTTTGAGCAGGGACGTATTTGTGTACCGTCGGATCAGGAGTTGAGAGAGCGGATTTTGCATGAGGCACATTCCAGACCTTACTCGGTGCACCCAGACACGAGTAAGATGTACAAGGATATTAGGAGATTTTATTGGTGGGGCGGGCTCAAGCCCGATGTAGCTAGATATGTGGCCCGATGCGCGACCTGCCCAGCAGGTCAAGATCGACCACCAGAGACACGGAGGAGAGCTTCACCCACTGCCCGTGCCGCAGTGGAAGTGGGAGGACAATACCATGGATTTCGTTACCGGTTTGAGACCGAGTAGGAGCTTTGACGCGATATGGTAGTAGTAGATCGGTTGACAAGAAGACCGCGCGTTTCATCCCTATACGGGAAATTGGCCGGTGATTCGTTTAGCCGAGGAGTTTACCCGTCAGATTGTGAGATTACATGGAGTAACGAGGACCATCATCTCGGACAGGGACGGGCGTTTTACCTCGAGGTTCTGGCAGTAGGTACACGCGCCCTAGGTTCGAGTCTTCATTTCACCACCGCATACCATCCAAGACCGACGGCCAGACGAGCGGACTATTCAGACATTAGAGGATATGTTATGAGCATGTGTACTAGATTGGGGTCAGGTATGGCCGATCATCTCCGTTGGTCGAGTTTTCGTATAATAACAGCTGGCACGCGTCGATTGGGATGGCACCATATGAGGCATTGTATGGACGGAGATGTCGTACTCCCTTATGTTGGGACGAGCCGGGGAGTTCTAGCGTTGTAGCTCCAGATCAGGTACAGGACGACGTGGCTAAAGTTGCTTTGATCCGAGAGAGGATGTTGGCCGCAGAGCCGTCAGAGGTCGTATGCGGATAGGAGGCGTAGACCTCTCGAGTTCAGGGTAGGAGCTCAGGTGTGGTTGAGGGTATCACCGACGCGGGGGGCGTCAGCGATTCGGCATTAAGGGGAAGTTAAGCCCCCGATATGTCGGTCCATTCGAGATCTTGGAGAGAGTCGGTGAGGTGGATACCGGTTAGCACTGCCACCGCGGTTGGAGGGTATACATCCGGTATTTCATGTCTCTCAGCTGAGAGAGTACATACACGACCCGAGGCACATCATTAGCCACGAGGACCTAGTGGTCGAGCCGGACCATACTTTTGCAGAGCATCCGATAGCGGTTTTAGAGCGAGTACGAGGCGCCTTCGATCGAAGGAGATACCGATGCTGAGAGTGCAGTGGTCGAGGCGAGGAGCCGATGAGGCTACATGGAGACGGAGGATAGTATCCGGAGGAACTATCCGAAGTTTTACGCAGATTTAGCGACATCGATAGGACCGTCGGGTTAGTCTCGAGATCTTCCCTTGTTTGTTCTATGTGTTTATGTCATGACGTGTTATGTGAGTTCGTATGAGTATATGTGCACCTTGCGAGGTCTTGATGTGATTCTATACGTAGACTTGGATTAGAGCCGATAGTTGACGTTTTATGAGTCCACACGTGGTTACGAGACATGTTTGTTCGAGAGTGTTGCGTTTAGCAAGTTTCGGGACGAAACTTGTTTTTTAGGGGGGCTAGTTGTAACGTCCCGGAATTTTTTATTCCGGACTTAGAGCGTTTTGTAGATCTTCCCGCAGACACGAGGTGTCGAGTGCCGGATTTATTCCTAAAATCCCAGCCGACCGTCGTTATTCCCTTTTCCACTTTCTGACCCTTCTCGGCGACTAGCCCGGGCGGGTAGACGGTCGAATGCATCAGTACCATTCCTTGCCGGTAAGTAGGGACCGAGGCGAGACCACGTGGTTCTCGTGTCACAAACCTAAGTTGAATTAGAACGGGATACGACTTAATAATAAAAAGATAATAAATCGGACTTGTGTGTTTTGAAGTATGTATGAGTTATGTGATATATGTGTGTATGTGCCTTCACCTCTTTTCTAATGCTTCGAATATGAGCTAACGGTTTAAAACCGTTTTGTGTAGATGACTTGCAGGTTAGGGACGCCGCGCGAGTGAGATGGAGGAGTGGACAGTCGGGTCTCCGTACATTATAAGACGGGGGACGTTTTTGGGTTATGTTTTCGATTATTGGATTATGTTGAACGGTTTAAGTTTGCTTATCGGAGTTTGTGTCGTTTTGAGGACGGGCTGAGTTTCACCTTGTATCTTTGCATTTCAGTTTCTCGCATACATTATAAAATGATTTGAGTTTTGCCTTTATTTGTGCCTTGTTGTAAAGGTCCGGTGAAATTGTTGTCAGGCTAAGGTCGGGACCCATTGTGAGGTCTCGCCCGTAGCACACCGAGTACCGCGCGGATTTTGGGGTGTTACACTTGCAAACACAAAGCCACAAGCAAGAAGTTTTTCTACTAAGTAAAGGGTTCCATTACCATATCTTCTAGAAGAAGATACATTCATTAATAATTGTGAATGTAAGTAGGTGGATCCTTTTTTCTTTGGAGCCTCCTTGTGATTGTGTTTAGGAGGATCTATTAGTACCGGCAATATTTGTGAGCTTCCATTGTTATTCCTCGTTTGTAATCTCTAATTTGAAAATCGATTATTTGAACACACCAATCACTTTGATTGAAATCTTTGTTACTTCTAATATGTTCATTTTTTGTCCAAAATATTTCAAAAATTTTGTTATAAAAATCAATTGCAAATAAGTGGATATTTATTTAAAACCACCAAATTCATCCAATTAAAGGAACATTTAGTGATTCAATAGCATGCTTATAAGGTACGACAAATCAGAATCCTAGTTTCCAAAACCATGACACTCTCTTATTTCACCTTGTTGATCGAGTAATTTACATTTTAAGGAAAAAACCTACTAAGTTAAAAAAAATGGGCGATTTTAAAGGCACGATAGAGAAATCACAAACGCACGACGTTTACGGTTTTCGGAACCGTCACGGTTCCAGAAACCGTAACCGTTGATAAATTTGAGTTTGGCTTTGAAAAAATAGCCGTTGGAATTCGAACGTTGTAATATGACGTTGTAATTCGAACGTTGATAGGTTAGCCGGTGGATTCATTATATTGAGAGGGATAGAAGATGGAAGTGAATAAACTTTCACCCAAATTCTCAAAAAATTGGTAGTGGAAATGGTGACAGAAGACGATGAAGAGATCTTGATGCCTTTCGATGATTCAAAATTTAGACAACCGGAGGAATTTCTTTTACATTTTGAGGTAATTATTTTTTTGTAAGTTTGTAATTATAGCGGGAAAAATTCTTATTCTATTTATTTTCAATTAGGGTCTTCCGATTTGTTCACGTGATGAAGGGACCGATTATAGTCGAATGTTTGAAATTAACGGCTATTTCTACGATCGAGAGTCAATGGTTGATTGGGCTCGTTTCATGGGAGCAACTATGAATATGGTGTTTGTCACAAGTAGGTCATGGAGAAATGGGAGTGGACTCGTGACGTTTCGGTTGACATGTGAACGTTTCGGGTCAACTCGGAAGAATAAAGATGTTGATCCATATGTTGAGTCGACATCTAGGCGAGCACGTAAATCGATAAAAGATGGGTGTTTATTTGAGCTTGAGGGCGTACAAAGCAAAATTAATAAATGGACGTTGCATGTTAAATACGGAGTGCACAACCATACACTTCCCGAGAAATTGAAGGGACATACGTTAGCTGGCCGATTGACGCCAAAACAATTTCGGAAGGTCGTGTAAGAGCCTTGGCCTTTAGGAGCTGAGCCGCCCTGCGGCTGCTTTGTGCCGCCCTAGTGGGTGTCCGCCCCTGCGGCTCAGGGAACCGCCCCTGCGGTTTCTTGCGGATGCAGCCGGCTTTGTTGACCCTTTGACCCGTGCTTTACTCTTCCTTCCTTCCTCCTTCAGCCTCTTCTTTGGATCGTGAGGAAGAGTTTCAGTGTTCTTTTCCAGCTTCTCACGATCTTCTTCTCTCCTCCTTCTCCTTGATCTTGTTCTTGTTTTTTCCTTAGGTTGGAAGAGTTGGTTGTGTGGCCTTGTTGAGTTGATGTTGTTGTGTTGTTGTTGTTGTTGTTGCTGAGCTTGGGAGCTAATTGAGGTGGTTGTGTTGAGATTTTCCTCCTGTATAGAATCCCAACAGTGGTGAGCTTACTCATCTCTTCTTTCTTTCTTTCTTTCTTCCTTTGATTCTTGTTCCTCTTTCCTAGTTTAGGATTAGATGTGTTTGGATGTGTATTGATGTTAGAATGTATATGTATATGTATGATTGTGGCTATGGAATGAAGAAGACGGGATTTGATCACGTGAAGAGTCGAAAAGAAGTCGGGAAGGCCGCTCTGCACTGTCGCCGCCCCGCGTCTGGAAGTAGCCGCCCCGCGGAACCTTGTTACCGCACCCCGTGCCCGGAAGCTGCCGCCCCTGTGGCCACGGTCACAGCCCGCGCCAGCGTGCCTTTGCGCCTGCTGCCTTTCCGCCCCTGCGTCTTTCCTGTCACGCAGGTGCGTCTTGTGCAGGATCTACTAGAGTAGTATGGATCCTTTCCTTTCCTAGTATGAGCGGTTAGTAGCATGCTAGGTACGTATTTGAGGATAGAATGATGATGAGTATGATATCGTTTTATGCCGGTTACGGCTTTGAGGTTTAGTTGTTTATCGAGGTTATAAGTTGGATATGATCCTTATGGATTCATTGGGTCTAGGTGTGACTCCTTTGATTGATAGGAGATTGATATCTCTGTATGCCTTGTATAGGCAGTGCTGCTCTCCGGTTTGGAGCTGATCGAGTTTGAGATTACTTCTGAGGTTGAGGTAAGTCCATAGGACTTACTTAGCTATCATCCTTATATTGGATGTATGCATGAGTGGTATTTGATATGTGCTCGATAGCATGCGATATTGATTATTACCGACCTATGGTTTAGTGACTGCCCATTGTAGGGCCGTGACAACTTGTCCTTTCATCCCGCTGGGAGTCTGGAGGTTCTCTGCGGGCAGGCCCATTTTGGATTGTGGGACGGCTTTCTCCACTCCCATAGGGTATACGGGGACGGTGACCGTATCACCACTCCAGCTGGCACCATTCCTTAGAGGCGAGGAATATATATTTCTCGTGTCACATATGTTCATATACATTTAGTTATACGATTTGAGTGTTGGACATTATAAAGATAATTAACCGGGTAAATGTGTGGCAACATGTTTATATGTTATGATTCCTGAAGTGTGTTTGTGCTCTTGCATCTTCTATATATATGTGTATGGTTAGCTAACGGTTTTATACCGTGTTGTAGATCCTTTGCAGGTTAGGAGAGCTGTAGAGTGATTCAGACGGGGTGATCCGCTGAGGGCTCCGTACACTGGGTTTTATGCGAGGGTTATGGGACATTTCATATGTACAATTATATGTTTTAGTTGTACTCAGCGGTACTTCTGTATTACCTTTTGATGTATATTTATACAGTTTGATGTTTTGTTTTAATCTATCGGTGCCTTGTTGTAAGATCTAGTGAACTTGTTGTCAGGCTAGGGTCAGGATCCATGTGAGATCCTAGCCGGTAGTGCCTCGAGTTCTACGGATTCGGGGTATTACAAAGTTGGTATCAGAGCTCAGGTTGACAACAATGACACTTGCAATCTGCAATAAAGGTCGAATAGATAAATAAACAGAACCCGAAAAGGGGTCTGACTTTTTCAAAAGATTTTGGTTTTTAAATGAGTACAAATGTTTTGGGGGTAGCGTGTACGAGAAGCCATCACCCCTCTGAAGATCTCGCCAGTATAGATATATATAGATATTATGTTGTGATTGACTTTATATATATTTATACATATGGCATATATATAGCCTTATAGGTTGGGTGTATTTTCCCTGCAGATGGCTCAGACTAGAGTTGTATCTGTAGAGGGACGAGGTAGGGGTAGATCCCCTCTTCCTCCCGTAGAGGTAGGACAGAGTCAGTTTTTCTGCTGTTGATCCACCGGCAGCGGAGGAGGTTCATGAGGTTATTGTTGAGAGTGTCATTCTTGAGACTGGAAACGATGTAGTTGGGAGACATACACCACAACGAGTCCAGTCAGATGACTCGGATTATGTCTTTATGAGGGGACCAGATTTTCGCGCGTATATCAGACAAGTACAGGAGGCTGCCAGAGCAGGTACGTACCCCGGATCTGCCGGCACAAGAGGATCATCTAGGAGATCCCATGGAGTTACTCAGGTGCCAGTTGTACCGGCACATGTTGCTGAGATTCCTCAAGTTCCAAAGGAGCATAGAAGGCATGGGAAGAGACAACGAACTGGGCAGACCAGTGTGCTGGTGGGAGTTGTTGGTTCTGAACTAAACCAGAGACGCCCGAGTTACCCCGCATCTGCACTGGTTGTAGCTACGGTCGACAGTGCTTTAATTGTGGTAATCTTGGACATATGCGACCAACGTGCACAAGGCAGACAATAATTTGCTTCACTTGTGGCCGAACATGTCACAGAGCTATTTTCTGTAGACGGGGTGGAGCTTCCTCTCAACAGGGTTCTTCTCCTGCCAGTATAGTCGGAGGTGGCAGCGGCCACCTCAGCAGCAGCAGACTCAGGGACAACAAAGAGTCCCAAACCATCCTACGACTCAGGGATCTGCTCTTGGGCGAGTAGAGGCAGAGGTCGTGGTGAGGGTACCGCAGACACCAGAGGACCATAGGGTAGAGTTTTTGAGTTGGGGAGTGCAGATGAGCCAGCTGCCACGACTGCTACAGGTACCATTACGATTCATGGTTTACCTGTTAGAGTTTTGTTTGATACTGGAGCTACGCATTCTTTTATTTCTGATGCATGTGTCGAGAGCGTCTGAGTCTAGATACGACTGAGGGGATACCCTTTAGTATAGGGTTACCCGATGGTAGCAGGGTCAGAGGTACCCATGAGATTCGTGACTGTCCCATTTCTGTAGGGACCCGTGTGTTACTTGTTGACTTCTTTGTCATGCCATTAGTGCATGAAGAAGTCATTTTAGGTATGGATTGGATGAATAGACATCAGACAGTATTAGATGTAGGTAGGAGGACTGTTACCTCTCTACCGAGTTAGGTCAGATAGAGGTTTTCCGAAGTTGGGACCTTGGAAAATCAGACATGGTTATCAGTGTGATACGAGCAGCGAGATTGATTGCACCTGGATGTGAGGTCTTCTAGTGTTATGCCATGAAGGAGGGAGAGAGTTCAGCGTTAGAGGATATCCAGTGTCCCTGCGAGTTTACAGATGTATTTGTTAAGCCGTCCAGTTTGCCGCCTCAGAGGAATGTGGACTTTGACATTGAGTTAGAGCCTGGTACGAGACCGATCTCGAAGGCCCCATATCGTATGGCGCCGTCGAGATGTTGGAGCTGAAGAAGCAACTGGAAGAGTTGGCTGAGAAGGGGTTTTTTTTTCCGCCCTAAGGTATCCCATGAGGAGCACCTGTCCTCTTCGTACGGAAGAAGGACGGATCGTTGAGATTGTGTATAGATTACAGAGAGCTGAACAGGTGACCATCAAGAACAAGTATCCATTGCCTCGTATTGATGATTTGTTAGATCAGCTTCAGGGAGCGACTGTATTCTTCAGGATTGACCTGCGCTCAGGATATCACCAGCTGAGGGTTAGAGAGCAGGATGTGCACAAGACAACATTCCGGATCAGATATGGACACTACGAGTTTGTAGTGCTGCCATTTGGGCTTACGAATGCCCCAATAGTCTTTATGGAGTTGATGAACAACATCTTCATCAAATTCCTGGATCAGTTTGTGGTAGTATTCATAGATGACATTTTGGTGTACTCTCGCAGTAGAGAGGAGCATGCAAGACAATTGAGGACTGTATTGCAGGTTTTACGGATAGAGAACTTTATGCTAAGTTCTCTAAGTGCGAGTTCTTGATGCCAGAGGTAGCATTACTAGGTCATGTTGTTCAGCTGAAGGAATCAAGGTGGATCCGGAAAAGATCGAGGCAGTAGCAGCTTGGACGACACCGACAAACGTCAAGGAAGTACGTAGCTTTCTTGGCCTAGCGGGTATTACGACGCTTTGTGGAGGGATTTTCTGTGATCGCTAGCCCACTGACGAGTCTGCTGAGGAAGACTACCAGGTTTGTGTGGTCTGAGTAGTGTATGCAGAGTTTTGAGGAGCTAAAGAGACGTTTGACTTCTTCTCCTATTTTAGCACAACCAGAGTGTACAGAGGATTTTGTGGTTTACATTGATGAATCCATGCTAGGCTTGGGATGTGTATTGATGCAGTGGGGCAGAGTGATTGCATATGCGTCTAGACAACTAAAGACGTATGAGGAGAACTACCCAACTCATGATCTGGAGTTGGAAGCAGTAGTTCATGCCTTGAAGATCTGGAGACATTATCTGTATGGTGCCACATGTCAGATCTTCACAGACCATAAGAGTCTGAAGTATATTTTTATGCAGCGGGAATTGAAGAACGTAACCGCCAGCGTAGGTGGTTTGAGCTGATCAAGGACTTTGATTTGGAGATTCTGTATCATCCAAGGAAGGCGAACGTTGTTGCTGACGCCGAGCAGGAAGACGCCTCGAGAGCAGGCGATTGCGAGGCTGACAGTTCAGCATCAGTTACAGAGAGAGACCTGATCTGATTAGAGTTGGACATCCAGTTTCCTGATGAGGATGCCCAGCTGAGTAATTTAGAGTTTTCCTGATAGGAGATTGATATCTCTGTATGCCTTGTATAGGCAGTGCTGCTCTCTGGTTTGGAGCTGATTGAGTTTGAGATTACTTCTGAGGTTGAGGTAAGTCCATAGACTTACTTAGCTATCATCCTTATATTGGATGTATGCATGAGTGGTGTTTGATATATGCTCGATAGCATGCGATATTGATTATTACCGACCTATGGTTTAGTGACTGCCCATTGTAGGGCCGTGACAACTTGTCCTTTCATCCGCTGGGAGTCTGGAGGTTCTCTGCGGGCAGGCCAGATTTGGATTGTGGGACGGGCTTTCTCCACTCCCATAGGTATACGGGGATGGTGACCGTATCACCACTCCAGCTGGCACCATTCCCTAGAGGCGAGGAATATATATTCCTCGTGTCACATATGTTCATATACATTTATTTATACGATTTGAGTGTTAGACTTTATAAAAGATAATTAACCGGGTAAATGTGTGGCAGCATGTTTATATGTTATGATTCCTGAAGTGTGTTTGTGCTCTTGCATCTTCTATATATATGTGTATGGTTAGCTAACGGTTTTATACCGTGTTGTAGATCCTTTGCAGGTTAGGAGAGCTGTAGAGTGATTCAGACGGGGTGATCCGCTGAGGGCTCCGTACACTGGGTTTTATGCGAGGGCTATGGGACATTTCATATGTACAGTTATATGTTTTAGTTGTACTCAACGGTACTTCTGTATTACCTTTTGATGTATATTTATACAGTTTGATGTTTTGTTTTAATCTATCGGTGCCTTGTTGTATGATCCAGTGAACTTGTTGTCAGGCTAGGGTTAGGATCCATTGTGAGATCCTAGCCCGGTAGTGCCTCGAGTCCTACGGATTCGGGGTGTTACAGGTCGGACGTGAACTCAGGTCAGGTTTCAAGCCGTACAATACTTTGAAGTCACTATAGTTGGATGTTCCCCACAATGTCACTTCCATGAGACAAATATACAATGTTGGATTGAAGATAAGGATGCTACAAGTTGAAGGACGAGGCCCACTACAACAAGCACTACACAGTCTACAAAACCGTCATTATTATGTGAATGTGATAAGATGTCCACAATCGGATGAAATTTCAGATTTTTTCATCATGCATCCAGATTCTAGGCATATCCTTAACTTATTTCCTTATGTCATCATAATGGACACGACATACAAGACGAACGAGTAAGTGTGAACATTCATTTTGTTTTTTGAGTGTCTTCATTTTACATAAACCTTTTTGTTATTTTAGTTTAATTGGACATTAGAGTTTTGATTGTGCCTCAAAATTTATAGGTACAAGATGCCGTTGTTAGAGATCATTGGAATTACTAGCACGAGGAAGACGTTCGCAATAACATTTGTCTTCATGGCTAAGGAAAGTTCGAATCGCTACGAGTGGGCATTAGGGAGACTCCGACATGTGTGCGGAAATCTTATACCGGGAGTCATTGTGACGGATAGAGAGCTTGGGCTTATAAGTACACTAGGAGTTGTCTTTCCAGATGTGAAGCACATGATTTGCACATTTCATGTCAAGTGCAACATTAATCGAAGAGCTTGGACAGTAACACGATCTTTGGAAGCACGAGATCAATTTATATCACAATACATTGCCTTGTTTGAATCCCGATCATCGGCGAGTTACGAGAGACACTTGGCTGAGATGAAAGTTGCTTGGCAAAGTTACCCGAGATTGATGGAGTATTTGGAGACCACATGACTAATTCCATACAAGGAGACAATTATTCGCGCAGGGTTTGACATGTATCTTCATTTTGGCACAAGGAGAACAAACGCGTAAGATCTCAAACCTACATTTACTAAAAGCTTATAGTATTAATTGTGCTGATTCTATAATGATATGTAGGTGTGAGTCCGCACACTCTTTGTTGAAGAGAACATTGCGTTCTAGCGTGCAAGGATTTCAATTGCTTGTGGACAACATCGACTTAATGGTAGTCGATCAAATTGGAAAGATTGAAACATCCATAGAGACTTCACGCGAGAGAATGTTATTGGATGTGCGTGTTCCAATATTTGATTTGATCCGAAACAAAGTAAGCAATGAGTGCTTCGAGTTGTTGCTAGAGATCTATGAGAAGGCAAAGAAAATTAGGAGTCTAACAACATGTCACGATTCATATTGTAGGGAAGCCCATGGATTACCTTGTGCGCATGAGTTTTTCATTGCTATTAGGGATCAGATGCCGATTCGTTTGGATCAAATCCATCCATACTGGAGGCAAGTACGTTGGGAAAAGATGAATCCGATCATAGAAGATGATGTTGTTCACATTGATCCAAACATTGTGTCGCTAAACAATTTCAGGGAGCAGATGGATAACAATTTGTTGACTGAAGATCAAATTAAGCGGATGGCTTCCGCATATGAGGATATGATAAATCCGGGAAGGACAAATATGAGGGAACCGCAACAACAAGCACGAACTAAAGGAAGACTACGAAGTACGGTATGCGTTCAACAAGGAGAGATCCTAGTGGGTTCGAGCATGGTCCAGGGGCCAAAACGTCCACGTCCCCGGGGTCGTCCACCAAAATCAGGCCGACAAACGGGGATTAAGATTGAGGAGCCCGAACCAGAGGAACAAACTCCGTGCACTCAACCACGTGCCAAGAAAGCTACCTCTCGACTACCTAAGGTCTATCGCTTCAAGGATGGTCAGATGCAGGAGGTCATGAAACCATTCATCCTCATAGTTGTAGATGTAAAACCCGATGGACATTGTGGATATAGAGCCGTCACTGTTGTTTGTGGACATACCGAGGAAGATTATTTGATCATAATAAAGGACATGTCATCGGAGTTATACATGAAGAAGGATCTCTACAAAGTCGTGAGTATCTCATTTCTTTTCTTAGTCATTTTTATGTAATTATTGTGAGTATTTGTTATGTTCCTTGATCTTTGATCTTTCTTCTTAAAACAACAGACGTCACACCAATGGAGTATGGATGAAGTCCTTGAATCTATTTATTGGACCGAGAATGTTCCTTGCGGACCGGAGAATTGGTTTAAGCAACCAGTCATTCCTCTTATAGCCACAACGTATCATCGTTGCGTTGTGGTGGTACTTGGGGGATTGCCCGAGACTTGTTTACCTATGGCTGCAACGGTGGAGAATCAAGAGCCACCGACAGAAGTTCGTGCAATAACATTGGTCAAGGACAATCACTATGTAGCTGTAAGTTTGTTTTCTTTACGAACTTATTTCCCATGATATATTCTAGTGTTTAATGGAAATACTTGAATCTATTTTTTGCAGGTATGGCTGAAATCCAATTCACCATTACCGAAGTTGTCCCCTACATGGAAACATTTTCATCATGCAAGCGTGAATGGATGGGATATTCCTTTTCGTGATAGAATAAAGATGTACAAAGAAGGGTGTCCATGAAACGTACAAGTCCATTCAAACACTTTAGAGTAGTTAGATGTTGTTCCTTTCATAGTGTGAACTCCTTTATCGTGTATTGTTCTTGTTTATTAAGTAATCGATGGACTTCTCGTTATGTTTGTTCCTTCGTATTATCTGTCAAACATTGATATAAGAACTAAAGCGAAGTACATATATATATATAAACAAACGTAAACACAAGAAATAAATCCGAAGTATATATACATAAACACGATCCAATATTCAAAAAATGACGTGCAACTAATCACGTTTGGGATGCGACGCCCTAACCCGAGTATGTACAATAGGGACCTGATGTGCAAGACACTCGTCATAGATCCTCCTAATATCCTCTTGAGTAAAAGGCCCACCACTTGCAAGAAGATCTCTGAGACTCGCCTGTAGTATGTGTAAACGCTGCAATGATACAAACATTTGTTAGTATTATTGTAGTAAGGATACAAATCTAAAGACTACATTTAATGATGACGTACCATAGTATCTGAAACTGGAACTGGAGGAGTGCGCTCTGGTGGAGGAATCTGAACCGCTGAGGAGGGTAAGACAAACGGGTGACACCGGGAACTGAACCAGTCCATGTAGTCCGCCGATACAGTCCATGGATCAGGTGCCGGAATCTGACCTACAAGTGATACTCTGCTCGTGGCGTCATGTCTTCTATCCCATCTGTCCTCAAAGGAGTTAAATCGGACCTTGTAACCCTTGCTGGTCTCTAGACGAACCTCCAGGTAAGGTGTGATCCTCTCCTGTGGGATGGTCTGCACAAATCCAAACTGCCGGAGTACCCTGTCAGGCATGTATGGCTCCACAATATCGCCTATCCGGATCGTGCCTTTGTAGGTAGATAATGCGAACTCGCCCTCAAAATCTAGCACTCTATCCCCTTAAGGCATAAACTTGATGTCCTCCGCTCTCATCTGGTCTAGCTGGGTACGTAGGGATCTCACCCTCTCCAGTGTCTGTGTTGGTGTCCTCGGGACAGATAGTCTCAAGGCCCATCGAGTTGTGTTCGCTGGTTTTACACCCATATAAATACCTATCAATAATGATAGAAACTCACATGTTAGTAAAACAAGAAAAGAATAATTTTAAATTTATAACCTGTAAATAATTTCCCTAAATAGCAACGAATGCACAGTGTATGGATCGTACGAAGTAGGACAAGTATTCCAAGGTCGAACACAAGAACTAGGAGGATTAATCTGCAGCAATGATTAAGGATAATATAAATATAGGATGAGAAAGGGGTTTGAAAAGATAAGGAAAAGAAGTCAAAAAGGTTTTATAAAAAGGTTTTTTGGGTTGCTCTCAATTGAATGTCACCTTCAATCAAGAGCAGTTTTATAAAAGGAAAGATAAACAAAGATAATCAAATTAAAGGCAAGAAAATGGATTCCAAAGATTCAAGATCATTATTTATACACAAGAACTCATGACAATCTCACAAAGCATATGTGATTTGAAAAGCATACAAGGATGAACGTTTCTACTCTGATGGTCTATCACCAGGTAAGTCTCAAGAACATCTAGTTTCAATCCTAACCACCTATTACCGGGTAAGTCTCAAGGTAGAGAAGAAGGAAATTCTAAAAAAACCAGATTAACAACTAAGGATTAGGTAAACCTTTACCGGGTAAGTCTCAGGAATTACCTAACTCAGCAGGGAATCAAGGCACATTCTATCCAATAAAGGTTAAACCTTTATTACATAGGAACAAGTTCTCTTATGTATCTAAATAGGAATATCACCGGGTAGGTCTCAATTCCTACTTAGGTTAAGGGATTTAGAATTATTCTAAACGTGCAAAAACCAAACATTTCCATAGGATTTAAAGCGATTCAAATAATTATAGGGAACAATCCCTCATTGATCTTTGTATAAACAAATACTCTATTCTTCCTTGGAACCTCAAGGTTCTAGCCAATAATAATCATATGAAAAGACAAATAAAGAAATGACAAATGGGAAAGAAAGAACTCAACTTTCAATGAATAAAAAACTTCCAATCTTCTCAATTCTTGAATCCAACAATATCTCTCAACAAATTTGAATGCAAAAGTCTCAATATTTTATGTAAACTATGAAGAACAATGGTGAAGAAGAATGGAATGGTAGGAGACGGCTTCTCCCTCTAAGGCAACTTCTGGGCGACTCCCAACACACCTTGTAATGAATCCAAGACTTCCTTTTATAATAAAAACTTAGCTAAAAAGACATTGGGCCAAAAAGGAAAAAACCCGCAAATAAAATATACTGCTCCAAAAGGAAAAAGTCCGCAAATAAAATATATTGTTCCAAAGAGGAAAAAGCCCGCAAAATAAAACATAATGCTCCAAAAGGAAAAAGCCCGTAAATAAAATATAACGCTCAGGGAAGAAATCTCGGGCTGGATCTCGGCCGAGATAGGTCATCGTCGGGGAGATTTCATCTTCGATCTTCAGCGTCATGGATCTCGGTCAAGTCACCCGAGATTTCACCCGAGATACCGAACGAGATTTTGCAGCAGTAGCTTCCAAGCCTTCCATCTCGGACCGAGATAGGTGGATCTCGGCCGAGATGCTCCTTGGTCGTTCCCTTCATGCCTTTAGCTTGATTCCTAGCCCTTTCCCGTGCACGTATGCTCGCTCCAATGCACCCACTTCGAGGCTTAATCCTCAAATACGTCGATTTAGCTCTATAATGTGCCAAATCACCTACAAAGCCACAAATAGTGTGTGTATACATCTATTCTTGCAAAGTAGAATTAAACAATCATAAATGGCACAAACTAAGGCTAAAACATGAATGCGGAAAGGGAAATCTACCTAAATGCATGACTAAAAAAATCATGTTATCAAGCTGCTCAGTGCAATGTTGGATCCTCGGCCGCAAAACATCCAAGCGAGGGGAAATGTGCATATATCCAAAACTGAACAAAAATATTGTTAGTATTTCCCAAAAATGAACAAAATTATTATAAAGTTAAATTAATACATGTAACAGAGATGTGCAACCACCAATGGTCCTCACCCTGAGTCGTGACGCATCACCCATCATCCTATAGGACAAATAGGCCGAAAAAGGAATATTAATATCATTAGAAGAGACCGTATTAAAGTAGTTCTATTTGTAGTAGTGAGTACCAGTATAGATATGCCAAGACTCCGGTGCCCCATGCAAATCCTCCTGTGCGCTCGTGGTCTCGTACAAAGTCAATCAACCACGGTCGGATCTTGTTCGTCGACTTATCGACGAACAAAGTGGACCCCAAGAAAATATAGTAGACTGAAGCAATCTCATGGGCTGGGGTGTCTGGTGATCGACGAATAATCTCATATGCCCTCCTGAGATCGATAGACACCGCAAAATGATGACCATCCGCCTCACCCTCAATCATAACGGAATTCCCTAGCCAACCATACACTACGGTCCTGTTTGCTGGGTGGTGTCAACAAGGCCTCTCCATCAATGCTAAGTGATAACATGAATTATCGACCTAGTTTAGTAGAGCATATAGTTAGTTTTTCCTTTTCCCGCATGCATGTTTTAGCCTTAAGTTGTGTTCTTTATACTTGTTTAATGCAACTTTGCGAGTATAGATGTCTACACACACTTTTGGTGTCTTTGTAGGCATTTTGGCGTGTTTTGGAGCTAAAACGATGCATTTGAGGATCAAGCCTCGGGATGGACGCTTAGAAGCGATCACGCAGGCATGGGAAAGGAGGAAAAGACGAGCCAAGATTAAACGCACGAGATTGGAACAATCTCGGTCGAGATCCACATGATCTCGGCCGAGATCCGAGCCATCTCGGACGAGATTCACCCTATCTCGGCCGAGATTCGAGCCACCTCGACCGAGACTCCATATCAGAAGTTTATGTCGATGCATCTCGGTCCCCATCTCGGTTCCGTTCTCGGCCGAGATTTGTTCCATCTCGACCGGATTTTTCACATTTGACCGAGATTTCCGACCGAGATTTCGTCAACGCTGGATCACGAAGCAAATCTCGGCCCCGACGTTCAAAAATCTCGGTCACCGACCGAGATTTCTGTTCACCGATTTATTTCGTTAATTTTTGGATTTTTTTTAGGGCAGCCCGTTGCAGGATATAAAAGGAAAGCCCTAAATGATTTCTAGGGGTTCCCGTTTCATTCTAATTTCGAGCTCCTTTGGAGAGAGCTTTTTCCCTTCTTCTTCTCCCTTTTCCCTACACCATTGTTGGACATTGTTGAACTTGATTGAGCTTGGAGGAACTTCGCGAATATTTGGGAATTTGACGTTTTTCTAATTTCCTATCAATAAAGCTGAGTTTCTTCTTTAATCTCTATTTTAGTTCTTGTTTATGCATTCTCTCTTGAATTGATTGAATTGATAATTGCTTCTTCCATTGAATTGTTTGGATTGATGATTGTTTCTTCCATTGAATTGATTGGATTGATGATTGCTTTTGAAATGTCGATTGTTGGCTAGAACCGTTGTGGTTACCAGGTGAATTGGGATTTGTTTATACCCGGACTATGATGGAATAGTGCTTTATGTTTGGTTTGAATAGCTTTGAAATCCTAATGGTTGGCTTGTTCTTGAACCTAGTTAGAATTCATCTAGCTATTAACATAGGCCGGAATTGAGCCTTACCCGGTAATATTCCGCTTAGATACTTGAGTGTTCGACCATAGGCAATAGATGTGAAAACCTCTATTGGGTTGAGTGTGCCTAGATTCCGTCCTAAGTAGGGTAATACCTGAGACTTACCCGGTAATGGTTTACCTTTCCCTTAGTTTGGAGCTTGGTTTGTTTAGAATTTCCTACCTCTCTACCTTGAGACTTACCCGGTAATAGATTGTCAGATTAGAAACGTTCTTCCCTGACGCTGGTTAACCATAGATCCCTTGAGAGATTTCCTGAGTCCGTGCGTATAAACAATGACCTTGAATCCTTGGAATCCACATTCTCTTTATTGATATACCTTCGTTTGTCTGTTTTACTTAGTTTTCAATCAAATCTGTTATTTGATTGGGAACTCTACAGAAATCCTTCAAACTCCTTTGATCTTTCTTCCCTTCTTTTCTTTTTTTTTTTTTATTTGATTTACGCTATCTGTGATCACATTTGCATTCCAAACATTTAGTCCCTGAGTTCGACCTAGGAATACTTACCCTAACTGTAATTGACCCATACACTGTGGGTTCGCTACAATTTGGGTGTTTATTTCTTGTTTACAAATTTAAAACATACCGTAATTTTACTAAGCTGTGAGCTTTTATCATTATTGATAAAAGTTTATAGGGGCGTGAAAATAGCGAACACTAAGCCCCATAATAATAGCAACATCATGGAGAGTAATGATCATCTCACCCCATGGCAAGTGAAAACTACTGGTCTCTGGATGCCATCTCTCTAGAAATACATGGATCAGGTCATGATCCACACCAACAAAGGGGATGTCGAGTAAATTAGTGAGACCGCTCCTAGATGCTAGACCAAACCAAGAACCGGAGTCCACTCTATCAACATCTGATATCATCATCTGATATCCTCAGTGTGATACGAGGGGGCATGTAACTCTGTATCTCGGACTCGTGGAGAATGATCGGAAGCTGAAGGTCGGTGTGGTACTTGTACCGGTGTGTCGCACCACCTCGAACCTATACACTTAGAATAATATCGATTTAAATTTAATTATAAAAAGTTATTTTGAAATTAATTGAATTTATTTTAATTTATTTAAATTCATTCGAAATTAATTTAAATAAATACGAATTACATTTATTTTAATTTATTTTATGTAATTAGTAATTAATTGAAATTAAAATAACTTTATTTTATTTTATTTAATTCAAATCAATTTAATTTTAATTTAATTCAGTTTAATTTAATACGACTTACAATTAATTTTAACAATAGTAATTTAATTTAATACGACATACATTTAATTTTAATAGTAGTAATTTAAATTCAAAACGACTTACATTTAATTTAATTCATTTTAATTAATTTTATGTAATTACTAATTTAATACAACTTACATTTTAATTTAATTTAAATTAAATTATTTTAATTTAACTTAATTTAATAATAAATAATTCAAAATAATGCATTTTATGATTATAATTCTAAATAATGAATTATAATGCATAAAATGCATTATGTGATGAACAATGGCTCCAGGGTTATGGAAACCGTGGCCGTGGGAAGCCACTGTTCATCTTCCACGAACGAACACCATTAATGGCGTTCGTTTGAGCACCGTTGTTCGGCGTTGAACCCTTATTCGGCTCCAATAATTACACACAAAATTACCTAATCTACGAGATTCCAAGCTAAACTACTCAATTCAAGCGTTCGATTTCAACAAAATCAAACCTAAAAGCTCGTAATCGAAAACTCGTAATCGAAATAAACCATAAATTACCGCGCTCTTGGACTATGTTTACGCTTCTGGAATGTCCGTCCATCCTCACCACCTTGATCCATGTTCTCAATTCGTCTCCGAAATTGATTGAAATTGTTCGAAATCGGTTTCGGTTTCGCCCGTCGGTGTTTTCGGTCGAAGAAACGAAGTTACGGCTACGGGTTACAAACCCGTGGCCTTTGTAGGGTTTAAAAGCAGCACGGTTACAATTTCCAGAACCGTCATGGTTCCGAAAACCGTAACCTTCGTGCATTTGTTAATTTCTCCCGCCGTGCACTTAGTCGTTCCGAAAAAAATTCCTCTAATTTTGTGTTTCATTCGATCTTTGAGAAATTGTTCCCATAATCGCATTCAATTTCTCAATAAATTCTACATATCAAATATGTAAGTGAAAAGAGATCGAGGTAAAATGAATCGGTGAAAGAAATTATCATCACATGCATAGAAGAACGATAAACAAAAAACTCGAACAAGAAGGAGAACATAAGACTTACTTTTAAGTTTGAAGTAGGTGAAATGTAAATCATAGACGAAGTTGCATCTTAATCAGTTTCTATAGACATAAACTTGTTGAATTGCAAAACAAATAAACATCGTTTCAATTGCACTAATATGTGTAATCAACAACAATTGAGAAGATGTAAGCCTTAATAGAAGCGAAAGTCCTAAAACCGAAGTTTCTTACCGATTGGGAGTTGAAAAGTCACTCAAGCAAAAGAAACGGACGCAACGAGAGCTGAGAAGGAGGAAGACAAGGCAAAAGAGGATTGGTCAGTTGGAGGTCGTCCGAGAAAGATTAAGAAGAAAGAATAATAGAGGCGATGAAGGAAGGAGTTGTGGAGTCGGCCATTGTTGTTGTGGCCAAGAAGTTAGGGTAAACTCGTGGAATTAAAACATCGTTATTTGACATGTAATAATCAGAAGAAGAAAAACATTCCTCCGGTATAAATGAAAAGAAGACAAATAAATGTGGATCATCCCGTTATAAGTAAAAGCTTATTTGAAGCAAGGATACAACGACTTACCACATAAGCTTTTACTTATTATCACACGCATATATATGAAGAAAACAAACTCAAGAAGAAGAAGAAAGAAGTAAAGACGTTATACTAAATGCTAACAGTTCGTAGAAGTTTGAAACAAGCACATTAGTTGAAGTGCGGGTAACGAAAAGTTTATAGAAAGTGACACAAATCTCATTCGACATGTGCAAAGAAAAACCACAAGTTGTTTGACTGTAAAGTATGATTGAAAAAACATTTCACACCTAACAAGCTCATGACTGACAAAGAAATGAGATCCAAGGAACATCATTGAGCTCTAACTCTAACAAGATTGCAGCATCCCGTAAAATTGTGGATTTGTGATTAACTTATAAGGATAGGTTGTTACCTATGTCAACAATAATTTTTTATTTTTCATTGGTAGAGTGAGGACAAACAACTCTAGAGTTAAGCGTGCTCGTGCCGGAGCAATTTTAGGATGGGTGACTTCCTGAGAAGTTTTTGTACATGCATGGTTGGCATGGGGAAAACTTCCCTAAGACCTCGGGTCTTATAGATGATATCAGAGCTAACCCTAAGTTACGAGTTTCTCGTCCTAGTAGTCGGTCACTCGGCTTGGTGACGGTCCTTGGCCTGATGTGGGCGTCATGATTTTAAGTGGGAAAGATTGTAACATCCGATAAAATTGCGGATTTGTGATTAACTTATAAGGATGGGTTTCTACCCATGTCAATAAGAATTCTTCTTTTTCAGTGGTAGAGTGAGGAAAAATAGCTTTGGAGTTAATCGTGCTCGTGCGGGGCAATTTCAGGATAGTTTGGACTCATGGGAAGTTTCTGCATGTGAATGGTTGGCATGGGGACAACGTCCCTAAGACCTCGGTATTACAAGGACGACCTCAAGGTTTCATCGTTTTAAAACTTATTTCTTTTTTTAAAAAATAGATACATGATCATGATGAAAAAAGCGAGTAAGAAGTATTATACTTGCAGGTTCTAGTTGACGTGTCGAAGTGGTCTTCACCTCCGCGGAGCAAGAATGGAGTGTGGAGTGTGGATTTGATTTGAAGCAATAAAGGAAGTGGAAGGGAGGATATTAAATAGTTTGAAGATGAACCTATTTCCTGAAATTTATATGTTTGAAACATTGTAGAATCGTCTTTAACCATGGTTAAACATTGGTTTGTGTTACAATTGTCTCCCTATCAACATTGTGGTGTCAAAATGGTGAAAATGTTTCTTATTTGGCTCCTAACTTTAAGTCATTGGGATAAACCATACTATTTTCACCATTTTTAATTGAATCATCAACATATTAGAAAGTTTTCTAAAAGTTGTTATTTTGAGTTTTCTAATTAATATTTGTGTGTTTTTACTTTAATTACAACTATCGAGAACCGAAGGTGGTACAAAATATCAATCAAACTATAATCATTATCAACCATCCTTTATAACTTTGGCATACGATTATTCTTATATGTTTCCATCTTTCAAGATGCGAAAGTCATATCTCGACTTCTACACTCAAGAACATGCCTCGTTTCTAGCTTGGATGTGCGTGTCTATACCATTAGATCCTCGATACCATCCTGCATGATTAATAATTATCCTCGATACCATCTAGCTTGGATGTGCGTGTCAATTGTACGAGGAACCATCCACCCCCTCTACAATTTGAGGATGTTTTCAATAACCTTAATAATTATTTATAAGAAATCAATTAATTTGAATTATACTTCAAATATTCTATATAAAAAATATTTTACAAAAAAACTATTAAATTAAATAACTACCTATAAAAGGATATTTTGGTCAAGAGATATGCCATCAGAAAGTGCTCAAAAAGTGCGGTTGGACAAGATAGATTTTACATATATAAAATTATATATACCTATTTATTTATATTGACTATTGATTTATATTTAAAATAAGTCTTTAATTGTTCTTCATTTTTCTTAAATCTAGATTAAAAAATAACATATATTTACTTATAAACATACACATATATCATCAAATATGGTATGCTTTCTATAAAATCAAATAACATGTTTCAATAATCATTCATTTTAACATCATACTAAACGCTTTCAAATTCATGCCTTTCCTTGATTGCCTCATTACTATAGACTACGACCCCTTATATGTCATTGTTCATTCATAAAAGTTTATTCATATGATGATGCATGTATTCTCATTTTCAATGCATAATTCATGTCATCCCCCGTTCTCCTATAAGGTATCAAAATTAATCTAGTTTTACTTCGATTACTTTAAAAACACAAGGAATGAATCCAACACTTTTAATGAATATGAGTATATATATGGACTAATTCATTTTAATTTTGTTTTCAAAGTCGCAACCGAACGAATGCCAAATATATCTAAGTTTAAATAGTTAAATGGAATCAAATTAAAGTTTGTAGTAATTTCATTTACTTTTGCTACTAAAAATCAGTACAACTCTATAGTTTATACCCTTTATATCATTCATTTAATCCTCTCATTTTTATTAATGCGTTATATTTTACTATAGTAATAATTAAGATCTACGTCAGTCATATTTATTATCTTTTATACTTATTTAGTGCTAGAGTTCCTTGTGTAACATGGATTTTTGCTAATACTTTAAAGGTATGGACATAACAATCTATATAACTCACTAAAATTAAGGACGATTCTGGCACATATCAAGCAACCATTAACACCCGCCTAAGCATTTTTTAAAAAAATATTTACTAAACTGCAATTACTACTATTTATTTTGTAATTTAAATTCTAATATTCTATATATAAATCAACAAATATTAGAAGATTTTGGCTGATATAAACACCAATTTAATTAATCAATCTAATTTTCTTATTTATTTACTTTTAACTTGGTGATATAGATTGTTTCTTTTTTTTTTTCTAAAATTTTGACAAAATTAAGTAGAGTACAATAATAAAGAAATTATTTTTTGTGTTTATTGAAAATTTTAAAAAGCACGGATTATTATGAATTTGGAAAACTTTGATTTTTAAGATCTCTTTTTTTTTCTTTTTTCTATTTTGTTTTAAAAATTTTCGGTTCTACTAACCATGTTTTTTTTACAAAAGTAGTTATTTGATACAACTTTTATTTAAAAAAAAAAGATTTCATTTGTTACTTGACAATTGTAAACACCCGAATTTTGGGAATCCGGAGCATTACTGATTAGGACCTCACAGTGGGTCCCGGCCTTAGTTTGACAACAATTTCACGGATCTTGCAACAAATCACAAATATTAAGACATTAAATCTTAAATAAAAGTACTCCAAGTATGAAAGACACGACTATACATAACAACAGCCAATCTCTAGGATGGGTAAGTCTAACAATATAAAAGTAACTGTAGAATTAAATAACCGTAATAAATAACCACAACACCCGATCCTAGTACGGAAACCCGGCTGACCGCTTCACTCTCGATCTCTCGGTAGAGATCTAACCTGCATCATCTACCAACACGGTAAAAACCATTAGCTACAATTCTAATACTACAGTATATCACTAGAGCACAAACACACACAAGGGCATATACAATAAATCACTCAGCATGCACACACATATCCCGGTTTATCATCTTTTCATTACGTGACTGATCCAATCTATTTTCCATCTTATCTTGTAACATAAGAGTCTCCCGACTCTTGCCCCCGTCCCCGTAAACCAGTAGGTTGGTGTATGTACCTCTTCCCGTATACCTACTGGACTGGTCGCGGGGCAATCCTCCGGCACCATCGGCCCGGACCGACGGTTACGACACGTTATCATACACTTGTGCCTTACTTAACAAAATACAGTATAGTGATCTAATCCGTTCGTTTTATTTCACAAGAATATAACACACACCACTCTAATGCATACTCAGTATAAAACGGTAACTAAGTGAGTCTTACGAACTCACCTTAGTTACCATTTTATAATGAGTGCAACATTAACCACAAATCTTGGGCAGTGACACGATCAAAGGAAGCACAAGTGTCTTTTACATCACGGTACAATGCGTTGTTTGAATCTCGGTCCTGAAAGTTACTTGACTAAGTTATCCAAGGTTAATGGAGTATTTAGAGGCTACGTAGTGAATCCAATGCAATGAGGCAATTACTTGAGCATGGTGCGACTTGTATCATCATTTTGGCACAGAGACAACAAACGCGTAAGAACTCAATCCTACCTTGGTTATAAGTTTCTAGTTTTAAATTTATAATAGTATAAGAATTTCATATCGATTCTTAGGTGTGAGTCTGCGCACTCTTTGTTGAAGAGAACGTTGTGTTCTAGTGTGCAAGGATTTCAATTGGTGGACAACATCGACTTGATGATAATTGATCAGATTGGAAAGATTCAAGCGTCCATAGAGACTTCACGCGAGAGGATGATGTTGGATTCGCAGGAGGTTCCAATATTTAATTTCATCTAAAACAAAATAAGCAAGGATGGAGAATCAAGAACCACCGACATAGAGGATGTTGTTGTATGTACAAAAATTATCATATTATCGTTGCGTTGTGGGTTGTACTTGGACAGTCTCCCGAGACATGTTTACCTTTGATGGAAACAGTGGAACAAAGAACCACCTACAGAGATTCGTACAATAGAATTGGTTGGCGGAAATCACTTTGTATACCTAAGTTAGTTCTCTTTATTAACTTGTTTTTGCTCCTACTACAAGTATGGACCAAACCAGATTTGTCAATTTCCTGGAAACACCATCACCATTCAAGAGTGGATGGACATAACTTTTCATGATAGGATAAAGTTGCACGATGTCCTCCGGTGCAAAGAATATCCTAAAAAAAAGTTAAGATCCAAGTGGACGATCTGTAATTTTTGGATGTGTTGTTCTTGTTTTATGACTAAGTGTAATATGTGGATCATTTTTTCATGTATTGTTCTTGTTTATTAACTAATTATTGGATTGTTGTTATTTTCTTCCTTTGTAATATGTGTCAACTAAAAATACTAAAACACATACCGAAGTACAAAAAAAAAATCCGAAATACACATATTCAAACTGAAAATATACATAATCAAACCAAAATACTCATTCAAAACCAAAATACACATGTAATCCGGGATAGTCCTAACTAAAACAACTAATCTCGTCTAGGTTGTGATGCCCTAAACTTGAGATGGGACAATAGGAATTTGGCATGCAAAAGACTCATCAAATGTCATCCGACGTAGTAAAATTCATCACGTGAAAGAAGATTCCGAAGACGTGCTTGGAGTATTTGCAGATGTTGTAATGATATGTATATTTGTTAATACCTATTTAGATATTTAACTTCTATAAAAGACAAAAAATAATGAAGACGTACATGGGTATTTGAAACTGGAACTAGAGGAGGGCACTCCGGTGGTGAAATCTGTACTGCGAAGGAGGGTAAAACGAACGAGTGACACCGCGAATTGAACCAACCCATGTAGTCCTCCGATACAATCCATGGATCTGGAGCCGGAATCCGACTAGCTAGTGATACTATGCTCGTTGCCTCATGTCTAGTAGCACATCTATCATCCGATGAATTGAAACCGGATCTTGTACCCTTTGTTGCCACTAGCGGACGAACCTCGAGATATGGGACGATCCTTTGTAGTTGGACGGTCTGAAAAAATCCAAACCGTCAGAGAACCCTATCTAGCATGTATGGCTCGATAATGTCTCCAACATGGACCGTGCCTCTGTAAGTAGACTCCGCAAACTCACCCTCAAAATCTAGAACTATGTCCTCATACGGCATAAATTGTATATCCTCTACTCTCATATAGTCTTATTGGGAACGGAGTGATCCCAGTCTCTCCAATGGATACAGTGGTGTCTTCGGGACAAATAGTCTCGAAGCCCACGGAGTTGATCAGTGCAATACGGGATCCTCGGTCGTTGAACAACCTAGTGAGAGGAAGTGTGCATACATCCAAAATTGTATGCATTTGATTATGACATAATCGTTATTATTAGTTTAGTATAACATAATCGTATTTAATTAATTCAATAAATAATACTTGTAAAAGAGATGTACAACTGTCGACGATCTTCACCTAAAGCCGTGAAGAATCACCACCATCCTATACGACAATTTTCAAAAAAGGAAGATTAGTATCATTACAAATAAAATCTGAAATAGTTAAATAAATTGATAATAATAAGTACCGGTATAGATATGTCAAGACGTCAATGCCTCATGTATATATCCTCCCGTGCGTGGGTGATCTCAAACCAAGTCAATCAACTAGGAACGGATCTTGTTCGTTGAATTGTCGAATTAAAAAAGAGGACCCCAAGAAAAGTAAAAGGAACACGGAAGCAATATCGTTAGTTGGGTGTCTCATGTCTGGGGCTAGTGATGAGCATCAGTTCAAAACCGAACCAATAAAAACCGAACAACCGAAAACCTGTAAAACATGAACCGAAAATCGCAACCGAAAAGATCGGTTCGATTTTGGCTTCGATTTAACAAAAATTGAAGAAATAGAACAAGATGTAAATGGTAGATTCAAATTTGATATTCGAACAAAATCACAACAAATAATTAAGAAAGAGCAACAAGGAAGAACACTGAAGAATTGAGATCCATATCACGTCGTCTTGCTTTAACATCCCTCGAGGGATATCCAGATTCAGACCCAGATCCCATCACCTTGCCTTGCAACCCTCGTCTCTCACCGATATCAGCCTCACCGTTCGGTTTTGTCGTTGGAGTCGCCGGTCGTTGTGTGGAGGTAGAGACTAAAAACCCAGTGAAAGTTGAACGAAGAAAATGAAGAAGGAAGAAACAAACATGCGTGAGGAAATTGGAGTCTCTAGCGTCGCCGTCGTTGGAGTCGTCGTCACTGCGTCGGGGGAAGCGAGTTTGCCGTCGCGAGAGCCTGGGACAGAACTGAGGAGTCGGGCTGAGGAGGGAATTGGGGAGCATGAGCTAAGGAACCCAAACCCTACTTTCTCTCTTTGTCTCCGTCGGCGCAGTCCCGTACTCTCGTATAAATGCCTTAACCCTAAGTCTCATCGGAACTTCGAAGAGAGGAGCAACAGAGATGATAGTGGGAGAATTGGAATTGGTGAATAATTGGAAGAATGGAGAGTAAATGCCTACCCTTAAAACAAGCATGGTTAAGAACTAAAGAAATCCATGCACCTTGACTGCAAATGAGTAAATGACTTGTCTGGTTATTTTTAAATTAAAAATCGGTTCAAACCGCGGTTTTTTGGTTCGGAACCTAAACCGAACCGAAAACCTATAAAAATATTAAACCAAAAAACTAAACCTAATATATAGGTTCTCAGTTCGCTTTGAACCGAAACCTGTCGGTTCGGTTCTCTTGAACCGACCGAGTTCTACTCAGCCCTATTTGGGGCGAGACGTAAAGGGTCGAATATCGTCTTTAGATCGAAAAACATTGTGGTCCAGTGTGACCGTGCATCAACCTCAATGATATATAATGTCTTCTCCAATCAAGATACATGGTCACGTGTGTTGAGCGGTGTCAACAAATCATCCCCATCAATCATCAAGCACATGATAATAACAATGTTGTGGAGAGTAGTTGTCATCTCACCTCAAGGAAGGTGAAAATTACTGGTCTCAAGATTCCATCTCTCTAAAAGTACATGGATAAGGGCATGATTAACACCAGCGAACGAGACATCGAGTAGATAAGTCAGACCACTTTGTGATGCGAGCCCAAACCACAATGTGGGTCCTCTTTGTCCCTTTCTGATATCCTTCTACTCTATAGGTTGATGTCCATCAACCGCCTGATTGCAGTAATCGGCTTGAAATGACAATACATGTCGACTCAACAAGTAAAAGAAGAATCCATGTACACATAGGCATCACTGAAAACACACAACCTAAAAAAGTATTAGGTTGCCCGATCATAAATGGGCGAATGAATAAAGATCTTATTAACATTGGCATCTCAAAAAATAAACAACTAACAAATGGAAACATCATCATTTTCACAAGAAGGACGAGTAATCCTAATAAAAGCGAACCTAAATGCAAAATCAAGCTACCTCATGCCAGCCTTCATGCTTCCTACAAGTATTCACAAGAAATCGGCCAAATCATAAGGAATTTCTTCTAAACAAGGGAACGAATTACCACCCACTTATCAATGCGATAGAATTTGCAAACCAAAAACCTTAGGTGAAACCAGAATCCGAAAAACAAAAGATATAAACAAAATGCTACAAATGAAACTATTATGGAAAATAATGGTAGAACCAGAAAACATATGGGGAAAATTTATAGAAGAAAAATACCTTAAAAGAACATGTCTACGGAATTACAACATAGAAAAAATCACATCGTGGCAATGGAAAATACTAATATAACTAAAAGAAGAACTTTAAAAGGGTTTCATATGGAATGCCACTGATAAAGAAACCATTACATTTGGGAAAGGCTTATGGATAACTAATCAGCCATTGAAAAACTTGATGAACGATAAAACATTGGTCAATACAACTAGTAAGCAAATACACGACAAATAAACAATGGAACCACCAATTGATAGAACAACTAGAAGGTCTCTACCAGTTGACATCATTAGGATATTAAACAAACACGATCTCCCTCAAAATGAAAATCCGAGATAGATTGTATTGGAGATCGAGTGAAAAGGATGATTCTCTACTAAATCATCATTGAAATTCATCAAAAAACGAAAGGGAGGATCCCAATGTGACAAAACGTGGATATGGGTATCAACACAATGCCAAAAGTTAAAACTTCATATGAAAACTCGCACTAAATGAAATACTAACAAAGGAGAACCTAGACAAACAAAAGGTATTAGTTTTAATGGAATGTGAATTTTGTCAACAACCATTAGAGAGTGCTAAACACCTACTTCTAAAATGCCCGTATACACTACACAACATCAAAATTGATAAATTTCAAAACTTTCTCCATAACTACGACCTAACAAACCATAAAATATTCACTAAAATAAAGGAAAAATGTAACCCACAAGAATTAAGACAAATAGTTGTTATATGGTGGAAATTTTGATTAATTAGAAACCAAATCATTTTTAACAAGATAAAAAATCTTAATGATCTAAACCATGTGATTCAAAAACAGATTAACGACTAGGATGATGCTATAAAAAAAATTTCCAAGATGCAATGCTAGCCCTCTAAAACAAAGACAAAAAAAAAAAAAAAAAATTAAATGGCAGAAACCACGGTTGAACTCTATCAAATTAAATTTCGATGCTTGTGCCTTTGGCTATATCATTCGTAATCATAACGCTAAAACTGTAACACCCCAAATCCGTAGGACTCGGAGTGCTACTAGGCTAGGATCTCACAATGGATCCTGACCCTAGCCTGACAACAACTTCACTGAATCTTACAACAAGGCACTGATAGATTAAAACAAAACATAAAACTGATGTATATATATATACTGATCAAAAGCAATACACAGTACTGCTGAGTACAAAAGTCAAACATAAATCCGTACAATATAAACAACCCAAAACCCACGAGTACGCCCTGTGTACGGAACCCTCAGCAGATCACCCCTCCAGATCACTCTGCAGTTCTCCCTAACCTGCAAAGGATCTACCACACGGTATAAAACCGTTAGCTAACCATACACAAATATAAGATAGGCAAGAGCACAAACACACATCATATAAACAATAACACATCAACATGATATCACACATTTACCCGGTTTATTATCTTTATAACGTTAAACACACAGGAGTATATAAATCAGTATATGAAAATAAGTGACACGAGGAATATAATCTTCGCCTCTGCGTGAAATAGCTAGCTGGAGTGGTATCAACGCACCTTCCGTATACCATAAGGAGTGGTATCAGCACCTTTCCCGTATACCAAGTCTAGCTAGCGTATAGAGAACTTCCCAGACTCCACTACGGGATGAAAGGGTAAGTTGTCACAGCCACTACAATGTGCGGTCAATATAACATAGGTCGGTGACCAACATGAAGCATGCTATAAAGCATATAACAAACACCACTCATGCACACATCCAATATAAGGATGGTAGCTAAGTAAGTCCTATGGACTTACCTCAATCTCAGAAGTATCTCGCTACGAGCAAAACCCAGAAACGTCCACTCCAACTGGAGGACAACACATCCTATACAAGGCACACAAATATATATATCACAATCCTATCACACACAAAGGGTCACACCTAGACCCAAGGGATCCATAAGGGATCAATTCCAACTCGTAAACCTCAAAGCTGTAACCGGCATAACTATGTCATACTCAACATCATCCGAATCCTAGCATGATACTAGTTCCCTCATACTAGAAAGGAAAGGAAACTACTTAACTATAAGTAGTTCCGGGACAAGACGCACCTGCGTGAACTACGGACGCAGGGGCGGAAAGGATCACCCGCGGGCGCGGCAAGTGGAAGCCGCAGGGCGGTGACACTGAACGCAGGCAAGCGCAGGCACGCCGCTGGCACGACGCAGGCGTTGTGGCACGGTAGTCGCGGGGCGGTGACTCTTGCCGCGGGGCGGCGACAGTGCAGAAGGCAACTTCGCGGCTTCTCTTCGGTTCTTCACTTGATCAAAACACGTTTATACTCTTCCAGATTCATACACATTCAAACATCAACCTATGATCAACATACATCTAAACCTAAGTTCAAGAGAAGAAAGACAAGAAAGAAAGGAAGGAAGGAGAAGCAAGGAGCTCACCTCCACTGCTGTGATCACCCAAGAAAGTACAGAACACACTCTCAGCTGGCCTCTGAAGCTCAGCAACATACACACTAGCATCAGCACACAACCACAAGTACACTTCCAAAGTCAACTCCAAGGAAAACAAGAACAATCTCACAAGGGAAGAAGGGTAAGCAAGGTGGACGTAGGTAGCTGGAGAAGTGAAGTGAAGAAGTGAAACCCTTGCTCAGCAAGGTAAGAGAAGGTAAGGTAAGACGGTAAAGCACGGGTCAAGGAAGTCAACAAAACCGGTTGCAGCCGCCGTAACCCGCAGGGGCGGATCACAGGGCCGTAGGGGCGGGAACCCACAGGGGCGGCATACGTGCCCGTGGGTGCGGTAAGGCCAATCTCGGCTATGGTCCGATCTCGGTCCGAAAGAAAGGGCTCTCACATCTCACCCCCTAAAAACAAGTTTCGTCCCAAAACTTGCAAGACCTCGAAACACTCGACTCACAAGCCGAGGTACACTCTCTATAACCTCAAACGTAAGCATGGAGGAAATCATCAACTCCAGCAGTAAACTATACTATCCAGGGCCTAGGGGAAAATCCTCTCTAGCCAAACCATAAACATATCACAAGGCATAGAGGAAGCACATCTCTAGTTGTATCATAACATAACAGAAAGGCATGGAGGAAAAACATCTCCAGCACTACTAGGTCCATCAAAAGCATGGAGGAAAGAACCATCTCCAGCTATAAACAAGTATCACAATAGCATGGAGGAAAGAACCATCTCCATCTATAAACAAGAATCATACTAGCATAACAAGATCTACTAAGATCATAATCACATCAAAGCTAGCATGAAATAAACATATCACAGCATGTAAGCATGTAAGCATGTAAGCACATAAGACTCAACAAGCTAGTACTAAGATCTATCGGTGATCCTACTGGAGCACCATCTCTGCATAAAACTCTGGATAGTTCCTCTGGATACTATCCTCAGTTCCCATGTAGCCTCCTCAGGTCCTCGTCTCGACCACTGTATCCTCAACATAGGGATGTCCTTCGAACGCAGGCGTCTCATACCTCGCTCTAGGACTGCAATAGGATGCTCTACAAACGTGTGGTCCGCTCAACCACCAAATCCTCATAACTCACAATGTGTCTCGGATCTGGTATGTACTCCCTCAGCTGAGACACATGAAATACAGGGTGAACACCCTCTAATCTCGAAGGCAAGGCTAACCTGTAAGCTGCGCTCCCAACCCGATCCAGAATCTCGAACGGTCCGACATATCGGGGACTCAACTTCCCTTAATGCCAAATCGCCTAACACCTCGTGTCGGGGACACTCTCAGCCACACATGGGCTCCAACCCTGAACTCTAGAGGTCTACACCTCCTGTCAGCATAAGACTTCTGGCGGCTCTGTGCAGTCAGCATACGCTCTCTGATCAATGCTACTCGAGCCATATCATCCTGAATTTGATCAGGTGCTAAACCACTGACACTGCTCTGCTCATCCCAACATAACGGGGTACGACATCTCTGTCCATACAGTGCCTCATATGGGGCCATCCCAATAGATGCATGCCAGTTGTTGTTGTAGCTCAACAAAGTTTGATTTGTCCACACTTGCCCTCAATCCAACACACAAGCTCGCAACATATCCTCCAAGGTCTGAATGGGTCCTCTCTGACTGACCATCTGTCTGAGGATGAAACGCAGTCGTGAAGTGCAAAACTCGTCCCCAGGGCAGTCTGAATCTGCAGCCAAAATCTCGAGGTAAATCGCCCATCTCTGTCTGAGACGATCGTCCTCGTACACCATGGAGTCTCACTATCTGCCTAGTGTACTCCTCAGCTAATCTGCTAACCGGACACGTCTCTCGAATAGAAATGAAACGTGCCGTCTTCGTCAGTCTGTCAACTATGACCCAGATGGCATCAAAACTCCGGCTCAGCCTCAGTCCGGTCACAAAATCCATGGTGACGTCCTCCCACTTCCTCTGTGGAACATGAAGGGGATGGAGCTCACCTCCAGGTCGGAAATGCTCGATCTTGACCTGCTGGCAGGTCGCACACCGAGCTACAAATCTGGCTACATCGGGCTTCAGCCCTCCCCACCAATATAAACGTCCTCAAATCCTGATACATCTTACTCGTACCTGGATGTACCGAGTAAGGTGTATAGTGAGCCTCCTGTAAATCCACTGCCTCAACTCTGTATCAGCAGGTACACAGACGCGACCGCGGCGTCTCAAAACTCCATATGCTCCAAGCAGAAACTGTAAGCACATAAGACGCGACCGCGACCGCGGCATACGTGCCCGCGGGTGCGGTAAGGCCAATCTCGGCCAAAGCCAATCTCGCTATGGTCCGATCTCGTCCGAAAGAAAGGGCTCTCACAAAAACACTCGTTATCGGAATTGGATGATGTGGAGTAGAAACTATCCTTCAAGCGGATGCTTATGCTCTTAAAAAGGGCTTAGAAAAGGCCAAAAGTCTAGGTTTTGACATCATTGAAATTGAGGTGATAATCTTATCCTTATAAAATCAATCAATCAGATTTGGAAACCACCCTGAGAATCATATATGATAATTTCTAACATTTCCATCTTGCTTTCAAGATGTGCACAAGTTTGAGTACAACGTGTGATTGGGAAGATCAATGTTGCAAAACAAACTCGAACATCTTGGCCATGAAGTAGATCGTGAGAATGAGATCCATCTGTGAGACGTTGAAGACCTCATCCGCAAGGATGCCCAGGGACGGTCAACTACTACATGTTGACCCTCCTTGTTTTCACTTACCTTTGTATGTAAAAAAAACTCATCTTAGCGAGTTTATTCGCGACGTCGTTAATTTTCCTGAAAATATAAAGAACACGAACTAGCGAAAGCTGAGAAAACAAGATAGAGATATCTGAAATGATTGGATCTATTTCCCAATGAGGGTTCCAAATATTTTTTTATAGAATCTAAAATTGTTAGGTTATAACCCTCAATTTCAACCAAGGTGAAACCCATTTCAATTGCCTTGAGGATACAGATTTGAGAGCAATAGCTTCATCAATAAGAGAGGAAGTAGGACAACTGTAACACCCCAAATCCGTAGGACTCGAGTGCTACTTGGCTAGGATCTCACAATTGATCCTGACCCTAGCCTGACAACAATTTCACTGAATCTTACAACAAGGCACTGATAGATTAAAGACAAAAATCAAACTAATATATAAATCTCAAAAGGTAGTACATAAGTACCGCTGAGTACAAAAGAAACATATATCCGTACATCAAATATCCCATATCCCACGATAATAATCCCAGGGTACTGAGCCCTCAACGGATCACCCCTCTAGATCACTCTGCAGCTCTCCTAACCTGCAAAGGATCTACAACACGGTATAAAACCGTTAGCTAAGCATACACATATATAAGAAGATGCATCAGCACAATCACACACCAATGAATAGTAAACACATCAACATGCTATCACACATTTACCCGGTTTATTATCTAAATAACGTCCAGTCACTCAAGCGTGTATATATATATATATATATATATATATATATATATATATATATATATAGAGAGAGAGAGAGAGAGAGAAAGAGAGAGTTAGGATCATGTAGGAACCTCTCTTGGAGTAGGGAATAGGGACTTAATTGTACACACGGAATATAAGCCTCTGGGTGCTCATGGCAGCTGGAGTGGTCCCTGGTCACACTCACCCGTGTACCCTGAGGGAATGGAGAGTGGCCAACCGTTTACCAAGTCTGACCCAACCACAAGAACCGCCCAGACTCCAAAAGGGATGAAAGGGACAGCTGTCAAGCCCTACAATGGGCAATCACTATACCATAGGTCGGTAATCATCATATCTCATGCTATAAAGCAAATAACACATACACCACTCATGCACACATCCAATATAAGGATGGCAGCTAAGTAAGTCCTATGGACTTACCTCAACCTCGAAGTCTCAAACCCAAACAGCTCCAACTCTGGAGATCAACACTGCCTAAACAAGGCATCACAACATATATCAAACTCATATCCAACATAGGGGTCACACCTAGACCCAAGGGATCCATAAGGATCGTATCCTAACTCATAAACCTCAAAGCCATAACCGGCATAAGATATATCACATCCTCATCATTCTATCCTCATACACGTACCTAGCATGCTACTAACCCGCTCATACTAGGAAAGGAAAGGATCTACCTAACTCTAGGTAGACCCGGACAAGACGCACCTGCGTGACACAAGAGACGCAGGGGCGGAGCAGGCAACCCGCAGGCGCGGCGGAACTCAGCCGGGCGCGGTGACAAGGACGCAGGCAACGCAGGCAAGGCGCTGGCGCTGGCGCTGCGGCACGGCTTCCGCAGGGGCGGCGGCTTCTAGGTGCGGGGGCGGCGTCTGTGCAGAACGTGATCCCGCGCTTCTCTTCGGCTCTTCACGTGATCAAACCACGTCTTCTCTCATCCAAAAACCACACACATACATATACATACACATTCCAACATTAATCTACATCCACATACATCTAAACCTAAGCTAAGAGGATGGAATCAAGGAAAGAAAGAAGGAGAAGCAAGAACACTTACCACTCTTGTGGTCCTAGGCTGCAAGGGGAGATCACACACCTCAAAAGCTGGCCTCCAAGCTCAGCATACACACATTCATCATCAACATCAACATCAACCACACAACTCTACCAAACTCAAGAGAGAAACAAACACAAGATCAAGGTGGATGAAGGAGAAGCAAGGAGGACGTGCAAGGGCTGGAAAGGAGAAGTGAAGAAGGTAGCCCTTGCTCAGCAAGGAAAGGAAAGAAGTAAGCAAAGGGTAAAGCACGGGTCAAAGGAGTCAACAAAACCGGCTGCAGCCGGAAACCGCAGGGCGGTTCCTGAGCCGCAGGGGCCAGTCGTGCCCGCGGGTGCGGAAAGGCCAATCTCGGCCAAAGCCAATCTCGGCTAAGGTCCAATCTCGGTCCGAAAAGACTAAGGATCTTACATCTCACCCCCCTAAAAACAAGTTTTCGTCCCGAAACTTGCCAAGGTCCTGAAACCACTCGGACTCGAAAGCCGAGGTATAACTCTCTATAACCTCAAACATAAGCATGGAGGAACTCATCAACTCCAGCAGCAAACTATACTATCCAGGGCATAGAGGAAAACCATTCTCTAGCCAAAACCATAAACATATCACAAGACATAAAGGAATCACATCTCTAGCCGTATCATATCCTATAACAGAAAGGCATGGAGGAGAACTTCTCCAGCACTACTATGTCCCATCAAAATAGCATGGAGGAAAGAACCATCTCCAGCTAAACCCTATCATATCACAATAGCATGGAGGAAAGAATCATCCCCAACTATAAACAAGAATCATACTAGGCACAAACAAGATCTAATAAGATCATAATCACATCAAAGCTAGTATGAAAATAAACACATCATGGCATATAAGCACATAAGCATAACATCACCAAGATGGTACTAAGATCTTACTCGTCGATCCTACTGGTACATCTATCTCGGCATAAACTCTGGATAGTTCCTCTGTATATTATCCTCAGTCTTTCATGTAGCCTCATCAGGTCCTCGTCTCGACCACTGTATCCTCAACACAGTAATGTTCTTCGAACGCAGGCGTCTCATACCTCGTTCTAGGACTGCAATCGGATGCTCAACAAAGGTGTGGTCCGGCTCAACCACCAAATCATCATAACTCACAACATGTCTCGGATCTGGTATATACTCCCTCAGCTGAGACACGTGAAATACAGGGTGAACACCCTCTAACCTCGGAAGCAAAGCTAACCTGTAAGCTGCACTCCCAACCCGATCCAGAATCTCAAACGGTCCGACATATCGGGCTCAACTTCCCCTTAATGCCAAATCGCCTAACACCTCGTGCCGGGGACACTCTCTCAGCCACACATGGGCTCCAACTCTGAACTCTAGAGGTCTACGCCTCCTATTAGCATAAGACTTCTGAAGGCTCTGCTCCGTCAACATCCGCTCTCGAATCAGTGCTACTCGAGCCACATCATCCTGAATCTGATCAGGTGTCAAACCACTGGCCGTACTAGGCTCATCCCAGCATAACGGTGTACGACATCTCTGCCCATACAGTGCCTCATAGGGGCCATCCCAATAGATGTATGCCAACACACAAACTCACAGCATATCTTCCAGCGTATGAATGGTCCTATCTGACTGACCATCTGTCTGAGGATGGAACGCAATAGTAAAGTACAAAATCGTCCCCAAAGCAATCTGAATCTGCTGCTAGAATCTCGAGATAAATCGTCCATCTTTGTCAGAGACGATCATCCTCGGTACACCCTGGAGTCTCACTATCTGCCTAGTGTACTCCACAACTAATCTGCTCACCGGGCACGTCTCTCTAATAGGAATGAAACGTGCCGTCTTCGTCAATCGGTGTACTATGACCCAGATGGCATCAAAACTCCGGCTCAGCCTCAGTCCAGTCACAAAGTCCATGGTGACGTCCTCCCACTTCCTCTGTGGAACAGGAAGTGGACGGAGCTCACCTCCAGGTCTGCAATGCTCTAACTTGACCTGCTGGCAGGTCGCATACTGTGCCACAATCTGGCCACATCGGGCTTAAGCCCTTCCCATCAATATAGACGTCTCAAATCTTGATACATCTTACTCGTACCTGGATGTACCGAGTAAGGTGTACAGTAAGCCTACTGTAAAATTCTCTGTCTCAGCTTTGTATCAGCAAGTACACAGACGCGACCGCGGCGTCTCAAAACTCCATCTGCTCCTAGCAGGAACTGTGGTGCCTCATCCCGAGACATCCTATCTAGTATCCTCATCAAGGTATGGAAGGTCTCCTGCTTCTGTTGGATCTCACTCAACAGATCAGGTAAAACTTCTAAAGTACTCAGCCGGGCATCCTCATCCGAAAACTGAATGTCCAGCTCTAACCAGATCAAATCCCTCAATACCCTCTAGTTGTGCCCAAACAGGAGCAGAAGTCAGACGTCTCTTCAGCTCCTCAAAACTTTGTATACACTAGTTAAACCATACAAATCTGGTAGTCTTCCTCAGCAAACTCGTCAGTGGACGGACAATAACAGAAAAACCCACCACGAAGCGTCTGTAATAATTAGCTAGGCCAAGGAAGCTACGTACTTCCTTGACGTTATTCGGTGTAGTCCAAGATGCTACTGCCTCAATCTTGGCCGGATCCACCTTAATTCTTTCAGCTGATACCACATGACCTAGGAATGCTACCTCTGACATCCAAAACTCGCACTTAGAAAACTTAGCATAAAGTTCTCTATCCCGTAAAACTTGCAATACAGTCCTCAACTGTCCTGCATGCCCCTCTCTACTACGAGAGTACACCAGAATATCATCTATGAATACCACCACAAACTGATCCAGGAAGTCGATGAAGATACTGTTCATCAACTCCATAAAGACGGTTGGGGCATTTGTAAGCCCAAATGGCATCACTACAAATTCGTAGTGGCCATATCTGGTCCGGAATGCTGTCTTGTGCACATCCTGCTCTCTCACCCTCAGCTGGTGATATCCTGAGCGCAGGTCAATCCTGGAAAATACTGTCACTCCCTGAAGCTGATCTAACAAGTCATCAATATGCGGAAATGGATACTTGTTCTTAATGGTCACCTTGTTCAGCTCTCTATAATCTATACCCAATCTCAACGATCCGTCCTTCTTCCGTACGAAGAGAACTGGTGCTCCCCATGGAGATACACTAGGGTGAATTAAACCCTTCTCGGCCAACTCCTCGAGTTGCTTCTTCAGCTCCAACATCTCAACAGGCGCCATCCAATATGGGGCCTTCGAGATCGGTCTCGTACCAAGCTCTAACTCGATACCAAAGTCCACACTCCTCTGAGGCGGCAAACTAGACGGCTCAGCAAACACATCTGCAAACTCACAGACCCTTGGGATATCCTCTAATTTTGGACTCTCCCCCTTCTTCATGGCATAATACCAGAAGACTTCACAACTCTGTGCAAACAGTCTAGCTGCTCGTATCACACTAATAACCATGCCAGATTTCCCAAGGTCCCAACCTCGGGAAACCTTTATCTGTCCTAACTCGGTAGAGAGGGTACAGTCTTCCTACCTACATCTAAGACTACAGAAAGTCTATCCATCCAATCCATACCTAGTATGACTTCCTCATGCTCTAACGGCATGACAAGGAAATCAACTAGTAACACACGGGTCCCTATAGAAATGGGACAGTCACGAATCTCATGGGTACCTCTGACCCTACTACCATCGGGTAACCCTATACTAAAGGGTATCCCCTAAGTCGTATCTAGACTCAACCACTCAATACAAGCATCAGATATAAAAGAAGACATAGCTCCAGTATCAAACAAACTCTAACAGGTAAACCATGAATCAGAATGGTACCTGTAACAGTCGGTGCAGCTGGCTCCTCTGCACTCCTCAGCTCAAAAACTCGGCCTTGTGGCCCTCTGGTGTCAGTGGTGCTCCCACCACGGCCTCTGCCTCTACCCAACCCAGGAGCAGATCCCTGAGTGGTAGGACGATCTGGGACTCTCTGTTGTCCCTGTGTTTGCTGCTATTGCTGCTGAGGTGGCCTCTGCCCGCCTCCTGCTATACTGGCAAGAGTAGAACCCTGCTGAGACGATGCTCCACCCTGTCTACAAAAAATATGTCTGTGACCTAGCCTGCCACAGATGTAACAAGTCACTGTCTGTCTCGTGCACTCTTGCCGCATATCCCCATAACCACCACAGTTGTAACACTGTACTCCCTTATCTGCAACTGAGGCAGAAGAGGGACGACTCTGGCGACTCTGACCTCGCCCTGCACTAGCAGTCCCACCAGCACCACTGGTCTGCCCAGTACGCTGTCTCTTCTCAGACGCTCCGGTCTGAGAAGCTCTCCTCTGACTAGCCCGCTCTCACTCATAGTCGGAAGCTCTGTCCTGATAATCCATCAAAGACTCACAATGAAAACCCGCCATGTAGGTCCGGGTAGTATCCCTCAGTCGTCGGGAAAATAGATACACATGCTGATCCACAGAAGGTGCAGCTGGTCCCAACAATGCCAGCTCCTCCTGGAATCTCTTGATAGCCTCTGAGACTGGTACATCCTCGAATCCAGCCTCAACAAAATCTCGCAGTTTCTCCCTCCTCAATGAGGCAGGGCAGAAACGCTCTCTGATCATGGTCTGGATCTGATCATAATTGTCAAGTTGTGCTTGTACAGACCTCCACTAGTGTTGTGCTAAGTCTCTGAACAGAGTCTGCACTAACTCTATCTGCCTATCTGCTGGACATCTAATGGACTCTAGAGCTGAGTCCACATGTCCAATCCACAACTCAACCTCGAGCCCCACCTTCCCAAAGAAAGGAGGTACACCAATCTGGTGAAATGAGTTCAACCAAGTGTCTGGTCTAGGCCCTCTATGCTCCTCTGTAACTCGAGCAGTCTCAACTACAGGTGCCGGTGCAGCTGGCACCTGTGTAACCCCATGGGATCTCTCAGATGATCCCTCATGTATTGGAAGATCCGGGATAGGTCTACCTGCTCTGGCAGCCTCCTCCACTCGCCGGATATAGTCACGAAACTCTGGTCCTCCCATGGAGACATAATCCGAGTCATCTAATTGGACTCGTTGTGGACCCTGTCTCCCAGCTACGCCGTTCCTAGTCTCAGGAACGACACTCTCAACAACGTCCTCCTGAACCTCTTCCGCTGTACGTGGATCAACATCGGAAGTCCTACCCTGTCCTCTACCTAGAGGGGGTCTACCTCTACCTCGTCCAACTACAGGTAAGGCTCTAGTCTGAACCATCTGCAAAGGACGTAAACCTAACTCAGAAGGCTATATATATGCTATATGTATATATCAAATCAATCACAACAGAATATCTATATATATATACTGTCGAGATCTTCAGAGGGGCGATGGTTCACGTACACGATATCCCAAAACATTTTGTACTCATTTCAAAACCAAAACCTTTTGAAAAGTCATACCCCTTTTCGGGTTCTGGTTATTTATCTATTCGAACTTTATTGCAGATTACTAGTGCCATTGTTGTGAACCTGGGCTTTGATACCAACTTTGTAACACCCCAAATCCGTAGGACTCGAGGTGCTACTGGGCTAGGATCTCACAATGGATCCTGACCCTAGCCTGACAACAATTTCACTGAATCTTATAACAAGGCACCGATAGATTAAAGACAACACATCAAACTAATATATAAATCTCAAAAGGTAGTACATAAGTACCGCTGAGTACAAAAGAAACATATATCCGTACATCAAATATCCCATATCCCACGATAATAATCCCAGTGTACTGAGCCCTCAGCGGATCACCCCTCTGGATCACTCTACAGCTCTCCTAACCTACAAAGGATCTACAACACGGTATAAAACCGTTAGCTAACCATACACATATATAAGAAGATGCATCAGCACAATCACACACCAATGAATAGTAAACACATCAACATGCTATCACACATTTACCCGGTTTATTATCTTAATAACGTCCAGTCACTCAAGCGTGTATATATATATATATATAGAGAGAGAGTGAGAGTTAGGATCATGTAGGAACCTCTCTTAGAGTAGGGAATAGGGACTTATAATAGTCGTTGGATTAATATAGATGAACGTTCAAGATTTAACATTGTTTATGGTAATAATTAATGAGAATATTATATTGCCTCTAATAGAATTATGATAAAAATATTTTAACGACCAAAATTTCTCTATAAAATATAATAACGACCAAATTATGGTAATACATTATTTTCATATTGGGTCGTTATTATATTTTATAGAGAAAATTTGGTCGTTAAAATGTTTTTTATATCATTAATATAGTCATCGTTAAAATTTTGTGGGTCGTTAAAATTTTATAGAGAAAAATTGGTGGTTAAAATGTCTTTTTTCATATTTTAACTACCAAAATAAATTTTAACGACCAATCCTAACAAATTTAACGATCAAATTTCTTATAAAATTTATTAACGATAAAATTTCTCTATAAAATATATTAACGACCAAATTTCTCTATAAAATATATTAACACAAATTTTGATGGTTAATTTTTTTTAGTCGTTAACTTTTTTATTTTTTGTTTGATTCGGGTCGTTATTTTTTTTAATTCTGGTCGTTAATTTATAGTATTATACATATTAACGACTAAAAAAAATAACGATCAATCTTATAATATAAAATTAACGAGCATCCTTCTATATAAAAATTTACTAGTAAATGGGAATCAATTCATTCAACGCTTATTTTTGGGATAGCCCAAAAATAGGATATTTGTTTTCCTAATATGTATAATATTTAATGATTTATTTGTGAAATTTGAACAATCATATGAATCTCACCTATGGAAGCTTATTATGTACCTTCCATCATGTCCGTTCAAATTTTAATCCAACGGATCTTAGAGGTTCCTATTCCCTACTCTAAGGGTGGTTCCTACCGGATCTTGACCCTATATATATATATATATATATATATATATATATATATATATATATATCAATATGAATATATGTGACACGAGGAATATAACTCTCGCCTTTGGGTGCTCATGGCAGATGAAGTGGTCCCTGGTCACACTCACCCGTGTACCCTGAGGGAATGGAGAGTGGCCAACCGTTTACCAAGTCTGACCCAACCACAGAGAACCGCCCAGACTCCAAAGGGATGAAAGGGACAGCTGTCAAGCCCTACAATGGTCACTATACCATAGGTCGGTAACCATCATATCTCATGCTATAAAGCAAATAACACATACACCACTCATGCACACATCCAATATAAGGATGGCAGCTAAGTAAGTCCTATGGACTTACATCAACCTCGAAGTCTCAAACCCAAACAGCTCCAACTCATGAGATCAACACTGCCTAAACAAGGCATCACAACATATATCAAACTCATATCCAACATAGGGGTCACACCTAGACCCAAGGGATCCATAAGGATCGTATCCTAACTCATAAACCTCAAAGCCATAACCGGCATATAGATATATCACATCCTCATCATTCTATCCTCATACACGTACCTAACATGCTACTAACCCGCTCATACTAGGAAAGGAAATGATCTACCTAACTCTAGGTAGATCCGGAACAAGACGCACCTGCGTGACACAAGAGACGCAGGGGCGGAGCAGGCAACCCGCAGGCGTGGCGGAACTCAGCCTTGGGCGCGGTGACAAAGGACGCATGCAACGCAGGCAAGGCGTTGGCGTTGGCGCTGCGGCACAGCTTCCGCAAGGGCGGCGGTTTCTAGGCGCGAGGGCGGCGTCTGTGCAGAACGTGATCCCACAGCTTCTCTTTGGCTCTTCACGTGATCAAACCATGTCTTCTCTCATCCAAAACCACACACATACATATACATACACATTCGAACATTAATCTACATCCACATACATCTAAACCTAAGCTAAGAGGATGGAATCAAACCACGTCTGTGCAGAAGGTAGCCCTTGCTCAGCAAGGAAAGGAAAGAAGTAAGCAAAGGGTAAAGCACGGGTCAAAGGAGTCAACAAAACCGGCTGCAGCCGCCGGAAACCGCAGGGGTGGTTCCTTGATCCGCAGGGGCGGAAACCCGCAGGGGCGGCAGTCGTGCCCGCGGGTGCGGAAAGGCCAATCTCGGCCAAAGCCAATATCGGATAAGGTCCAATCTCGGTCTGAAAGACTAAGGCTCTTACAACAACATCTACCGAATTGTAAGGTAATAGGTAGCATTATGATCACAAATGATGAATCCGAAAGCATAATCACCATTGTCCCGCTTAGAACCTGATGTAGGAGCATCTAGAAGGCCGACCTCAACATTTCAAGTGACGAGACCAGTTAAGAAGAGACGGACTACGAGAGAGGAGGAGCCAAACAGGACGTGAGAGAGACGTCCAGCCAGAGAGAGAGACCACGTAGCCCACGTGACTCACATGAAGAAAGAGTTCATCGGGCTGCCTTTGAAGGTAGAAGACTTCGGGCTATTTTGAGTGGCTAAATTAGACCCGTTTAGCTATTTTATTTTCAGCCCATTTTGAGACAATTTTAATTTGGGTTTTTCTTTTCTTTTATTGTTTTATTTTATGTCTTCTAGAAGGTCATTATCTCCTAAAGATTTGACCTTATCCGTTTGTTAGAAGATCTTATCTCTTAAAGATTCGATCTTATCTTTTCGCATGTTATTTTATTTCTTTTATTCTTTCCGGGCTCGATCTTGGATCAAGCCCGCAACCCATGTAAGCTCAAGTTGGATGTCCAACATAGCCTATAAAAGGCATGCTAGACGTGTGATTAGATGACCTTTGATTAATAAACATTTTGATACTTTTCAGTATTCCCTCTTGTCGTGAGACTCGAGAACGAATAGGTGTGACTCCTATTCAAACCCTAGTTTGAAGTATAGGAGAGCCGTCCTACTTGGTGAGACTCTAAGATAGACTTCTCTTCCATCTTCAAGCGACTTCGCATGCTTCTGAGGTCAATCGCCTCTTCCTCTTAAGCAATCGATTATAGCGGACGAGTTGAATTGCGACTAGGAGATTCGCCCAGACTATCCAGCTACGATCCATCCCCAATCACCGGATCTATCCTCCATACCACACGTCTTTTCCTCTCTCCCCACGCCTACCATCTCTCTATCTCTCCTACGTTTCGGTGTTGAAAGATCGGGAAACCCTCGTGGCTTATCCCCGCATCAGAACCATTGGATAATCATCATTGTCCCACTTAGAGTCATCAAATTTATTTTTAATAAAATCGTGGTTAGGTTTATAATGGGTCTAAAACCTACCCACAAGGATATATGATGAGCTCAATTGTAGTAAATCGAGTATCGAATTTAAAAGGACTACGTCTGATTTGAAAAATACTAATAATTAATTATTCAAAGTAAAGGGAGAAAAGAAGAAGAAAGGAAGAGGGGAAATATATCTTTAGGTAAAAAGGGAGAAACATGGGAAAAACAATGACTGTTGTTGTCAAATATTTGAGGGAGGTGAACTAAGGAAACACAAATCCACACTATAATGAATTAAAATAATATTGTATATATGAGACTCATGAACTATGTGAATATTGCATGTAACTATTTAATATAGCCTTTGACATAGACAAACAAAGACCGTGATATCCAACTTGATTGCGCCCTCATGCCGGCGGTTGTGTCAGGTATATAGGAAAACCCATTAAGAACTTAGATATCTAGAAAAGACCAAGAGAAACCTCGTCGGTTAGCGCAAGTAAGAAAAGGTGCATAGACCGGAACTTTCTATAATACTTAGAAATCCTCGAAGTAAAATGTATGATTTAATTCCTTAAACCAAGTGCTTTTCAATCAATCCAATAAAACAACCTCGTCGGTTAGCAATAACAAATCAAATCATTATACTAATCATCTAATTCTTAGATCATGATGGAGATTAGCCAAACATGTTTAAATATAAAGCAAAATCTGTGTATAAAATCAAAAAGGGCATAAACTCACAATTGTTTGATTCCAGCACAACGATGCGAACTTTCTACTCTAAAGTTACTTGACAACTACAAAACCGAGGGAGAGGGATATTCGAGAGTGATATGATATTTATGGATACTCTAACCCTAGGGCGGATGTATGTTTATATAGGCAGAGAAAGTCGAAGTGTAGAGTTATAAAAAGATATATTTTTCAAAGATAAGATCGAAAAATATAATTTATTTTCATAATATTGTGTTTTATATTATGGATTGGTATGCCAACTTGATGGGTTGCATGTCGCCTCTTTTGGCTAAGTTAGTGAAGATTTGGGTGGGTCGAGGGACGTAATACTCAATGGAATTTCAAGGTCGGTGCTTGAAACACATTCAAAAATTGTGGTTGATCACTTCCATGTAGATACGATAATGTTGTCAGAGGCGAGTTTGATTACGGTTGGCATTAGGAATCTTCTAGCTTTGTTTACCTTGTGTCAAGTTTGTTTTATGAGTCGCGCGATTTTTCACCCGGTGGTAAGGATGTATCCTTCTATTGGGTAGAAAACTAGAAACAAGACATTAGTACGAGTTTCGTTAAGATTTGGGTTATTATATTAGGGTGTGTTTAGTTTGAGCTTATTGGAGGTTATTTTTCATGAGGCTATAATTTGTAGGTGTTTAGTTTTAGATTATTAAAATAACCTGGGTGGTTTATTTGAGCTTATAAATCCCGAAATATAACCTTCTATCCCCAAGGTTATACGAGGTTATATTTTGATATGTGTCTTTTTACAAAAAAATAATCCCCAAAAAATACACAACTAAACACCAAATAACAAATAACCTTAAATAACCTCATTTAGATTAAAAACTCAAATATAAGCTATAACCTCAAATAACCTCATTTAAATTAAAAACCCCAAAATAAGCCCATCTACAACTAAACACACCCTAGTTGTATTTTCTTTCTTTTAAATAACAAAAGAAAATTTAAACAGAAACTGAACTGTAGATCGAAGCATGTTAAATGGATGATAACTTGTGAGCAACAGTATAGAAGGATTGTCAAAACTTGCATGCTCCATAAATGAAGGAAGTTGTAACCTTTCACCTTTGTCTTAGACTATTTGGAGTTGCTTAATTCCCAACTATCATTTTAACACCTTTGTCATGGGTTACATGCCATTCTTGAAAAGATAATCACAGTTTTGAATATATCACTTTGGAAGTTGATTGTCAAATATTAGTTTTGTTGAGTCTACTTCTTTGACGCTCATTTCTTTAACCAATAATAATGTCTTTCTTATCTTCTTCAAATTTTGGATTCCAACTTAACCTAACATGTCCTTGTCAAATTAATTGCTAGTTTCCAGCTTCCTCGTAATAGGATATGAAAATGACTTTTAGCTACATAGCCTTGCCAATTTGTAAGCCTAACTACAATGACTCACCTCATTGTTCATCTTAATTCCTTACTCAATCATCTATCTTCTTTACCAAAATGTTTCGTAATTTTAGGAGTTTTGGTCTTATTGTTCTTCAGGTTATTGGATAGAACGCGATTGCTTGTACACTTCAATTTTCTGTATATTTTCTACTAATGATGACAATCACACCCATATTCGGTGGGTGCCAGAAAACCCGCTCTTAAGAATATGTACAAACCTTTTAACATGCGGGTGAAACTTTAGTGACGGGTGATGGTACGGATCGGATACGGATTAACATCTCAAAACCTATTATCCGACCAACCACCTGTACTCATCACCCAACATCCGCCCTCATCACCCATTTTATTATAAATATTATTTTTAATATTTTAATAACATATAAGATTTCATGGCTGGAATATTTTTTAATATTAATAATTTTAATACTTAAATAATATAAGTTTACATTAAAATTTCATGAACTTTTAGAGTTCATAAATCTTTTTGTTATTTTATTTGTCCGACTTTTTTGACACTACTAATTTTTATTTTTCGTGAATTTTAAGGTAAATATATTTTTGTTACATACAAAAAAAATTTAACTAAAAAAGACGGGTCAAATAGAGAGTTCATCAACTCTAGAGTGTGTTCATAATCTTTTTTGTTATGTTTTCACTTTTGGTTCATTCTATGTTTTGATGACACGTAAGATATTTTGCATTATATATTTTCTAACCATGTTAGTTGTTAAGGCTTAAATTGGATCAAATTGTATATTTAATTTTAGCTTACACAATTTTAAATTGTTTAAAATTTTTGTTGAATGCTAGGTTAAAAAAATGGGTTAAATTTCACCCGAAAAACCCGATCCACACCGGTACGGATAAGGATGACAAAAGCAACAAATCAGGTGAAGATTTTAGGTAACAGATCGGGTAATGAAAGTGATACATCTATCCATACATTACCCGACCCGTTGCGATCCCTAATTTATACTTCTCTTTATTATTCAGGGGGTGGGGAAAATATTGAGATTTGACAGATTGCGCCGCGGAAGACGAAAGAAGAAACGAGGATTTTGAGCGACAGCAAGTCAAGTGATAGAATAGCACAAGGTTTAATTGCTGTTTGCTAAACAATCTTGAACAAAATTACATGAACAATGACCACCTACCAAATATGAGTATTCAACTTACTTAATTGCAGTGCACGAAAAGTCCATTTCCCATTATATTAAAACTTCAAATTCACACGAAACATAAACCACGCCCCTTTGAGATGCATCACTCCACCTTCATCGATTATTCAAAATGTTTCCAAATTCAGAGAAAATAATATCTTGATCGGGAATAATTCTCGACTAGTGTATCGCCCGTACTTTATACTGGATTGAGTTTATTGGTTCTCTTTAAAGTATAGTTCTAATCAATTACATTTATTATTAAGCTTATTGGTTCTCTTTAAAGTATAATTCTAATCAGAATTTCGAATTTCTTTTAACTCGACTACTTAAAAAAATATATTGGGATTGATATATTAAGTACTTAAATAAAAAATTTAGATTTTAAGATTTGGTTTAAACCGACTATCTGAAATAATAATATTTAGATCATAGGATTTAGATTATAAGATTTTTTTAAATCGTCTATTTTTAAAAAAATATATCCGGCTTTGTTAAACAAACATGTAATTGGCTACGTAAATATGAAAGTTAATAAAAATTCAACTAAAATTAATTGATACGGTTTAAAAGAAAATTTAGTTAATTTTATTGAAAATTTTAATTTATATTACGGATAAAAAGAGACTTTTTGAAGAAAAGAAAAATGATTTGCGAAAAACCTAGATGTGAGATGTGGTAAAAGAAGACTCTCCACTAATAACATAAGATTTTTTTTTGATAAAGTTTATATTTTAATATAAGATGAAAAAAAATCAAATAAACTGTACCATAATTGGGGCAATCTTAATGCAAATATTATGTTTGGGAGCAGCAGTTGAGCTATTTCTTTCTTTGATTTACCATGTTGGTGTAGATAAATGAGAAAGAGAAGTTTGTTATAACAAATGGATCTAATTTATAATTAAAAAAACTCGTAATTTTTAAAAACCATCAGAAAATTGTTTTGTTAGATATCTTGGTTGATGTATATCCACGAAGCGAGTAGATAAACACGGCCCACCTAAATACCTAATTCCCAAGAAGCCCACAGTAAGCACTGTAGAGCAGGCCGCAGCGTATGAATATCCAAAGTGGCAACTGGGAAGTCTCACAACCCATAACGCCACGTGTCCCTATGAAACTCGAGCTAAAGTAGAATCGCCTAGAAACTGAAATTAGGAAGTTTTAGGTCACCTTTCTCCTACCCTCCCACCGCTACTAGAAAAACTGTTTTCAGCTTTCACACTTATGTGTCAACGTCATCACCTTCGCCTTCCCGAATACATATATACACTACCCACTTTACTCTCAATTTATGCGTTTGATTTTAGAAAACCCTCAAATATTCAAAGGGGCTAACTAGGGTTCAAAATTCGGCCCGCATAAAAAGCTGGAGATCCTCAGGGCTACACGCATGTCTCGTGTTGTTGATGATACTTACCCTAATAACTCTCTTCCCAATCACTTGAATTTCATGGATTCAATCGATCTTGATTCTCATTCCTCTGGTGTTTCTCCCACTTTGGGGAAGCTTTTGAAGGAAGTCGGAGATGTTAGAAAGGCCGTCACCGGTGATGAAACTCCACTTCATCATCATCATCACGCTGATTCTCGCGCAATTCCATTTGTTCTCTCCTTTTCTAATCTTACTTATAGTGTCAAGATTCGTCCTAAACTCAGTTTTCAATCGATTCTTCGTCCATGCGGCGAGAGCTTTTTCTCCCCCAAAACCAAGACGCTTCTTAATGATATCTCTGGCGAGGCTAGGGATGGGGAGATTATGGCGGTGCTTGGTGCCAGTGGATCTGGAAAGTCTACATTGATCGACGCGCTTGCTAATCGGATCGCTAAGGATTCGCTCAAAGGCTCTATTACTCTTAATGGAGAGCGTCTTGAGTCCAGGCTTCTCAAGGTTATCTCTGCCTACGTAATGCAAGATGATCTTCTTTATCCGATGCTTACAGTCGAGGAAACGCTCATGTTCGCCGCTGAGTTTCGCCTTCCTCGCAGGCTTTCTAAATCCAAGAAGAAAGCCCGTGTACAGCAATTGATCGATCAATTAGGCCTCAGAAACGCTGCCAATACTGTTATCGGCGACGAGGGACACCGTGGTGTCTCTGGTGGGGAGAGGCGGAGGGTGTCTATCGGGATCGACATCGTTCATGATCCGATCATGCTCTTTCTCGATGAGCCAACCTCAGGGCTCGATTCGACGTCCGCCTTCTTGGTGGTCAAGGTGCTTCAGCGAATTGCGCAAAGTGGATCCATCGTCATCATGTCCGTACATCAGCCAAGTTGGAGGATCTTAGGGTTGTTGGACCGTCTCATCTTCCTCTCACGTGGCCAGACGGTTTTCAGTGGTCCACCCTCTCATCTCCAGAGTTTCTTCTCCGGATTCGGCCATCCCATCCCCGAGAACGAAAACCGGACTGAATTCGCTCTTGATCTCATCAGAGAACTCGAGACCTCCCCCGGAGGGACCAAATCGCTGGTTGAATTCAACACTCAATGGCAGATCAGCAAGAAACAGCAGGCCGGAGTTGATAGCTTAACAAACATCGACCATCAAGGATTATCGCTCAAGGAGGCGATCAGCGCCAGCATTTCGAGAGGGAAGCTGGTGTCTGGCACTGGAGCCAGTGGTGCCACAGCGGCAATGGTTCCGAGCTTCGCTAATCCGGCCTGGAAGGAGATCGCTGTTCTATCTCGCCGGTCGGCCATGAACTCCCGCCGTATGCCGGAACTATTCGGCGTCCGAGTCGGCGCTGTCCTCATTACCGGATTTATCCTCGCAACCGTGTTCTGGCAGCTTGATAACTCGCCCAAAGGAGTCCAGGAACGGCTTGGATTCTTCGCGTTTGCCATGTCCACAACCTTCTACACCTGCGCAGACGCTCTCCCCGTCTTTCTCCAAGAACGCTACATCTTTATGAGAGAAACGGCCTACAATGCTTACCGGAGATCCTCATATATTCTCTCCCATGCAATCACCTCCATTCCAGGACTAATCTTCCTCTCCCTGGCCTTCTCCGCCGCCACATTTTTCGCAGTCGGACTCGCCGGCGGCGTCTCTGGCTTCTTCTTCTACTTTGCGATCATCTTAGCATCTTTCTTCGCCGGAAACTCGTTCGTCTCCTTCCTGTCAGGCGTCGTCCCTCACGTAATGCTAGGATACACAATCGTGGTCGCAATCCTGGCCTACTTCCTCCTGTTTAGTGGATTCTTCATCAACCGAGATCGAATCCCTAACTACTGGATCTGGTTCCACTACATGTCTCTGGTAAAATATCCTTACGAGGGAGTTCTGATGAACGAGTTCGAAAACAAGAAAACCTGCTTCGTGAAAGGAATTCAGATCTTCGATAACACTCCACTGGGAGCAGTTCCGACGGCCATGAAAGTGAAGCTTCTAAAGTCACTGAGCTCTACGCTGGGAGTTCCGATCATGCCGACAACGTGCGTGACGGGCGGAAATCAAATTCTTGCACAACAGGGAATAACGGATCTGAGCAAGTGGAACTGCCTCTGGATCACCCTGGCCTGGGGATTCTTCTTCAGGTTTCTGTTCTACTTGGCGTTGTTGATCGGAAGCAAGAACAAAAGGAGGTGATGAGTTTGTTTGGCGGGAGATTTAAAATTTGAAACAATTCTATATTTAAATGTTATATTCTATATTATTCATCTGGGTTGAGGTATGAAGTTAAATTTGTGTGGTAGAGATAGAGTTTGGTGTAAAAATGTTGCATAAATACATAAAATGGTATTAACTATTAAGTCATTTGCTTAAATTTGTCCATATAATTCCCATTCTAGTGTTAGTAAATAAAATGTATCTCTGTTAGTGTTTGACCTCTATTTAGAGAAATTTGTTGTTATTTGTGGAAGTGTATGGGTTAGAGGGTAGGTCAGAGTTGGTGTGAAACTGTTACATTAACCATATATGATGTATCATGGTCAAAGTCTCTTGCTTTGTTCACATCACCATTTCTGTCATCTAGCAATTCACAACATAATATGATTTCAATTTATTTTTGTTTCTTTGTTAGCTCGATTAGTAAAATTCAAGCTTAGGTGTAACTGTTGCCTAACTATTAAGGTGTCTGCATTTGCTACCATATTTGCAATTCTAAGATACACAGTCCCATACATGTGTACTTAGGCGGCAATCAATTAAAATAAAGTGTAAAGATGACCAGGAAGAATTTAAATGATTGTACGTTTCATTGATCCATAAGTATTTATTTAAAACTTTAAAATTAAATCCTTGTTGGAAATTGTATCCACACAAAAAAAAAAATTTCAATATCATGAATAAATATGAACACTCCTCCCCACACACCCATTGTAATCCATGTACAATGGTTTACTTTTATACAAACCATTGTACATGTGCTTTAGATTTGCCACCACATCTAATATCACATATTAAACGGACCGTATTTTGTTCATGTGTTTTAGATTTGCCATAATATTTTTTCAGATTTATCGTTAACTCTTCTATAAAAAAAAAACTTCCTCGAATTAAAAAAAACATGTAACATCGTTCGTCAACACCTCCTGCCTCCTTCTTCTTCTTCGTCTTCGGCCTCCATCCATATGCGTTCGTCAACACATCCGGCCTCCGTCGTCTTCGGCCTCCTACTTCGGTCTCCTTCTCCAGCCTCCTGCTCTATCTCTCTTCAACCTGTGCTTAAAAAAAGGTAAATTATACGGTTAATTAATTTGTTAATTATATGGTTTATTAGTTTATTAGTTGTTAATTATATGGATTATGAGTTTATTAGTTTGTTAATTATACGATTTATTAGTTTATGTTTTACTAGTTTATTAGTTTATTAGTTTGTGAATTATAACATTTAAGTTCAAATTTTAAATTTTTAGGGTTTATGGATTAGTTTACGGTAATATATATTATAAATAAAAATATGGATAACATTATGTATATTTAGTTTATGGTTTATTAGTTTATGGATTAGTTTACGGTTTTGTTCTTGTTTATTAACTATATTAATGAAATTAAATAATATAGGCATGAATAACAATATGGATAACATTATGGATAATTCATGGACACAAGATATGGGATTTTACACGAGATTACTCACAAATGATCAAACCGAATTTCACACCGATGAATTTGGTATCGATCACGAGGATGACATGTATCAATCAGAAGAAGATGATAATGCCGTTGAAGATATGAACACCGTTATCGACAAAGATGTAGTGGCTAGAGAAGCATCAGCTATAAATCCTTCTTGGAATGTCGTTGAGGAGTGTGATCCATCTTAGATGAACTCGTGGCAAAACTGGAATGCAACAGAGCAATATGTAGAAGGAGGTGAATTTGCTTGTGGCCAACATTTTAGTTCTTTTGATGAGTTGAAAAGACAACTCACAATTTATTCTGTTGCTAGAGGCAAAGAATATACGGTCAAAGTTACAAAAGAAAAATACTACACATTTATTTGCAAGCTACGTGAATCATGCAATTGTCCATGGAAGTTGACTATTGCTAGGGTTCATGAAAATCTTGACTTATGGAGAATAAGTCGATATTCCGGACCTCACATCCCTACATGTGTTAGAGACGTCATGCATGTGGATAATAGTAATGTGTCTACTGCATTCATTTGTGGAGAAATTATTTCTCTTATCCGTGCGGACAAGACAATCAAGCCACTTGTTATCATTGCATTTATGTCTGATAAGTATAATGTGCAGGTTTCATACAAAAAAAAGCATGGGATGCAAAACAACGTGCAATTTCATCAATTTATGGCAATTGGTCTCAATCATATTCTGATCTTCCTCGTTTCATGTCCGCACTTCAAAATACAAATCCAAGGACTGTGGTTGAATGGGAGAGTAGGGTTCATCTTCATGAATAAATATTTGAACGTGTTTTTTGGGCATTTGGTCCGTCCATTGCAGCATTTGAACATTGTTTACCAGTAATCTCTATTGATGGAACACATTTGTATGGAAAGTATAAGGGTGTATTGTTGATTGCAATGGTCGTGGATGCAGAACATCAGATTTTGCCTCTAGCTTTTGCCATAGTTGAAGGAGAGAATGGATCAAGTTGGAGGTGGTTCATGGATTTGCTTGGTGAACGTGTTACACAAAGAGTAGGTTTGTGTGTTATATCGGACATACATGCAGGTATCATGAAAACCATGTCAGAATCTTCTAGATGGAGGGAGCCAAATGCTTATCATAGGATTTGCATGCGCCATCTATCATCAAATTTTCAATCCAAGTTCAAGAATAAGTATTTGAGAAATCTTCTTGGATACACTGCTTATCGACATGAACAAGAAGATTTTGACAAAGGGTTTAATGCCATTGGTGAAATGAATCCAAAAGCTCATCAATATTTGGAATCTGTCGGGAAGGGAAAATGGCCCTTGTATCATGATGGTGGCCGAAGGTATGGAATAACTACCACAAACTTGTCAGAGTGTTTCAATGGTGCGATGAAGGGTGCTAGATGTTTGCCTATTACTGCACTTGTTCAATCCTCCTTCTATCGTTGCAATGCATGCTTTGTCCAAAGATATGCCCAGGGTTTACAACGTAGCGCTGATCATCAGTTTTCAAAGAAAGTGGAAGAGATGATTGTAAAAAACATGGAAGTCCAGGGTAATGCTATGGTCACCAGATTCAACGATCGGCAACTCATTTACGAGGATTCAATTCATCTACCGAGGCATCATGACATGGGAGGTCGTCGACAGTTTGTGGTGGATTTGACCCAAAGGACTTGCACTTGTTCAAGTTGTAAGATTTTGAAGGTGCCATGTCCCCTCGTATTAGCAGTGTTCCGCATGCGAGGATTTGATTACACGCCTTACATTGATCCTTTCTATAAAACAACTTATTCTTTGACATATAGCGCATCATTACACCCGATCGGTGATAAGTTAGATTTGCCAGATGTCCAAGGGCCATAATTGATTCCCAATCCGGCGATGTCAAGAGCTGTTGGGAGACCTCGGTCAACTAGAATAAGGAATGAGATGGATAGGGGTATTCCAGGAAGAAAATGTTTTAGAATATGCAAACAACCGGGACACAACAAGAAGACTTGTCCGACACGGGCTAGCACCTCAGGCCATGACCACTAAGTATTAGAATTTATATTTTGTAATTGCAACTCTAAGTATTAGAATTTATATGATGTAATTGCAACTCTAAGTATTTGACTTGTTATGATCTAATTGCAACTCTAAGTATTTGAATTGTTATGATCTAACTGCAACTCCAAGTATTAGAATTTGTATGATCTAACTGCAACTCTAAGTATTAGAATTTTTATTATCTAATTGCAACTCTAAGTATTTGAATTGTTATGATCTAATTGCACCTCCAAGTATTAGAATTTATATGATCTAATTGCAACTCTAAGTATTAGAATTTTTATTATCTAATTGCAACTCTAAGTATTTGAGTTGTTATGATCTAGGATGTTTGCACCCGTGAGTATCCCTCCCAGACCATACGAGGGATCGGTTCTTTCACTCCAGCGGGAGCATAGGAGTGAGGATGTTTGGGCCCGTGATTCTAGCGTACGTATAACGAATTATTTTATTGCATTTTTGTTACTAACTTTTTATTGCACTTGTATTAAATAACCTATTGAAATTATTTATATATGCAGTCCATACATCCTCTTAAGTGTAGACAAGCCATCAGACATTACCTTCCGCATGATGAGAGGGTTGTTTATTACGTACGGCTAGCAGGATTTTATGGTATTCACCGACTGGTTTCCACATTTGAGATGGAGATTTCACTCACAGTGGCGTAGCTGGGAGGGGGATGGAGGGGGCCACTGCCCCTGCTGAATGTATATAATTTTAGTAGGTGGAGTATAAGACACAAAGTCACACTAGCTCAATTGGTTATATTACAGGGAAAGGTAACTTGTATATCCACAGGTTGGGGGTTCGACTCCCTCTAGTAGCATTCACCTCTCTATTTTCATTTATTTTTTCAAACGATGCACTAAGTAGGCCTTTCCAGCTTAAGGAAAATATTTTACGCAAAAAAAACTTAAACTTATGACATAAAATTGTTTTATCATTTTTTCAATTTATCATATTTTTTTTTAATACATATCAGTTTTACTCGTTGATTTTAATATAATATTTGAGATAAAATATAAAAAAAAACCTTAAATGTTTGCCGCGCCCCCCCCCCCCCCCCTTAACAAAACTGATGCAGGAGCATCTAAAGACCTAGCCCGAGTCAAGATCATCATCATGGAAGCTAGGAAGCATGGAGTGAGCATCATTCTAAGGACAGGAAAAGGGAGATCATATGCATGGGAGAGAACCAATGAAGATAAGAATGCATATGAAGCACAAAGGAGAAGCTGGTCTAGAGATGCAAGGAGAAGGCCGATATTCATTGGGGAGAGACGTAGCCGTACACGTGCATACAAGAGCACGTATGCATGGGCAAGAAGGAGAGCTCGAATAGATCATCATAGGTTGCGCGGATCAAAAGGAGTTGGACGCTTTTAATAGTTCTAGTTGAGCTTATTTTATTGTTAAATAAGACCTTAATTAGACCTATTAATTTCAGCCAATTAACTATATTATTTTTAGCCCATATTTAGACATTTTAATTTGGGTTTTATTTTATGTTTCTAGAAGGTCAATTATCTCCTAAAGATTTGACCTTATCCGTTGTTAGTTTGATCTTATCTTGTAAAGATTCAATCTTATCTTTTCGCATTTATTTTATTTCTTTTATTCTTTCCGGGCTCGATCTTGGATCAAGCCCGCAGCCCATGTAAGCTCAAGGAGGACGTCCCATCTAGCCTATAAAAGGCATGCTAGACGTCCAATATGAGGCAACTTTTGATTAATAAACCCCTTTGATACTTTTCAGTCTTACCTCTCGTGTGACTCGAGAAACCCTGAATAGGTGTGACTCCTATTCAAACCCTAGTTTGGAGTATAGGAGAGTTATCCTTCTTGGTGAGACTCTAAGATAGGTTTCTCTTCCATCTTCAAGCGACTTCGCATGCTTTTGAGGTTAATCGTTCTTCCTCCTAAGTATTCGATTATAGCGGACGAGTTGAATTGCGACTAGGAGATTCGTCCAGTCTATCCATCTATGATCCACCCCAATCACAGGATCCCTCACCGTTGGCCACGTTTCTCATCATCCTCACGTCATCCATCATCTATCTCTTCCTCACGTTTTTGTGTTGAAAGATCGGGAAACCCTAGCGGCTTATCCCCGCATCAAAAACGCTCTGGCTCCGCCACTGGTCACTCATTACTGCTTTGGTCGAGAGGTGGAGGCCCGAGACACACACTTTCCACCTATCAGTTGGTGAGGCGACCATCACCTTAGAGGATGTTGTTGTTTTACTAGGATTACGAGTAGATGGTGAACCAGTGACGGGAACTGCTGCTCATGATTGGCCAAAGGTGGTAGAGGAGCTTCTTGGAGTTGTTCCGCCCAAGGAGGATTTAGTAGGTTCGTCCTTACGTATTCGGAGGCTACGTGAACACTTTGCAAATCTGTCAGTTGATGCCGACGAGGACACGGTGAAGTGCTATGCAAGAGCTTATATCTTGCAACTCATGGGAGGACTATTATTTGGTGATACGATAGGTAGAAATGTACAATTACTCTTCCTCCCATTATTGACAGACTTTGAAGAGGCCAATACATACAGTTGGGGCAGTGCTACACTTGCACACATGTACAAGCACTTATGCAAAGCAGCTCATAGGGGAAAAACAGATATAGCTGGACCCCTTATATTGATACAGGTTAATACATTTGTGTTTATTTTTTATAATCATTTACATTTACAACTTGCTAACTTATTTGTTTTACAGTTGTGGGCATGAGAGCGGACTCCAATTGGGAGACCCACTTGTACAAGAGTCCCAACAGACGTGGATGCACGAATTGCGAGAAATATAGCTAGGAGGAAAGCATCTAGGGAGGCTAGAGATTTAGTTGGAAATGAAAAGCCTACATTTGGCTCCCAATTTATTATTGGTGATTATTCATTAGCTAGAAGGTAAACTTTTATTTTTTTCTCCGAAAATATATTTCTTTTTTTTTTTGGTGAAGAAAATATATTTCTTTGTTATAGCTAATAACTAACAATTTGTTTAATGCTTTTGTAAGGTGGATACATTGTTCCTACAACTATGCACCTTCATCTCGACCGATCGAGTATTATCGAGATATTTTGGACAAACATAAGGTACACCTAACGATCTTTATATTTTTTTTAGTTTATATGGGTTCCTTATACAAGTGATGTACTGCAACGTCTTCCCGAGATATGCCGATCGGGGGCCCATATATATGATAGAGGCTCCACTTATATGTTTCGACATAGTAGAGTGACATCGATCGGGTCGGGTCATGCGACAGTTTGGGTTTCCACCAGCTATACCACGTGAGTGTGACTATGACAAACAACTACATAAGGTGGACCTAAGAGGAAAACTATACTACAATTGGGCAGACTATCATGGTAGATTTGTCAAGTTATGGAATGAGCACACTAGTTCAATTGTCATACCACAGGTATAAATTCATTTATGGTGGTAACTTTTTTATTATATTAACAATTATGTAATAATATGTCATTTTTTATAATTTCTCTTTCAAATAAAAATTATGATCTCCATATCTTCTCAATATTTTGATTAAACGTGTTTCATAATTCCACTTATTTTTAATTATCATTTTGGACACATGAGATTATGAATTCTTAAGCATGTAATATTGATCAATCTAGATCCGATTAAATATGTAAAATTTAACGTTTTTACTAATATGTGGATCATTGTCCTAATAACACATTATATTGTCTGAGTTACAAGTGCATTAACTTTTTTATCCAATTTGCTTAAATTTGGGGATTAATGAGGTTTTTAATGAACTTATTAGATGTATAAGATCATTTACTCATAGTTTTAAATTTATATTCAACATAATATCATGTAATCTATGATCATATCCTAAAACTATCCAAATTAAAATAAATTTATTCCTTTAATACCACTAGAATCCACACAAAAAATCTAAACAAATGTAGTTGGAAAAAAAAATGAAAACTTGTTTAAAAATAAAAGCTTTAATACATTTTAAAGGTTATCTATAAATAATATCAAAAAATTTCATGTTTATAAATAATATGTAAGTTATCTCATATCATGTATCAAATAAAATTAATAGTTTGAAAGTTTGTATAAATAGAAAGTCTAAATATTAGACAACTCACAAGTTTATCGGCATTTTGACTGAGACAGTGTATTACATTTGTTTTTATCACTTACAAAAGTTTAATGTTTGGTCATTGACCTACTAATATGTAAGTCATCCCTTCTAATTACATATTGGATTACGTTTGTGTGTTGAATTGTTGCAAGGACCTAACCATTTTAAATCCAATTTGTGTAAAATTGAGGCCTTAGTTTGAGATATTTAATGGACTTGTGATATGTATAAGTTCTAACTCACAATTTCAAATATTTTATTCAACATAATATGATGTCATTTATATTATATACTAAAACAATATGCAATTTACTTTTTAAAGGTTATTTAATATAATATCAAAATTTTTCATATCTACTGATAAGTTTATAATTAAGTTGGTGGAATATTTGGTTCTCTAGAAATCAAAGTATCTTCTACGATAAGAAACCACATGACATTGTTATAACTGTACAAACTTAAATAAAGGATTGATAAGAAGCGAACAAAAAAAAAGAAAAAACAAATTACCTAAGAACAATAAGAAAACTCGGAATATCCCCCGAAAATGAATTTATTAAACTAAATTTTGATGGTTTTAAACTTGGATATGGAGATCCAACCTTCGGCTTTACCACTAGAGATCAACATGCATCGACCATTACCCTTGACTATGGACAACGTGGAAACATATTGGTCTCTCATATTGAAGCATGTGCACTACCAATAAGGTCTAGTTAGAGCACGGGATTTGAAAATTAACAAATTGAAATTGAAGGGGATAACCTTACAATTATCAATTATATTAAACAAATTTGGAAACCCCCATGGGAACTTGACCTTATTATATCATTTCGGATATTTCTAACAATTTGGCTAGTTTTCCGCCAGGTCAGGATCCACCATGTAACGTCCGGAATTTTATTAATTTTATTCCGGACTTAGAGCACCTTGTAGTTATCCCGTAATCCCGAGATGCCGAGAGCCGGGATTTATTCCTAAGAAAATCCCGAGCCGACTCGTCGTTTTTCCTCTTTTTCCACGTTACGACCCTTCGTTCCGGGTTAAAAGTGACAAGGGGTCATTTCCGACCCCTCGTTCCGAGCAAGCTGACAAGACAGCTGCTGTCCCCTCTCCCTTTTGGCAGCCTTGTCCCCTCTCTCTCTCTCCTCTCTTGCTCATTCACGTTAGTTTCTTTCCCTCTTCCTCCCATGGCTCCATTTTTTCTCTCTTCTCTTCTCTTCTTCCATCTTGTTGAGGATCTTTGTGTATGGACTGCAACAAAGGGATTCCAGGTTGTTGGTAAGCTCCTTCCTCTCCCTCCCCTCTCTTCCTTACTGTTTTTCCCTTCTTCTTCTTCCCTCCTTCATCCATGGCTAAGGAGGAAGATCTTGAGGAGTTTTGCTCAACTCTTTGCATGCATAGGTTCTTAGCTCGATTAGGTCAAGGAGAGGTGCCTAAGACCAGTGATGGGTGTTTGGAGAAGATCCAGCAAGAGAAGGACTTTGGAGCCAAGGATCCACGATCGAAGGCGAAGAAGACGACGTTCTGCAGCACGACCGCGGGGGCCGATCATCACGGCCGCGGGAGTGGCGCAGCACCGCCGCGGGGGCGGCGGCAGGCTCACGGCCCAGCACAGCCGCGGGCACGACCGCGGGGCGGCTCCGGGGCTCCAGGACACGACGGCCGAGGGGGCGGCTCCCTTCCGCCGCGGGTGCGGCCGGCAGCTCTGCTGGGGCGGCCTCTGGTTCCACAGGGGCGGCTCCTGCTCCGCCGGGGCGCCAGCTTGACTCCGCGACTGCGTTTCTGCAACAGTAGGCTTCTCCTCTCCTTTCCTCTTCGCTCCTTCCTTAGTATTGTTGTTGAACCATGTTAGTAGCATGCTTAGGATGGCCTAGAGTAGCTTGAGAATGACATGTATTGTTTATGGACCTAGGAGCCCTTAAGGCTCGATATATGTGATCGTATGAGCATGTGAGCATGATGGATCTTCTAGGCTAGCTTGTGCCTCTTGGTTTGAGGACTAACATCTTTGAGGTTATGAACTGTTGGGTGTTACTTTCATGTGTGGAGAGTGTGATGAGCATGATAGACCTAGTAGGCTTTTGCTCGTTCTTGGGTTTTGAGTATGATCATTTAAGAGTTAGTAGGTTGTTGAGATATCTCCTCATGCGTTGAGTGAGATGTGACTATGAGAGGTTCTAGGATGCGGTCCTAGAATGGAAGTCAAATGATCTTGCGTAGATCATTTGTGTAGAAGTCTTAGACTTCTTGAGTTGAGCGGGTTGTGATGATTACCTTGTTGTGAGCAGGTTGAGTGCGTCTTCCCAAGGGAAGCAAGGGCGTTTGTGAGTTAGCATTGGGATGAGGTAAGTCTCCGGACTTACTTAGCTCGTATTCTATGTATTAGAATTGATGTGTGTTTGGTGGTGTGTGTTTATGTTATGTTATAACAATTAAACCGGTAATTAGGACCACCGACCTTATATATATATTTTGGCCCAAGTGTATGATAACGGGCGGTGGCCTCTTGCCTAGGCTCTGCGTGAAGTCTAGGGGGATCTCGGCGACTGGCCCGTTGGGTGATATGGTCGGGTGCATCCGTACCATTCTCGCTAGAAGGTGGGACCGGGGCGAGACCACGGTGGTTCTCGTGTCACAACAGAAGTTGAATTAGAACGGGATACGACTTAATAATAAAAAGATAATAAACCAGACTTGTGTGATTTATGTTTTGTGTTATGTATGTGTTTGTGCCTTCACCGCTTTTCTAATGCTTAAAATATAAGCTAACGGTTTTAAACCGTTTGTGTAGATGACTTGCAGGTTAGGGATGCCGCCGAGTGAGGTGGAGGAGTGGACAGCCGGGGTCTCCGTACATTATAGGACGGGGATGTCTTTGAGTCATGTTTCACGTTGTTGTTCATGGATGTTGTCGTACGTTTAGACTTCGTATCAGGTTATGTTGTTTTGAGGACTCGGCTGAGTTTCCACGTTGTAGTTTCTTACCTTTCAGTGTCTCGCATACATTATAAACGTTTTCGAGTTTTGTCTTTATTTGTGCCTTGTTGGAGAAAGGTCCGGTGAAATTGTTGTCAGGCTAAGGGTCGGGACCCATTGTGAGGTCTCGCCCGTAGCATCCCGAGTCCCGCGGATTTGGGGTGTTACAAAAGTGGTATCAGAGCCCTAGGTTGACAACAATGGCACTCGCAATATTTTTAAAGGCCGAATGAGGAATAAACAGAACCCACACGGGTTCTGACTTTTCGTTTTCAAAATCATATGCATAAGTCGGGTTTGGGTTAGAATGTACGGGATCACCACTCCTTCCGCAAACCTCGGCGACATAGATCTCTGGATTAGAAATAGGTATACATAGTTATATATATATATGACCTTAGGATGTTTGTGGATTTGTATGTACCTAGCTACGTATGTGGCCTTAGGATGTTTGGGACTTGTATGTTTTGGATGTGTATTGTGATTATGCTTACCTTATGCCTTTAGAAGTTTTATCATACCGATATAGTAAGTATTACCTATGTATTTATACATAAGTAAACTCCATATGCTATTAGATAGCACGTACGAGAGCTACCGCTTACGTAGGACCCGCCAGGGGTAGACCCCCTCTTTCTCCTACCGTCCCGAGACGAGGACGAGTAGGAAGACCTCCAGGCGCGAGAGGTCGGGGACGTATCCCCATTGCGGACCCGCCAGTTGTGGATCCACCAGTAGATAAGGTTCCCGTAGAGGACGTCTCCGAGAGCATCGTTCCCGAGGCTGGGGATAGGACCGTTGGGGGGTCTGGGTGCAGAGTTCTCCATCTTCCAGGACCGGGGGAGGACTACGTACGACAAGAACAATGGAGATAGCAAACTTAAGTTCGTCGAGAAGACGCGTGGACAACTAAAGATGCGAATCAAGGAGGAGATGGGTGCATTCTAACAAGGTTAAAGGCGGTGTTCCATCACGAGAAGTGAAGCTGTCCTTAGACGCTCCTAAGCTTCGGAGTCAAGATGAGAACGCGATCGAACCAAGTGTGAAGGATGTAAGATACCGTAAGTTAAGCTTACGAGGTACCATTAAGCGAAGAGTTAACATTACGAGAGTTATGAGAAGAACGGCAAGGTAGGGATTTACGCGGAGTTGACCGGTTTCTGTTATGACGATAAGGCAAAGAAACGCCAAAAAGAAGGAAGTATGTAAATGATGATCCCAAGAAGATGAGAGCAACACGTGATGCTAACTAACGTTAGAGATTCTGAGAAGACGCGCTTACAAGACATCATGAAGCACGGTTAAGCCTATGAAGGCGAGTCATGTGACTAAACAACGCCGAGAAGGGTATATTTATCTCGCATAAGGAAAGGAAGCATGGAATGAAGAATGAGCTAACGGAGTTTAAGGTACCCCGAGAGGGTAGCCTTCATGAGAATGGTAACATGGAAGCATAGGAGAATGGTAAGTCATTGACGTAGGAGAAGGTCAGTTACCAACTAATTGGTGACAACCGAGAACGCGCATGTGTTGGTGGTCTATGGATGAGTGTGGGGGAGAATAACCAGGCTGTGGAATCCTAAAGGAACGGTAACAAGAGCTTAGATTATATCTTAAACTCTTGTTTTGAAGTTGTTATGGAGAACACCAGTTTGCGGGAAGAGAGACGGTTATCTCCATTTGTACATCAACTACAATGAGCCGAACAAGATTACAATGAAGAACAAGTACCCTCTTACCACGTGTAGATGATCTACTCGACCGGTTGCAAGGGTCGGTGGTCTCTTCTAAAATCGAGTTATGGTTGATTGTCACCAATTGAGAAGTCGAGATTGGGGTAATGCAAACATCGCATACTGGACAAACCATGGTCACTACGAGTTGTAGTGATTCCATATGGGCTTACTAATGCCCAAATAAGACACTCTGGTCTACTCTCGAAGAAGAGAGAAGTTGTATGACCAGTTGTCTCGGGATGACAACCCCGAAGGATGTGAAAGAAGTTGCAAATTTCTTGGATGGGCTGATCATTACCGGATTGTGGGAAGATTCTCCAAGTAACACCATCTATGGCTAACCTACTCCGGATGACAATGAAGTATTGAGTGAGACAAATGGACAATGGAGTCATTGGGAGTTAAAAGGGGATTCATTTGTGCAACTGTTTTGGAAATTGCCTCGAGGTACGATCGGTTTGAAGTGTACAAGCGATTCTTCAAGACATGGTCTTGACTGAGTATCGAGAGACGATGTAAAAGTTATAGTATACATGTCTCGTTAGTAGAAGCAGTGTGAAGCAAAGTACTTCCTTCATTACTTAGAACTTGCAACAAGAATTGAGGAAAAGTAACATTGAAGTTTGGTTTGACAAGAACCAAAGCCAACGGTGTAAATTGAAGTTCGATCTCCTTTGTTAGAAACAAGCAAAGAAGAAACATAATGGAAATGTTGTAGTGAGGAAGACCCGAGAAGGAAGTTGAGTTTCCGATACATCGGAACTTTTTGAGATCTTAGCGCAAGTTGGGAAAGTGTTTTACTGGCTGGCATGGCCGCCGAGAGTAAATGGTGTTCACCCGGCGTTTCAAGGGTATCAATCGAGAGAGGAGGACGTGCCGAAGACGACATTAAGGACGAGGTACGGCCATTATGAGTTTGTCGTGATGCCATTCGGGCTCACGAATGCACCGCCGTCTCCATGGAGTTGATGAACGGCATCGTCATCGACTCCTTAGACCAGTTTGTGGTAGTGGTTATAGACGACATCTTAGGTTACTCCCGGAGTAGGGAGGAGCTTGAGGGACACCTGAGGGCGGTGCTTCGAGTCCTCCAGGATAGAGAGCTTTGCGCTAAGCTCTCTGAGTGCGAGTTCAGGATGTCCTAGGTGGCATTCCTGGGTCATATAGTTCCGCCGAAGGTGTCATGGTTGACCCGGCGAAGATAGAGTTGTTTCCTCATGACCGCCTCCTAGGACGGTCAAGGAAGTGCGCAGTTTCTTAGGTTTAGCGGGATATTACCTCCGTTTTGTTGAGGGTTTCTCCGTGATTGCACGACCGCTCACTTCCTTGCTGAGGAAGTCTACCAGGTTCGTTTGGTCCGAGCCTTGTCAGCACAGTCTCGAGGAGCTGAAGAGGAGGTTGACCTCCGCTCCTGTTTTAACCCAGCCTGAGGGCGTGGAGGTTTTTGTAGTGTATAGTGACGCCTCCAAGCTAGGATTGGAGTACGTTTTGATGCAAAGAGGTAGGGTTATTGCGTATGTTTTTCGGCAGCTGAAGCCGTACGAGGAGAATTACCCTACTCACGATCTTGAGCTAGCGGCAGTGATTCATGCCCTGAAGATCTGGCGACACTACTTGTACGGGGCTACGTGCCAGATCTTCACAGACCATAAGAGTCTGAAGTATATATTCACTCAACGGGAGTTGAATAACCGCCAGAGGAGATGGTTGGAGCTGATTAAGGACTTTGACTTCGGAGATTTTGTACCATCCGGGGAAGGCGAACGTAGTCGCCAATGCTTTGAGCAGGAGGACACCTCGAGAGGAGGCGATAGCTCGGCTTATGGTTCAGCCTCAGCTGCAGAGGGATTTGGTGGGTTTGGAGTTGGATATCCGGTCCCCGGATACGGACGGTTGTTGTCCGAGGTAGGGGTAGTACCTGACCTGTCCGGTGAGACCCTGCAGAAGCAGGAGGGATCTCCCATTTTGAGGAGGGTCCGGGACAGGGTGTCCCGAGGAGAGACAACGCCGTTATCACAGGAGCAGACGGGCGATTGAGACGTCAGGGACGTACTTGTGTACCGTCAAACCAGGAGTTGAGAGAGCGGATTTTTGCATGGGGCACATCCCACACCTTACTCGGTGCACCCATGCACGAGAAAGATGTACCAGGATATTAGGAGATTTTATCAGTGGGACGGGCTCAAGCCCGATGTAGCTAGATATGTGGCCCGGTGCGCGACCCGCCAGCAGGTCAAGATCGAGCACCAGAGACGGAGGAGAACTTCACCCACCGCCCATGCCACAGTGGAAGTGGGAGGTCATATCCACAACTGTTAGATTGTGAGTTTACATGGAATACCGAAGACTATCATCTCGGACAGGGACAGGCATTTTACCTCAAGGTTTTGGCACGCGTCGATGGGGATGGCAACCGTATGAGGCATTGTATGGACGGAGATGTTGTACTCCCTTATGTTGGGATGAGCGGGGGGAGTTTTAGCGTTGTAGCTCCAGATCAGGTACAGGACGACGTGGCTAGAGTTGCTTTGGTCCGAGAGAGATGCTGACCGCGCAGAGCCGTCAAAGGTCGTATGTGGACAGGAGGTGTAGACCTCTCGAGTTCAGGGTAGGAGCTCAGGTGTGGTTCAGGGTATCACCGACACGGGGCGTCAGGCGATTCGGCATTAAGGGGAGGTTAAGCCCCCGATATGTCGGTCCATTCGAGATCTTTGAGAGATTCGGTGAGGTGGCATACCGGTTAACATTGCCACCTCGGTTAGAGGGTATACATCCGGTATTTCATGTCCCTCAGCTGAGAGAGTACATACACGACCCGAGACACATCATCAGTCACGAGGACCTAATGGTTGAGCCGGACCATACATTTGTAGAGCATCCTATAGCAGTTTTAGAGCGGAGTACGAGGCGCCTTCGATCGGAGGAGATACCGATACTGAGAGTGCAGTGGTCGAGACGAGGAGCCGGCGAGGCTACATAGGAGACGAAGGATAGTATCTGGAGGAACTATCCTGAGTTTTACGCAGATTTAGCGAAATTGATAAGACCGGCGGGTTAGCCCCGAGATCTTCCTTGTTTGTTCTGTGTGATTATGTGATTTGGTTTGAGATATTTGTACCTTGCGAGGTCTTGATGTGATGCGATCTGTAGACTTGGATTAGAGCCGATAGTGTACGTTTTATGAGTTCCACGGGGTTACGAGACGGGTTGGTTGGAGAGTGTTGGGTTTAGCAAATTTCGGGACGAAACTTGTTTTTAGGGGGTTAGTTGTAACGTCCGGAATTTTATTAATTTTATTCCGGACATAGAGCACCTTGTAGTTATCCCATAATCCCGAGATGCCGAGAGCCGGGATTTATTCCTAAGAAAATCCCGAGCCGACTCATCGTTTTTCCTCTTTTTCCGCGTTCCGACCCTTCGTTCCAGGTTAAAAGTGACAAGGGATCATTTTCGACCCCTCGTTCCGAGCAAGCTAACAAGACAGTTGTTGTCCCCTCTCCCTTTTGGCAGCCTTGTCCCCTCTCTCTCTCTCCTCTCTTGCTCATTCACGTTAGTTTCTTTCCCTCTTCCTCCCATGGCTCAATTTTTGCTATCTTCTCTTCTCTTCTTCCATCTTGTTGAGGATCTTTGTGTATGGACTGCAGCAAAGGGATTCTAGGTTGTTGGTAAGCTCATTCCTCTCCCTCCCCTCTCTTCCTTGCTGTTTTTCCCTTCTTCTTCTTCCCTCTTTCATCCATGGCTACGGAGGAAGATCTTGAGGAGTTTTGCTCAACTCTTTGCATGCATAGGTTCTTAGCTCTATTAGGTCAAGGAGAGGTGCCTAAGACCAGTGATGGGTGTTTTTAGAAGATCCAGCAAGAGAAGAAGGACTTTGGAGCCAAGGATCCACGATCGAAGGCGAAGAAGACGACGTTCTGCAGCACGACCGCGGGGGCGGATCATCACGGCCGCGGTCGTGGCCGGCCGCGGGGGCGGTGGCAGGCTCACGGCCCAGCACAGCCGCGGGCGCGGCTCGGGACGGCCGCGGGGGCGGCTCCGGGACTCCAGGACACGACGGCCGAGGGGGCGGCTCCCTTCCGCCGCGGCAGTAGGAATGTATTGGCCTAAGTGCGCGAGTTTGTCCGTAACACCATTATCTTCCTTGAAAAATGATTGACTTTGATTTTTGTGAAATACGTGAGGATAATAGAGATATCGGAAAAAAAACAATGTCGATTTCCCACGGAGGCTTCCAAACTTGAGTGATTGAGTTAATAATTGTGAGGTTGTCACCCTCGATCTTAATTTTGAGAAGTTCTTGTCTCTGGATCTTAGGAGTTTGTATCGTAGTGCATATGCTTTCATATGCAAGACGGGGGAGATCCCACATTTTCCATAGTCATATGCAATGATTGCTCCATTGTGGTTTCTTAATATGTAACCAAACACGCTCTGTTTGTTGTTTTTTGATCCATCAAAATAAATTTTAATATATCCGACTTCTGGTTTCTTCCAGTATAATTTCCTTTTTTCCTTTGTTTTTTTTGTCGTGCTTTCTAGGGGTGTTTTTGAGACTGCAGATCCCCATTATGTATTTGTTTATCGACCATTTGTTTGATATCTTTTGGTTGCTAATTATTAAAGGTGTTTTGTGTAACACCCCAAATCCGTAGGACTCGAGGTGCTACTGGGCTAGGATCTCACAATGGATCCTGACACTAGCCTGACAACAAGTCCACTGGATCTTGCAACAAGGCACAGATAGATTAAATACAAAACATGAAACTGATATATACATGTATCAAAAGGTAATACATAAGTACCGCTGAGTACAAATAAAACATAAACTATACAAATGAAATATCCCATATCCCCGATATCGACCCAGTGTACGGAGCCCTCAGCGGATCACCCACACTGGATCACTCTGTAGCTTTCCTAACCTGCAAAGGATCTACAACACGGTATAAAACCGTTAGCTAACCATACACATATATAAGAAGATGCATAAGCACAATCACACACCAATGAATAGTAAACACATCACCATGCTATCACACATTTACCCGGTTTATTATCTTAATAACGTCCAGTCACTCAAGCGTATATATATATATATATATATATCAATATGAATATATGTGACACGAGGAATATAACCCTCGCCTCTGGGTGATCATGGCAGCTGGAGTGGTCCCTGGTCACACCCACCCGTGTACCTAAGGGAATGAGGGGTGGCCAACCGTTTACCAAGACTGACCCAACCACAGAGAACCGCCCAGACTCCAAAGGGATGAAAGGGACAGTTGTCACGCCCGACAATGGTCAATCACTAAACCATAGGTCGGTAATCATCATAACGCATGCTATAAAGCAGATAACACACACACCACTCATGCACACATCCAATATAAGGATGGTAGCTAAGTAAGTCCTATGGACTTACCTTAACCTCAGAAGTAGTCCCAATCACGATCAACTCTCAAACCCGGTCCACTCCAATCTGGAGGATAACTCTGCCTAGTAACAAGGCATAACCATATATCACACTCATATCCATCAAAGGGGTCACACCTAGACCCAAGGGATCCATAAGGATCATATCCTAAGTCATAAACCTCAAAGCCATAACCGGCATAAACGACATCATACTCATCATCATTCTAACCTCATACATATACCTAGCATGCTGCTAACCCGCTCATACTAGGAAAGGAAAGGATCTACCTTACTCTAGGTAGACCCGGGACAAGACGCACCTGCGTGGCAAGAGAGACGCAGGGCCGGAGTAAGGCTACCCGCAGGCGCGGCAAGGCTCAGCCGTAGGCGCGGTGACAGTGGCCGCAGGTAACGCAGGGACGGCGCAGGCACTGTGACACAGCTTCCGCAGGGGCGGCGGTTTCCAGGCGCGGGGACGGCGACAGTGCAGGAAGTGACCCCGCGATTCCTCTTCGGCTCTTCACGTGATCAAATCACGTCTTCTCCATTCCAAAACCAAGGACATACATATACATACATAAACCAACATCAATCTACCTTTACATACATCTAATCCTAAGCTAGGAAAAGGAACCAAGAAAGGAAGAAGAGAAGAAGAAGAAGACGGCTTACCACACTTGTGGTCCTAGGCTGCAAAGAAGATCAACAACCTCACTGGCTTCCAAGCTCAGCAACAACATCCACTAGCATCAACCTCAACAAGGCCACACAAAACCTCTTTCAAACCGAGGGAAAACCAAGATCAAGATCAAGGGAGGAAAGGGGAAGAAGAAGCACGTAGGTTTAGCTGGGAAAGGAGATGGAACACTTGCTCACGAGGCCAAAGAAGAAACTTAAGGAAGAAGAAACAAAAGGGTAAAGCACGGGTCAAGAGGTCAACAAAGTCGGCTGCAGCCGCACGAAACCGCAGGGGCGGAAATTCCTGGCCGCAGGGGTGGAAAACACCACGAGCCGTAGGGGCGGCTCCATAAGCCCGCGGGGGCGGCTAAGGCCAAAACTACTCACAAACTAAGGCTCTTACACCTCACCCCCTTAAAAACAAGTTTCGTCCCGAAACTTTTTAAAACTCTCAAACCACTCGGACTCGTAAGCCGAGGTATAACTCTCTCTATAACCTCAAACCCAAGCATGGAGGAAATCATCAACTCCAGCAACTAAAACACTATCCAAGGCAAAGAGGAAAACCATCTCTAGCCAGCTATAAACAATAATCATACTAGTACAACAAGATTTAATAAGATCATATAACACATCAAAGCTAGTATGAAATAAACACATCATAGCATATAAGCATATAAGCACATAATACTCACCAAGATAGTACTAAGATCTACTCGGCGATCCTACTGGTGCATCTATCTCGGCATAGAACTCTGGATAGTTCCTTTGGATACTATCCTCAGTCTCCCATGTAGCCTCATCAGCTCCTCGTCTCGACCACTGTATCCTCAGCATAGGAATGTCCTTCGAACGTAGGCGTCTCACACCTCGTTCTAGGACTGCAATAGGGTGCTCAACAAAGGTGTGGTCCGGCTCGACCACCAAATCATCATAATCACGATGTGTCTCGGATCTGGTATATACTCCCTCAACAAAGGTGTGGTCCGGCTCAACAAAGGTGTGGTCCGGCTCAACAAGGTGAACACCCTCTAATCTCGGAGGCAAGGCTAATCTGTATGTTGCGCTTCCAACCCGATCCAAGAATCTTGAATGGTCCGACATATCGGGGGCTCAACTTCCCCTTAATGCCAAAACGTCTAACACCTCGTGTCGGAGACACTCTCAGCCACACATGGGCGCCTACTCTGAACTCTAGAGGTCTACGCCTCCTGTCAGCATAACACTTCTGACGGCTCTGTGTAGTCAGCATCCGCTCTCTAATCAGTGCTACTCGAGCCACATCATCCTGAATCTGATCAGGTGTCAAACCACTAACACTGCTCTGCTCATCCCAGCATAACGGAGTACGACATCTCTGTCCATACAATGCCTCATATGGGGCCATCCCAATAGATGCATGCCAGTTGTTGTTGTATGAGAACTCAACTAGTGGGAGATGATCCGTCCACACTTGTCCTCAATCCAACAAACAAGCTCGCAGCATATCCTCCAATGTCTTAATGGTCCTCTCTGACTGACCATCTGTCTGAGGATGGAACGCAGTAGTAAAGTGCAAACTCGTCCCCAGGGCAGTCTGAATCTGCTGCCAGAATCTCGAGGTAAATCGTCCATCTTTGTCTGAGGCGATCGTCCTCGGTACACCATGGAGTCTCACTATCTGCCTAGTGTACTCTTCAGCTAATCTGCTCACCGGCCATGTTTCCCTAATAGGGATAAAACGTGCCGTCTTCGTCAGTCGGTCCACTATAACCCAGATGGCATCAAAGCTCCTGCTCGGTCTCAGGCCAGTAACAAAATCCATGGTGACGTCCTCCCACTTCCTCTGTGGAACAGGAAGTGGATGGAGTTCACCTCCAGGTTTGCAATGCTCTATCTTGACATGTTGACAGGTCGCACACTGTGCCACAAATCTAGCCACATCGGGCTTCAGCCCTCCCCACCAATATGAACGTCTCAAATCCTGATACATCTTACTCGTACCTGGATGTACAGAGTAAGGTGTACAGTGAGCCTCCTGTAATATCCTCTGACGTAGATCTGCATCAGCAGGTACACAGACGCGACCACGGCGTCTCAAAACTCCATCTACTCCCAGCAGGAACTGTGGTGCCTCATCTCTAAACATCCTCTCTCGTATCCTCATCAGTGTCGGGCAGGTCTCCTGTTTCTGTTGGATTTCACCCAACAGATCAGGAAGAACCTCTAAAGTACTCAGCTGGGCATCCTCATCAGGAAACTGGATGTCCAACTCTAACCAGATCAGATCCCTCTGCAACTTACGTTGAACTGTCAATCTCGCAATCGCCTGCTCAGGGCGTCGGTGACAACGTTCGCCTTCCCCGGATGATATAGAATCTCTAGATCAAAATCCTTGATCAGCTCGAACCACCTACGCTGGCGGTTATTCAATTCCCGCTGCGTGAAAATGTACTTCAGACTCTTATGGTCTGTGAAGATCTGACATGTAGCACCATACAGGTAATGTCTTCAGATCTTCAATGCAAGAACTACTGCTGCCAACTCCAGATCATGAGTCGGGTAGTTCTCCTCATACGTCTTCAGCTGTCTAGACACATATGCAATCACTCTTCCCCGCTGCATCAATACACATCCCAAGCCTAGCTTGGATGCATCACTGTAAACCACAAAATCCGTTGTACCCTCTGGCTGTGCCAAAACAGAAGCAGAAGTCAGACGTCTCTTCAGCTCCTCAAAACTCTGCATACACGGATCAGACCATGCAAATCTGGTAGTCTTCCTCAGTAGACTCGTCAGTGGACGGGCAATCACAGAGAATCCCTCCACAAAGCGTCTATAATAACCGGCTAGGCCAAGGAAGCTACGTACTTCCTTGACGTTCGTCGGTGTAGTCCAAGCTGCTACTGCTTCAATCTTGGCCGGATTTACCTTAATTCCTTCAGCTGAAACCACATGACCCAGGAATGCTACCTCTGGCATCCAGAACTCGCACTTAGAGAACTTAGCATAAAGTTCACTATCCCGTAAAACCTGCAACAAAGTCCTCAGCTGCCCTGCATGCTCCTCTCTGCTACGAGAGTACACCAGAATGTCATCTATGAATACCACCACAAACTGATCCAGGAAGTCGATGAATATGTTGTTCATCAACTCCATAAAGACGGTTGGGGCATTCGTAAGCCCAAAAGGCATCACTACAAACTCGTAGTGGCCATATCTGGTCCGGAATGCTGTCCTGTGCACATCCTGCTCTCTCACCCTCAGTTGGTGATATCTTGAACGCAGGTCAATCTTGGAAAATACAGTCGCTCCCTGAAGCTGATCTAACAAATCATCAATACGAGGCAGTGGATACTTGTTCTTGATGCTCACCTTGTTCAGCTCTCTGTAATCTATACACAGTCTCAACGATCCGTCCTTCTTCCGTACGAAGAGGACAGGTGCTCCCCATGGAGACACGCTAGGGCGAATAAAGCCCTTCTCAACCAGCTCCTCAAGTTGCTTCTTCAGCTCCAGCATCTCGACAGGCGCCATCTGTTATGGGGCCTTCGAGATAGGTCTCGTACCAGGCTCTAAATCAATACCAAAATCCACACTCCTCTGAGGCAGCAAACTGGACGGCTCAGCATATACATCTGCAAAATCACAGACAACTGGGATATCCTCTAATGCTGGACTCTCCCCCTCCTTCATGGCATAACACCAGAAGGCCTCACAACCCTGTGCAATCAGCCTCGCTGCCCGTATCGCGCTGATAATCATGCCTGATTTTCCAAGGTCCCAACCTCGGAAAACCTCTATCTGTCCTAACTCGGTAGAGAGGGTAACAATCCTCCTACCTACATCTAAGACTGCTTGATGCCTATCCATCCAATCCATACCTAAAATGACTTCTTCATGCACTAATGGCATGACAAAAAAGTCTACAAGTAATACACGGGTCTCTACAGAAACGGGACAGTCACGAATCTCACGGGTACCTCTGACCCTACTACCATCAGGTAACCCTATACTAAAGGGTATCCCCTCAGTCGTATCTAGACTCAGACGATCAACACAGGCGTCAGAAATAAAAGAATGTGTAGCTCTAGTATCAAATAAGACTCTAACAAGTAAACCATGAATCAGAATGGTACCTGTAGCAGTCGGTGCAGCTGGCTCCTCTACACTCCTCAGCTCAAAAACCCAACCCTGTGGTCCTCTTGTATCAGTGGTGCTCCCACCACGACCTCTGCCTCTACTCGGCCCAGGAGCAGATCCTTGAGTCGTAGGGCGATCTGGGACTCTCTGTTGTCCCTGTGTCTGCTGCTGCTGCTGGGGTGGTCTCTGCCCACCCCCAACTATACTAGCAGGAGTAGAACCCTGCTGAGACGAAGCTCCACCCCGTCTACAGAAAATATGTCTGTGACCTAGTCTGCCACAGATGTAACAAGTCATTGTCTGTCTCGTGCACTCCTGCCGCATATGCCCATAACCACCACAGTTGTAACACTGTGGTCCCTTATCTACAACTGGTGTAGATGAGGGATGACTCTGGCGACTCTGGCCTCGCCCTGAACCAACAACTCCACCGGTACCACTGGTCTGCCCGGTCCTTTGTCTCTTCTCAGACCTTCCGGCCTGAGAAGCTCTCCTCTGACCAGCTCGGTCCCTCTCATAATCAGAAGCCCGGTCCTGATAATCCACCAAGGTTTCACAGTGAAACCCTGCCATGTAAGTCCGGGTAGTGTCCCTCAGTCGTCGGGAGAAAAGATAAACATGCTGATCTGCAGGAGGTGCAGTTGGACCCAGCAAAGCTAGCTCCTCCTGAAATCTCCTGATGGCCTCTGAGACTGGTACATCCTCAAATCCAACCTTGAAAAAATCTCGCAGTTTCTCCCTCCTCAGTGAGGCATGGCAGAAACGCTCTCTGATCATGGTCCTCATCTGATCATAACTGCTAACCTGACCCCGTACAGATCTCCACCAATGTTGTGCCAAATCCCTGAACAAAGTCTGCACCAACTCGATATGTTTGTCATCAGGACACCTAATAGACTCCAGAGGTGAGTCCACATGTCCAATCCAGAGCTCCACCTCTAACCCCACCTTCCCAGAGAAAGGGGGTACACCCATCTGGTGAAATGCCTTCAACCAAGTGTCTGGTCTAGGCCCTCTGTGCTCCTCAGTAACTCTAGCAGTTTCAGCAACAGGTGTTGGTGCAGCTGGCACCTGAGTAACTGTATGGGATCTCTCAGATGATCCCTCCTGTGCTGGCAGATCAAGAATACGTCTACCCGCTCTGGCGGCCTCCTCTACTCGCCTGATATACTCGCGGAAGGCTGGTCCCTCCATGGAGACACGATCAGAGTCATCTGACTGGACTCTCTGGGATCCTTGTCTCTCAGCTGCACCGTTCCCAGTCTCAGGAACGGCACTCTCAGCAACGTTCTCGTGAACCTCTTCCGCTGCACGTGGATCAACAGTGGGAATCCTACCCCGTCCTCTAACTAGAGGGGGTCTACCTCTACCTCGTCCAGCTGCAGGTAAGGCTCTAGTCTAAACCATCTGCAGAGGACGTAAACCTAACTTAGAAGGCTATATATATGCCATATGTATAGATATATATCAAATCAATCACAACAGAATATCTATATATATATCTATAGTGTCGAGATCTTCAGAGGGGCGATGGCTCACGTACACTATATCCAAAAACATTTGTACTCATTTCAAAACCAAAACCTTTTGAAAAGTCAGACCCCTTTCGGGTTCTGTTTATTTATCTATTCGATCTTTATCGCAGATAACAATTGCCATTGTTGTCAACCTGGGCTCTGATACCAACTTTGTAACACCCCAAATCCGTAGGACTCGAGGTGCTACTGGGCTAGGATCTCACAATGGATCCTGACACTAGCCTGACAACAAGTCCACTGGATCTTGCAACAAGGCACAGATAGATTAAATACAAAACATGAAACTGATATATACATGTATCAAAAGGTAATACATAAGTACCGCTGAGTACAAATAAAACATAAACTATACAAATGAAATATCCCATATCCCCGATATCGACCCAGTGTACGGAGCCCTCAGCGGATCACCCACACTGGATCACTCTGTAGCTTTCCTAACCTGCAAAGGATCTACAACACGGTATAAAACCGTTAGCTAACCATACACATATATAAGAAGATGCATAAGCACAATCACACACCAATGAATAGTAAACACATCACCATGCTATCACACATTTACCCGGTTTATTATCTTAATAACGTCCAGTCACTCAAGCGTATATATATATATATATCAATATGAATATATGTGACACGAGGAATATAAACCTCGCCTCTGGGTGATCATGGCAGCTGGAGTGGTCCCTGGTCACACCCACCCGTGTACCTAAGGGAATGAGGGGTGGCCAACCGTTTACCAAGACTGACCCAACCACAGAGAACCGCCCAGACTCCAAAGGGATGAAAGGGACAGTTGTCACGCCCGACAATGGTCAATCACTAAACCATAGGTCGGTAATCATCATAACGCATGCTATAAAGCAGATAACACACACACCACTCATGCACACATCCAATATAAGGATGGTAGCTAAGTAAGTCCTATGGACTTACCTTAACCTCAGAAGTAGTCCCAATCACGATCAACTCTCAAACCCGGTCCACTCCAATCTGGAGGATAACTCTGCCTAGTAACAAGGCATAACCATATATCACACTCATATCCATCAAAGGGGTCACACCTAGACCCAAGGGATCCATAAGGATCATATCCTAAGTCATAAACCTCAAAGCCATAACCGGCATAAACGACATCATACTCATCATCATTCTAACCTCATACATATACCTAGCATGCTACTAACCCGCTCATACTAGGAAAGGAAAGGATCTACCTTACTCTAGGTAGACCCGGGACAAGACGCACCTGCGTGGCAAGAGAGACGCAGGGCCGGAGTAAGGCTACCCGCAGGCGCGGCAAGGCTCAGCCGCAGGCGCGGTGACAGTGGCCGCAGGTAACGCAGGGACGGCGCAGGCATTGTGACATAGCTTCCGCAGGGGCGGCGGTTTCCAGGCGCGGGGACGGCGACAGTGCAGGAAGTGACCCCGCGATTCCTCTTCGGCTCTTCACGTGATCAAATCACGTCTTCTCCATTCCAAAACCAAGCACATACATATACATACATAAACCAACATCAATCTACCTTTACATACATCTAATCCTAAGCTAGGAAAAGGAACCAAGAAAGGAAGAAGAGAAGAAGAAGAAGAAGGCTTACCACACTTGTGGTCCTAGGCTGCAAAGAAGATCAAAAACCTCACTGGCTTCCAAGCTCAGCAACAACATCCACTAGCATCAACCTCAACAAGGCCACACAAAACCTCTTTCAAACCGAGGGAAAACCAAGATCAAGATCAAGGGAGGAAAGGCGAAGAAGAAGTACATAGGTTTAGCTGGGAAAGGAGATGGAACACTTGCTCACGAGGCCAAAGAAAAAGCTTAAGGAAGAAGAAACAAAAGGGTAAAGCACGGGTCAAGAGGTCAACAAAGTCGGCTGCAACCGCAGGAAACCGCAGGGGCGGAAATTCCTGGCCGCAGGGGCGGAAAACACCACGAGCCGCAGGGGCGGCTCCATAAGCCCGCGGGGGCGGCTAAGGCCAAAACTACTCCCAAACTAAGGCTCTTACATATTGGTTTCTCATGTACCATATATTTCATCATGTAATAACCGGATAATTTTAATAATTTCCCAGAATATGTTAAGAATTTAATTTAATCATTTTATTTAATCCGACAAACTGAAACGGAAACAAGGAAATAGATAAAACGGATCCAAACCGAATACCTTTGATTATTGAACCGGACCGGCCTTGGGAATTTTAATTGAAACAAACCGTCCCGGTCGTTTGTCTCGGTCTAACGACCTTAGGTCGGCCCAAGCTTATACCTTACTTGTCTTGGGCCTTGTAAGTCAGCACCAGCCCAAGTCTTCAATCTCTCTTCCGCCTTGGGCCACAAAGTGGGGCCAGTCAAACTGCCACATAACCCTTCCTTCCCACGCTCTGGGCCGACACCGAGAGAAGACGACTCGCCGTACCTGCGTCTTCTTGAACTGTCTCACGGTTCGAACTTTACGAGGCGGGCATTATCTCGGCGTTAATGGAGCGTTACCTTTCACGTCGGGCTAGCTTTGAATACCGTCATCCGAGCGGCTTGTCTTCTCCGATCCCTCTCTGTACTCACGCCAGTCCAGTATCCTGTGAGCTTCGAACCTCACGAGTGTGCCCTGTTACCGACGGCCCATGTTGTCCCGACCTGCAACGCCTCCACCTTTCCTCTGTACGCTAGCAGCCGCCGCTAGCGGAATCACCCTAATCGACCCCTACACCCCTTTTCTATCTTCGAACCAACGCCCACTGTCTCGACCTTCTCCGACCGAGCTTTCAAAACCCTGCGGCACCACCCTTTCTTCACTGTTGCGTCCCAACTCGAGAACTCTGCACCAGCTCACCGGTAAACTACTTCTCTCCCACTAAGCGTTTCGAGGCCTTCTCCCTGCGGACATCGAACCAGCGACTGTAGAGGTATGTTCCCTCCTTCGCTCATTCATACGCCAAGAAGAGGTGGAGTGTAACTCTTCTGTTGCAGGGGTAGGAGACGAGCCACACGACCCCAATCCAGCAGGATGCGGTTTCCATCCAGTGATCATTTTCTGGATCGAATCTAAGGCGTCCAGAGATTCGTGCTTACACCGAGAGAAACTGCTGCTGCTGGTACGTGTCGAACCGGGATGCCCTTCATGTTGGCCATTTTGTTGCTTAGCACTTCAAGGATCGATATCTTGACCACATGTTTAATCGGGTGATTTTTTACTGTTAAAGCTTGTCACAAGAAGACTCGAACCGGTGATACTCCACACCTCCAGTGTAGCTAGCCGGTGCCATTTGGTGCGAGATCTTACACCTTCTCCGGTTAGACCCAAACTAAGTCTTTTCGATAAAATAATTCAGAAAAAGTTAATAAGAAATTATAATACGATTAAATATTATGGCATGTTGTGATGTTTAGATTTAGTGGTTGGTAAATTTGAGATGGTTAATTTATATAGAATAGAAACCGAACCTAGGTAGCGGTTTCGAGCAAGTGCATTCCAGAGACCGGAATAAGAATAGAGAATAGGCGAACGATTAATGATGAAAGTATTGATGATTTCGAATAGATAGTGTTAACGGAATGCCTTGAATAAAAGAACGTGAATGGACGCGTAGGTCCCCGAACCGAAGAGTTAAGGAAGATCAGGGTATTGACGTTAGACGTCATACCCTAATTGTGAGAATGATAAGTTGAATGGAATTTAAGATTGAAACGGTTCTAAGAATGAATAATTTAATAATCAAGATAATCGGATCTTTTGCTAGCAAGATCGCGAGACTTTGAGACCAGTACCGCTAAGGTGAGTTCGTATGACTCACTTAGTTATCGTTTTATACTGAGTGTGCATTAAAGTGATGTGTGTTATATTCATGTTAAATAAACGAACGGACTAGACCACTGTATTATTATTGTTAAGTAAGGCACAAGTGTATGATAACGTGCCGTAACCGTCGGTTCGGGCCGATGGTGCCGGAGGTATACGGGAAGAGGTACATACACCAGCCCTACTGGTTTACGGGGACGGGGGCAAGAGTCGGGAGACTCTTGTGTTACAAGAAAATACGGAAAGTAGAATGGAAAAATTCACGTAATAAGACGGGATCTGTGTGTGCATGCTGAGTGATTTATTGTATTTTCCTTGTGTGTGTTTGTGCTCTAGTGATACTTTAGTATTGGAATTGTACCTAACGGTTTTTACCGTGTTGTTAGATGATGCAGATTAGATCTCTACCGAGAGAGCGAGAGTGAAGTGGCCAACCGGGTTTCCATACTAGGATCGGGTGTTGTGGTTATTTTTTTCGGTTATTTAACTATGCAGTTTACTTTTATCGTTAGAATTACTCGTTCTAGAGATTGATTGTTGTTATGTTTAGTCGTGTCTTTACACTTTGAGTACTTTATTTAAAGATTTAATGTTTTAATAATTGTGCCTTGTTGCAAGGTCCGTTGTGATTGTTGTCAAACTAAGGCCGGGACCCACTATGAGGTCCTAGCCATTAACGCTCCGGATTCCCATAATTCGGGGTGTTACACATCATATGACTTGTTTAGTCACTGTTTTATTGTCTAATCTGGTGTGGATTAGTGTTAAAACTTCCGTCAAGTTCTTGGTTGAAATGACTCTTTTTTAAGCAGGTCTTGGATTTTTGAGTCCTCAATGTTATTTATTGTAAATGAACATTTGGTGGATATGTGTTTGGCACTCTCGTAGGGGTGTTGACATATAATACATTGCATATGGACAAAAACTCTCTGCTTTTCTAAGTTTTCCTTTGTTGGTAGACCGTTTAGTGATAGTTTCCATATGAAGTTTTTATTTATTTATTTTTGGCATGACATTTAGCTTCCATATTCACCGATAGTCATATGAGCCATGTCTCTTTTAGTGGTGAAGTAGTCGCATAGTACATTTTGTTAAAAACCATCCGTTTTCGCATGAAGCCCAATATAGATGGTCTTTCATATTATGATAATGTTTCGTCAATGGTTTCTTGTGGGATGATGCCGCTTATGGTGTTGTTATTTTTTTTTCGTGATTGCGTTCTCCATTTGTGATTAGTTTTCTTACATCGTCTTCATTTTTTGTTAATTCATTATTTCGGGCAAAAACTCTTTGCGGTTGGTCATAGATCCACTTGTCCTTCAATTGTTTGATGGATTCCCATCACCAACGTTCCATCTTAGGCCATTTTGAAATTTGGTCTAAGATCATTTAGTCTTTTCCATTGTCAAACTGTTTTGCTTCTTTTTTTAAAAAAAAACTGGTAGTTCCATAACATACTTCTTTTGAGATATTTTTCTTCAATGATTGTGACCCAAATGCTATAGGATTTTGACATTATTTTCCGTACAAGTTTCATTTGGAGTGTTTTGTTCGTATATTCTACTTTTTTTTTTATTCTCATGGCCCCAATTCTTTGGGTTTGCATATTGTAATACTAGGTGATGAGAGGATGGTGGTTAATCCTTTGTTCTAGAAGAATTTTCTATTTATTTGATCTAATTTTTTGTGAATGGAGGACGGAAGTAGGAAACTTTGCATTATAAAGTTTGGTTTTGCGTTAAATTAATTTAAATTTTATAAGGACAATTCTCCCTTCTTGCAAGGGGAGTTTGCTTTCCATGTTATGAGTTGTTGGCGAAATTTTGAAATGATATCTTCGAAGACAATCTTACTTACTTTTCCTTTTATAATTGCGCACCCTATGTATTTTTCTAGGCATGAGCTTGTAGAGATTCGTAAGTTTTATTGAAGTGCTCGTTTAGAGTTATAATCCATATTAGGCGTTGTTTGGAATGATGATTTGTTGTAGTTCACCTTTTGGTGAGAGACTTTGTAGTATTTGAGAGAATATATAGGACGTGGTTACAAGAGAGATGAAGCTTTTGCAAAGATGATAATAGCATCAATAAATGCTAGAGCGGGAACAATTGTCCCTACTCTAGTGATAGGAAAACCAATAGTTTTGATCTATGATGCACGGACACTTCTAGACAGTTCTGTTTCCCGTGTCTTCCCGTGTCGGAAACTTGGAAGCTTCCGGAAACTTCTCGGACACGGTCAAAATAGTGAGGACACGGTCAAGACACGTTTCCAACACCGGAAATGGGTCGGACATCCAAACCATGATCATGAATGACGGCTCAATGTGGGATCAAAGAGGGATCCAAAAGAGATGAACAAGACATCCATGTACGTTACATATTAGTTTCTTTTTTGGAATTCAAGATGAATAAGACATGCATGACTACTACCTCAAGTATTCCTTAACGCAATCAATATTCTTATTTATCAATACTTCTACAACTAATGACACATTCATGTATCATTGGTTATATCATATATGCATCTCTTCTTATTATATGTAAATTTCTCTTCGCAAAAGCTTTTAAATGATATATTATTTATATTTTTTTCGTTGTGTCCCCGTTTCCTACGATCTTTAGGATTGCCGCTTCACCGTTTCTCGCCGTGTCCGTTTCCCGTATCTGTGTCCGTTTCCGTGCAACATAGGTTTTGATTATAGTACATATACAAAAGCGGGCTCAGGCGGGTCATAAATGAAAACTCTACCCGTAATGTGCAACATAGGTTTTGATTATTAAACTGAGAAAACATCCAAAACTGGCACAACTCTTGAGGCTCATCCACCATCGACAAAGTCATCAACAAACATATACACTCACAAACCAAACAAGTGCTCAAACCTCGGGACAATGGCAAGTCCACCTTCGGCAAAGCCATCAACAGACTAAAACCAATCCTAGTACGTACATAGATAACATACACATCAAATTAAGAAGAAAAATACAATTCTGATAAAAACCAACTACTAAGATATATTCCTCTCTCTAGCTCATGTGGGAATGCCTCATGTAGCAAACTGTAGACGTGACGCCTGATCAATCTCACCGGGATATCTATTGTAGTTTTGTTTTGGTCAAATACTAAGGCATTCTTGGAATACGAAAAGTAGTAGGCCGTAGTAGAATATGTGTATATCTTGGATCTGATCGTCCAACTCCTGCCATGTATAATGTGAATCATGAATCCAATACCTCTGATCTAGTGGTGATATCTCCAGGAATCTTGAAATCCGCACCAACATTCCTCCAAACCTCACGTGCATATTTATATCCTAAGATCAAGTGATCATGAGACTCACTCTCGCTCGTGCACCAGATACAAGTAAGATCAACACCAAGGAAATGTAACATATCTCGGGTAGATAACCGGCCAATGATCTCTAGCTGTAGGATAAAGTAGTTGTTGGACGTATTGCCCGGATCCCAAACTACTCTGAACTCATCGCCATGTGGTCTTAGCATCTCATAAGCCTCAACCACTCAAAATCTCCCCCCGGCAGCAAGACTCAAGTATCTTCCTCAGTGGTGTCATCTGATTAGTAAACGCAACCATCTCATCTCTGGCGCTAAGGATTGCCTTCACCAAATGCTAGTCCCGAGGAGTGACAATCCACTGCTCTGGCTCAATGGTGTGTAGGTACCTATGGTAAATCCATCTGACATATAGACTATCACGTTGAGCATGAATGTGTCAGTAGTACTTACACATAAATGTTACATGTCAAGACCTAAGGTCCAACAGCCCTAGAACTCCCTTAGTCTTCGGGCAACACATGGCCAACTCCCTAGGAACTTCTTGCAAAGGCTAGTAAGTATGTCAAGCACCGAAACTGGTAATGGAAGAAATGATAGCTAATAGCTCTCAATACCCTACAACAATACTTTTATCAACTCCAGACGGCCAACAAACGACAAGTGTCGCGTGTTCCATGATGAAAATTGTCTCCCAATCTTATCAATAAGAGGAGAGTAATCTCCAGGTCGAAGAATGGTAGGTGAAATGGAAAACCCCAAATATCTTAAGGGAAACTCTCCTGCCGCAAATCCAAAGAATTGGGTCAACTTAGATGCCTCCTCCTCAAAACATATATAATTCTTGATTGTTTATTTAAGCTTACTTGTCTACTCACTTGGGAGATTACGATATTAAGTTGTTAGTTTACTCCTTATCAGAGTTGTCTACTCACACATGAGATTACGATGATTTTGCCTAATTAAGTTGTTTGTCTAATCTTTATTGGAGATTACAACAACTTTGACAGAAAACCGAACACCGAAAACCAACATTATAGTCGATAAAAATTCGTTGTATATCTTCTTCATTGATAGAATCGTACCATCATTTTTAGTGATGGTAGCAATTGTTTTTTTTCTTTCCCGCGGCTTTTCTGTAATCAATTCTATTGCGGAAACTTATATTTTCGTCTCCGAAACATAGGTTTTTGTTTTATCTCGTTGCATTTAGTATTTATGTTGAAAGTCAATCAAGCATTTTATTTCTCTATTGAGTCTATTCAATTTATTATTTCTTTGTTTGGTGTAATCCCTAAACATTTTAATTTGTAGTTTTTTTAATTTCCTCATTAATCTCTTTAAGTTGTTCATAAATATTTCCAAACTTTTAGTTTTACTCCAACATTTTAGTTTAGATTGGAGGAGATTATTTTTTTAATAGAGTTAAACAATATGTGTATTCTTTGATATTGGATCATAACATGCATCACCATATTTTCACAATCTTGATGTTGTGTTCACGTTAATTCAAATCTGTTGTTGAGTTATTTAGATTAAAGGAGATCATGCAATAAACCGACAAAGTAAATGCATGGTTTCATGTGTGTAGTTGAGGATATGCCTGAATTATTTCCATTTTGGTCATAATCCAGTCTAGTTTTCTAAATGTATTATTTTCTCCTTCTTTTTTCCTTCGTCAAGTGAACATATTTAATTTCGTTATTTATTTCAATTTTGTGTGATCAATTTATTCCAAAATTCGTTCTTCTTTCTTACTCACTCGGAGGAGCATAGATGCAAAATATATGCATAGCAAATTATGTGCATAGGTTTGTATGTTTGACTATTAATACTCCACTATCCTTCTTAAAATTATTTCAATTTTTTATCAATAATTAGGTATTATTTCTATAGAAGGCATAACCCTCTTAAAAACCCATTTATTATATGAAACATATATTATTTTTCCACGTTGTTTCTGGAGGTTTTATGCTTGTTTTGGTTCGACAATCATAATTATTTAAATATGTTCATTTTTACAAGGTTAAATTTATATGTATCCAAAATTTTTTTTTTCATGCCCATAAAATCCCAAAATAACATCTTAATTTATAACTAATGCTTAAAATGGGTGGTAGAAGTCACAATGTTACTACCTTTTTAGAGCAAAATTTAGACTTCGATTTCCGTATTGGTATTGTATTCTTTCTATTCCTTACATGTTCACACTTATTTTGCTTTGAATGGGTTATATTGTTTGTATCCTTTTATGATGCTTAGGCACTTAGCATCATGAATTTTAGAGCTTGCTCCAGATTGGGGATGATAGTATGTTAGTCATGATTTTAAATGGGTTATATTGTATTCTTTCTATCCCTAATTTTGTTTACCAAAAACACCTACAGCCAAGTTACCCACCAGAAAGAATGCCAAGTGCTCATCTTCCTGGGTAGATCCTTCACTTCCTTAATTCAACCTATTGATTAAGGCCCCGTTTGGGATGCCCATTTTCCATAAGCTCCTCAAGGAGAACTTATGGTCTGATGGTATTTTTTCTACCAAAGATACTCTTTTATGCTCTTCCTCAAGGCCCAAGGGTAGCTTAGGCTGATTTGGGCCCTCCTTTATTCTCTTCCTCACGGTAGCTTAGGCTGATTTGGGCTTGTAATTTAATATTTATTATAATTGGGTTGATGGGTTTATATTTATTTACTATTATTAGGTTCTGCTTTTAATTAGGAGCTTTTATTTAATTTGAGTTTTTTGTTATGATTTTTTTGGCTTATGTTTAGTGTTGTTGAGCTTTATTTTTTATATTACTCTTATTTGTTATAAATAAATTGTTAAAAGAATGTTACACCAAAAACTAAAAGTATTATAAATTATAATTGAATTTCTTAACATGAAATAAAAGGTCATATAGAAATATAGTTATAACTATTGTCAAATTTTATACATTAAGATATGTCCTTTTTTTGTAAGTTTACATTTATGTCCTTTTTGTAATTTTACGTTTACAGCTGTACTTCACAAACGTTCAACAAGCTTATCCAATAAAATTCAGTTAGTTCAATTAATTACTTATTTCTACTATTCAATCAGCTTCATCACTAATAAACTTCTAGCTCTAATATAACAAACCTCAACTTCAACTCTACTTAATAACAAACCTCAACTTCAACTCTACTTAAGCTTGTTTTTCCAAACAAACCCTAAAAGGGTGATCTCTCGATTTTCTTTTCTTCTTTCAGTCTTCTGGCGTCCATCACTAATGTTTGTGGTTTAGTTTTCCCCCGACGGAGCACCTAACCCAAATGTAGTTCATGTGACGGTGGCAAAATCCCTCCACACTAGTGTCCCTCCCAAAGGTAAGCGCCATTTATTTTCTTCTTTCATATATAAACAAGCAATACTCCACACAGGGCTTCCAATATGTCACAAATTGTCTTAGCTTGAGGATTAGACAAGGGAAGGGGCTTTCATATTATATGAGCCACTGGTTTTCATAAATTGTCTTAGCTCAAGCTGGGCTCTAACGAGACGAACCCAAGTAGCATGACTCGTATTACAACCCTAGGTACATAAATTAAAACTACATACATCAGTAGTGCTGGTTTTAGGGTTTTCATTTAAATTTTCAATGAAATGAGATGCTGCCACTATTGATTCATCCACAACACATTGATTTCCATCGACTTAACTCAACAATATATATCACCTGTGCTGCCCCCTATCTCTTTACTTGTTATAGAAGAATCACTTCATTAACGAAAAAGCAAAAGAAAGAGATTTCACTAAAGATAGCTCTATCAAAGATGACAACATTCAAACAAACATCCAGTATAATGAAAACAATTGCTGAATTAAGAAGACGGTTAACAAGCATTGATACTACTAAACCACCCAACACTTTCTCTAATAATCAAAAACTCCAACCTTAGACCTTGATTGCATACTTTCTCAAGGGGAAATACACCTCTTTCTTCTTTTGCCTTTCTGTCTTCAACGAAGCCTGTACAACAGAATCGAGTGTTAATATAACTACTTCATCTTCTCTACAATACTAGTTAGGTTAAATTTCATCAACTATATTGCTCACGACTGAAAACGGGCAAATACGAGCTAGAAATCGAGAGCGGTTACCTGGTGCTTGGTGAGACGGCGGCGAATAGCTCTGGTCTTCTTAGGGCGGAGATCAAGAGGTAAGTACTTCTTGTTCTTGTACACCTCTCTTAACGCCAATTTCTGCTTCTGAGAAATCACAGTCAACACTTGCGCAATCGACAATCTCACCACCTTGCTGCCATAACCAAGCAAATCGGACCGCAAAAAAAAAATTCAGGAAACGAAAAACCTAGAAAATAAGAAGAATGAAAAAATGCATACATCTTGGATAGCTTGTTGGGAGCGCCACCGGTGACCTTAGCGACGCGAAGGAGAGAAAGCTCAGCCTTCAACTCCTTGAGTTGGCTCAACAGATCCGCCTTGGGCTTCTGCCTAAGCTCATGAACCTTGATTCTCGCTGCATGATACGAAACGAAAAGAAAAAGAGTGAATTGAAGCAATTGAATGACCTACTGTAAAGAGGGGAAATACGAGGAGAATTAGGGTTTATGTGCGAATACCCATTGCTGCCTTTGTGTGTCAACGAGAGAACGGCGTGTCTTCACTTAAACCTAATGGCGAGCGAGAAAATGTTGAAGAAGATTTCGTTCCATTTTTATATGTAGATTTTGTAGAATTCTTGTGTTGGATTGTGTTATTGGGCTTATTTCCTTGCTGTTATATTGGGCAGAGGTCCATTTTAGGCCCATAGTCTCATTGTACGCAACTTGTGTTAATTTTTGTAGTAACCGGTGATGACACCATTAAAGTACCTTGAATCCGCACCAATTCCTTTCAAATTATCACCAAAAGCAGCAATTGTGTTAATTTTTGTAGTACCCGGCAAAGGCCTTGTCCAAAAGCAATGATGCGTGAGGAGAATAAGAGTATATGGTGTGGTGAAACCGCAAAGTCTACGATGAAACGTATGAATCCCTGTATGAGAATACTCACATGTGGTTTTTCCTCACTAGAAAGTTAGATATTCTTGTTGGTCAAAGAGACCCAAGCATAACAGATAAAATCATTTATCATATGAACGCCATACGTTTTCTTGAGAGTAATAATGTTTTCAATAGGTGTGTTAGAATTGAGAGTGAAGTTTCATAGAGAAAATGAGAGAGACGAAGAGAGGATTTGTTGTAGCAGAAAGTGGACTGAATTTCTTGTATTATTTCATGTACATGAGTAGTATATATATACACAGAATCTGTTATTACATGCACACTTTTTTAGTCTGTTGTTTGTAAGAAGGAATCACTTTAGTAAGTACATCAACAAGTTGTGATGAAGTTGGAATGTAATGCAATTGTAATAAACCTTCCATGATCTTGTCTCTTGTAAAATGGCAGTCGATCTCTATGTGTTTCGTTCGTTCATGAAACACGGGGTTGTGAGCTATCTGGATAGTTGAACTATTGTCACAAAACAGCTGAATGGGATGAGCTGGGGGTAGGCTTAAATCAGTCAACAACCTGACGAGCCAAGTTACCTTTGTAGCTGCATTAGCCATGGCTCGGTACTCAGCTTCTGCAAAGCTTCTGGAGACAGTGCCTTGTTTCTTTGACTTCTAACTAATGGGAGATTTGCCAAGCAAAATAACAAAACCAGTTACTGACCTTCGAGAAATTGGACATGATGCCCAGTCTGAGTTAGTGTATGCCAAAAGGGATCGAGTATCTGAACCATTCAAAAGTATGTCATGTCCAATAGAGCCTTTAACATATCGAAGGGTATGTTGAAGAGCATCAAGATGGGAAGTATGAGGATTAGCCATGAATTGATTGAGGCTTTAACATATCTAGGAAGTTCAGTTTACCAACTAAACATCTGTAATTTGATGCATCAGAAAGAGGTGTACCATTTTTTAGAAGCAACTTCAAATTTAAAGGTAAAGGACTACTTGTTGTTTTATCATCTAGAAGTTGAGCATCTCGAAGCAATTCAAGAGTAAAATTTTGATGTGAAAGAACAATATCATCTGAAACATAGTTGACTTCCAAACCAAGAAAATAATGAAGAATTCTCAAATCCTTGACACTGAACATCTTATCAAGATCCAACTTTATCAAAGCAATTTCATCATTGTCAGAACCAATGATGAGAAGATCATCCTCATATATTGCAATAATGGTAGTCAGAGATGATTTATGTTTCAGAAAAAGTGAGTAATCATTCTTGGACTGGTGATAACCACGATCAGAAAGAAAGGTTGTGAGACGATGGAACCATTGTCTAGAGGCCTGTTTTAATCCATATAAAAATTTTCTGAGCTTGCACACTAAATTAAGTGGATTAGAAACTCCTGGAGGCATTTTCATATACACATCTTCATATAATTCCCATGCAAGAATGCATTATTTACATCTAATTGATGTAAAGTCCATTTCTTTGAGGCAACAACAGCTATGATACTTCGAATTGTGGTCATCTTAACCACTGGTGAAAAAGTTTCATGAAAATCTATACCAACTTTTTGATTGTAGCCTTTGGCCACAAGTCTGGCTTTATATCTCTCTAAGTTGCCATCTGCCTTTAGCTTGACCTTATACACCCATTTGCAACCAATTAATTTCTTTGAAGGTGGTAAAGGAACTAAATCCCAAGTATGATTCTTTTGGAGAGCACTATATTCCTGTTGCATTGCCCTGACCCATTGTGGATCTTTAGAGGCCTCGGTGAATGTGGTAGGTTCAACATAAGAGGAAAGAGATGAGACAAAAGCATGATGTGAGGAGGGAAGGGAAGAACAGTGATACAAACCTGATGAAGGCATATTGCAAGCACTATACAAGCAAACAAAGTCTCTAATGTAATTGGGAGGGAAATGGCTACGAGTATATCGTCGAGGAGCAAGTAAATGATTAACCGAGGGTATTGGTGTAGGTGAAGAAGGTTCATTAGTGTTATCATCAAAAATCTCAATGAAGTGTTCTTGAGAAATGTTATTCTCAAGAGATATTTGTGAAGTGGTTGAATTTGGTAAAAAATTAGAAATGTCAAAGGAAGAGAAATTGGATGGTAAAGGTAGAGTAGAAGGTGCGGAAGTAATGTGGTGGAAAGGGAAGTGAGTTTCATGAAAGACAACATCCCTGGAAACAAACACTTCTCTGGAATGTAAATCAAGGACTTTGAAGCCTTTCTTGTCAAAGGATAACCCCAGAAGACACATGGAGTAGCTCTAGGTGTGAATTTATCACGATGAGCAGACGAGGTATTGGCAAAATAGAGACAACCAAACACCCTTAGTAAGGAGTAGTCAGGTGACTTGTGAAAGAGAACATCATATGGTGATTTATTATTGAGGATAGAGAGAGGGCATCGGTTTATGATGTGTGTGGCTATTAAAATACACTCACCCCAGTAAATGAGAGGAATCTTGGCTTGATGAAAAATGACTCGAGCTACTTCTAAGACATGTTTGTGTTTTCTTTCCAATACTCCATTTTGCTGGGGAGTGTAAGGGCAAGAAGTGTGATGAATAATACCTTCTTTAGTATGAAAAGAAGTTGCTATACGGCTAGAAAACTCAAGTGCATTGTCTGATCTTATAATCTTGATTTTGGCTTGAAACTGTGTTTGAACAACGGTGACAAAGACTTGGATAATTGTGAGAGAGTTACTTTTGTTGGCAATTAGATATGTCCAGGTACATCTAGTGAAGTCATCCACTATGGTGAGGAAATAAGCATAACCATTATAGGTATGTTGCTTATAGGGCCCCCAAGTGTCTACATGTATAAGATCAAAAGCTTGTGTTGCTCGAGATAAAGAATGAGGAAAGGATTGTCTATGTTGACGTGCTTGAGGACAAATTTGACAAAGCAAATGATTCTTGGACTTGACATTGATAGCAATAACATGTGACAAAAGTTCAAAAGGAATGTGTCCTAGGCGACAATGCCATACTTCTAGACTTAAAGGTACATGAGAAGAAGAAGTAGAAACAAAGTGTTGAGTAGGCTTATTATTACAGAAAGTAGGTGAGGGCAAAAAAGGATTGGATTGAGAGACTTTGCCAGTTATGCATAATCCTTTGCAAGATCTACCAATCACCAAAGGTTGCTTCATCAAAGGGGCTTGAATGAAACAGAGGTTAGAAGAGAATGTGACATTAGTCATCAGATCATCAGCAATTTTGTTGACTGACAACAAATTAAATTGAAATTCAGGAACGTGTAGGACATGATGTAAAGTTATTTCTGAATTCAAGATGACAATGCCAATGTGGGAGACTGTGGCACTCATGCCATTTGGCATGGTTATGTTCATGGGACAAGAAACAAGTTGATAAGTAGAAAAGAGTTGAAGGTGAGGGGTGATGTGGTCAGTGGCGCCACTATCAATTATCGAGTGAGCTTTAGAAAAAAAACATAGGGGTTTACCAGCCAAGAAAGCTCCATGAGAAGTGTTTTCATTGTCTGATTTGGTTGGTGGAGATAAGAGTGACAAAAAATGAGTCATTTGTTCCTGAGTGATGGTGGATGCAACAACAACCATTTTCTGATCAGGTGGACGACCATGAACTTTTCAACATCTGGCCATAGTGTGACCGGCTATTTTGCAATATATGATCATAGAAGCTGACTCCAGGTGCTGCAGATGTAGGATATCCATGCAAATTCCAACATCTATCAATGTTGTGTTTCGTGGCTTTACAATGCTCACAAAATAATGGTTTGTTTGTTGAAGAAGGACTACCAGATCTGACTTGTCCTCCACGAGAATAATTGCTTCTATTTTGTGAATATAAAGTTTTGGCCTCATCACAATTGGTAGCTGACGTTTTTAGGCCTCTTTGAGCTTCTTCCTGAAGAAGAATTTTATAAACTTCACCAAGATCAGGAGATGTACTCGATCATCATGAGGACATTAGATCGTACCAGATGAAAAGAATCATTGAGACCAACCAAGAATTGAATGATCTGTTGATCTTTTAGCAAGGAAAGAGGAACTTCATTTGAGCCGCAAGAACAGACTTGATCCTCAATAGCAATCATGTATTCATCCCACAAATTCTTTAATCTAGTAAAGTAAGTTGTAATAGAGGAGTTTCCTTGATTAATCGAACTCAAATCTTGCTGAATCTGGTATAGATGTGTGCGATTAGTCTTACCGAATCGAGCAACAAGTTCCTTCCATATTTGAGCAGCCGATTTGTAGTAGAGAATCGACTCAACAATGTCTTTCTCCACCGAGTGTATGAGCCTTAAAACTAACATATTATTGCACGGCTCCCATTTCGAGATTAATCTTGGATCTGCAGTAGGTTTCTTGAATTCGCCATTAACGAAACCGAGCTTATTCTTGGCCATGAGCGATACCTCCACTGAACGTTTCCATCGATTGTAATTTCTGTCATTGAGCAAGGTCGTTGATAGTTTCAGGGTGGGAGAATCTGAATGATGAATGTACAACTGGCCGAGAGGATCCGTGTCGTTTGAATGAGCAGAGTTTTCTCCAAGATCCATGGTGTTTATTGAACCTCCATTGGTAGGGTTTGAAGGATTAAGTTGGGGAGTATTTCGCTCTGATACCATGTTAGAATTGATAGTGAAGTTTCATAGAGAGGATTTGTTGTAACAGAAAGTGGACTGAATTTCTTGTATTATTTCATGTACATGAGTAGTATATATGTACACATAATTTGTTATTACATGCACACTTTTTCAGTCTGTTATTTCATACACATGTGATAGACACGTGCTCTCTGCTATCTTCATCAAGGGTCTTACAAGATCAAATTTGATACAATCCAGTGAACGGTTTTGAACAAGATTATTAAAAGTTTGATGTAATACTTAAAGAGTTTGTATGAAGATGTAGACAAAAAAAGTACTTTTCTTAGAAGTTTGAGGTCCTAGAGAAATCCCCATAACGGTTCATCCTCGCAAGACATATGTGCTCTCTCCACCCCATAATGTGGTTACATCAACTCAACTTAGTGGCATTGAAGACATAACAAGAGCATCATCGTCAACAAATAAGAAAGAGATTTTCTCAATATCCCACACTCCATAACTATAATATTGGTGGAAACATTTTGTGAAAGGTCATGATCAAAGTCAGGTTTATATGAATTTCTAGAATTCATGTAAATCGAACTCTCTAGGTCCTAGAACAATCGAAATTAGCAAAACATAAACTTATATGATTTCTCCTATATTATCAATGGTGAACGGTGCTCAATTGGACCGCTTGACAAGGACAATTCGCCGGACTACTACAATAACGTTGTGAAAATCTCAAATAAAAACTTGATAAATAAACACAAAGTCTTATTTATAAAAAGGATATAGAACAATATTCTCCTATATGTGGTTCAAGTCCAGCCAATAGATGCAAATCCTTAAGCAATCATGTTAACAAATAATGCAAGTCGAGTCACCCCTTAATTAAATCAAAATATAAATTAAAATTATTATGAATAATTTTCTTATATATGTAATGCTGACTCTCTGTGCTGAATTTGATTTAAAAAAAAAACAATTACTAAAAATATATATTAAATAATTCAATGAAAATATTTTTATTTATTTATATATTATGTGGACCTACTTTCTAGTAGCACATGATATCCTAATCTGAAATTGCGAGCGCACGTATTTGCAAGGGTCAACCTTCAAGGGCAGCCCTCTAAGATTGAACTTTATGAAAAGAATGAATGTGATTACGTGAGAATGGTTAAGTTTTTCAACCATGTTGAGGAGATGATACGCGATATTGACAATTAAAACTAATTTTAAAAGATAAATTTATATCAAATATTATATATAATATATACTAATTTAGAAACAATAATTGGAGTATTATATTGTACGTTGAACCCAGAAAAAGACTTAAAAGGAGTTACAAGACAAGTAGATGCGAATTGCAATCAAAGAGATAAAGAACGACAACCTCTTCCTACTCTCACCCTCACAATATCTTCTCCTTCTTCTTCTTCGTTTCTCTTTGTGTGATTTTTATTTCAGATCAAACTAATGGCTAACGTCAAATACGAGGAGGTAATGTATATGATAATTAAGTAATTATGTATGTATTATCTGTAAGATTGTAATCAAGACGATCAATTTATGCAGGGTTTTATAACGAACGAAAGAGGGTTGAAGCTCTTCACCTGCAAATGGCTACCAGAGGAGAAGGAGCCTAAAGCTCTTGTTTTCTTGCTCCATGGATATGCCATGGAGTGCAGCATCTCAATGAAAGGTATTATTTTTATTTTTCTTCTGAAAGTCAAAAGGTCAAGGTCTGAATTATTTGATGGGTTGCAGGAACCGCGACCCGATTGACACGGGCCGGGTATGGAGTATACGGTATGGATTGTATAGGACATGGAAGATCAGAAGGACTCCATGGATACATCCCAAGCTTTGATAATCTCGTTCAAGATTTCTGTCTTCATTATACAAATATTTGTGGTAATTCATTTACTTTTTACTATATTAAAAAGATTTATATCCATATTAATATAAGATTATATCTTTTTCTTGAAATATGTGATATTATGATGATTTGTTTGACGGATATGGTTGAAATTATATGGCAGAGGAGAAGGAAAACACGGGGAAGAAGAGGTATATAATGGGAGAGTCGATGGGAGGAGCTGTAGCTTTGCTTTTACACAGGAAGATGCCGGCCTTCTGGGACGGCGTCGTTTTGGTTGCTCCAATGTGTAAGGTAACATTTTGGTCCTGCACGTTTACTTTTTTGAGTGGGACCCAAAGCTCGTGAGTGAGTGCTGGGCTCGTTTGGCCGTTTACTCCATGGTGGCCTCCTACCAACAAAAGCTACTGTTTTCTTAAATTCAAAATAAAATTATGAGAAATTTTGGATGATATCATTTACTTTTTTATTTTTTTTCAAAAAATTTCCCCTTTTTTTTTTGATGGTGTGCATGAGTTTTAAAATTTTGTCCAATTTTTTTTTAAAATTACGGGTCATACCCTCTGCTTCTAAGTTTTTAAATTTTGTCTCTTTTTTATTTATTTTTTTATTTATTATTTATGATGGTGTGCGTTTTAGAAATTTTCGGATTATACTCTGCAACTATTTATAAATCAATATTTTGAGAAAAAAGAAGATAATTCTGTTTTTGTTTTGCTATTCATTTGTTAATAATCATTTAAAAAGTATATATAATTTCTTGAATGAATAATTATTTCCTTAAATTTTAATAATTATTAAATTATGAAAAGGTTAAAAGTATGGGACACCATCCGAATTTTTTCTAAAACTAATTTATTGACTTAACAACAAGTAGAAGGGCATAATCTAAAAAAATTAATTTTATCTTGAACTAGTTCATTGTCCACAATAATAAATAAATAAATTTTATTTAAAAACTTACACCGATAATAATTTTTTAATTTATTTAATTAATTTTTAAATTACCTAATTATTTAAATAAAATGTATGCAAAGTGTGGTCAATAAACTAGTTTAAAATAAAATTAGTTTATTGATTATTGTGGACAGTGAACTAGTTGAAGATAAGATTAATGTATTGATTATGGCGCAAAGAGTCAAAGACAAATGACATATGAAAGAATGATAAATTTATCAAAGTCTCAAGTTGAGTAATTCGAAAGAAAAAGGAGCTCCAACTTGATTTGACACTAGAGCTAATTAGTAATTACTTAAATATGAAAGCGATATGGATAATAAATTGTAATTTATTTTAATGTGAAAACACAGATCGCAGAGGCGCAGAAGCCAAGTCCGTTAGTGATCAAGGTCCTAAGAAAGCTATGTAATGTGATTCCAACATGGAAGATAGTCCCAGGCCAAGATATCGTAGATGCTGCAGTTCGAGATCCGGAAGCAAAAAAACAGGTTCGAGCTAATCCTTACTGGTACACTGGACGTCCACGCTTGAAGACTGCTAATGAGCTTCTCAATGTCACCATCGATCTCGAGCATCGTCTTCACGAGGTCACACTACCATTCCTACTGCTTCACGGAGGAGCCGACAAGGTAACAGATGTCGCCATAAGCAAGCTCTTATATGAAACCGCCTCCAGCTCCGACAAGACCTTCAAGCTCTATGATGGTATGTGGCATGCTCTTACTTTCGGTGAGCTTCCGGACAACATTGACCGCGTCTTTAAGGACATTATTGCCTGGCTAGATGAGAGATCGTCCGTGGATCATGCCTCCATTGTCGAGAAGGAGAAGAAGCTCAGAGAAGACAAGCTCTCTACCTGATTCAATATATCTACTCATCCATCTATCTATCAGCTGTTTCCGTTTCTTGTTTGAATATGCGCATAATATCATATGCTTTGTATTAGAAAAGGGCTCAACTAATTTCGGGAATAAAGCAAGCTTCATTACAGCCGGAATATGAGACAAGTTATTCGGGTTTGGTTTGCTTTCGACTCGAGCTCGTTCTTTAAACGAGCCGAATATGAACACAATGTCATCAAGTTATGTTTCAAAGACGGGTAAGGCAGTCAAGCTACCTGCACCTGTCTGGTCCGTCCGATCGTTTAGCGGCTTTTCTAAGAGACGAGAATGTAAAGCTCGTACAAAATTTAGGCTCGGCTCGGGCTCAACTCGTTTATAAACAAGCTGAGCTTGAGCATGTCAATGCTCGCTTCGTTCTCGGGTAAAGTTTGGGTCGTTCGGCTAAAGTAACACTGTAAGAACATTATTTTAGCCGAGCTACTCGGGTTCGGCTCGGGCTCAACTCGTTTATTAACAAGCCGAGCTTTAGCATGTCAATGCTCGACTCGTTCGGATGAAGCTCGGCTAGTTTGGCTAAAATAACACTATAAGAGCATTATTTTAGCCGAGCTACTCGAGTTCAGCTCGTCAAAAGGTCGGGCTCGAGCTCATTCATTTTCGAAACGAGCCGAATATAAACACATTTTAAAGTTTGGAAAACTTTAGGCTCGGAGCCGAGTTTGAGCATGTCAACGGCTCGTTTTACACCCCTAAGCTTTATACCCTTATTAGTATTACTACAACTTGAAGCTCATTAGTGTAATTGCAACCTCACTTGTACTCATTTACTGCATAAAACATAGGAATACACTGATACATCATTCTCATGAATTAATGTTGTATCTGTACACATGTTGCGGATACTTACTAATGCAAAAGAGGCATCACATACAAAGATCTGCCGTCTTCACAAAATTATGCTACAAAAATTTAAAATGTGACTCTTCAAACTTCCTACAAAAACAATGTACAATGACATGAACATTTATCTACCTTACAATTTCCTCCAAGAGCTCATTCAGTAATGCTTCCTCTATCTCCTTGACCAGTATCTGTATATCTTCATCAAACTCTAGCCAATCTTCGTCTCTTCCAACAGTCATCTCGCACTCCACCCTCGCCTCCTTTTCCTGCTGCTCCAGCACATTCAGAACCTCGTCCTTGATCAGCCTCTGCTTGAATTGGAGAAAATGCTTCGCTTTATACCGTGTGCTTATGCGTTTATGTGGACAAAGTATATAAGATAATGCACATTTTATGCGGTCAAACAAGAGTTTCCGTTCTGATTTAAGCCATGATGTTTGTTTGCCATATTTCTTCTCCAATGAATCAAACACACAAGAGCTTAATATATCCTCCAGTGGTTTCTCTTGCTCATCACCCAACTCAACTAACACATCCACAACGTAAGACAGGACTCGAGCTTGTTCAGCTTCCAAACTAGACAATTCTACGCAAGAGATTGTGATTCAGAACACAAATCATACAATTTGGGTCAACTTGAGAAATTTAGGAAAAACACATCTCCAAACTAACCATGAATAGGGGCGAGTAACTGAGCAGCTGATGAAATATCATTCAGTTTGATAACTGAATCAGGAAACATTGTGTTAGATTCCACAGCTTTGTCTTCAACCTGCATACACAACACCTAACATGTTAAAGAGTACTACTGTCCAATCGAGCATCAGAGTTGTCTAAATACGGTAACCTAGAAAAATAATCTTTCATGTTTTGACCACACTTTAATAAAATGCTACACTAGTACAAAAACATACAGATTCATGCAAGTACAAGAGAGTAAACATCATTTAACCTCAAAAGTCTACCATAAGTATGCAAACAATGCACATAGACAAGAAATTCCACAGTTCAGGATACTTGTAATCATTTCAGTTTCTTACTAAAATAGTAAAAAATATGCATCTACAGTGTATATTAATATCCCACATTATATGAAAAATCATCTGTCAAAAATTCTAAATCACGAATTATCACTTAAGATACAAATACAATTAGACACGCACCTGCTGTCTTTTTGCGTCCAAGCTCTTGCACTCTCTACTCCTGAAACTGTCAATTTCTTGAAGCATATCAGGTAGTTCATCAAAGACCCTCTCAATTACTTTGTTGGCCACACTTTCTACATGCGAACAAGAAGACACTGTTTTAGGAGACAGAGGAGTTGAAGGGCAATCTTCAAATGAGTCCTCCTCCCCAAATTCATTCAAATCATTAGGGATCAAACGGATTTCTTCAGATTTAAAATTCACTTCCTTCAAATCACTAGGGATCAACCCCCACTCTTTGTGAACATTAAACTTCATGCTCCTACCGTTGGAGTTTCCTACAGGCAGAATTGAAGCGGACTTGTCAAATCCACAACTTACAACATGTGGGTACCGGCTTTTTACCTCATCACATGTACTTGTAGACCTGAATTCTTTTGAATAATCATGCCACACACTCTGATGCAGTTGGTTCGAAACTTCTTTTGCAACTCCACAGGCTCCCATAGAACTATTTACAATAGCTTCTCTACCAAAACGATGGCAATCTCTTCTTTTATCCAAACAATTGCCTATTCTTCTCATACCATTCGAGTTAGAAACACTGTTCCTCTCATTTGGAATTCTCAACTTGTGTGAATTACCTCCACCAAATGAAGGATACTTGCTGTCAACTTTCTTTGTTGAATTGAGCAAACTAAACATCTGAAATATTTTATCTGCTTCTTTTACATAGACTTCAAGAACTTCATCTGATCTTTTAGCACTTTGTATCCCTCCAGAGGAATCCTCTTCATATGACATTTGATCATCTACATCCATACTAAACCTCTTCAATGACAAGTTTTTATGCCGACCTATATACGCAATACTCTGAAGATACCTCTCAGAGAGAACTCTCTGTTGGCCACACTGTCGCTCAAGCGGCTTATTAGGTTGCAGTCCATCAAAGTCCATTAACTTTGCTAAAATGCTCTCCATCTTAAAATTTATTTCTGAATTGCTTTACACAGGATTCACAGATGATCTGAGTCAACTAGGAAAATCGAAAGTTGATTGGGCAAACTATAATCAATCAAGTATCCTGGAAATAGAAAAACACAGTAATCCAATGAGTAACAATAAACTGTAACTAAAATCCTGACTAGAGTACTAATCAGTTGGGTGTAACTTGCATTAAGTATAGTCATAAGGCAGTATAGAAGTCATAAATTCGACACATGAGGTTCAAAGAACCACTCGTAGAACCTTCCAGCTTCACTAAAGCATATAACTTCAACACAAAGACACAACAAAGACAATATACTCAACACTGACACAAAGGCTGATATATCTAAGATGGATTAACATTAGGTTTCCAATTAACCAATATTGGATTACTCTGAAAGAGGAAGACAGGAAAGGAAAAATGGCTTCTTAACATGATTCCCATAAGCAGCATTAGTATTGAAAAAAGAAAACATGACGGACCCATAATTTTGCTTAGTTATCAATCAAATAAACAGTTAATGCCTACAAAATTCATAATAATCAACCCACTAAGCATAATAAAACAACTAAAAACAGTCCTTTCATGAGAAAGGACTCCTTTAATACAACATAAAAAGGAAGAAGAAGAAATCAGCAATCAATCCCTCCGCAAGAACCGCCTGATGTAAATCAGAAACCTTATAACTCACCGAAACGCTAATCGAAACACCAAGAACTGATAAATAAAGGATCTCAAGGAAGAGGAGTATCAAACCTCGACCAAGCAAATAGCTATACGGACGAAGAATTCTTGAATTCCTTGAAAGCGGATTCCCGCTACTAAAAAGGTTTGCACGGAAATACGAAATTCGTTGTAAGCGAAAACGATGTCTCAATACTACTGAAATTCAAAGTTGTTGTGTTTGATTTCGAATCTGAAGAAATATGACAAACAGAAGAGCGATCGAATTGAATGATTTTGTACCTATTCGTTTAAAATCCAATTCAAAGTGGGGACTGGAGAGAGAAAGGAGAAAAGGAGAAATCAACGAGATTTGATAGGATGAAAACGCGGGGTTCTGTTGGGGTTACTTGTTCTGAGAAAGAAGTGTATGCGCGTGTGTCCCACCGCCACTGTGTCTCGAGTCTCAGACAATTAACTGCTCATCTTTTTTTTTTTTAATTCTCTTTTTGGAGCATTCAATTTGGCCATATTTAGTACCAGCGTCAAGATTAGAGGTATTTATATGGTAATTTAAGAATAATCTAGATTTCATTTTGAAATCACTTTATTAGGGATCTAGACTTGACAAGATTCAATTGAATGTGTCACTCAAAATTTAACATCATTAAAGCAAATCAAACGAGTAAGCAATTACTTTCATTTCTTAATCTTTTTTTTTTGAATTAATCTCTAAGACCACCCGCATAGGTATACTTAAGATTAATCTCTAAGAGCACCCATTGTGAAGTAGTAGTATGTGACACCTCAGGTTTTCAAATTTTGGGATGTTACAAGATCAATAAAATTTTCGGTTTAGATTACTAAATCGAATTTGTGTCGTATACTGACCTCAATAGTGTTAAAATGTCTAATACTTTATATTAGAGAAGATTTTAACCATATATGAACATCAATTCTTAATTTCAAAGTATAGGTTCAAAACAAACGGAAAAATCGAGTTGGATCCGGTACGGTATAAGGTGATTTCTGATCTCAGTCTGGCCAATACCGAAAGAAACCGCTTGCCTAGATTGAGGCGAAATTAATTAAAAGTAAATATATACAAAAAACTAAGAAAGGTGATTAGGCGGACTCGGGCTGAAATGGGTCCGGTCTGAAACCGAAACTTACGGTTCGGTCCGGATTTCAAAAGCTTCGTGGCCCTCGAACCCGTTGCACACCCTATCAAAATTAGGGTTAGTAGCCTATATATGATGCGATAGGTTACAATTGGTTGATTTCCCTAGGGCGTTTCATCCATCCATCCACCAAATTAAATTAGGGAATTAGGGAATTAGGGTAGGGGATGAAGAAGGTTGAGAATGAGAGGAGAATTTGGGAGAAACTACCACCGGAGATTTGGGAGGAGATTGGTAAACGGCTGGAGAGCAGATTGGATGTAGACAGGTTCCGATCTGTATGTAAGACATGGCGAACATGCCTGTGTTGTCCCAGGCGATTCCCGTTGAGAGTGGCGGCGCCGCCTAGTGCGTCTGGTACCGAGTTTGAGAAATTGCCCTTCTTCATCGTGGAAGACTCGCTGTACGCGTATGAGAGGAGGAGAAAGCTGACGGTGCTAGCAGAGATCGACCAAGGCGGCAAATTCTGGCCCCGTTACTTCGAGACGGAGGAGGTGATACGTGGAATAAGTAAGGCGATTGAGACCCCAAGGCCGAAGCTTTCTGACATGACTTTCCTTTTCAAGGGATACGCTCTTTTTATTGGTATTCCGCCGTTTCTGTATAGTAAAGTTTGTGGAGAGTGGAAGGTATGGCCTTGTCCGTCGTTTCTGTATAATAAAGTTGTCATCTTTTCTCCTCCCGGCGTGGATCCAAGGTATGCTAGGGCTGACGACCTTACAGTGGTAGCTCATTTGCCCGGCGGGAAAATCGGTTTATTGAGACCGGGCAGTTGGGATACCGATTTCTGCCGCTCTTCTTATAAAGACATAGCTAATTACAAGGGCAAGCTATATGCAGTTGACTCTCTGGGAAGGGCTTTTAAGATTGACGAGCATCGTGGCATCAACAAAGTTTCACATGGTTTGCTTACCACCTGCACCGACACCGACACCGGCAACAACAAATGTATGTATCTTGTTGAGGCTTTAGAGCAGCTGTATTTGTTAGTTGTTGAACCGGAATTGGAATCCGATTGGGAGGTGTATAAGTTATCTGAGCAGGAGGAGCGATGGGTAGAAGTTGAAAACTTGGGTGATATTGTCTTCTATGTAGATAAGAGATTCGCCTTTTCTGCTCCAAGGTATGTATTTAAAGATACTGAGTTTATGAAGTTGAGAAACAAGCTGCGAGCTGTTTCCACCAACATCCCTATCCTTCTGTTTTCGTCGGATGATGCAGACAAGCAGAAAAAATACTGTTCTATTCCATTATACTATGGACTCCAACTTCATTGATTTTATCCCAATTTCAGAACTCAGGCGTCAACTACTTTGGCTTTTGATTTGTTTTTTATTATTTTTTTTTCCTCATATTTTCAATACAGTTTTCATTGTGTTTGGTCATCAATCCAATGCTAGAGTGCTAGATACAATGCTAGACCTCAATGTTTTTTTTTTCTATTTGAATGGAATCATAAATTGCATTATAATGAATTAAAATAAGATTACATATATTAAACTATAAAAATTGATATATGGATATTTGATAACAATCTAAAATATAAACTATAAACATTGATATATGAATATTGCAATGTTCTAAAAGACGTAAGACGGAGACGGGACGGAGGTGTTAAAGGGGCCAACGGGTCGGGTTTGGGTCGGGTCCTAACAAGTCCGGGTTAAAACGGGTCGGGTTAAAAAAAGCTTGGTTATTAATCGGGTTGTTTCGGGTCGGGTCGGTTTGGGTCGGGTATCGTTTGTTCGGGTTGAAACGGGTTACCGGGTAGTATCGGTTCCCGGGTCATAACGGGTCGGAACCGGGTCGGTCATAACATGCACGAGTTGAAACGGGTCGGGTTAAAACAAGCTCTCATTTTTATCGGTTTGTTTCGGGTCGAACCGGTTTGGGTCGGGTATTAATTGTTCGGGTTAATACGGGTCAATCGGGTTGGAGTCGGGTCAGTTTATGTTTGGGTTGGGTCAAAACCAAATCGGTTTGCCTAACATCTTGATCAATTTATGTTCGGATTCGGTCGAAACAGGATCGGGTTACTTAACATCTTGATTCGGGTCAATTTATGTTCGGGTTTGTGTGATTTACTCTAAAATTTATACGAAGATATTAATTTGACAAAAGATGAAATCAAATTTGTGTTGTTTAGTTGTTTTAGACTTTTGATGGTGTGCGCAGTACACTTTATTTGAAAAAATGTAATAGTAGATAAAAAAACATGCGTAATAAAAAATAATAACAATAATGATTTGTGAAATTCGGATAATAATCCGTGGAATTCAGTCTATTTATTTGATTCATATTCTAAAATATGGTATCTATAAACGACTTTAGCCCGATCGGATAATCATCCACATGTATGTTTGATCGGAATGGTTTTAGCCCGATCTATTTGATTTGTTACACCCCGAATCCGTAGGACTCGAGGCGCTACTGGGTTAGGATCTCACAATGGATCCTGACCCTAACCTGACAACAATTTCACTGATCTTACAACAAGACACAAATAGATTAAAACAAAACATGAAACTGTTATATATAAATATCAAAAGGTTATACAGAGTACTGCTGAGTACAATCAAAACATAACAAATATACAAGATCAAAAGATCCCAATCCCACGAGGACGACCTAGTGTACGGAGCCCTCAACAGATCACCCTCTCTGGATCACTCTACAGTTCTCCTAACCTGCAAGGGATCTACAACACGGTATAAAACCGTTAGCTAACCATACACATATATAGAATGAACATAAGCACAATCACATATCAAAAATAATAAACACTTCAGCATGATATCACACATTTACCCGGTTCATTATCTTTATATAAATAATCCATCACTCATACGATATATATATATATATATATATATATATATATATATATATATATATATATATATATATATATATATATATATATATATATATATATATAAGTCGGTATATGAACATAAGTGACACGAGGAATATAACCCTCGCCTCTGTGGGCTATAGCCAGCTGGAGTGGATCCGGCACACTTCACGTATACCCAATGGGAGTGTTCCATGTCCATCCCGTATACCAAGTCTGACCTATCCACAGAGAACCTCTCAGACTCCCAGCGGGATGTGATAGGGAAAGGTTGTCACGGCCCTACACTGGTCAATCAATAGACCATAGGTCGGTAATAGCAGTATCACATGCTAGCAAGCATAAACATACACCACTCATGCAACATCCAATATAGAGATGACAGCTAAGTAAGTCCTATGGACTTACCTCAATCTCGGAAGTAATCTCAACTATGATCAACTCTCAATCTGGTCCACTCCAATCTGGAGGACAACACGGCCTATACAAGGCATACATATATACATATCAATCTACTATCACACAAAGGGGTCACACCTAGACCCAATGGATCCATAAAGATCATATCCAACTCGTAAACCTCGATAAAACTAAACCTCAAAGCCATATCTGGCATATTCCGATATCATAATCTTTATCATTCTATTCTCATAAACATGCCTAACATGGTACTAATTCCCTCATACTAGGAAAGGAAATGATCTATACTACTCTAGGTAGATCCGGGACAAAACGCACCTGCGTGACAAAGAGACGCAGGGGCGGAGTAAGCAATCCGCAGGCGCGGCATAACTCAGCCGCGGGCGCGGTGACAAAGGCCGCAGGCAACGCAGGAATGGCGCAGGCGCTGGGACAAAGGCCGCGGGGGCGGCGGCTTCCGGGCGCGGGTGCGGTGACAAGGTACCCGCATAGGCGCTTTGCTGGACCGCGGGGGCGGTAACAGTGCAGAAGATGATCCCGCGGTTCTTCTTTCACTCTTCTCGTGATCAATTCACGTCTCTTCCATTCCAGAACCACATACAACCATATACAAACACAAATTAACATCAACATACATCTATACATGCATCTAATCCTAAAAGGAGGAAGAACAAGAAAGAAAGAAGGGAAGGAAGGATGAAGAAGCAAGGAACTCACCACTACTGCTGGTCTAGGCAAGACAAGATCACAACCACTATCTCGGCTGGCATCACAAGCTCAACAATGCACATTAACTCATCAACAACCACCAAAAGCCACACAAAACTCTTCCAACTCTAAGGAATCCAAGATCAAGCTCAAGAAGGATGAATGAGAAGCAAGGAGGACGTGAAAGGGCTGGATTGGGAATGAGAAGTGAAGTGAAACCCTTGCTCAGCAAGATAAGAAGTAAGGGAAAAGAGTAAAGCACGAGTCAACCGGTCAACAAAACCGGCTGCAGCTGCAGGAAACCGCGGGGGCGGTTCACTGGGCCGCGGGAGCGGAAACCCGCTGGGGCGGCACACATGCCCGCGGGGGCGGCTAGGCCAAATCTCGGCCAAAGCCAATCTCGGCTAAAGTCAAATCTCGGTCCGAAAGACTAAGGCTCTTACATGATTGCATATGAATTTAACCGGATATGAATATCCGACTGATCCGTTTGATAAAAATATCTAATCTGAATGACTGACCAATCCATTTGATCCATATATGCTTTCCTATTTTATTTTTTTCCTATAAAATTTAAAATAAAATCTATCATCTTTTGCCGAATCGGATAATAATATGTGGAATTCAGTCGATCTATTTGATCAATATTCTAAATATGGTATCTAAAAACAACCTTAGTCGGATCAGATAATTATCCACATATATGTTTGAACGGAATGGTCTTAGCTCGATATGTTTGATTGAATATGAATTTAACCGGATATGGATATCTTACTGATCCGTTTGATCAAAATATCCAATCTGGCTGACTGACCGATCCATTTGATCAAAATATGTTTTTCCTATTTTGTTTTTTATAAATTTAAAATAAAATCTATCATCTTTTGCCGAATTGGATAATAATCCGTGGAATTCGGTCGACGTATTTGATCAATATTGTAAAATATGGTATCTAAAAACAACCTTAGTCAGATTAGATAATTATCCACATATATGTTTGAATGGAATGGTTTTAGCTCGTCATGTTTGATAGAATATGAATTTAACCGGATATGGATATTTGACTGATCCGTTTGATCAAAATATCTAATTTGACCGACTGACCGATCCATTTGATCCATATATGCTTTTCCTAATTTGTTTGTTATAAAACTTAAAATAAAATCTATCATCTTTTGCCGAATCGGATGATAATCCGTGGAATTCGGTCAATATATTTGATCCATATTCTAAAATATGGTATCTAAAAACGACCTAAGTCGGATCGGATTATTATCCAGATATATGTTTGATCGGGATGGTTTTATCCCGATATGTTTGATTGAATATGAATTTAACAAGATATGGATATCTGACTGATCGGTTTGATCAAAATATCTAATCTGACCGATTGACCGATCTATTTGATCCATATATGCTTTTCCCATTTGATCCATATATGTTTGATCGAAATAATTTTAACATTAATCGTTTGATTTGGATATCCGACTTATAGTATATATTATGTAATATGTACGTATTATATTATGTAAGGTCGGGTTACTTTGGGCTACCGGGTCATTCGGGTCGGGTTACTTCGGGTCGGGTTGTTTTGGGTCGGGTTGTTTCGGGTCGGGTTACTTCGGGTCGAGTTATTTCGGGTCGGGTTACTTCGGGTCGGTTTACTTCGGGCTATCGGTTCATTCGGGTCGGGTTACTTCGGGCTAACGGGTTGTTCGGGTCGTGTCATTCGGGTAATCGGGTCATTCAGGTCGGGTTACTTCGGGTCAAAAATTCCTTCGGGTTAAATCGGGTTCAAGCGGGTCGGTTCCGGGAATTTTCTTTTTCAAAATTTTCGGGGCCAGGTCAGGTTCGGGTTCGTCGGGTCGGGTTCACGGGTCGGGCCAACTTTTGACAGCTCTAGACGGAGAGGCACCATCTACCGTCTAGACGGATTTTATGTAATACCCCATATCCGTAGGACTCGAGGTGCTACTGGGCTAGGATCTCACAATGGATCTTAACCCTAGCCTGACAACAAGTTCACTGAATCTTACAACAAGGCACATATTGATTAAATACAATATATATATATATATATATATATATATATATATATATATATATATATATATATATATATATATATATATATGTCTAAAGGTAATACATAGGTACCGCTGAGTACAAATAAAACATAACTGTACAACAAAAGATCCCATAAACCCCGATAACGACCCAGTGTACGGAGCCCTCAGCGGATCACCCACTCTGGATCACTCTGCAGCTCTCCTAACCTGCAAAGGATCTACAACACGGTATAAAACCGTTAGCTAACCATACACATATTTAAGAAGATGCATAAGCACAAACACACACCAATGAATATTAAACACATCACCATGCTATCACACATTTACCTGGCGCAGGCAACGCAGGCACGACGCAGGCGCTGTGACACGGCTCCCGTAGGGGCGGAGGATTCCAGGCGCGGCGGCGGCGACGGTGCAGAAAGTGATCCCGCGATCCCTCTTCGGCTCTTCACGTGATCAAATCACGTCTTCTCTCATCCAAAACCAAGCACATACATATACATACACATTCAACATCAATCTACATTCAATTCATCTAATCCTAAGCTAAGGAAGAAGAACAAGAAAGAAAGAAAGGAAGGAGAAGCAATGAGCTCACCTCTACTGCTGTGATCACCCAAGGTTAGAACAAAACACACTCTCAGTTGGCATCACAAGCTCAACAACGATACACAATATCAACCTCAGCAAAGCCACACCACAAATTCTCTTACAAACTTAAGGAAACGCACACACAAGATCAAGGAGAGGAAAAGGAAGCAAGAAGGATGTAAGGGAAGGTGTAAGAGGAAGTGAGATGAAACTCTTGCTCAACAAGGTGAGAAGAAGATAGAGAAAAGAAGAGTAAAGCACGAGTCAAGGAATCAACAAAGGTGGCTAAAGCCGCAGGAAACCGCAGGGGTGGAATTTCCTGGCCGCAGCGGCGGAAGAACAGACGAGCCGCAGGGGCGGCTTCACGGACCCGTGGGGGCGGCTAAGGCCAAAAACGGCTCCAAAGACTAAGGCTCTTACATTTTAGACGGTCAAGACGTTTTTGCTTATTTTCGTGTATTTTCCCTCAAGTCCTGAGAGATTGAGATATTGAGCGAGAAGTGAGGGACATAGAGACAAAGAGTGAGGGAGACAATGAGAGGGAAGGAGAGAGGGTTGCTAGTTAGAGTCCTCACCGGAGTGTTGCAGTCGCCAATCGATATCCTTGTAGTCGCCAGTTGAAAAAACCGAGAATGAGAGGAAATGGGGTAAGGTTGAGAAGAAATTGGTTTAGGGTTTGGCTTTAAAAAATTAGGGTTTGGAACCGTCTAGAATGAATTGACACCGTCTAAACCCGAATTTTTCCGTCTTGAACCCGTTTTGAACCGTAAAATGCTCGAATCCGTCCAGGAAGAGCCGTATAGGGCAAGTCGGGACGGCTGGTGGCCGTCTATCGTCTAGACAACCGTCTTTTAGAACAATGGAATATTGCAAGATATCCATCTAAAATATTGGCATAGACAAACTAGAGATGGGCTCGGTTTGGCCTGAACTGCCAAACTGCCGGTTTTCAAACCGGGCCAAACCAGCGGTTTAGGTTTGGCCGGTTCAAGGTTTAGGTTTTGGTTTGAGATTTAAAACAAAAAAGCCAACGGCTCTTTAAAGAGCCGTTGGGGGCAATTTTTATTAAAAAAAATAATTAAATACCCCACCCACAACGTATCCTACTTTCCTATAAATACCAAATCTTTCTTCCTCTAAAAATCACACAATCTACCACTCATCTTCTTAACTCTCCTAATCTCTTATTCTCGAATCCTCGAATTCTCGATTGCTCGTATTCTCGATTTCTCGTAATGGCAAACCCAAGTGATCAAATCCCCTCTTCTCAATTCTTTCCTAGCACCCAAGAGAGTGAAACACAAATGCCCGACAATCCCGAACTTACCGAAGTTCCAAGAATAAGTCTCCCCCCTCCGAAAATGCTTACATCCGAAATATTTACGAAGCATTACACCAAGGGGGAGCCGGTGAACGATTATTGTCAAGTGGCATGCAACTATTGCCCGAAGGTGTACAAGTGGAAGGTCAAGGGCGGCTACGGGACATTGCAAACTCACATGGAAAACGTCCATCCGGAGAAGCTCGACATTTCACGGGGACAAACACAATTTTCCCACGGGTTTGCATCTTCTACCTCTCATTCTCCTTTATTTACATATAAGCATAATGAAGAAAGTTTAGGATTGACCGATTTTATTTGTTCACATTCATTATCGTTTTCTTATGCCGAATATGAAGAAGTTAGGGAATATAACACTAGATATCTTCAACCTTCTTTTAAACCAACTTCTAGGAAAACCGTTTCAAAATTAGTAACTAAATCTTACTTGAAAAAGAAAGAATTTTTTTATCGAATTTGGCAAGTTTTGAACATCAAGTTTCTATTTGTAGTGATATTAGGAGTACACAATCACAACAATATTTTTACATGGGCATTACTTTACATTTTATTGATAACGCTATGTTTTTGCATAAATATGTTATTGGATTTCGGCATTTCAATCAAAGACATAACGCACTAGGCATTGCAAACATGATTAAAACGGTTTTACAAGAATATAATTTACAACATCGAATTTTTTCATATTCTTTTGATAATGCATCCGCAAATACCGCCGCCGTAAACCATTTGGTTGAGGATGCGGGACAATATTTGCGAACTCCTTATACTTATCAAAGATGTGCATGTCATATTTTAAACTTATGTGTTCAAGATGGACTTAAGGTTTTAGGAAATATGCTAACCCCAATCAAACTTGTTATTGACCATATTTGGCACGACTCCGATTTAAGAAGAAAATGGAGAAATTTATGTTTAAATAAAAACGTTCATCCTATTGCTTTTTCAAAAGATGTTGGAACTCGTTGGAACTCGACTTACAAACTACTTTGTGAAGCCGTACGTTATAAAATTTTGTTACAAGAATTTGCTTCAATTCACGTACCTTGGTCAATTCTTGATGATGAAAATGTTTGGGAAACTTGTACCAATATTTGTAATGTTTTAAAAACTTTTAGTGATGCAACTAATGCAACGAGTTGCGTTTACACTCCAACATCTCATAGATTTTAGAAATTGCCGTTAACGTTTCCGAAGCTTTTGTAAAATGTTTTAACATACATTCCCTCATGGATTGTATGCTTGAAATGAAAGATAAATGGCTTAAATATTATCAAGACATTCCCATGATTTATCTTGTAACCGCCGTTTTTGATCCTAAACTTAAACTAGATGGTCTTTCCGATTTATTGATCTCTTATTATGATTGTTTGTGTGTAAACTTAACACAAGAAAACATTAATGTTTCTAACATTGTGCAACAAGTTAATACCGAAATTGGAAAATTACTTAGTACATTTGAATCAAGTGCTAGCTCTTCTTCTACTGCACCTAGTCCATCTCCCTCTTCTACTAGTTCATCTTCTTCTCTTTCACTTGCACAACAAATTTTTGCTAGAAGAACAAAAACACCTAGACATTCATCTTCAAATGCGGAATATCAAGATTATTTTAACACTTGTTTTAGTTTTGATGGTAACGGTGATTTTGATATTTTGGATTGGTGGAAGAGATTAGCTCCCAAATATCCAACCTTAGTTAAAATTGTACAACAAATCATGGCCATGCCCGCATCAACAGTTGCGGTGGAGTAAGCATTTATCCAAGGCGGGAACATTCTCGGTCACAAGAGAACTCAATTGAAGCCCGAGAAGTTGGAGATGCAAGTTTGTATTCAAGATTGGATAAGGGTGGCGAAGCGGAAACAACGGAATGCACCGGTGTACGACTCCAAATCGGATTCCAACTCCGAAGACGCCGACACTACTTCCGAGTCCGACATCGAAAGGTAAGCGGGGTTAAAAAAAACTCGGAAGTCCGAAAAAGGTAAGTCAAGGTAAGAGAACTATGTGGGCTTTGATTCCTCTTAATCTGATTGCCATGACGTGGACTTGAAACATTGAATAGTAAATATTAAAAGTACATATAACATTCATATGAAGTTTTAGTCAAGGTAAGAGAACTACGTCGGTTTAGGTTTGCAACCCATCTCTAAGACAAACAAAGACTTGCTTTTCAGCTCGCGTAACTCTCAATCTAGCGGTTCGCAAAGCATTGTATCCACACTGCCATAACGTGGACTTAGAACATTGAAACCTTGGAAGCTCCTCTATCCTCAGTACAAACATATCACTCCTAGGAAATTATGCAAGTACTTTCTTAGGATATTTCTTCATCCACAGGTTCATAACACCGAATAGTAAATATGAGAAGTACATATGACATTTATATGACAAGTTCAACATAAGCTCAGTAAAATGATTGCCAATATAGAATTGAAGAAAACAATAGCTGAATACTAAGAATAAAAGAAGCGGTATATTGGGAAGTTGGAAGCTAGTTTCCTCATTATCGTAATGAGAACGACAATAAACCGCTTTGTGTGTGCAATCATAGAACTCGTGCCAATTATATGCGCCCTTGAAATTCATAAGAGTCTTTGTCGATGTCACTAGGGACCTAATCTGTAGTAAGAGCTACCAAAACAGTTCAGCTATAGCTCCATAAATAAAATATAATGACACGGGTATTATTTTAAAATTTAACAAATAATATATAGTATAATATAGATACGGAAAGACTAAGTGCATGTCGATCAAATTCACAAATGTATGACGTTTACGGGAATCGTAACCGTGAAAAAATATCCACGGTCACAATTTCCGGAACTATGGCGGCTACGATTTCCGAAACCGTGACAAATTTACTTTATCAATTTTACCAATGTGGAGGAAGAATTTTTTTTCCCCTCTTTCTGCCACGGTCACGGATCCCGAATTACTCGTGCAATTGTGAGTTTAATAGTTATATATATATATATATATATATATATATATATAAATATATATATATATATATATATATATATATATATATAGGAATAGGATCAGGTCAGAACCAAAGTTACGGTAAGAAATGAGAACGGATTTAGATCGCACGATCTAATCTATTTGACGGATATGATGTGATTTATATTAAGGCAATATTTAATGTAAAATTACATGTTTCCATATGAGTTAGGGCATATACTTAATTTCCTATTTAAGATATCGTCAATTATTAACAAAATCTTATATTAATCACCGGTAATTTTTTATTCAATGTAGGGAGAATATTGCACGACTAGGTTATTACAAAAATAAATTATACACGACTCCAAAATGTTATTTATATTAGACCAAATAATGTTAATTATATGTTGGATCATGCATGTATTATAATTGCATGCCGGCTATAAAGTATATATGCACTGTACGTGCATGCATTGATGCGTCCTTGAAATCGTGGAAGGACGAACGCCGGATCTAGACCAAGCTAGAGTTTCGACTACTCGTTGTTGATGTGCAAATGAGAACTTTGATAGAAGTTTGGTAGGGCGGAAGCGATTGATATGGATGCGGAATCGTAGGTTTGATTCGATCTAGAGAGATCGAGCAAACGTTGTAGTGGATTTGATAGTTTGATTCTTTAGAAGAATCCTCGAATGTGAGTTCTTGGATCTAAGACTTGATCCAAGGAAGAACTTTGAGGGAATTGAAGAGGAAGTGATGCCTAGATCAAGAATGAGGATTTTCCTTCAAAATACTTGATTAAAATTAGACATGATTTACAAGTGAAGCCAAGCATCCCTTATATAGTGGGTGAAGGCTACACCAAAAGTCGGAAATTGAATGACGGAAATAAAGGCGGGAAATAAAGTCGGGGCAACTCCCGAAACCAAAGGTCTAGACTATCAATGCCGGAAATTAACTCACGGAATTAAGTTCCGGAATTAATGTTCCGAAAATTAAAGTCTATTATTATTTAAAATGCAAAATATAATAATAATATTTGCTAGCTTGATGACGTGGCGCCGGAAGCCTATGCCATGGTGGAGTGGTGACATGGCATGCCACTAACGGGTCCAAGTGATGTGACGGTGCGTCGGATGATTGAGCCGGTAGCTTGGGCGATGGCTTTGGCTCGGGAACGAGTGAGCGGTCCATCGGAGCGAACCCGCAAAGCGTCGTCCTCTTCATCCGCGGTCATGGTGGTCAAGGGCGCATCAGTCCCCCCATCTTGGATGTGAAACGTCCCCGTTTCACCGTCGTCAAATAAGGGCTCAACATAAGGGGCTAGATCCTTGACATTGAACGTTGGGTGCACGCCGTAGGAATCCGGAAGCTCCAACTTGTAGGCATTTGGACCATGTCGTGATAGGATCCGGAAAGGGCCATCACCTCGATCCGATAGCTTGCCCTTGCGTCGAGATGGGAAACGCTCCTTCCTTAAGTGGAGCCAAACAAGATCGCCGGGCTCGAAAGATATGTCGCGACGGCCCTTATTGCGTTGTTCGGCAAGTTGGGCGGCACGACGTTGGAGTTGTGCTCTTGTCCGCTCATGAAGTTCAATGATTGAGGCGGCTCGACTTGCGGCGTTGATGTGTTCACCGTCCTTGAGTGGACGTGGTGTGAAGTCCAATGGCGTGTGTGGATTAAGGTTGTAGACAACTTCAAATGGTGAGAGTTTAGTTGCCGAGTGCCTAGACCTGTTATATGAAAACTCCACAACGGAAATTAAGTCCTCCCACTTTCGTGGGTTGTTCCTAAGCGTTGCTCTAAGTAGAGCACCGAGAGTCCGATTGGTCACCTCCGTTTGACCATCGGTTTGGGGGTGATAACTACTTGAGAACAACAAGTTGGTTCCAAGTTTTCCCCACAACGTTCTCCAGAAGTGACTCACAAATTTCACGTCCCGATCACTAAGGATGGAACGTGGTATCCCGTGTAAGCGCACCACATTGTTAAAGAATAATGTGGCAACATCGCTAGCATTTTGGGTGCTCTTACACGCGATAAAATGAGCCATTTTGGAAAAACGGTCGACTAACACAAAAATGGAGTCGTTGCCTCGTTTGGACATAGGTAGGCCAACTACAAAGTCCATAGAAAGATCCTCCCAAGGTCCCATTGGTATAGGCAAAGGAGAATACAATCCGTCCGGACCTTGACGCGATTTGGCATGATGACATGTTATGCAACTTGTGCAAAACCGTGTCACATGCTTGCGCATTTTCGGCCAAAAGAAGTGCTCTTGGAGAGCGGCGAGAGTCTTGGTAGCACCGAAGTGACCACGACCCTCATGGGCTTCCTTTATCAACAAGTGGCGTATGGACGAACGCGGAATACAAAGTTTTCCCGCGCGGAACAAATAGCCATCATTAATAAAGAAGGTCTCATGCTCTCGGAGGTCAAGGCATTTGGCAAATATATCCTTGAAGTCAAGATCCGTGACATATAACTCTTTGATAAGAGCAAAGCCATGGATCTTGGCGTCCATATGCACCAAGAGGATATATCGCCGAGAAAGGGCATCGGCTACCACATTCTCTTTTCCTTTCTTATGCCGAATGACATAAGGAAAGGTTTCTAAAAATTCTACCCAACTTGCATGGCGCCGACTCAAATTAGTTTGACTCTTGAGATACGAAAGAGCCGCATGATCCGAATGAATCACGAACTCCTTCGGCCACAAGTAGTGTTGCCATGTCTTTAGACAACGAACTAAAGCATATAGTTCCTTGTCATAGGTTGGATAGTTGAGTGGTGGACCGGAAAGCTTTTCGCTAAAGTAAGCAATGGGCCGATTCTCTTGGAGAAGAACCCCCCAATGCCAACATTAGATGCATCACACTCCACCTCGAAGGTTTTCGAGAAATTTGGGAGTTGGAGTAGTGGTGCATTGCAAAGTCGGTCTTTGAGCGCATCAAACGCTCGAGCATGGGTATCACGCCACTCAAACGTGACACCCTTAGTAGTGAGCTCATGAAGCGGCGCCGCTACCGAGCTAAAGTCTTTGACAAAGCGTCGGTAGAAGCCCGCTAGGCCGAGAAAGGCTCGGACCATGGTGACCGTACTAGGTGTAGGCCACTCCCGAATAGCGCGAACTTTGGATTCGTTTACTCGGAGTCCGTCCTTAGACACGACATAGCCAAGAAATATAGTTGTGTCGGAACAAAAGACACATTTTTCAATATTGACGAATAATTGTTCTTGTCTAAGGCACTCGAACACTTGGCGAAGGTGCCCGATGTGCTCATCCAAAGACTTACTAAAAATTAAAATATCGTCAAAATAAACAACTACGAAATTACCCAAAAACCGGCAAAGGACATGGTTCATGAGGCGCATGAACGTTGATGGGGCGTTGGAGAGTCCGAACGGCATGACAAGCCACTCATATAATCCGTACTTTGTCTTGAAAGCCGTTTTCCACTCGTCACCTTCGGCCATCCGGATTTGGTGATACCCGCTCCGGAGATCAATCTTTGAGAACACGGTGGCGCCGTGTAGTTCATCCAACATGTCGTCGAGGCGCGGGATCGGATGCCGGTACTTGACGGTTATTTGGTTGATGGCTCGGCAATCGACACACATCCTCAAAGACCCGTCCTTCTTGGGCACCAAAATGACCGGCACGGCACATGGTGAAAGGGACTCACGAACATATCCCCGGTCTAGGAGCTCTTGGACTTGACGTTGTAGCTCCTTAGTTTCTTCCGGACTTGCACGGTAAGCGGCACGGTTGGGTAAAGACGCGCTGGGCACCAAATCGATTTGGTGCTCAATTCCACGGATCGGTGGCAAGCCGGGTGGTAGTTCATCGGTCAAGACGTCCTGAAAATCAGACAACAAAGTAGACACCTCGTGCGGCATATTACTAAGGTCATTGGAAGTAGATAAGCAAAAAGGAACAAGTAAGAAGCATGGGCAACTTGCCTTCCTTGACCGGTGTCACATCATGTTTCTGGGCGAAAAGTACCCTCGGCTCACACCGGCCTTTGATTATTGGTTCCGGAGATGGTAAAGTTGCATTCGTTGGGACGATGCTTCCTTTACTATCTCTAGACTCAATAGCACGGTTACTAGAGGCGGTGTTCCGGGATCCGGAAGTACTAGCACCCACAACATCGGAAGGACTCCTAGGAGGGTCCGATGTTGCCGGCGTAGTGGTCTCATCAATGGTTTGTTGCCTCTTCCGTTCCGCATAATCAATTAATATTTCATGTGGAGTCATAGGCAACAATGTGACCCGTTTTCCATTATATTGGAACATGTATCTATTAAGATAACCATCATGGAATGTACGGCGATCGAATTGCCATGGTCGTCCTAATAATACATGTGTGGCGTCCATCTTGATAACATCACAAAGGATCTTATCAACATAGCCACCTATGGAAAACGTCACCCAAGCTTGTCGTGTGACGGTGTCACACGCCTTATCGGAAATCCATTGGATTCCATAAGGTGTTGGGTGGGGGGTTGTAGGCAACTTAAAGTGTTTTACCACTTTTTCGTTGATAATATTACAACAAGAACCCCCATCAACTATGAGAGAGAGACTAGTGTTATTGACCAAACAACGAGAGTGAAAGAGATTCTCGCGTTGGTCAATAGGGACAAATTCCTTAACGGCTAAAATTCTACGAGATACAAGGGCGAACTTACCGGGTTGTGCCGGGCCGCAAGCCATTTGTTCTTCGCATGGTTCCATGCCGTAGTAGGGGTCGGCGTCTTGGGCATCCTCTATGATGATATCGCCGTCTTCTTCATCTTCCTCATCTTCATATGAGGGATTGGCAAACAACACACGCTTTGAGTTCGGGCAATCACGTTGGACGTGACCGAATCCGCTACATTTATAACACACGGGCTCCCTTGGCCGTGCCGCCGGTGGAGGTCCTTGAGGAGTGCGGCCGGGAGGCACTTGTGCCGGGACATTGGGACCACGTTGTGGTGCCCTCTCGGTATCCGCTTGTCGGGTGGATTGGACCATCCGTTGGGCTCCTTTGGTGGCGCCAGACTCTTGATAACTAGATACATCTCGAGCACGGGTGTTAGTAGAATAAGCGTATTGATTTGGAGAGGAGTTATACCTTGAGTATTTTGGAGTCTCTTGTTGTTGCTTGTGAAGCTTCATGGCCGCATGACACAAAGCTCCCAAGTCTCTATATGGAACGATCTTAAGGGGTCGTCGGATTGATGGATTGAGGCCACTCATGAACTTGGTGCGTAAGGCGGAGGGCGAGGCCGAGATGCCGGCCTTCATATGCATGTCCTCGAGCTTGGCCAAGTAGGCCACCGGAGTGAGTTTGCCTTGTTGGAGCTCGGCAATTTGCATCCGCATATCATTTTTGAAGTCGTCGGGGACATACTTCTTTGTCATGACGTAGATCAGTTGATCAAACGTCGCAACTGGTTCCCATCCTCGGTTCTCACGGACGTGTTCATATCGGTTCCACCAAGATTTTGCATCGCCTTCAAAGTACAAGGTTGCCGCTTCGATCTTCTCGTACTCCTCATAGTGGCAATGCTTCAAAGCCCTTTTCATGTCCTGTGCCCAATCAAGAAACACACAAGGATCATATTCCCCATAAAATAGTGGCAATGCTTCAAAGCCCTTTTCATGTCCGGTGGCATATCATCACGATGGGCTCGTTGATGTGCATGTCTTGGTGGGTTAGGAGGAGGCAACCATTCTTCTCCTCGGTCTTGGTTCTCAAATGGATCTCGGACGGGTGGGTGCCATGGACGGACATGAGCCACCCGTTCCAAGTTGGCTTCATCGTCGGAAAACTCATCAAAATCGTCCCCCTCGTCATACTCATCATAGTCGCGGTATGATGAACGCCGGCTACGTCGTTGGTGGCGTTGCTCATATCGATCATTACCGGAACGTCGAGGATGACGATCTTGTTGATTGGTGTGCCGATATTCTTCCTGTATGAGACGGTTAGTATTATGTGCATTAGATAAAGGTGGGGGCGATCCGTACCGTTTACGATTGCGCTCGAAGCGCTTGTTCCGATCCATTGTATCTACATAAAGTAGATCATCCGGAGTCGGGCCATTATTGTTCTCGGTCTCATTGAGGTGGTGCCTGCCGTCTTGTTGAGTTTGACTTTCGATGACTGAGGCAAGCCTAAGACCTTGATACGGGTCGGTTCCCAAAAGACCTTTGCCCTTCCGACGAGCGTCGGACGTGGAAGTCTCGACAATGGTGTCATTTGGATTTGGGGCGGGGCGTGGAGTGGTCGTAAGGGCCAAAAGTTGTGCCCTCATCTCCTCCATTTGTTGCTTTAGACTAACAACTTCCTCGGATAAGGAGGCATTTTCTCGTTCACGAGCATCCTGTGAGTTTTCTATATCCACGTTAGTCATGATTCCAAATGAATACAAACAAATGCAAGCAATCAAATGAGCAAGGTGACGAATTAAGTCAACGTTACCCAAGTTCAAGTGCGTTAAGGTTCTACTTTCGGGAAGGCCGTTTGGCGGTTAAGCAAGGTAGGCAAATCCAACAAAATTTGAACCAATTCACACAAATAAACAAGTGATATTTTGCACGTATGTAAGAAAATGGAGAGACAGAAGATGGACGGATTGTTCACTCGGCAAGCTTTGCTTGCTTTCGGTCTTTGACCGTTTTGTAAAATCCGATTTTTCGGATGGACCGGTTTGCCGTACGTCTTTTCACTTTGTATTTTTTTTTTGAACTTTGCAACTTTTTTGATGCAAGAGATGAAACACTTTGGAAACAAATCCGCTTTGTTGAAGAGTTTTGATTTTTTGTTTTTGTTTGAATATCAAAATGCAAGATATCCGAATTTGTTAACAAAAAAATCCCAAGAAATTTGGTAAAATCGATTAACAAACTTGTCGGATTGGGTCGGTTGAAGAATAAATTGTTTTTGATAGATGGTTTGATGGCAAACCAACTTTCTCCTAAATATGTTTGGTGAGAAAAATAAAAATAAAAAAATTCAAGACAACTTCGAAGAACACGAAGAACAAGTTGAAGATCTTCAAGAAGGGAAGAACAACAAAGGCAAAGAAGGATAAAAATATAACGCACAAAAACAAGAGTAAAGAGAACTTAGCTTCGGTCCCTTTGCTCTGATGCCAATTTGATGCGTCCTTGAAATCGTGGAAGGACGAACGCCGGATCTAGACCAAGCTAGAGTTTCGACTACTCGTTGTTGATGTGCAAATGAGAACTTTGATAGAAGTTTGGTAGGGCGGAAGCGATTGATATGGATGCGGAATCGTAGGTTTGATTCGATCTAGAGAGATCGAGCAAACGTTGTAGTGGATTTGATAGTTTGATTCTTTAGAAGAATCCTCGAATGTGAGTTCTTGGATCTAAGACTTGATCCAAGGAAGAACTTTGAGGGAATTGAAGAGGAAGTGATGCCTAGATCAAGAATGAGGATTTTCCTTCAAAATACTTGATTAAAATTAGACATGATTTACAAGTGAAGCCAAGCATCCCTTATATAGTGGGTGAAGGCTACACCAAAAGTCGGAAATTGAATGACGGAAATAAAGGCGGGAAATAAAGTCGGGGCAACTCCCGAAACCAAAGGTCTAGACTATCAATGCCGGAAATTAACTCACGGAATTAAGTTCCGGAATTAATGTTCCGAAAATTAAAGTCTATTATTATTTAAAATGAAAAATATAATAATAATATTTGCTAGCTTGATGACGTGGCGCCGGAAGCCTATGCCATGGTGGAGTGGTGACATGGCATGCCACTAACGGGGTCCAAGTGATGTGACGGTACGTCGGATGATTGAGCCGGTAGCTTGGGCGATGGCTTTGGCTCGGGAACGAGTGAGCGGTCCATCGGAGCGAACCCGCAAAGCATCGTCCTCTTCATCCGCGGTCATGGTGGTCAAGGGCGCATCATGCATGGTGTTATTTGTGTACACACCTTAAATCACAACACTAGCACGAATATTAAAGTATGCACTAAACGTGCACAAGTACATACGGACACAACTAGAAACATATTCGATAGACAAAACGTGTAAAAATACTATATATTTAACACAACTGAGATTTAATTAAATTGTTTACATTATTATATGAAGCACGAATTAGACTTTATCGATGCACGACTGAAAATAGTGAGAAATTGAATAAAATATATCTACTAACACGAATACAAAACATTATTAAAATTATACTACATATAGAAAAAGAATTTTGCTTGCAAACTGGAAAAAATTATATCATCTAATCGTGCAGAGTGAAATGTATTCTAAATAATAATTTGGTTGTCATTATGATATATAGTTCATAGTTACCATATAAAAATTTTCTACATTATTATGCATTAATATTTCCATATATGATCGATTAATCATAGACGTTGATCATTTCATCCGACGATTGGTATGGGTTCTCATTTTTTACCGTAACAATGGTTCTTACTTGATCCTGACCCTATATATATATATATGTATATATACATATATATATATATATACTATATATATATATGTATATGTATACATATATATATATATATATATATATATATATGTATACATATATATATGTATACATATATATATATGTATATATATATATGTATATATGTATATGTATATGTATATATGTATATGTATATATGTATATATGTATATATGTATATATGTATATGTATATATGTATATATGTATATATGTATATATATATATGTATATATATGTATGTATATATATATGTATGTATATATATATGTATGTATGTATGTATGTATATATATATGTATGTATGTATGTATGTATATATATATATGTGTATATATATATATATGTGTATATATATATATATATATATATATATATATATATATATATATATATATATATATATATATATATATATATATATATAGGGTCAGGATCCGGTAGGAACCACCCTTAGAGTAGGGAATAGGAACCTCTAAGATCCGTTGGATTAAAATTTGAACGGACATGATGGAAGGTACATAATAAGCTTCCACAGGTGAGATTCATATGATTGTTCAAATTTCACAAATAAATTATTAAATATTATACATATTAGGAAAACAAATATCCTATTTTCGGGCTATCCCAAAAATAAACGTTGAATGAATTGATTCTCATTGACTAGTAAAGATTGATCGTTATTTTTTTTAGTCGTTAATATGTATAATACTATAAATTAACGACCAGAATTAAAAAAAAAACGACCAAAATCAAAAAATAAATAAATAACGACTTTAAAAAAAAATTAACGATCAAAATTTGTGTTTTATATAAGAAATTTGATCGTTAATATATTTGGTCGTTAATATATTTTATAGAGAAATTTGATCGTTAATAAATTTTATAAGAAATTTGATCGTTAAATTTGTTAGGATTGGTCGTTAAAATTTGTTTTGGTAGTTAAAATATGAAAAAAGACATTTTAACCACCAATTTTTCTTTATAAAATTTTAACGACCCACAAAATTTTAACGATGACTATATTACTGATATAAAAGACATTTTAACGACCAAATTTTCTCTATAAAATATAATAACGACCCAATATGAAAATAATGTATTACCGTAATTTGGTCGTTATTATATTTTATAGAGAAATTTTGGTCGTTAAAATATTTTTATCATAATTCTATTAGAGGCAATATAATATTCTCATTAATTATTACCATAAACAATGTTAAATCTTGGACGTTCATCTATATTAATCCAACGGCTATAAGTCCCTATTCTCTACTCTAAGAGAGGTTCCTATATGATCTTAACTCTCTCTCTCTCTCTCTCTCTCTCTCTCTCTATATATATATATATATATATATATATATATATATATATATATATATATATATATATATATATATAATAGGAGCACATATCGTTAGATATAGAAAATTCAATGACAAGTATGAAGGTAGCTCCCCAACTTAACACACAAGTAAGAAATTGCCATATAGAAGTAAAAAAAAAGAAGCTAGAAAGTAGTAAAAATAAAGATTAAAAAAACAAATTTAGCACAAAATTGAAAAACATATCAATACAAATGCTAGAAAGAGAAGAATCTATTTTCATTTCCTTTCATTGGAAATGTAAACTTTGAAGGTAGTTCACCAGCTTAACATAGTGTTAGTAACAAAAAATAGAAATGCCACAAAAATAACCGAGATACTCATCATGTACCACATCAAGTACAAGACCATCAACACCCTTACTATCACAAAAATCGCATGGAGTTGTTTTAACATTCTCATCCTTGTCAATAATCAATCAAGGTGATTCATTTTTTACAAAAAGTAGAGTATCCTCCAATCATCCACCATCAACCATATACCAAATAAGTAAATTCACATGTGTCATATAATCAACAATAAATATACATTAAAATTGGTGATTGGTGATTGAAGAGGTAGACAAAATTTATCTTAAGGGGGAATTGATGTAATACCCGAAAACTTTTCAACCTCGATGTAGTATGATCTCGTATCTCAACCCAAATTGATTTGATTTTTCATCGAATGGAATCTGACCCAAACCGGTTCAAGATATTTTCTTCTAACAACCTTAATCTTTTTATTATTTTTTGTGTGTATACAAATAGGACTACCTACCTAGTCCTAGCTACCTCTCTACCTCATTCTTTCTTGTTTCTAATTTCCTCCTTGTCAAGTACTAAACCCAAGCAATTCCCCCTTAAAATAGTATGATGAACCAACAACAACTACTATTTTTTTCCGAGCTTCTCTCTCTTTCCTCAACTTCTCTTTAACCTTATGAAAGCAACAACCCGATCTCCTAGCCCCACTCCCTTTCTTAGTTGTTTTACTGAAGAGAGAAGAGCAACACCACCATCTTTCTCCATCTGCAAACACACAACAACAACATCACAGCTCAACACAACAACAAGTCTCGTCCACCGTTGGACAAGCAAACAATGAGGGGTCTCTTGTCTTTTCCATCACTACATTAGGATGAGCAGCACCAACAACAAGATCCGACCTCCCGCTCCTCTTTTGGATCTGAGAAACAAGCAGCAACTAGGACCTTCTACAGTGTGAATAGGTGTTGTTATTCCAGTTCTTATAAACAAACAATCCACTTTGTTCCCTTCGTTAAGTATGTTATACATCTCCGATTTGGCTAATGTTTGGATATATATTTCTTGGGTATGTATAGGACTCGTTGATAAAATTTTAGGTCGTTCCAATGGTTAGATCTTTGGTTATGAGTCCCATAAGTTTTAGGAGAAAAGTTGTTGTACCTAGTTTTTTTGTTCATAGTCCTCTAGCAACCTTTATGGAACCAAATATAAGTATGATCGGTTCATATTTTATAGTTGAAATTTTGATATGTTATAATCTATATATTTTAATTTATCATGTTCAAGTTTGAGGAATATCCAACGGTTGGATTAAAAGTTATGATTTTGTGAAGTTAGGTGCAAAATCTATTTTTCAAGGAAAGTTTAGAAAATGACTAAGTATAGAATGCTTGTTTGGTGGCATCTATGAAGAACTGTTTAGAAATATTAGAATGGAATTTGTGGGTTCAACTTCTTCTAACATAGAATATGTATGGCCTAGTATATCTAGAAATTTTACTTTGATTGTTAGGAGTTATACTAATAATTATGATCAAAGTAGGGTAGTTGGCTAGATTGCTTAAAAAGGTTATAAAGGTTTCCTAGTAAGTTTGAAAGTTTGAGAAACTTTCAAAACTCGTTTTGGACCAATTAGTGTTATAACATGTTGTTAGACTATATTTGAGGTTTACAACTTTTTTGGATCTTTTTATAGTTTTTTCTAAAAAAGGGGCAAAATCGTCATTTCTTTGGTTGGATGCAAATCTTGCAAATACTTTCTGAGTAGTTTTTCAAGCATGAAAGCTTTATAGAACCTTTTAGAAGACAGGCATGTGACGTTGAAGCATATTTCTATTTTTGACCAGGCAATTGTGGTCATACATGTGCGGGACCGAGTGGTAGTCTAGTTTCAGATCGGTATAAGTCTTATGGACTTACTTAACTAGTTTTTCTCGTATTGGTGTGTATTATTACGGTGATGTGTGCTTGGTGAATCTATATATATTACTAAAATAACTCTCATTTCGGCCACGTATCAGCTTCTAAGGTCATCACATCAACATTTTTTCGATTTATTTACAAATTTGCTACAAATATTTACAGATTTGCCATTAATTATTTTATGAGTAAATGTATATTAGAATTAGCAAATAGTCATCGTGTCACATCACTTTTGTTAAAAAAATAAATACAATTTAAAAATTCATTGGTATATCATTTTGAATAAATTCTTTTATAGATATGATATATAATTTAGATCTAACAAACTTAGATTGTAGTTAAGATTAGTTTAGTGTCCGCACCTTGTGCGGGTTTTACCTAAATAAAAACACTACATTGTAATTTTTATTTGTATCAATATTAATATAAATTAAATTTAATAATAGGCAAGCTTAGAAAAAATTGGAGTAATTAAAATTGCCTTCCTAAAAAACGTGTAGTGCAATATAATATTGTTTGATTTAGGATTTGAAATTTTAAAACTATTCTACTTTCAATATTATTTATTATCAGATTCAATTTTAAATTGTTTTTGTTAGAATATAAATTAATTTAAAATTGGTTTTTGAAGTAACCGAAAATCCTTTTTGATTCTGTTTTGATAATAATCTATTTTAAATAAATAAGATGATGTATCATGTTGACTGTTTAGTAATTTTAATAAGAATTTTGTTATAAAAGAATTAATGAAAAATCAGTAAATATATCGAGGTAAATCTGTAAATAACTTGAACAAAATCTGATGTGACGTGCCTTAGTATGTGAAACGTATACAAAAAGCGGCTGATTTTAATAATATATACAAATTTACAAATCTTTGTTTTAATAATTCTTGTAAATAATCATTTTAAGTTATAGATTTAAGTTATAATTAAAAAAATGATCGATTAAATTATAATTGAATTTTCATTTTAAATCTATTTTACAATTGTTGATTTAGATTTTAATTGATTACGTTTTCAATATCTTTACCCAAATTAATCAAGAGTATAGAATAGATAAAAAAAATTAATTTTAAATAATTATGAGCTAAAAATAGTTTATTTTTATATAAGATAGTAAAATATTGTTTTAAATACTTTAAAGTCAATTTAAATATAATGATTTTTATAGATTATTATTCAACATATAATATATGACAATAATAATCAAAAATTTTTTGACATAATCCGCGTAAGGCAACTACAAAAACTAAGAAAAGTGATTAGGACTTACTTAGGGCGATTCATCCGTCAAATTAAATTGGGAAATTAGGGTTGGCGATGAAGAAGGTTAAGAACGAGAAGAGAATTTGGGAGAAACTACCACAGGAGATTTGGGAGGAGATTGGTAAACGGCTGGAGAGCAGATTGGATGTAGATAGGTTCCGATCTGTATGTAAGACATGGCGAACATGTCTGTGGTGTCCCAGGCGATTCCCGCTGAGAGTGGCGGCGCCGCCTAGTGCGTCTGGCGGAAACGTTGAGAAATTGCCCTTCTTCATCGTCGAAGACTCGCTGTACGCGTATGAGAGGAGGAGAAAGCTGACGGTGCTAGCAGAGATCGACCAAGGCGGCAAATTCTGGCCCCGTTACTTCGAGACGGAGAAGGAGGTGATACGTAGTATAGTTAAGGCGATTGAGACCCCAAGGCCGGAGCTTTCTGACATGACTTTCCTTTTCAAGGGGTACGCTCTTTTTATTGGTATTCCGCGTCAGCTTGGATCAGTTGGTGGAGAGTGGAAGTTACGGCCTTGTTCGCGGGTGCTGTATAATAAAGTTGTCATCTTTTCTCCTCCCCGCGTGGATCCAAGGTATGCTAGGGTTGATGATCTTACCGTGGTAGCTCACTTCCCCGGAGGGAAAATCGCTTTACTGAGGCATGGCGGTTGGGATACCGATTTCTGCCGCTCTTCCTATAAAGACATAGCTAATTACAAGGGCAAGCTATATGCAGTTGACTCTCCGGGAATGGCTTTTAAGATTTCGAAGCATCATCATGGCATCGCCAAAGTTTCACAGGGTTTGTGTAACTCAGGCACCGGCACCGACACTGGCAACGACAAATGTATGTATCTTGTCGAGGCTTTAGAGCAGCTGTATTTGTTAGTTGTTGAACCGGAATCAGAATCGGAATCCGGTTGGGAGGTGTATAAGTTATCTGAGCAGGAGGGGCGGTGGGTAGAAGTTGAAAACTTGGGTGATCTTGTCTTCTATGTAGATAAGAGATTCGCCTTTTCTGCTCCAAGGCATGTATTTAAAGATACGGACTTTATGGAGTTGAGAAACGAGCTACGAGCTGAATCAACCGACATCCCTCTCCTTCTGTTTTCGTCGGATGATGCAGACAAGCAGAAAAAATACTGTTCGATTCACCTACACTATAGATATCTTCTACGTCCATTGCCGTCTAAACCTCAAAAAGCCACTACTACAACTTCTCCAACCCCAACTTCATTGGTTTTATCTCAATTTCAGAACTCAGGCATTACCATCTCCAATTACTTAGGCTTTTGATTATTCTTTTATTGGTTTTTTTCCTTCAATAATACGGCTTTGCTCTTATATGTATGCTCTCTCAGATACTCTAGACCTCAATAACTTTTTATTTTTTTTTATTGTTTTTCGTTGTCAAGTTTTGAATACAGTTTTCATAGTGTTTAGTCATCAATCCAATGCTAGATTGGTAGATGCAAATATACAATGCTAGACCTCAATGATTTTTTTTATTTAAATGGAAATATAAATAAAATTACATATATGAAACTATGAACATTGATATATGGATATTTCAAGATAACAATCCAAAATATAAACTATAAACATTGATATATGAAGAGCTAGAAGTGAGGGACATAGAGACAAAGAGGGAGTGAGACAATGAGAGGGAAGGAGAGAGGGTTACTAGTTAGAGTCCTCACCGGAATGTTGCAATCGCCAATCGATATCCTCGTAGTCACTAGTTGAAAAAACCGAGAATGAGAGGAAATGGGGTAAGGTTGAGAAAAAATTGGTTTAGGGCTTGGTTTTAGAAATAAGGGTTTAGAACCGTCTAAACCCGATTCTTTCCATCTTGAACCCGTTTTGAACCTTCCAGTGCTCGAATCCGTCAAGGAATGGCCGTATAGGGTAAGTCGGGACGGCTGGTGGCGGTCTACTGTCTAGACGCGGTCTAGGCCGTCTTTTAGAACAATGGAATATTGCAAGATATCCATCTAAAATATTGGCATAGACAAACAAGCAGAAACAGGTTCAACATATATTCCCCTAAACTACAGATGTGGTGTGCTGAATCCAGGAACATCCCTCTCCTTCTGTTCTCGTCGATGATGCAGACAAGCAGAAACGATATTGTCCTATTCCCCTAAACTACAGATGTTGTGTGCTTCAACGTCCATTGAAGCCTAGACGTCCATTGATGCCTAGACGTCAAAACGCCAACACTCCGACTCCAACTTCATTGGTTTTATCCCAATTTCAGAACTCAGACATTACCATCTACGAGCACTTTGGCATTTGATTTTTTTTTCTTCAATAATACGGCTTTGCTCTTGTATGAATGCTCTCTTGGATACTCTAAATTGTATTTTGCTTTGAGAATTTGCGATCAACTCATGTGAATCAACTCTCCATTTCTGCATTCTAGTGTTTGTTGTCGACATTCATATGACAGGTTCAACATAGATTCAGAAAAGTACAGGAAACAATTTAAGAAATCAAAACTCTTCTAAAATAACATTATAATTCCATGTATTGATGTACGATCAACTGTATCCATATTTTAGACCTCAAATAGTTGAAGAAAAACAGCCAAAAACCTTTTTTAACAGAAAAGAAACTCTTGTAAATAGGTGATTATATGCATTAGCAATAATGACAGTGAACAACTACATAACACAGTATCCATAACAAGAACAGCTTTATAAACACTTCAAAATGCAACAAGATAAACTATGGCCTGTTTACTTGTAGATTGGTTTATTTTCGGGTTTATAAACTAAATGAGTTTATACGGGTTTATAGTTTATTTTCGGATTTATTTCTCAATGAGTTTATATATATAAATCATATAAGGTTGTTTACTTGTAGTTTATTTTTTGGGTTTATTTTTGTTCAAAATACACTTATGCCCCTACAAAAATCGAAGAACTACGGGGAATACATAGAGATGAACAAAGAATATCGGGTTGGAAAAGCACAAGGCCAAAATCGGGGTTCAAACAAAAATAAACGCATCCAAGGAAAAACAACCTTGCTCGGATAAGTTTATTTTTGAGTGGTTTATAAACCCGAATAAACCCATAGAGAATTAAACCAATCTCCAAATAAACACACACAAAAATTAAACTAAGGGTTTATAAACTAAATGAAACAGAAATAAATTACAAGTAAACAGACCCTTATTCTACATTATGTCTTTGGTTGGTTGGTGCAAGTCTTTCTGTTATGACCAATTAGACCGCAAACTACACTTCCTTCTTTTAACCTCTCCAACTGATGGAATTTTCAACATCTTCGGCCTTCCCGCTGCTTTGTGCTTGTTCATCCGGTATAATCCACTCTTCCCGCTGCTTTGTTCTTGTTCATCCGGTATAATCCACTTTGACTTGTCGGGAACGGGATAAATTGTCTTCTCATACGCCTTCATCCATAATTCAGGAGTGAAATATTCACCAACTAATTCATCTGCATTTAACCCAATATGTATCGATGCAGCTGTAGCATGAACACATGGTATCTCATCAAGGTCAAAGTCCTTACAATCACAACTTTTTCTTAGAAAAGATACAACCACATTGACGGAATTCAGAGTTAACCATGTATAGATATGAAGGCAACTCATTATAGCTAACTTCTGGTTTTTTCCGGATCAAATCATTCGCATCCTCTAGTGCTTTTCAACACTTCCAATATCTAACATCCATGTGAAACTCATTTTTCATGATGCTTAATATTTGCCGTGGAGTAGGACCTTTATTACAGTTGTTATACCTGACCCATGCTCTAACAATCTCAAATCTCCGTTGTCAATAACATCATCCTCATTCATGTCAAAACAACTTCCATGATCATTGAACGAATTCTTGTAGATCATAACTTCTACATCACGTCTCAATTGGAACATGTTCATTACTAGAAATAGTTTTCGATGCAATGATAGGTATAAGGTTCGTCATGCATGAGTTGGTTAGTATCACATCACTTTTACAAACCCCTAGTTTGACACATAAAGGTACACACCAGCATATATGAGGCATTTTATTGATCATGACAAACATATAAACATCTTCTGTAGAGGTTATTTGACATGGGTTCAAGGTAGCATGAGTGATATTTCTATGGTTGAGCTTCAACTCATAAGTTGATGTATCAACGTTTCAACATTCAGGAAAGTACAAGAAACAATTCAGGAAATCGAAACTCTTGTAAGTTAACATTATCATTCCAGCCATAACAATATTGATAGGTGTTACGATATATTAGCTTCATATTTTTATCCCTTTGTATATATCTTTTCCTAGTTTATTGTCCAGAATATTTCCTAGAAGGAAACCATGTATTTTGTATTCTTTCTTAGGCTATTAGTTTTTCCTACATATTTGTATCTCTTTTTCAGTAAATAAACACACAAGAACCTTTTATTTTGTCCTACATTGTATCAGGCCTAAAAATCCTAACCCTAAAGTTCTTCTTCTACATTTGCTCATTGTTTTTGTCGGCATCTATTACTGCCATGACTACACCTACTACTCTTGCTCTAACTAGTCCCTATTATCTACATCCCTCCGACCCCCAGGCCTTGCTATTTGCCACACAATACTCGATGGTGATAACTATTCCGATTGGAAGCGTAATCTACTTAACGCTTTTCGTGCAAAACGCAAGCACGGCTTCCTCGACGGAACTATCACAAAACCAGAACCTACAGATCCCGGACATGATCATTGGGATACAGTGAATTCAATGTTGATTGGCTGGATTAACGCAACCATTGACCCGAAGCTTCGCCCATCTCTTGCTTCCAATGGAACCGCCAAAGATCTCTGGGAAGACATTCAACAACGATTCTCTCTTGGCAACGGTCCTCGCATCTTGAATCTTAGATCCGCCATTTCCAACTGCAAACAACAAGGTCAGTCTGTCGCTAATTATTATGGTAGACTAAGGCGTTTGTGGGATGAAATTGCAGTTTGTCTTCCATCTCATGAGAAGATTTGCACTCCTTGCTCTCAAATCCTCACAAGTGAACGTGAACATGAACGGATCCATCAGTTTTTACTTGGTCTAGATGAGTCTTATACTCATCTTCGATCAAATGTAATCACCAAGGAGCCCTTACCTTCTCTTAATCAAGTTTATGCACTTGCTGTTCAAGAAGAGTGCTCCACTGTCAAAGCTAAAACAAATGATCAAGATATTTCAATGGCTCTCGCCGCTCGTTCTCAATCTCGACCGCTAATCAACAAACCAGACAAATCGAATCTGATATGCTCCCACTGCAATCGCCAAGGTCATAGTAAGTCATCTTGTTTTAAGATTATAGGTTACCCGGAATGGTGGAACAACGGCAAAGGCGTTGCCGACCCTCGCACAGGCAAGCCACCGCAGTTAACACCGTCCCGGGACAACACACAATCAACAGCCGCCCACGTTGCTCATGTTAATGCTGCTTCCGCATCCAACTTCTCTGCACTTACACCAGCAGACCATACTGCTCTAGGTCCTACCGTGACTGATGACCAATGGTCAATTTTATTCGATAAGTTTAAAACATTCCCTCTAAACTCTACTGACACTAAATCAGGTATTATCTCTACTCCATGAATAATCGATTCGGAAGCTTCTTTTCACATGACCGGTGATAAATCTTTAATTCAAAATCTTAAACCTACATCTCCTCATATCATTAAACTACCTAACGGGGTTTTATCTACTGCTTCCTTTTCCGGAAATCTCATATTTACCTCTAATTTTACTTTATCTAATGTACTTTATGTACCGGGTCTACAATGTCATCTTATTTCATTATATTGTTTAACACATGATTCTTCATATGTTTTAACTTTTACGGATCGCATGTGTGTCATTCAGGACCGTTCTTCGCGGACTCTGATTGGAGCGGGTGAACCTCGCAATGACGTCTACTGGTTGAAATGGATCTTACCTCTTCTCACCCACACTGCAGCTCACACTACTACAGTCCAGTCCCCTACTTCCGCCGTCACTTGGCATGCACGATTAGGACACCCATCGTATTCATCTATTAATATGATTCCAGATATTATTATTTCTGATTTAAATAAGGTCAAAAATTTACCTTGTGACATATGTCACAAAGCTAAACAATCACGGTCTATTTTTCCTGCTAGTCAATCACAAACTTTATCCCGTTTTGATTTAATTCATTGTGACGTATGGGGTCCTTATCGTATTCCTTCTTCTTGTGGCGCTAAATATTTTTTAACATTAGCGGATGATTTTTCGAGAATAACTTGGGTTTTCTTAATGGCGAATAAATCTCAAGTCTCTAAAATTATTCAAGATTTCAATCAAATGGTCAAAACACAATTTAATACTCTAATTAAAAAATTTCGCAGCGATAACGGCCAAGAATTTCTTTCTTTAAAACCTTTTTTTATAAAAAATGGCATTATACTTGAAACATCATGTGTTTATACGCCTTAACAAAATGGTCGTGTTGAACGTAAACACCGACACCGACACATTTTAAATGTTGCTCGAGCATTACTTTTTCATTCAAATTTACATATTTCTTTTTGGAGAGAAAGTATTCTTACGGCTTGTTATTTAATAAACCGAACTCCATCTTCCATTCATATGGGAAAACGCCTTTCGAAATTTTCTTTTGTACAAAACCTCAATACGATTATTTCCGCATTTTTGGTTGTTTTTGCTATGCATCTACACAACCCCGAAATACCGACAAATTTGCAAATCGATCTCACAAATTTAATTTTTTAGGATACCCACAAAGTCAAAAAGGATGGCGTTTATTTGATTTAGAATCATTCAAAATATTTACATCAAAGAGATGTCATTTTTTATGAAAATAAATTTCCTTTTAAAAATAAAAACTTTCCCTCTAATTTCATCCCTACGTGTATACCCTTCTCTAATCCCCTAATCAGTGATTCCATATCCCATCCCTTTCCTAACAAATCTAATATGATATCTACTCCCCTATTAATGATTCTCCACAATCCCCACAAACTTTGCATGGGTCCCACTATTCTAACCATCCAAATCCGTCAGAAGACACAATCTCACATTTTCCTTCCCCTATCCAATCTCCTTCCATAATTAGTAGGTCCCACTCCTCAACTTCCTTATCAAATTCTACGGGAGATAACACACTTTCTTCTCCAACTCCCACCACTAATGACTCTCTCTCTCCTACTTCAACCACTTCCCTCTCTAATTCTAACTCTAACCCTACCTCTCTGTCCGTCAATTTAAATCACTACCCTTCCTCTCCTTCTAATGACTCTAATTCTCATTCTACGACTTCATCATCACCTTCGACTACAAGCCAACTCGATCTTGACCTACCACGACGAAGTTCTCGTCAATCCAAGCCACCCATTCATCTTAACGACTACCTTTGCAACACCATTCATCCTTTGATGTCAAACGCGAGTCTCCCTGCTCCATCTCTATCTGTTCCAAAGGTAATGTATCCTATCTCAGATTTTATATCATATTCACATCTTTCACCCTCTATTAAAGGTTACATTGCATTGCTCGAATAGTTGAACCTACTTCATACAAAACAGCCTCTCTCGATTCAAACTGGCGTACTACGCCCTTCTACGAAACAACACGTGGAAACTAGTCGATCTTCCTCCTGGAAAGACCCCAATCGGCTGCAAATGGGTTTACCGTCTAAAATACAAAGCTGATGGTTTCCTTGAACGGTATAAAGCCCGTTTAGTCGTTTATATGAAACCTCCATCCGGATTTGCTCCATCTGACCCGTCCAAGGTTTGTTGTCTCCAAAAATCGCTTTATGGTCTTCGACAGGCACCGAGGAACTGATTTGCTAAACTTACTGCAGCTCTGCAGTAGCCTCCATTCACAAATAGGAACTACATCAACTCGACGTGCATAACGCCTTTCTCCATGGCGATTTACAAGAAGAAATTTATATGAAACCTCCATCCGGATTTGCTCCATCTGACCCGTCCAAGGTTTGTCGTCTCCAAAAATCACTTTATGGTCTTCGACAGGCACCGAGGAACTGATTTGCTAAACTTACTGCAGCTCTTGTTCATGTTGGGTTTAAACAATCCTACTCAGATTACTCGTTATTCTCCTTTAAACGTGATATGACGGTTTTGCACATACTGATTTATGTCGATGACATAATAATATTAGGTAACGATTCTCTCTCCATTTCTAAGCTTAAGTTTTATCTAAACCAGTGTTTTCATATGAAGGATTTAGGTCCCGTGCGCTATTTCCTCGGAATCGAAATCACTCGTACGCCGTCCGGACTCCTACTATCTCAAAGGAAGTATACACTAGATATATTACAGGAAACCGGTCATCTTGCAACACGTCCAGTTACCTTTCCTATCGAGCCCAACTACAATTTAGCGTCAGTCCAAAGCCCTCCTTTCACAGATCCTGAACTCTCACTGGAATGCCGCCCTCCGGGTCATACGATATCTAAAATCCGCGCCTGGTAAGGGAATCTTCTTACCTCAATCTAGCACTTTACAAATTAATGCTTATTGTGACAATCAGGCAGCACTACATATATCGCAACAAATCCAATTTTTCACGAGCGGACCAAGTATATTGAGGTGGACTGTCACATTATTCGCAATCAAGTCCAAAACGGAACCATCAAAACGCTCCACATCCGATCAATCAATCAACTAGCGGATATCTTCACCAAGGCTTTGGGTCATCAATCTTTCCACCACCTTCTACTATCCAAGTTGGGTATTCGGGACATAAATATTACGATATATTAGCTTCATATTTTTATCCCTTTGTATATATCTTTTCCTAGTTTATTGTCCAGAATATTTCCTAGAAGGAAACCATGTATTTTGTATTCTTTCTTAGGCTATTAGTTTTTCCTATATATTTGTATCTCTTTTTCAGTAAATAAACACACAAGAACCTTTTATTTTGTCCTACAATAGGTTGTTGATCCATTACTTCAAGAATTGATGTACGATCAAATGCATCCTTATATATAGACCTCAAATAATCGAAGAAAGACCATCACAAACCTGTTTGTTATTTTTTTTAATAAGAAAATATTATTGAAAATAAATTCCTGCACTAGCAATAGTGAGGACTGAGAGGTTGAGTAAACTCCATTTCTTGTACTAATTCTTCATCGTTTTTTTCCCGACAATAGATCTAGAAGTCACATACTTGTTCATTCAGGTTTGCATCGACTCGAATCACTGTTCGTTTCTTCGTTTTGTTCCAAACATCTAGAAAGTCGCGGATTTCTTAAGGTTCTTGTTGTTCGATGCCTCCGGATTCAGAAGCCGATTTTGATGATTCTCATCAAGGGTATATTGCACTTGCAGATAAGAGTTTTAAATTGTCATTGTAAATTAGGTGCCAGATTAGAGCTTTAAATTGTCAAATAATGGTTACAGGAAAACTATAGCAAGTGCAATTACACAATATAGTCAATAATATCAAGGTTGTATATCATTGTGTTGTATTTAATCTTCAGGAATTGCAGTAATCTGGTTATTTTGGTGTGCCAAATTAGGTGCTAGATTAGAGCTTTAAAATGTCAATGTAAAACCACGTGATTCAATTTCTATATGTTGTTCTTCTTCTTCGCTACCAATACGATTGATTGGAGAATCCGTAATTTGGGCCCCTCTTGTTCTCGATTTCAGTTTGGTGGGTTGATTCATATTCAACTCAGTTTCGGAAAATTAGGTTTTAACATCCGCTTCTTTTCAGGTACCTCTTGTTCTTTCTTAGATAGTTGAGATCAAGGTTAAGATGGACTTCAGGTTCTTTTTTCCTTCCCATTTTGTTTGATTTTCAGGTTATGTAATCGGCTTCTTAGGGATCCTCCCTTAAACTCAACCTCCTTAAGTTTGAGTTTAACTTGCAATCTCAGTTCCTGTTAACAGCTTCATCTGCCAGCTCTGTTAATTTCTTGACTCCAAGTTTGCCTCTGAGATTATCAAACACTTCCAGACTTACTGCTTTTGTCATGACATCAGCAATTTGCAAATCTGTCCCACAATGAATCAACTCAATCACAGCTTCCTTGACCAAGTCCCTAAGAAAGAAGAACCTTACATCGATGTGTTTACTCTTGCCATGAAACACCGGATTCTTAGAAAGCTTGATCGCTGAACTTTTGTCACAAAAGATTTGTGTGCCTTTTTTAACACTTTCTGACCAACCCATTTCAGCTATTATTCTGCGCAGCCATATGCACTGAGCCGCACAGAAAGAGGCAGCTACGAATTCAGCTTCCGTAGTCGACAGGGTTACAACAGATTGTTTCTTGAAAGCCCAAGAAATTGCTCCTCCAGCAAGAAAGAACACATATCCACTAGTGCTCCTCCTATCATCTTTATCTCCTGCGTAATCGCTGTCGGTGTACCCAAGGAGACATCCATTCCTGGTGGCATTCAGATTATACAATATACCATACTCCCTGGTCCCTTTCAGATATCGCATAACTCTCTTGGCAGCCAACATGTGCATTCTGGTGGGATTAGCCATATATCGACTAAGTAAGCACACGACAAACATGATATCGGGTCTGGTCGCTGTCAAGTACAGCAAGCTTCCGATCAATTTCTTATACAGTGTGCTGTCTGTCATAACTCCATCTCCTTCAATTGTCATCTTTGTTCCAGGTACTATGGGATTTCTTACAGAATTGCTTCCAAGAAGGCCAAATTTGTCAAGCAAATCCCTAATGTACTTCTTCTGACATATAAAAACACCTTGAACAATTTGATTTACCTCAACTCCTAAGAAGTACTTCATCCGACCCAAATCAGTCATCTCGAACATGGCCTGCATTGATGACTTGAAATTTGCAACCAAACTCTCACTGTTGCTCACATACATGAGGTCATCAACATATAAACTGACCAGCAGCAAATCAGTACCTTGCTTCTGAACAAAGAGAGTGCTTTCATAAGGGGAGCTTTGAAAACCAGAATCAAGAAAGTACTTCTCGATTTTGCTAAACCAAGCTCTCGAGGCTTGCTTTAAGCCGTACAAGGCCTTTTTCAGCTTATACACCTTATTCTCTGCCCCTTCAACCACAAAGCCTGTTGGTTGAACAACATACACTTCTTCTGTGAGCTCACCATGAAGAAATGCACTTTTGACATCAAGCTGATATATATACAACCATTAGCAGCTGCAAAGGCTAGAAGTGTTCTGATCGTATCCCATCTTGCTACGGGTGCAAACACTTCGTTGTAGTCGATCCCATATTGCTGAGCATACCCCTTAGCAACCAATCTCGCCTTGTATTTGTCAATCTCTCCACGCTCATTGAGCTTAGTTTTGTACACCCACTTCACCCCTATTGGTGTAACTCCGGATGGTAAATCTGTAAGCTCCCATGTATCATTCCTCCTAATCGCTTGCATCTCAAGATTCATGGCTTCCCTCCACTTCTTTTCTTTTACATCAATTTCAAATGTAGTTGGATCAATATTATCCAACTGTAACGCATACTCATCAACTTCTTCAGTTACAACGTTTCCCATCTCATAGGTGTCATGCCAGACGGGCCTATTTCTGACTCTCCCCCTTGATAAAGGACTTGAAGGTTGTACTTCCTCCCTTTCATCTGAGTTTTGAGTGTTATCAGAAGGCGATTCTGCTGCTGAACTCTGATCAGATTCTGCATTACCGGCAGCTGGATGATTGACCGGTGGATTAGCTTCTTCACTCTCCTCCTCCGAATCAGCTAATTCAATGTCACAACCATCCAATAGCAGCTTTGTCACTTCTGCTGTCTCAATTGACTCCCAAGGCCACCCTTTACTTTCGTCAAAAATGACATCCCGACTTATAATCACTTTCTTCGTCACCGGATTATATAGTCGGTATGCTTTAGATTCACTTGATACTCCAAGAAAAACACACTCACAACTTTTAACATCCAATTTTTTTCTCTTCTGATCAGATATGTGAGCATAACAAACACAACCAAAAACTTTGAAATGATCCACGTTTGGAGATGAACCATTCCAAAGCTCTTGCGGTGTCTTGTTGTTGATGGATGTGGGACTCCTATTCAACACATGCGTAGCCCATGCTACAGCTTCAGGCCAAAATCTGTTTGGAACTCTAGTATCTGATAACATACACCTCACCATATTAAGGATGGTTCGGTTTTTTGTCTCCGCTACCCCATTCTGTTGTGGAGTAAGAGCAGCTGTAAGTTGCCTCTTAATGCCACTTTCCTCACAAAATTTCCTGAATTCAACCGACATAAATTCTCCTCCTCTATCTGTTCGTAAACAAGCAAGTGCAACTCCTATTTCCTTTTCAACTGAAATCTTATACTTCTTAAACATGGTGAAGGCTTCTGACTTAGTTTCAAGGAAATATACCCACAATTTCCTGCTGAAATCATCAATTAACGTGAACAAGTACCTTTTTCCGCTGTTTGAGGATGGTGTGATGGGCCCACATAGGTCCGCATGAACCAACTGAAGTTTGGTTGAGGCCTGCCATAAAATCTTCCTTGGAAACGGCCTCCTATGTTGTTTTCCCAATAGACAGGTGACACACACCTTCTTGTCTTCTCCTCCTTTTAGTACAGGAAGTCCTTTCACCATGTCATCTTTGTGGAGTTTCATCAGCCCTTGATAATGAAGATGACCAAATCGTCGGTGCCATAATTCCATATCATCTTTCTCGGCTCCAGAAGTGTTGAAACACTTAGCATCCGGCTGATTCAAATTCTTAACAGAGAAAGCCTGTACAACAAACATTCGATTTGCCTTCATGGGAGTTTGAAGCAGAAAACCCTTGTTATTGTGGAAAATCTTGCACATTCCATTCTTAATGACGAAGGTTAAACCCCTTTCTTGCATTTGGCCAATGCTGAACAGGTTGTTTTGCAAACCGGGCACATAGAAGACGTCTTGTACAATTAAATTCATACATCCGATCTGAATTTTGATGTTTCCTTTGCCCAACACCTTCAATTTCATTCCGTTTCCAAGCTTGACATTGCAAGTAAAAGAGTGATCAAGAGTTGAGAACCACTCCTTGTTGCCGCTCATGTGGTTGCTGCAACCACTATCCAAAAACCACCAATCGCTATCTCCATCAACAGTTTCTGATGCAACCATCATCCCATATTGATTATCAATCGGATCAAGCCATGTCATCAACAACATCTCCTCTTGATCCTCGACTTGACCATAGTTGGCATGTTGTTGAACCCACTCAGGACACTCATTCCTGAAATGGCCAAGTTTATGACAATGAAAACACTCTATATTGTCTTTGCTCCAGGAACGGCCACGGCCTCTTCCACGGCCTGAAGAGTTTCCTCTGCCTCGTCCCCTGCCTAGGTTTGAATCAAACCCAACCTTCAAAGCCTGATCATTAGCCCCATATCCTCTTCTTCCAAATTTTTGCTCATTGACAAGAAGGGAGCTTTGGAGTTGATCAACTGTCAAAGTACCGATGTCTTTCGATTCCTCTATGGAACAGACAACATAGTTGAATTTCTCCGGCAACGTTCTCAAGATTTTTTCAACTATTTTCACATCAGTAATTGTCTCTCCACAATTCCTCATAGTATTGGAGACAATCATAACCCGACCAAAGTAGTCGTTAATGGACTCGTCATCCTTCATCTCAAGAATTTCAAAATCCCTGCGAAGAGCTTGAAGCTGCGCTCTCTTGACTCTGGTTGTGCCCTGAAACTTGTTTTTCATTGAATCCCACAATTCTTTCGATGTCGTCTTCTTGGCAATAGTCTTTAGAATCGTCTTATCAATGCTAGAGAATAGATAGTTCTTAGCTTTGAAATCTTTCAAACGCAGCTCCTCCAAGGTCTTCGACTGCTCAGCAGAAATCGTCACACCCTCCTCTGGTTCTCTGAATCCATCAGCAACTACGACCCAATACTCCTTGGATTGTAACAGATTCTCCATCAAGAGACTCCAGTGATCGTAATCACCATCGTATATGGGAATACATGCCTTCGCAAAACTTGCGTCTCCCATACTCACAACTCTCGTGTTCTACTCACCAGAGGAATAACTCTCACCGATTGCTCTTGTATTTTCCACCCGGATTCACTTGCTCTCAACTGATCGGAGTTTTGCAGTGGCTCTGATACCAATTGTGAATATTGGAGAAACAGGAATGGCCGAGCAAAAAACTTGATACTATTACTGAACTGGAAGAACTAAATAAATACACAGAAACTGAATACTGAAAAAAGGACTCTACCCTATTCTCGGCACGACTCAACAACAAATAGCAATTTAGCAGCCCACTAACACAATATCCTAACTGCTTAGACTTATTAGATAACTGACTACTTAATTAATAAAAAAACAGAAAGACTAAAAAACAACAGTGTTGTGATCAAATAACCAACAAGGGAAGCGTTGAAGATTGGAAGGACTTGCTTCTTTTCTTATTCACATCCATTTGGTTTTTGATTATTTTGTGTTTGTTCTTCTAAGTTATAATCAAATTTTCCCTCCTTTCACACCATTACATTCATTCTCTATTGATTTTTGAGTTTTTGTGTTTGCTCTTCTAATTTATCTTCTTTTTTGCGTGTTTCAGATGCTCCCTGTTGTTCCTAATGACCTCAACGCATATGCATGGATTGCTCTCGAGTTTTCAGTAATGAATCCGTCTGAGAGATATTAGTTGTTGGTTATACCTTCTTGACTTGCCGGATACCGTTATGTGTCATTTACACCTAAGAAACGTGCTCTTTCCTAATCTTGCAGGTCGCCATCATTATCTGACGTTTGTCATGGAACACGAATTGAATGCAATATTGAATGTAATGATTATGCGGTTCAAAGAGTACTAGAGTATTTCTTGGCCCTCGGTTGTATATACAAGGACAATTATATTTGAAACAGTTGAATAAAGTTCTCTACTCATAGAAATATGTACCTGCTTAGTATTTTACCTCCAAAATCGACATTTATGCTATTGTAGACTGTGGTAGAAGAAACTTATGATTAATTCTAAACATTACAAGGATGGTAGAATAGCGTTCATTGCTTAGGTTAAAAAGAAGAAAAGCCGTCCGATCTCCCCCTTCTATGATTTTCTCTTTTGTTGCGATTTACTCTTTCCTCCCCCTTCTCTCATTTTCTCCTTTGTTGTGATTTACTCTTCCCTCTCAATCTCTTTGGTTGCTAAACGAAGATGATCGACGGCAATGACAAAAGCATTCTCCCTGGTATGGCCGGTATTTTGTGGTGACTCTTGTAGTGTTTCTTCTCAGACAATAATCAGGAGGAACGAGACCCTCTCGTGAATACTCTTACGACTAGTAAAACAGGTATTCGTTTTCTTCACTCTTCTTGATGTATACTGTTGTTTTCACGTTACAGTTTTGGAGAACATATGTAATGTCATTACGGTTTTGTTTGCGTTTTAACTTGCTCTAATTACGTGAATGTTATTAGGTTAATTTGCTTTCATTGCATTTGTTGCTGATAGTTTTTATATCAAAACTAGTTTAGTGCCCGAGCAAGGCTCGGGTATTTTAATAATTTCTTATATGTGTTTTTTTGTTGTTGAGTATATATATATATATATATATATGTTAAAACAGTAGATAATCGACCCACAAAACAGTAGGTGAACAACGGATATCAATCCGATTTACTGTTTTAGTAAGGTATATAGATAGATTATACTTGAATTTAATCTTCAAAACCTTCTCTCTATTTATACAAAATTTTAAACTATCATACTTACTAAATAATCGACGTGAAATAGCAAAATCCCTGAAAATATTTAACGTTCCAAACAGTAGGTAAACGGCCCACAAAATAGTATTAGGTAAACGACCCACAAAATAGTTGGTCAACGACCCACAAAACAGTAGATAAACCACCCACACAATAG